>CM038141.1:319338731-319973440 GCA_021437245.1 Aegilops speltoides
AAAACCAGTCAAAAGAGCATCTTGGCGGTCCGCCGTCCGAAGAAAAGGCTATTGGTGAAGAAGTGGCTCGACTATTGGCGGCAGGATTTATCCGAGAGATTTACCACCCCGAGTGGCTCGCTAATGTTGTCATGGTTCCCAAGAAGGACAACTCGCTCCACATGTGCATTGATTTTAAGCACATCAATCGGGCCTGCCCGAAGGACCATTTTCCTCTCCCTCGCATAGATCAAATTGTTGACTCGACCGCGGGATGTGAGAGATTGTCTTTTCTAGATGCATATTCCGGGTATCATCAGATCCGTCTGTATGGACCCGATGAAATAAAAACAGCTTTCATCACTCCATTCGGTGCTACGCTATATCACCATGCCATTCGGCCTCAAGAATGCCGAGCCACATTTATCACGAATGATTGAAGTGTCTTCTCCTCAAATCGGTCGGAATGTGGAAGCGTATATGGATGATATCGTCGTTAAGTCGCGAAAAGGTTCCGACCTGCTTGCGACCTCGCCAAACATTTGCCAACCTCGGAAGATGCGATATCAAGCTCAATCCGTCAAAGTGCACATTCGGAGTTCTGGTGGAAAATTACTCGGTTTTCGTTTCGGCGAGGATCGGCGCTAATCCGGAAGATCGGCACTATTCTTGAATGAAAGCATGCATGCGAGTGCACGACATCGAGCTTCTTGGATGCTTGGCGCTTTAAGTCGATTCATTTCACGACTCGGTAAAAGGCATTGCCTCTTTACCGTGATGAAAAGCGAGACAAGTTCAAGTGGACTCGGTGGTTGATGCAGCGTTGCCGAGCTAAAAGCTCTGCTCCACCCAGCCGGTGCTTGCTGCTCCAATCAGCAAAGAGCCTCTGTTGCTTTATATTGCAGCCACAGGAAAAGTTGTCGATCTGATGCTTACGGTCGGCGGGAAGAGGAAGGAAAAGGCCTTCAAGGTTCAGCGCCCGATGTATTATTTATGCGAAGTCTTGACTCCATCAGCGAGATATCCTCATTATCGAAAGCTTGTGTATGGCATATACATGACCACGAAGAAGGTTGCTCATTATTTCTCGATCATTCTATCACGATCGTCGTGACGCTCCTTTATCGAAGATTACACTGTGAGACGCAACCGGTCGAGTGGCGAAATGGGCGATTGAACTTCTTCCTCTTGATATCAAATTTGAGGCAAAAGCCATTAAGTCCCAAGCAATAGCGGATTTCCTCGCCGAGTGGATTGAACAACAGCAGCCAATGAAGTTCACTCGGAGCATTGGACCATGTTCTTCGATGGCTCTAAGATCTTGAATGGTTACGGTCTTTGGGGTGGTTCTGGTTTCCCCGAGAGAGACAAGCTTAGATATGTGCTCGATTCACTTTGATTCCTCAACAATGAGGCAAGAGTATGAGGCCCTTTTATATGGATTACGCATGGCCATCTCACTCGGCGTCCGTCGCTTTGATGGTTTATGGCGATTCAGATTTAGTGGTCAACGGTGATGAAGGAGTGGGGCGTGAAAGCCCAGACCATGATTTGGATCTTTGCAATGCGATGAGGAAGCTGGAAAAAAAGTTCGAGGGTTGGAGCTCCATCACATCCCCGACTGAAAAATCAAGCAGCAGATGACACAGCAAAGATAGGTTCCAAAGAGAAGCCATTCAGTGGTGTGTTTTGGAACATATACACCTCCGTCGATTAAAGAAGATCCCTTCACAGAGGAAGCTCCACAGCCCAAGAGTGCCACAGATCCGATGAGGTTGAGGTCCGGCGATGGTCGACTTGGTCATGGAGGTTTTAGTGGTCACTCCCGATTGGACAATTCCTATATCGCATATATCACGAGAAAAGAGCTCGAGAGGATGAGGAAGAGGCCCGACAGATCGTCCGTCGATCCAAAGCCTTTACCGTTATCAAAGGACAATTGTATAGAAAGCCCGATGGAGTTGGTCAAAATGCATAACGCCGGAAGAAGGTCGAGTCATTCTCAATGATGTCCACTCGGGGACTGTGGTCACCATCGTCCTCTCGGACCATTGTAGCCAAAGCATACCGAGCTGGATTTTCTTGGCGAGGCGAATGAGATGGCGAAGAAATAGTGGATAAGTCGAAGGATGTCAATTCTACTCCAATATGTCACACAAACCTCGTCGACTCTGAAGACCATTCCGCTCGTCGCGCCGTTCGCGGTATGGGGGTTGGACATGGTCGGTCCCTTGAGAGCGGGTTACGTAGTGGGCGCGCGTCTTGGTAGCGATCGACAAGTTCACCAAGTGGATTGAAGCTAAACCCATCAAGAATCTTGATGCGATCTTCTGTTTCCTTCATCGAGAGCCGACGTTCCGATATGGAGTCCCGCACGGCATTATCACGGATAATGGGTGAATTTTGACTCGAAGAATTGAAGGATTTACGCAGCGCTCAAGGCACGCGAGTCGACTACGCTTGATCGCCCATCCACGGTCGAATGGGCCGAGGCGAGAATGAGCCAATGGCTTAATCCTCAAGGGTCTGAAACCCGATCGATCGAGATCTCAAGCATGCGGCTGGAGCATGGGTCGACGAACTCCCTTCGATGCTTTGGGGATTGCGGACCCGCCCTAATCGGTCGGCCGGAAGAACTCCATTCTTCTTGGTCTATGGAGCTGAAGCAGATCCTGCCGAGTGATCTTCTTCACAATGCTCCCCGAATTGAACTTTACAACGAAGCAGAAGCTGAGCAAGCGCGTCAGGACGCAGTCGACCTTCTAGAGGAGGAAAGGGAGATGGCTTTGATCCGCTCGACCATCTACCAGCAAGACTTGCGTCGACTTTACGCCAGAAATGTGAGAGGTCGAGCCTTCCAGGAAGGGGATCTAGTTCTCCGAGTGGATCAGCAGAAACAACATAAGCTCGCTCCCTCCTGGGAAGGACCCTTCATCGTCACCAAGGTTCTCCTGGCAGGGCATATCGTCTTTACAACGTCGAACACAATATCGAAGAGCCCGAGCTTGGAATGCGGATCTGCTCCGCCCGTTTACATAAAGTTTTTCACTCGGATGAGTTTTAATAAAATATACAGAGTTCATGGATGTCGAAATAATAGTGTCATAATTCCTTCATAATTTTTGCCACTTTTATTTTTGTCGATAAAATTTTCCCCAGGTGGGTGGCTTAGCAGCGAATCCGTTTAGCCTAAGTCTATACAAATCCTACCGAGTGGTAAGCCGGACTTCCACTCGGAGGCTTAGCCATGAATCCGCCGCCTAAGTTATAAAAATCCTCCGAGTGAAGAGCAAACCTCTCACTGGGGCTTAACTGCAGCCACATGCTCGCCTAAGTTATTAAAAATCCTACCGAGTGGTAAGCCGGACTTCCACTCGGAGGCTTAGCTGCAGCCAGTGCTCGTCTAAGTTATTAAAATCCCTACAGAGTGGTAAGCCGGACTTCCACTCGGGAGGCTTAGCTGCAGCCAGTGCCGCCTAAGTTATTAAAATCCTCCGAGTGGTAAGCCGACTTCCACTCGGAGGCTTAGCCAGATCCAAATACTCGCCTAAGTACAACGTCGCTCATAAGGAGGATGAGGTGCAGGTCATTGCGACCCTCTCCTCCGAGCTACGCCATAAATATAGCGTGTGGGCTTACAAGGAGGGGCGAGGTGCAGGTCGTTGCGACCCTCTCCTCCGAGCTACACCATAAGTATAATGTGCTACTTAAAGGAAGGCGAGGTGCAGGTCGTTGTGACCCTCTCCTCCGAGCTTCGCCACAAATACAACGTGAAAATCCTACCGAGTGAAGAGCAAACCTCTCACTCGGGGCTTAGCTGCAGCCAGTGCTGCGCCTAAGGTATAAGAAATCCTACAGAGTGAAGAGCAAACCTCTCACTCGGGGCTTAGCTGCAGCCCGGTGCTGCGCCTAAGGTATAAGAAATTCTCTGGAGTGAAGAGCAAACCTCTCACTGGGGCTTAGCTGCAGCCAGTGCTGCGCCTAAGGTATAAGAAATCCTACAGAGTGAAGAGCAAACCTCTCACTCGGGGGCTTAGCTGCAGCCGGTGCTGCGCCTAAGGTATAAGAAATCCTACAGTGAAGAGCAAACCTCTCACTCGGGGCTTAGCTGCAGCCTGGTGCTCGCCTAAGGTATAAGAAATCCTCTAGAGTGAAGAGCAGATCTCTCACTCGGGGCTTAGCTGCAGCCAGGTGATCGCCTAAGGAATAAGTCATTGCAGTAGGCATCTTCTTTGTGAACACGCAAAGGGCAATTCGAGCCAAAAGCAATCATATCCAAACATTAAATCCAAGTTTAGGTCGATACCTAATGGAACCGAGAGTGCTCAGGCACTAAGCCTGTTAAGGTTTTATCGGTTACAATTCCACTCGGCATACCGAGGCAAATTTAAAGTGTCAGACTTAAAGGAAGTTTTTTATCCCTCCTGTGGAGGGCTGGAAGGAGCAACGAACTCATCGAGGTCGATCCCATCTGCGATCCGGGTAGCAGCGGCGATGAAAGTCTCCATGAAGGACCTGAAGTCGTGTTTCTTGGTGTTGGCCACTCGGAGAGCCGCCAGCTTATCTTCTCGTGCATCCTTGCGATGGACTCATGGCGAGCCGCAGGCGACATCTGCGCCACACCGAGCCGAGGACTTCTTCCACTCCTGCACTCGGTCAGGGACGACGTTCAATCGAGCCATCAGCGACTCGAGATCATTTTGGGTGTCACCCCGGGCCAGAGCGTCGAGTCGATGCGGGACGTAGCAACCTTCAGCCTTGCGAGGTAGTCCACGACAGCTGCAACACGGGACTCCAGTCGGAAGACATTCATGGCAACTTCATCATTCACCGGGGAATTGACAGGGTCAAGGTTTGGCTCCAACTGGCTGGTTTCTTCTTCAAAGTTGCGACAAAATTCTGCAAAGACAAAACCCCGAGTCAAGACAATGGTCGAATGGGAGCTTCACGGTTGGAAGAGTTGGTCGAGTGAAAAAGACTGCCTTCGAGCATAAGGAACAATTTCTTAGCAAGACCACCCAGGAAGCCTTCCAGGTCATTCTTCTTCCCAGTCAACTAGTTGATCTTCTCAGTCAGAGTGGTCTTGTCAGCTTTCAGTCGGTCAACATCCTTGGTGGCAATTGCCAGAGCAGCCTTCAGATTGGTGTTCTCCTATTCAAGCTTGGTGACTGAAGCTAACTTTTCGTTAGCAAGCTTGATCTTCTCAGACAGCTCAAGATCCTTTTTCCTCTGGGCCTCCTTCACCTTGCCTGCAGATTACAACAAAGTCAGATTTTGAAACAAATGGGAGGAAAAAGGAGTCGTCGAGGTCTCACCAAACATACCTTTGGTCTCCTCCTTCACCTTCGTCAGATTCTCCTGCACTAGCTTCAAATCCAACTCGAGCTGAATGTGCTTCGCTCCGATTCGAAGATAGTCGTCGCAAGATCACGAGGATTTCTCGAAGAACCAATCGACAAAATGTCAAAGATGATTCACTTTCGAGTGAATAAAGAAAAATCATACGTTTCTAAGACCACAGTCGAATGCAAGCATTCGACCGTAGTCTCGGGGACTACACCCAGTGGGTTCACTCAGCATGCCCCCACTGGTCCTATTCAAAACAGTCGATCGATCGACCAAAAAAAAGGGGACTTCTTGATTGTAATCAGCGCGGCGATCGACCACGATCTCGGGGACTACACCCGTGGGTGCACTCAGCGTGCCCCCGGTTTGGCTCCCATTCGTTTTAGTCGAATGATGATCAATCTCTACTTGTGAAGCCTAAAGCCGATTGCCGGTGATGACCTTAGCCTTAGGGGACTACACCCGGCGGGTGCACTCAGCGTGCCCCGCTAACACGAGTTTTATCAACACACCCAGCGGTGATTGCTATAGATTTCAGAAGATAAGAAGTTTTGATAGCATATCCTAACGAGCAGGCGGTGGTCGTGACTGAACATTGCTTTGAAGAGCGGAGCTGGCATCATAAGCTGCTTGGCTTGCATCGGACGATCTTCATCTGCTCCATCATGATCCTGCTGGCGTATCGCCTCCTTAGCAGCACTAGCTTGGTCCTCCGGGGCGTGGTGCGTGGTGAAGAAGCGAAGGTTGCCCAACACTCGACGAATGGGTGAGCACTCGTCAACGGCACCTGAAAGACACGGTATGTCGAGTGCTGGCCTCCCCTTCCGTTGCAACAGTCTCGGGCACCGTCACATCTTGGGCTGCTTTGCCAGTGGATGCCTTCCTGCTCCTCCTATGCCTCAATGGTTCTTCATCCTCATCATCATCATTAGGAAGGGTGATAATGTCATTGGTTGGAGCTTCAGAAAAGAATCAAAGTTAGAAATTATGAGTCAGTCGACTAAGAACAGAATTAAGAATATAGTACCAGGATTTGAGGTTGCCGCGTCCTCCATCTCATGGTCCTCAGCCTTGCTGAGGTTTCAGAGTTGCAACCTTGAAGTTCCAAAGAATCGATCGATTAATTCAAATATCAACCAGAGATAAAGCTTGTACAAAGCAGGAAGACATAAGTAATATGTTTACCTGATATGGTGGGGATGGACACCTTCATTTTCGGCAGAGGCTTGGTTGACCTCGGCGGACTACCTTCGATTGCTTGCGCCTTCTCGGTCGGCACGGAGAAGCGGTCGAGGCGTTTGGTCGGCATGAGACGATCGCAACCCCTTACGCGTTGATCGAAGGGTCATGAACAAGTTTCGACCGCCTTTCGAAGCGCGGTGGTGCAACCTCCTCCTCCTCCTCCTCTCGTCGTCCTCATCATCGTCGTCGTCGTCATCGTCATCTTCGGCGTCGAATCCCTCATCTGGCTCTCACCCCGGCCGCTTCCCCTCCTCGGTCGGAGCTTGAGCACCGTTGGGCATTGAGTATAGCTCGGTAAGGGCACGGAAGGCGTCAAGACAGAGTTCAATCGACCAAATTGCGAACATACTGAAACAAATTCAGCGGACATACAATGGAAGCGAGCAAATGTACCTTATCCGGAGCAGCTGTGATGGTCGAGTGGAGAAATCCTCCGGGATCCATGAGGATTGTCCTTGTTCCCGATGATCGCGGCCATCCACCTTTCCACTACTGGCGTCGTCGATTTTCTTCGGGTGGACTCGAGTCTCGTCTTGGTTCCTGATACAACCACATGCGATGGCTGCGAAGGCCGAAGAAGCTGGATCGCCTCGAAGAAAACCTCGGAAGGTCCATGCCGATCCGCCGTCCCGAACCAAGCTGCACCACTCGGTCCATCAACATATTCACATCAGCTCTCTCCTCTGGAACCACCTTGAGAGAGGAGGTTTGTTCACTCGACTCATGGTGAATGGAGGAGTCCACTCGTTGTCGGCGTCGGCTCATTACAGCGATAGAACCGGGTCATTGCCACCCTGACCGACTCGGGAAAAGACATGGCTGGGAAAGTGCTCTTATTCCTCACTTGGATTCCTAGGCCCCACATCTGGACCACTTGGGTTTTCTCATCGCCGGACTCGCCTTCTTCACGGTCGAGAGCGACATGTGAAGATGTGCTTGAACAAGCCCAGTCTGATTGGCAGCCCAAGTTTTCACACATGGATACAAATGCAGCAAGATACGCGATGGAGTTTGGAGTAAAGTGGTGGAGTTGGGCTCCAAAGAAGTTCAAAAAACCGCGAAAGAAAATGCTCGGTGGTAGAGAAAATCCTCGATCGACATGAGTGGCCAGGAGCACGCACTCACCCTCTTCAGGCTGGGGTTGCCACTCCTTTCCTGGAAGCCTCGCGACGCCGTGGGGGATCAGCCCGTCGTCGGCCATGTCAAGGAGATCCTTCTCCCTGATGGTCGACTGGATCCAATCTCCCTGGACCCAGCCCTTCGGCAGGCGGGATCTCGACGAAGACCCGCTACGGCTGGTGGATCTCCCCATCGCCTTCTCCGCCGCCGACGCCTTCTTTGCGCGCTCCAGCACCGCCGTCTTCTCCTCGCCCATGGCTGCCGGCGAAATGCGCAAGGGAGAGCGTTGCGGAGGTGATAGCGGTTGCGTTGGGCGGAGACGAGGAGAACAGAGGAGAAAGAATGGAGTCTTGTCGAAACCCTCACAAGTCGCATTTATAACATCCCTTCGAGTGGATGACAGGTGGACCAGGCAATCAATCATATCCCGAAATAGTTGCATTGACACGATCATTGGCGGAAAAAGCGGCCTTGGAGATCGAGCGTCCATGTCCTGTCCCGTCCGGCGCCCACAGTCCGTTCGCCAGCGCTTCCCCAAATTTCATATCCCACGGAATCCGCGAGCAGCAGATCGGTCTGTCAAGTGCGAGATTTCCTGCGATCCGCCGCTCGGGAACCGACAAAGTATAAAAGATCACTCGACGAAAAACAAGAATGGATCGAGTCGACTGAAGAAAAGTTGCTCGTTATCAACGAAGAAGATCTTGATCAAGAACGACGCATAGCCAGTACGTCAAAAATCAATCGGAAACAGCATCAACCCCTTCCTCATTCAAGCCTCAATCCATTCGGGGGCTAATGATGGATTCATGTACCTAGGGTAGGGTCATAGGCCTGACCTAAACGTCCTACCCAAGGGTACCCTTAGAAGAAATCACCTTCCAGTCGACCAAACGAAGAACCCACTCGACTGGTTAGAAAGAACTCGACCATGGAGACTCACTCGACCATGAAGATACACTCGACCACCGGAAGGTCGGCGGGCACTCCATAGCAAGCGGCTGTAATTGAATAGACTTAATGATAGTTAAGGCACTTTATGAGGCGTTATCGATGCGCCCGGGCTTAATGTACTTTAACCTCTCCATTATGTGGGCTGGCTGGGGTCCTGGCGCACTCTATATAAGCCACCCCCCTCCACAGGCAGAGGGGTTCGCACTCTTGTAATACTTGCACACATAACCACTCACCGCCTCGGGGCTCAGGGACGTGGGGCTTTTACTTCCTCAGAAGGGCTGAACTTCATTACATCGCTTGTGTTCACAACCTCTCCATAGCTAGGACCTTGCCTCTCCATACCTACCCCCCACTCTACTGTCAAACTTAGAACCACGACAGTTGCTGCTTCTTTTTTAGGCTTCTCACCGTGGTCGTAAGCCGTCATTTAAAGTGGACTTGCTCTGCGGGGTCCTCGGGCACGGCGAATTCGTCGTCGCCGAGGCTCACCTTGTCTTCGGAGGGGGCATGTAGTTGTCCTTCTCCAAGTATCCGTCCGTTGCCTGTTCGTCTATGCTGACCTGCCCATCCTCTTGTTCGGCCTGCTCGAAGGCAGGCTGATCGGGGTTGTATTCATCTTCTGCACCATCCGGACCGTTCTCGTCTCCTATGCCGGTATTGCTGTGGTGGGGCTTGGAGCGGCGCCGACGACGCCCATGCTTTGCTTTCTTCCTTGAGGGGTTGTCCTCCATTTCCTCGTCGCCGTTGGTTTCTTTCGGAGTGTCCACCATATATATATATATATATATATATATATCATATGAGGAGGTTTCTTTCCACCGCCCCGTGGACGGTGGTTCATGTTCTTCTCCTACATCATCGTCCACACCGTCGATGTCTTCAGAGTCAAAATCAAGCACGCCGGTCAAATCATCGACCGTGGCAATAAAGTGAGTGGTGGGTGGGCAATGAATTCCCTTGTCGCCTGCTTCCCACTCGAGCCAGACATAGTTCGGCCAAGAGTCTCCTGACAAAGATAGAGACTTTAACGAGTTCAGCATGTCGCCAAAGGGCGAGTGCTAGAAGATGTCCGCAGCGGTGAACTCCATTACGGGAGCCCAATCCGATTCAGTGGGCTCGGGGATGCGCAGACTGGAACCTACAGCCGGACATGAGTCCGAGGGTCCGGTGTCACAGGCTTCCTTGGGGGTGAAGTCTGTGTTCGGCTCTACCGCCGATGAATGTGCGGCCTCCCAGGCGGGGTCCATCCACCCGTCCTCGGACGAAGCAATCTGCCCCGGATTTAGGTCCGTGGCTCCTGCGGGCGCGATATCCCGAGTATTGTCCAATAGCAGGTCTAAGCCGTGCTCATCGTGGCTGTTCGGTGCTCCCGGCGTAGGCCCGAATCCATTGAAGATCAAGTCTCCGCGGATATCGTCCGTGTAGTTCAAGTTTCCGAACCTGACCTGATGGCCAAGCGAATTGGCCCGCAGTGCGAAGCCGCCGAACACGAAGATCTGTCCGAGGAGAAAAGTCTCACCATGGACCGCGTTGTTGTTGATGATTGAAGGGGCCATCAAGCCTTGAAGCGATGACACCGAGGAACTCTCAACGAAAGCACCAATGTCGGTGTCAAAACCGACGGATCTCGGGTAGGGGGTCCCGATCTGTGCGTCTAAGGCTAATGGTAACAGGAGGCAAGGGACACGATGTTTTACCCAGGTTCGGGCCCTCTCGATGGAGGTAAAACCCTACTTCCTGCTTGATTGATCTTGATGATATGAGTATTACAAGAGTTGATCTACCACAAGATCGTAGATGCTAAACCCTAGGAGCTAGCCTATGATGATTATGATTGTGTCTCTAAGGACTAAACCCTCCGGTTTATATAGACACCGGAGGGGGCTAGGGTTTACACAGAGTTGGTTACAAAGAAGGAAATCTATTATCCAAATCACCAAGCTTGTCTTCCACGCAAAGGAGAGTCCCATCCAGACACGGGACAAAGTCTTGAGTCTTGTATCTTCATGCTCCAATAGTCCGGACAAAGTATATAGTCCGGCTGTCCGGATACCCCCTAATCCAGGACTCCCTCACTCGTTGCACAAGCATGATCACTTCATGAGTAGTATGTTATAGCCTTGCATTTAACCTGCTTAATTACCATGTTGTTGTTTGCCATTATGCTTTTACTTGTTGCGAGCTTGCAAGTACATTCAATGTGCTGACCTGGTGTGTCATGCCAGATTTCAAGAAATTCTTACCAGATCGGAGTGCTTCCCGTGTCTAGGCCGTGTCCACGTCGGTGTCCCTGTGCTATGGAGTTTCGCTTCATCGTCGTTCCGATGCCACATAGTTGTCATGATCGAGGCCCCTTCATGTTCATTAAATAATGTACATACTATTCAGCCACACCACATGTGCCGCTTGGCCTCGCTACCTGATGTAATATCAAACGTATGTTTCCGCTAGCATCAATAAAATGGTTGTTTTCTGTACCAAGTTTTTGTGTGTTGCCAGAAGACTAGATGACTGGGCTGGCAATGCAAGGTAAACCGGTTGCTCTAAGCCGGGGCGCCACAACGCTTGGTATCAGAGTCGCGCTGACTGTAGGGCATGCTAGACCGCTGCCGCGTTAGTAGACGGTAATTTAGTCTTGAGTGACGGTAGTTTGCATCTGGTTGCTGCAATGCATGCATTTGACTTATTGTTATTGCTAGCCTACTAATGATTGTGAGTGTAGATGGCCCCAGTTCCGTACCCGTACCCTACACCTCGCCGCATCTACTTCAGAACGTATGGCGTCGACTCTACCCCGACAGTGCTGATCCAGTGTACCAGGTGTATCGGGAGCATCTAGCAAACTCAGTGTACGAGTACTATGCGGAGGTCAGTATGCATCACAGTTCCCCTACCGGCGCTTACACTCGTTCCTCTAAGGGTGGTTTTGCTTCTATGCCATCTCAGGCCATCCAGTTTGCCGCATTCGAGGCTCTTGTAGACTTCCTACAACGAGGTTCCCATGCAGACCCATCCAGGTTTCTTCTTCTACCCGTCTCTCCACGAGAATGGGCGTATCCGCTTCCCATTTATTAATCCGGTGTGCGATCAATCTTCCAGCCACCTTTCTTGCTATATCACTGCCAGTTACCTCATGATCATTGAGTTGGCCTGAGAGTTGACACATACCCATATCGCTCTCACTGCCGCTCGAAACATATTCACCCCACCTACCATCAGATTTACTCTGTTTGTTTCCCTGGCCTCTGGTCCTCCTACTACCCCGGTTACCCCTCAGAGTGCCTTAGCCACCTCGACAGTGACCCCTCGTGAGTCTCCTGCCGAGTGGGCTTCGCTCTCCTTCTCCTCAACTCCTATGCTTCGCCCTAGACCTGCCCATGAGGGAGAGTCCTCGAGGCAGTGTCACCGCGTTTCCTTTAACCCGGAGGTCTCTGTTGGCATCATCAATTCAGAATCCGAGCCTTAGGAGGATGCTTCTGCAGCAGTGGACCCTTTGTTCATTAGCTAGTATACGAGGTAGTCCTGATGTTGGGTGTAGTCGTACTTGTCAGGATATTTCCATCCATGTATGAGTCTATGTATAATTATGTTGGAACTCTTTTTATTCGCCCTGGTTTTTATTGATTTCCTTCGGATTTTTCGCTCGATTTTTTCCCCATTTTGGATGTTTCTCATCTTGGTTGCTTCATATTGGGAAAAACAAACAAAGAGGATAACGAGAGGAGGCTGCAGCAGTCACACTGGTGAGGATGCACTTGTCCGTCGTTCAGCAAGACAGGCAGTTGTAGGATCGAAAGTATGTCTAGAGGGGGCTGATTAGACTACTTGACAATATAAAAATTCAGCCTTTTGATTAAGACAAGTTTTTGGCAGATTCACGATGATGATCAAGTCAAGTATCACCCTACACATGCAATTCTAGAGTATTGGCAGCGGAAAGTAAATTGCACATGTAGTAAAGAGAGGTGGAGAAGAGCAAACGCAATTTGGAACGGAGATTTTTCTCGTGGTTCCGATAGGTGGTGCTATCGTCAATCCACGTTGATGGAGACTTCAACCCACGGAGGCTAACGGCTGCGAGAGTCCACGGAGGGCTCCACCCACGAAGGGTCCACGAAGAAGCAACCTTGTCTATGCCATCATGGCATCGCCCACGGAGGACTAGCCTTACTCGGGGTAGATCTTCACGAAGTAGGCGATCTCCTTGCCCTTACAAACTTCTTGGTTCAACTCCACATCTTGACGGAGGCTCCCAAGCGACACCTAACCAATCTAGGAGGCACCACCCTCCAAAAGGTAATAGATGGTGTTGATGATGATGAACTCCTTGCTCTTGTGCTTCAAATGATAATCTCCCCAACACTCAACTCTCCTCACTGATTTGGCTGTGGTGGAAGAAAGGATTGAGTGGAAAGCAACTTGGGAAGGCTAGAAATCAAGTTTCATATGGTGGGAGTGGAGCAACTTGATCTCAACACAAGGGTAGGTAGTTTTTTCTCGAAATGTAAGGTAGGAGTGGTAGTTCTTTCGATGGCTCTCTCCACGAATGAAGAGGAGGTGGAGGGTATTTATAGCCTCCACACAAAATCCAACCGTTACACATTTGACCAATCTCGGTCGGACCGAAGTTGACAACTCGGTGAGACCGAAAGTTCAAATCTTGTGAGCGTTGGGATTTTCAGTGGGACCGAAAATACAATCTCGGTGAGTCCGATTCTTCCAAAGACTAGGGTTTGCCAATCTCGGTGGGACCGACTTTATCATCTCGGTGACACCGATTTGATGACGAAGGTTCTGAAGCTTGGCAACACTAGTTTCGGTGAGACCGAGTTGAATCGGAAAATCCGAAATTTCTAGGGTTTGGCTTTGTGGTGAGGTGGTTCATCTCGGTGTGGTGAGTTTAGGAAATCGGTGGGACCGAGATTACTTATGAGTGTATGTTGGAATGAAAGATTGCTTGATAGTTTGGGAGATGTATCACTAAGCATATTGAGCAACCAGATCATTAACATAACCTCATCCCTTTTAATAGTATTGGCTTTCCTATAGACTCAATGTGATCTTGGATCACTAAACCAAAAATGGAGTCTTGAGCTTTTGCCAATGTCGCCTTAGCATTTTGAGGGTCCACTTCTTCATCATTGCCATACCCATATCAATTGAACTTTCTCAAATGATTCTCAAGAAACTATTAGTTCAATGATATATATGTTGTTATTAATTACCAAAACCACCGGGGATTAGTTGCACTTTCAATCTCCCCTTTTGGTAATTGATGACAACATATAGATCAAAGCTTCGACAAATGATATAATCAATGAATAATATAAATTAAGCTTTGAGAAGTATGTGATAAGCAAGAGCTCCCCCTAAATTTGTGCATTATTTAAGATTTGCGTTTGAATGCAAATGCACAATCGATTAGGATTATGGGTCACTCTTCCATGTCACATACATCTTGGTGGAGCGCACAAAATGATAAGAATGAATAGCATGCACCCAATCACCAAGACATGAGTAAGTGGTCATACAAGATATGAATAGCATATGATAAGCATTAAGCACACATTAAGGCATAGTACGACCAAGCACTCATCAAAGTAGAGCAAACGTAGTATCAAACACACGGAATGTCTTGAAAAACTCAAAAGTATCTCAAAAAGACCGCAAATGAAACGAAAGAGCAAAAGTGAGCACTCTCTCTCTCGAAGTCCTATGATCTATACAATTTCTCCCCCTTTGGCAACAAGTTACCAAAAAGTTCGAAAGGTATAGAGCTAAACGTCACTAGGGACTCTGCTGGCGGCTCCTGTCTGGGTTGATGGAGTTGAGATGGCTGCATCTGCAAAGGCTTCAGCTGAAGTCTGTGGAGCTGGAGGAGTGGTCACTGGAGCTGGAACTGATGGAGCTGTGGGAGGTCTTGATGTTGTAGCCTGGTGTCATCCTTTGGAATAGCAATGATCGAGGTCTGGTAGGAACCGGAGCAGGCTGTTCATAATCATCTGGACTAGGTCATCTTGCATCTCACGCATGAGCTCTTCCTTCTCCTCTTTGCTTCCTCGATATCTGCCTCAAGCTTGTTGTGAGTGACTTGCACTTGATCGACTTCACATCGAGCATGGATCTTGTCTTCAACAATCCTCTCAAGACTCTCCGAGACGCACAATGCTGGCAGCGTTGTTCAATCCTCTGGGTAGCTTCAAGGAGCTGCTCTCCAACACTCTTGGGTTTAGGCTGCTGCTGCTCGCTTCCTTCTCAGCTTTAGCTTGCTTGGCAGCTTCACTCTTTGCTTGACCTTCAGCAGACGTTGGATCATCCTCGTCCATCACAACTTCATTGTCCTCATGCTCGGTGCTGCGGTGGCAAGTGTGGTCTATCCAACAAGTAGGTGCCGTGCCAAACTTGGCATTGATAAGCATCTGAATGTGCGGGCAAATCCACATGACCTCTTCAGTCTGCTGCAGTCCTCTTGATAGTCTCAACTATCAGGTCCATCACCTTGAAAGGTGCCTTCTGATCAAGTATATGCAGCATGTTGATAGAATAGCCTCTTATCATGCGATGATCTCCAGACTTGGGCATCAAGGTATGCCTCAGAATTGTGTTTGTGGTAGGTAGACCTGC
Organism: Aegilops speltoides; assembly: GCA_021437245.1. NCBI lineage: Eukaryota > Viridiplantae > Streptophyta > Magnoliopsida > Poales > Poaceae > Aegilops > Aegilops speltoides. The sequence goes on from CM038141.1 coordinate 319,353,999, forward strand.
CTGGAGATGATACACTGAGCCGAGCTTCCAGATTTCCACATCCTTGGCTGGTACCTCATTGTACATATTCCTCATAGACTCATGGTTCTTCTTGGGAATACCATAGACATCAACATCATCCTCTCTCTGCACTGGAGCATTCAGCAGTGCTGCCCATTCTTCAACAGTTGAAGAGAATCTTTGGCCTTCAGTCATCCATACAATCCTTCCATCAGGATAGAAATGAGCTGTGGCATAGAATTGCATGATCATCTCATCATTCCAATCATCGACCGACCAACGAAATCAACAACACCACATGCGGTGAAGCTCTCATGCACATGTGGAAAGAAGTCTCTGTGCTCTTCACTTTGTCAATATATGCCCAATCAACATAGCGAGTGTGCGCAACAATGGGCTTCTTGTCCATAAGCACGATCTCATAGAAGTCTGCTGCTCTCTCGGTGTGGAACCTTGGGTCAACAGCGGTTCTTCTCCTCCTCACATATGGATCAGCTTGTCTCCATAGCCTGAGACCTCTATCCTTTCTTTCCTTCATGTTTTCAGCTCGAGGATGAGCATCATTGTGAATTGGCAATTTCGGCGAAGTTTCAAGAATCTGGTGCCTCATCATCGACTCACCGGTGGCACATTGTCTTTCTTCTTCTCTGAAGCTGGAATGTTCTGACAGTTTTCTTGGGCTTGGCAGCAGGGCTTGGCTTGAGCTGCCTTTCTTGGGAGCAGATGGCTTAGACTTTGAAGGTGCTCCTGCCCTGATGGCATCACCCATAAACTTAGGCTTCTGAGGAGGAGGCTGGGGTGCTTCCTCATCCTCATCATCATCTGCTGCTTCATCATGCACAATCCTCTTCCTCTTGGAAGTTTTCTTCACCTTGCTTGAAGTTTCTTCTTGCATACTCAGCTTCTTGGCAACAAAGGACTTCTTCACTTTATTTGGTGCCTTTCTTGGTTTGTTGCCCTTGATGCTCTTTGGCAACAACTTTCCTCTTTGGCTTGGAGGAGATCTCTTCCTCAGCTATGAAATCGAGTCTTCTTCATCGAATTCTTCTTCTTCTCGCCCAGTGGCAGCAGGAGGCAAACCACTTGGTGTGCTCCTCTCACCATCATCTGAAAAGCTGCTGGCCTCGGGACTAGTTCTGCCTCTGGTATTTCAGCAATTGGTGACTCGGACTGTTCGGCTGTCACCGGCATCGACATGGTGACAACCCGTGAATAGATAAGGTGTAGGCGAGTAGAAGAGTTATCACAAACTGCGAAGATTTTGCAAAAAAATGAGTTCAAATTTCAGTTTTAGGTTTTCACAGAATGCATTTCGGTTACACCGAGTCTAAAATTCGGTGAATCCGAAGTGTCCTAACAGAAGCATTCACACCACTTTCGGTTGGACCGATGTGGGTTTCGGTCCTGCCGAAAACACTAGGGTTTCACTAAATCCTCATTTCGTCGCACCGATTTGCACAACTTCGGTTGGACGAAAAGTGCGGTGCAATGGCCAGAGGCCAAATCGGTCATACCGAGAATGTAAAATCGGTCTCACCGAGATGTGTTCGGCGGAAACCTAACCCTAAAACTTTTACTCGAATTTCGTTCTAACGAACTAATCTGGTGTATGGAAGATCTCAAATGTGGCAAGATGTTGGGCAAACCAATCGTGCATAGAATCGGAGGTTGAAGCACGAGAGGGATCGAAACTCACCCTAACTTGGTGGAGTTCCTCTACGGCGGCAACGGCGCGGAGAGAATGTCCGTTGACGGCGACGGAGACTGCGGCGCCTGACAAAGCGACACGGAGACGATCCGGAGACCACGGCGGCAACGACAAAGGGGTTTGGGGCGGGCGTTTTGAAGTAGGAATCAATGCGCGCGACCCACGGAGTATATATACCCCTTAGCTGTCGGTGGGACCGAGTTGTAAAACTCGGTGGCACCGAGATGGATAACTGCAAGCAGTTACACACTTCGGTCACGCCGAAAAGTACAACTCGGTTTCACCGAGGTGAAAACCTAGATCAATCCAAGTGCTTTCGGTCTGTCCGAGTTTGAGTGGGTTGGTCGGACCGAAAATACTTAGAAGGTTTTGGAAGTTTAGCCCTTGACGGATCGGTGGCTCCGAGTGCTCCTCACTCGGTGGGTCCGAAAATGACTTGATCAAAGTTTGTGATATAAGCATGAATAGAATTTGAGACAAGAAAGCATAGATAGCTAGGGGAGGAACTTAGGCATTCTTGTCCATCCATTTGGTCAGAAAAATCCAAAAGACCAAAGCAACAAATGGATGTCCTCGAATGGATAAAATTATGCATCCAACATGCTCACATAATAAGATAGCAAATGAAATATGTGTCAAACATGCACAAACAAAACACTAGCTTCTATCACACAATTTGTCGATGACTAGGTCATCTTTATATGAGTATATTGACTTAGGAGTCAAATGAGAACATTTGATCATAGGTCATACTCATCGTTTAAGCACAAGTGGGGTTACCACTTTTACATAAAGCATTAATGTGTTCACATCATTTGAAGATGCTTTAGCTCAATTCTTTAGAGCAAAGCTCCCCCTTGATGTGAGAACCCCTTTTAAAGGGTCAAACTAACCTTGGGTTGTCGTAGAAGACTTCATGTAGATGTTGAAGATGTGGATGCTCAATGTTGATGAAGATCATCAAGAGTTGGGAGCAATCCTTTGGATTCGGGCACTTTCAATACCTACATGGGTTAGTCCCACAAGGAACAAACACGGATATCCATGGACATAGATTGAAGTACACAATAGATGATGTCCATGAAAGCGATGATTACTTTGTCCCTTGACTTACCAACAAGAGGGTTTGTGACTCCTTGAACTAGTGCAAGATGTGGAAGTTGATTGCACAAGTTCTTGCCAAAATGAATGTGAGTGAAGTATGTTGGCGGAGTCACCCTCAAGAACTCTCTAGTTCTTCTTCTTCGGGATCCACATCATCTTGATGGGAATCCTTGGGGTAGTAGTTGAGCTTGACGAAGTAGAACCTGACGTTTCCTTGGGAACCCACTTGACCATGGCTTTAGGTGCTTCAATAAATGCATCAATCTCCTCTTGAAGCTTGTCCTTGCCTTTTAGCTTGTGGTCTTGTGGTGGAAGGTCATCTTGAGCTTGTTCCACATTGGAAGAAGTAGGATCATACTTCTCCTTTTGAGAAACAAACTTTGGAGTGGGATATTGACCTTCTTCCCATTCAACACCCTCGGCGTTGAACTTTCGCTCAAAACCAATTCCTTGATTCTTCCGGTGCCTTCCTTGCTTGCGAACAATTTCCTCAAAGTTCTTGCTTCCGGCAAGACTCTTGTAGACACCTTTCTCTAAAATCCCTTTCAAAAAACTATTTTCTTGCTCAAGTGTAACTTGGCTTGAAACATTGTTAGTGGAATCAAGAGAACTACTAGAATCAATATTGTTGCTTCTAAATGAAGAATTTTTCTTATGCTTGTCATGCTTAGTTTTAATAGGTGGCAAGAAATTGGACAAGAGAAGTCGTTTGGCAAGATATGAAGAACTCTTCTTTCGAAGATCGTCATTGATAGCTTTTAGAAACTCATGTTCTTGCTCTAGATTGAGCTTCTCGGAGCGTAGCTTCTCATGAGATCTTAGGAGCTCTCTATGACCTTCTTGAGTTGTTTCATGAGCTAACTTAAGAGTGTTTAGTTCTTTAGTTAAACGCTCAATCTCCTTCATAGCATTGTCATTCGACTCTTCTCGACTATAAAGACTATTAGCATGTTCATCATTACTAGGCTCACTAGATTTGTCATGTAAAAGCTCATCTTCACCAAGCAAGTCATCCTCATCACTATCAAAGTCAATGAATTCAGGGTGTGATACCTTGGGGCCTGTAGCCATGAAGCATCTTCCAATTCCCTCATTTGGTGAATCAAACAAGTCATAGGAGTTGGAGTTGGAGGACACGAGAGCAAGACCGGCAACACCTTCATCTTGATCAGTTTCGGAGTTGGAGTGATAGCTTCTTTGGAGTGATTGTCGGAGTCGAGCCGGAGACCCATTCACCTACATGAGCTTGATGTTTTCTTCTTGTGTAGCTCCTTGATGACTTGTCTTTCCTCTCCGAATCCTTGCTTCTCCGAGAGGATCTTCGTTCATAACGATCATCTCTACTCCTTCTCTCTTTCCGAGGTGACTCTTCTCTTGAGCTTCTTCTTCTTGGAGATTCTTCTCTTCTCTTGCGGGGAGCCGAACACTCATTTGAGTAGTGTCCGGGTCTTCCACAATTGTAGCAGTTTCGTCACGACTAGAAGATCTCTTTTCATCATATGATCTAGACTTTGAGCTTCTTTCCTTGCTTATACTCTTGTAGAATTTGTTGAAGTTCTTCACCATTAGGCTTATCTCTTCATTGGAAACTAGCTTGTCACTTGAGGTTGTGGGAGCATCACTTGTAGCTTTGTAAGCACCACTTGACTTGTTTGTTTCCCTGGCCTCTGGTCCTCCTACTACCCCGGTTACCCCTCAGAGTGCCTTAGCCACCTCGACAGTGACCCCTCGTGAGTCTCCTGCCGAGTGGGCTTCACTTCTCGCTACTCCCTCAACTCCTATGCTTCGCCCTAGACCTGCCCATGAGGGAGAGTCCTCGAGGCAGTGTCACCGCGTTTCCTTCAACCCGGAGGTCTCTGTTGGCATCATCAATTCAGAATCCGAGCCTTAGGAGGATGCTTCTGCAGCAGTGGACCCTTTGTTCATTAGCTAGTATACGAGGTAGTCCTGATGTTGGGTGTAGTCGTACTTGTCAGGATATTTCCATCCATGTATGAGTCTATGTATAATTATGTTGGAACTCTTTTTATTCGCCCTGGTTTTTATTGATTTCCTTCGGATTTGTCGCTCGATTTTTTCCCCATTTTGGATGTTTCTCATCTTGGTTGCTTCATATTGAAAAAAAAACAAACAGGATGACGAGAGGAGGCTGCAGCAGTCACACTGGTGAGGATGCACTTGTCCGTCGTTCAGCAAGACAGGCAGTTGTAGGATCGAAAGTATGTCTAGAGGGCGGGGGTGATTAGACTACTTGACAATATAAAAATTCAGCCTTTTGATTAAGACAAGTTTTTGGCAGATTCACGATGATGATGAAGTCAAGTATCACCCTACACATGCAATTCTAGAGTATTGGCAGCGGAAAGTAAATTGCACATGTAGTAAAGAGAGGTGGAGAAGAGCAAACGCAATTTGGAGACACGGAGATTTTTTCTTGTGGTTCCGATAGGTGGTGCTATCGTCAATCCACGTTGATGGAGACTTCAACCCACGGAGGGTAACGGCTGCGAGAGTCCACGGAGGGCTCCACCCACGAAGGGTCCACGAAGAAGCAACCTTGTCTATGCCATCATGGCATACGCCCGGAGGACTAGCCTTACTGGGGTAGATCTTCACAAGTAGGCGATCTCCTTGCCCTTACAAACTTCTTGGTTCAACTCCACATCTTGTGGAGGCTCCCAAGCGACACCTAACCAATCTAGGAGGCACCACCCTCCAAAAGGTAATAGATGGTGTTGATGATGATGAACTCCTTGCTCTTGTGCTTCAAATGATAATCTCCCCAACACTCAACTCTCCTCACTGATTTGGCTGTGGTGGAAGAAAGGATTGAGTGGAAAGCAACTTGGGAAGGCTAGAAATCAAGTTTCATATGGTGGGAGTGGAGCAACTTGATCTCAACACAAGGGTAGGTAGTTTTTCTCGAAATGTAAGGTAGGAGTGGTAGTTCTTTCTGATGGCTCTCTCCACGAATGAAGAGGAGGTGGAGGGGTATTTATAGCCTCCACACAAAATCCAACCGTTACACACATTTGACCAATCTCGGTCAGACCGAAGTTGACAACTCGGTGAGACCGAAAGTTCAAATCTTGTGAACGTTGGGATTTTCGGTGGGACCGAAAATACAATCTCGGTGAGTCTGATTCTTCCAAAGACTAGGGTTTGCCAATCTCGGTGGGACCGACTTTATCATCTCGGTGACACCGATTTGATGACAGAAGGTTACAGAAGCTTGGCAACACTAGTTTCGGTGAGACCGAGTTCAGAATCGGAAAATCCGAAATTTCTAGGGTTTGGCTTTGTGGCTGAGGTGGTTCATCTCGGTGTGACTGAGTTTAGGAAATCGGTGGGACCGAGATTACTTATGAGTGTATGTTGGAATGAAAGATTGCTGATAGTTTGGGAGATGTATCACTAAGCATATTGAGCAACCAGATCATTAACAAAACCTCATCCCCTTTTAATAGTATTGGCTTTCCTATAGACTCAATGTGATCTTGGATCACTAAACCAAAAATGGAGTCTTGAGATTTTGCCAATGTTTGCCTTAGCATTTTGAGGGGTCCACTTCTTCAGTCATTGCCATACCCATATCACTGAACTTTCTGAAATGATTCTCAAGAAACTATTAGTTCAATGATATATATGTTGTTATTAATTACCAAAACCACCCAGGGATTAGTTGCACTTTCAGCAGTGCATTCCCTCGAGCCATATCCGCAACCACCGCCTCATCCACCAACCACCGAACAGATTATGTGCATGTTCGATGAAATAAGAAGCAACGATCTGCTTGAGCTATTGAAAAGTGTGCAGGCAATGGTGGGAAATAATGGCAATTCGAATGGCAATCACTCCAAGCTCTCAGATTTTCAAAGGACTAAGCCACCAAGTTTCAATCAAGTTGTTGACCCTATGGAAGCTGACGGCTGGCTAAGGACCATTGAAAAGAAATTGGACATTGCTCGCACGGAAGAAGGTGATAAGGTTCCATTTGCAACCCACTATTTGGAAGGAGCCACAGCTATCTGCTGGGAAAATATTAAAGCTATGTGGCTAGCAGATGAAGAAATTACATGGGATAAGTTCAAGGAAAAGTTCCGTAGGTACCACATCCCCACCGGTATCATGAAGGTCAAACATCATGAGTTCCTAGCCCTCATGCAAGGTAGCTTATCCGTCACCGAGTATTTGAACAAGTTCAACCATTTGTCTCGCTATTCCCTGTATGATGTGGCCACCGAAGAGAGAAAGATCGACAGATTCCTCGGAGGACTGGATCAACACCCCATATGCACTCTCAGTATGCTTGATTTTCCGGATTTCCAGACTCGGGTAAACAAAGCCCTGATTGCAGAAAGGGAGCACAAGCTTGTTCAGGACAATAAGCCCGCCTATAATGACCATAAACGCAAGTTCAAGCCTAAGAAGGATGGACAACCAGTGTAGAAGACTCGTACCTGGCAGCAGACACAGGTTGAGTATAAGCTCAATTGGCAGCAGAATGTAAACAAGACCACTACCCAAGTCAAGAATATCGTGACCAGCCTGATACGCGAAGATTGTCAGCGTAACAATGCATGTTTTTCTTGTGGGCAAATCAGACACTATGCCAGACAGTGCCCCAAGAGCGGCAAGGCAAGTGCTCTATTCAAGCCGCAAGTCAACCACATGGGACCATAGCCTGGCCAGAAGACCATCCAAGGGCAAGTGCATCACCTCTCCGCAGATGAAGCCCAAGAAGACTCAGAAGTCGTCATTGGTATGTTCCTGTTAATAGCATACCTGCAATAATTTTGTTTGACCCTGGGGCTTCCCACTCTTTTATTTCGCGGAGTTTTGTTGTCCAATACAAGTTTTCTTGCTCGATTTTGGGAAAGAGTATGATGGTACAATCCCCAGGATGGCATGCCACAATTTGGAGATTGACATTAAGGGAGTTATCTTCCTAGCTTCTTTGATAGTCATTGAATCGTCCAAGTTGGATATTATTTTGGGTATGAACTGGTTAACTCAACATCAAGTATGCATCAATTGTGCGACCAGAGAAGTCACATTGACAAGCAAGGAAGGCCAAACTACACAATTCATTGCTCGAAGAAGCATACCCAAGAAAGAAATGGTTTTCGCAGCTCAAGCCGAAGAGTTGGATCTAATTCCTGTGGTCAGTGAGGTTCCAGATGCATTCCCTGAGGAGCTACCAGGGATGCCACCAGATCATGAGCTTGAGTTTGCAATTGGCCCGGAACCACACCTATATACAAGAAGTATTACCCGATGCCTTCGTCCGAGTTAGTGGAGTTAAAGAAACAGCTTGATGAGATGCTTCAGAAAGGATACATTCGCCCAAGCTCTTCACCATGGGGATCACCAGCAATCTTCGTGGACAAGGAAGATGGCAGCCTTCGGATGTGTGTGGATTACTATCAACTGAATGCTGTCACTATCAAGAACAAATAGCCGCTTCTGATGATTGATGATTTGTTCGACCAACTCAGTGGAGCACACACTACTAGGAAAAACCTTATACACAGAATCTTAGTAGCAGCGCGGTTTAAAAACAAACGCTACTGCTAATTAGCAGTAGCGAGCTTGAGGAAACCGCGCTACTAATAACCCGATAGTAGTAGCGCAGGTTTTTACCCCTCGCTACTACTAAGTGATTTCCACCGTGCTTCCCGGATCCAGCTGTAGTAGTAGCGCGGTTTATAAACCCACGCTACTACTAAGTCGATAGTAGTAGCGTGGGTTATAAACCCAACGCTACCACCTGCATCTGCTCCCATCCCACCAACCATCCCACACCATGTCTCAAAAAAAAACAGTCAACGCCCGATCCAGATCCCCAATCCCGTCTCTGCTCCCACCTCCTCTCCTCCTCTCACAAGTCCCAACCCGCCATGGAGGGAGAGCCGCCCGCGTAGCCCCCCCAGCGCCGCCACCGCCTACGGCTCGCCCCGCCGCAGGGCGTGGAAGCTGCGCGCTCCAGCCACCAAGACATCGCCTCCTGGGGCCACGCCGCCGCCGCCGACTTCGCGCCCGTGCTCAGGATGTGTCGCCTCGTCATGGCCAACTACGCACCGCCCGACCTCCTCGCCGCGCCGCCCCTCCTCCTCGACCCCTCAAACGTCGTGCGCCGCCGCACCTACGCCGGCACGGGGGGCCGGGTCACGCCCTACCTCGTCTACCTCGACCACCCGCACGTCGACTTCGTGCTCGCGCTGCCGCGAGTCCGACTACGCGCTGCTCCTCGGCAAGCGCCGCTTCGACGGCGGCTACGTCCACAGCGACCTCCTCCGCGCCGCCGGCTAGGTGCTCGACAGGGAGTGCGACCTGCTCCGGGACCTCCTCAACCGGTACCCCGCCTACACGCTCACCTTCACGGGACACTCCCTCTACGCCGGCATCGCCGCCATGCTCACCATGGTCGTCGTGCTCAACCTCGACAAGCTCGACAAGGTCGAGAGGGGCCGCACCAGGTGCTACGCCATGGCCCCCGCCCGCTGTATGTCGCTCAACCTCGCCGTCAGATACGCCGATGTCATCAACTCCGTCGTCTTGCGGTGACTCATGATGACCCAATTGATTTGGTTGCTTGCTTGTCCGAATTTGGTGGTTACAAGTTCAGTTGTAGAGAATTTGGGTTACCGTGGTATGTCCGAATTTGGGTTACATGTAGCTGTCGACTGAATTTTGGTGGATACCGCTCGCTTCGAGTAAGATAAACATTGCATTGCAGAATCTAGTATAATGCCTATCTGAATTTTGGTGGATGCTTCCTTGTTGGTAGAAATTCAGTTGCAAATTTAATTACATGCCTATCTGAATTTTGTTGGGTGTAATGCCTATCTCAATCTTTTTAGTTCCAAGTTCGAACATATGAAGATCCAACATCTAATTTATTTCTCATAGATGAGTGATGGACGATGCAGCGGAGGAGGCATACCAATGGCAGGTTGTAGCAAATCGAGGAGGCCGCCGCCGTCGTGGAACCTTGCCGAGTGGAGAAACTACGTGGACGGTGGACGCTGCCGAGTGGAAAAACTACAGCGGACTGGTGAGATAACTGAAATTTCTTAACAACGACTCCATGCATGGTATGTTCCCCTTTTGCCATATTTTACATACGCATCTTATATATTCTTTGAGATCTAAGCCCTTAGAGACAATAGATTACGATCTTACGGTCTTTGCTGTTGATGCTTTTATTATTCAAAGTGGTTCGGTTCGATGCGTCTGAGACTAGCCATATTATGACTTGCAGGATTTTTTTACTTTTGTACATTCTCATTTAAGTTTTCTTGCGATAGCTTTACTAATTAATGAGAAAAACCTTATGGCATATGACCTTTTCTATGTGTGACGTATATGTAAAGTTAGTTTTCTCTTAAAAAATCATCCATCGATAAGCTGAATTAGAGGAAATTCATGGAAAGTGAACCAGCATACAAACCATAGTAACAATCCCAATGAACTAGCTCTACGAGACTAGCATACATGTTATTTAGAAACAAGGGGTTTGCCGTGCTACAACAGATTCGACTAAATTTATCTATTCTACTTGGTCTTTTGATTTGAAAAATCTATATATTCCTCATAAACATATTGGTTTTGCTACCAGCGATAGGTGCTTTCTTTGTTACTGCAGCTGGGATTTCATAACAAAAATGTTTAACCTTCAGTGAATATGCATAGTACCAAGACTTTGTTCTGCAGCTCGCACGCCGCATCTGTGGCGAGAGGGCTTAGGATGCTCTGTGCGCGTCGTCGTCTTAGCCAGTTGTGTTAATCGGTGGAAATGCGAGAGGGCCACGCCTCACTAGCAATCTTGTTGATTGCCTCACGAACTGAATGAACAGCCTTGCTCGTTTAGTTACGTGTGTCCATATGATTTATGCTTTCTTGTTTTATCCTGTTGTTCCTTTTGATCTCTGTGGATCAATTGCAATCAACTCTCACCGTACCATGATGCTAAGCGGTAAATTAGGACAAGAGATGTTTCTATTTTGCACTGCTCATCTTGTACATACTATGGTTCATCGATGGGTTTCTTGCACTGCAAATGACAGCGTCATGATGTTGTCAACAGTGTGGCTGAGGCGAAGGTGTAACCAAATCGATCAGGTGAAGCTGCTGCAGATCGAAAAGGTGAACACATGTTTGCACGTATTAAGATATTTTCGATAATTTAAAGCTGAAATGATATCATGTAGCGAATCGATTATAGTGCATCTCTTAAACTATCTTTGATCTTGTCCATAATGCTTCTGCAGAGCAAAAAGGTTCAACAACAATGAAATCCTAGCCGAGGACGTGCGAGGCCGAGATATAGCCAAAGTGGACGGGGCAAGGGCAGCGTCTTGTAGTGCTTTCTTTGTTTTCAATCTAATTGTTGTCTGTTATTATCTTGAATACATTTCTCTTTTAATTTATTTTCAATCTTCCAAGCATGGACATAGTTATTGTATCTTATTATCGTCTTTGGAAGTGGCGGACCCTTCCGAACCCTGCATAGCGAAGCTAACTAACAAGTTTTCACTTTCTCAACTGGGTGCAGGGTGATCGACGAGGACTACTGCGGCCCGATGGGAGTCGTGCTCTTCAACTACTCGGAGGCAGACTTCACCGTGAAGCTCCGCGAATGCATCAAACAGTTATCGTCCGGTGATTGCGGCGCAGATGTCTCGGGGTGGAGGACCTCGGCGCCACCGTCCGAACGTCACCGAGGTGGAGGACGACACCATCGTCCGGAGTTCCTCAAGGTGGAGGACCTCGATGCTTTGTACATACATCTAGAGAAGTGGTCTGGTTAGGTTGGTGGTGAAACGCTAGGGAAGGTACCAACCTTTTGATGATGGTTGTGTGTGTCCTCGTGATCTCTTGAGTTGAGATGTTGAATGTTGCATCCATGAACACTACAAGTGTTAAGATGGTTACGTGAAATTTTTGCCTTTGGGCGTGTCTCTGATCTCCATTCATGAATATTGCATCTATTTTTATTTTTTTTGATTCCTAATTTGCTACTAGTAGCGTTGGAAAAAAAGTGCCCTACTAGTATTTAGGATACTAGTAGCGCTGGTATTGTAGGCACGCTACTACTACTTCATTAGTAGTAGCGCTGGTCTGTAATAGCGATGGCGTGGGTAACTGCGCTACTACTAACAAAGTTAGTAGTAGCGCGGGTTCTTCCCACGCTACTACTAACTATTAGCTGTAGCGCCTTATTAGTAGCGCGGGTACCCGCGCTGCTGATACACCTAAAACCCGCGCTGCTGCTAGCCTTTTCCCTAGTAGTGACAGGTATTCTCCAAGATTGATTTGAGGACCGGACATTGATACATCTCCAACGTATCTATAATTTTTGATTGTTCCATGCTATTATATTACCCCCTTTTGGATGTTTATGGGCTTTATTTTACACATTTATATCATTTTTGGGACTAACCTACTAACCGGAGGCCCAACCCATATTGTTGTTGTTTTGCCTATTTCAGTATTCGAAGAAAAGGAATATCAAACGGAGTCCAAACGGAATGAAACCTTCGGGAGCGTGACTTTTGGAACGAACGTGATCCAGAGGACTTGGAGTGCAAGTCAAGAAGCTTCCGAGGAAGCAATGAGATAGGAGGCTGCGCCCCCCCATGTAGGGCGCGCCCCCTATCTCGTGGGCCCCTCGGGCGGCCACCGACGTACTTCTTCCTCCTATATATACCTACGTACCCCGAAAACATCCAGGAGCACCACGAAACACAATTTCCACCGCCGTAACCTTCTGTATCCGCGAGATCTCATCTTGGAGCCTTCGTCGGCACTCTGCCGGAGGGGGAATCAACCATGGAGGGCTTGTACATCAACATCCTTCCCCTCTGATGAGTTGTGAGTAGTTTACCATAGACCTACGGGTCCATAGTTATTAGCTAGATGTCTTCTTCTCTCTTTTTGGCTCTCAATACAATGTTCCCCCCCTCTCTTGTGGAGATCTATTCGATGTAAACTCTTTTTGCAGTGTGTTTGTCGAGATCCGATGAATTGTGGGTTTATGATCAAGTTTATCTATGAATAATATTTGAATCTTCTCTGAATTCTTTTATGTATGATTGAGTTATCTTTGCAAGTCTCTTCGAATTATCAGTTTGGTTTGGCCTACTAGATTGATCTTTCTTGCGATGGGAGAAGTGCTTAGCTTTCGGTTCAATCTTGCGGTGTCCTTACCTAGTGACAGAAAGGGTTGCAAGGCACGTATTGTATTGTTGCCATCGAGGATAACAAGATGGGGTTTATATCATATTGCATGATTTTATCCCTCTACATCATGTCATCTTGCTTAATGCGTTACTCTGTTCTTATGAACTTAATACTCTAGATGCAGGCAGGAGTCGGTCTACTTGTTATGGACGTGATGCCTATATACATGATCATGCCTAGATAATCTCATAACTATGCTCTTTTCTATCAATTGCTCGACAGTAATTTGTTCACCCACCGTAATACTTATGCTATCTTGAGAGAAGCCTCTAGTGAAACCTATGGCCCCCGGGTCTATCTCTTATCATATTTGCTTTCAATCTACTTTTATTTACACCTTTACTTTTTGCATCTATATTATAAAATACCAAAAATATATTTATCTTATCATACTATCTTTATTAGATCTCACTTTCGTAAGTGGCCGTGAAGGGATTGACAACCCCTTTATTGCGTTGGTTGCGAGTTCTTAGTTTGTTTGTGTAGGTGCGTGGGACTTTTGAGGAGCCTCCTACTGGATTGATACCTTGGTTTTCAAAACTGAGGGAAATACTTACGCTACACTTGCTGCATCACCCTCTCCTCTTGAGGAAAACCAACATAAGCTCAAGGCGTAGCAAGAAGGATTTACGCACCATTGCCGGGGAGGTCTTCGCTCAAGTCAAGACATACCAAGTACCCATCACAAACCCATCTCCCTCGCATTTACATTATTTGCCATTTGCCTCTCGTTTTCCTCTCCCCCACTTCACCCTTGCCGTTTTATTCGCCCTCTCTTTCCAATCTCTTCTCTCTTTTGCTTGCCCTTTTGTTTGCTCGTTTGGTTGGAATAGATGCTTATTTATTGCTAAACAGAGAACCTAAGATCTATGGATCCTCATCCGCTTGCTAATATTTTTAAGAGATCCAATTATGATGAACCAATTGCTAGTGAGTTTTGTGCACTAGATTATCTTTATGAAATTTTGCTTGAAATTCGTGAATCTGAAAATTATGATGAAGAAATTTATGAAGAGATTCACGATAACTCCTTGAATAAAAAGCATGATTGCAATGATTTTCCTATAAATTCTCTTGATGACAATTGTGCTAATAATATGCAAAACTCTAAGCTTGGGGATACTAGTTTTGCTATGTCTACTACTTGTTTCAATGATCATGATTGGGGTGATTCTTCTTATAACCTTGAAAATTTATTTAAGCCCCATGATGAAAATGAGATTGATAATAATGTTTGCAATAATATTGAAAGTGGGTTTGGAAGAGTGTCAACTTTAGATCCCACATTTTTGGAGTTCAATCTTATGATATTTTTGATAAAAGTGGGTTCGGAAAGGTCATGACTCTAGCTAATGTTAATCCCACTATCTTGGAAGAGTGTCAACTTTGCATGCATGTGGATCATGTTGAGAATATGTTTTGTGATAGCTATTTTGTTGAATTTGCCTATGATCCTACATGTAATTATTATGAGAGAGGAAAATATGGTTGTAGAAATTTTTATCTTATTAAATTACCTCTCGTCATGTTGAGATTGCTTTCGTCTCTTTCTTCTTCCTTGCATATGCTAGTTTTTGCTTGCCTTGCAAATTTGTTTGCTTATAATATGCCTATGCATAGGAAGTATGTTAGACTTAGATGTGTTTGTCACGTGTTTCATGATGCTCTCTTTGTGCTTCAATTCTTGTCTTTTATGTGAGCATCATTAAAATTATCAATGCCTAGCTAGGGGCGTTAAACGATAGCGCTTGTTGGGACGCAACCCAATATTTTTCCTTGCTGTTATTTAATAAATCTTGCATCTACCTTCTGTTTAGATGTGTTTTTATCTTTTAGTTAGTGTTTGTGCCAAGTAGAACCTATAGGATAACCTACGATGATAGTTGATTTGATTCTGCTGAAAAACAGAAACTTTGCGCGCACAAATATAATTTTGTTAAATCACAGGAACGTGCTTTTGATTTGAGGACCGGACATCACCAGTTGAAAATCAAAAGCAGGATATTCCTAAGACCACATTCACCACTCGATATGGTCTTTATGAATACACAGTCATGTCTTTCGGCCTCACCAATGCCCCTGCATTCTTCATGCATATGATGAACAAAGTATTCATGGACTTCTTGGATAAGTTCGTGGTGGTATTCATTGATGACATCCTCATATACTCAAAAGATGAAGAAGAGCACAAGGAACATCTCAGAGCAGTCTTGCAAAGACTCCGTGACCACACGTTATATGTGAAATTTAGCAAATGTGAATTTTGGCTCAAACAAGTCAGATTTTTGGGGCATGTTCTTTCAGCAGAAGGTATAGCCGTGGATCCCAGCAAAGTGAGGGAAGTGCTTAATTGGTTAGCAGCCACGATAGTGACTGAGGTCCGAAGCTTTCTTCTATTAGCTTGGTATTACCATTGATTCATTGAAGGCTTCTCCAAGATTGCCAAGCCAATGACAGAACTCCTCAAAAAGGATCAGAAGTTTGTATGGTCTGAGGACTGTGAGAAGAGTTTCAATGAATTGAAGACCAGATTAACGTCAGCACCTGTTTTGACCCTCCCAGACATCTATTGGAGCTTTGATGTATACTGTGACGCATCCAGGAGAGGTATTGGATGTGTGCTCATGCAAGATGGCAAGGTTGTAGCCTATGCATCTAGACAACTACGACCCCACAAAGGGAACTACCAAACGCATGATTTGGAGTTGGCAGCAATTGTGCACGCATTGACTATTTGGAGGCACTACCTCATTGACAAAAGATGTCAGATCTTTACCGACCACAAGAGTCTCAAGTATATATTCACCCAACCAGATTTGAATCTCTGACAGCGAAGATGGCTCGAATTGGTCAAGGATTATGATCTTGGAATCAACTACCATCCTGACAAAGCCAATGTGGTTGCCGATGCCCTCAGCCGCAAGCCTGCCAACCCGAACGCCTTAATGGAACCTTTGCCTCCCGAGCTACAATAAGAGATCGCTCAGCTTAACTTGGTTATTGTGGAGGCTGACCTAGTCAACATGTTGGAAGTCATCCCTACCCTTGAAGATGAAATCTTCATGGCCCAGCAAGATGACTCAGTCCTGCAACACCATATCAAACGTATGCAAGAAGGCAAGACCCAGGATTTCTCAAGAGATGAGCACAATATGCTAAGGTTTCGAGGTCAGATTTGCATGCTGAGCATGCAGACTTGAGACTGAAGATATTGGCAGAAGTCCACGAATCTTCATACTCGATTCACCCAGGAGGCACCAAGATGTACGAAGACCTTCGACAGACATTTTGGTGGGATGGAATGAAGAAGGAAATTGCCTATTTTCTTGCTTGCTGCGACATATGTAACAAGGTAAAGGCGGAACATCAGAAACCCGCCGGACTTCTCCAACCTCTACCCGTTCCCCATGGAAGTGGGACGATGTCTGCATGGATTTCATTAACGGTCTGCCGAAGACTCACCGAGGCAATGATGCAATATGGGTTATGGTGGACATCCTGACAAAGATAGCTCACTTCATTCCCATCCGGACCACCTACCGAGCTGATCAACTCGCATAGCTATATGTGTCCAGAATCGTCAGTTTGCATGGAGTGCCAAGAACTATCACTTCAGACCGAGGTTCTCTCTTTACCTCAACATTCTGGTCACATCTCCATCAAGCTTTGGGGACTTGTAAGTGCATCTAGTGCCACCCCTGGTTGGTTTTGGAGTATTGACGACAAAGTTGGTTGAGGGACTAATGCGTTTGTGTGAATTGCAGGATAACACAGGTAGTGTCCTTCATTGATTCGGTTTACCTACCGGAGATGACCCCTAAAAATGTATGAAGACATTGACGACAATGGTGGTATGTGAAGATATTCATATTGAAGACTATGACATGAGAAGACATTGAGTGAAGACTATGGAGCGCGAAGACTGTGTTGTTTCGTTGTGTCCTTTTCTTCTTTGTTGAGTCATAGGAACCACCGTACTGTTAAGTGGGGTCCAAGTGAACTAAGTCGAAATGGTCAAGTGATGCTCAACCCAAATCCTGTGTCTTGAGCGAAGACAATGAGAGCAAATCTTATCGAGAGTGGATGAGTCGGCTTTGCTTGTAGCCCAAGTAAAGTTGCCGTGTGTGTTTGAAATCGATCGTTGGAACACGTGTCGGTTCCTTAGTGACCTGGGGTCATTTCGGACACATCGGGCGGGTTGCCTAGTGGCTATAAATAGCCCACCCCCTACACCATAAATTGGTGGCTGCTCGGAGTTAGTGCACGGCTTTTGTCATTTGAGAGCAACCCACCTCGAAGCCTTTAAGAGAGAAATCCTTGCGAGGACCAAGCCCAAACACCCGAGCCAAAGAGTGTTAGGCATCATCAAGTCTTTTTATGCATGTGACACAAGACTTATTACACTTGATGACTGTGAATCCTCCAGCCGGTTAGGCGTCGCGTTCTGAGCATCCAAGAGTCATTGTGGATTGCCGGTGAACAAAATCTGTGAAGGTTCGGAAGTCTACCTTGAAGACTTACCAGACTGATTGGGCGAGGACTGTGTGTCCTTAGCTCAAGGGGAATAAGGTGAAGACACGGTCTTCTGAGTTAAATCTCAGCCTCCCTAACCAGATGTACATTTGTCACAGCAACTGGAACTGGTCCAACAAATCCCGTGTCTTCAACAAGTGACTGGTTCTATCCTCTCCCTTCCTTTACTTAGAGTTTGTCTTCGTGAAGTCATTGCCTATCTGTCGTACCTGTTTGACTTCATTGCTTGACTACTATCATTGATTGGCTTCATACTATCTTCCATCCTGATCCTTACTACTTAGCTGCTATTAGTCCTGTACTTTCACATCATTGCATACTTGACTATGGTTTGCTTATTGTAGTTTATCTTCCACTGCATATCAATTAGGTCATTTCTATTGTCTGTCTTCGATACTTCCAAGTTTTGAAGACTTTCATAAAAATCGCCTATTCACCCCCCCTCTAGTAGATAACTAGCACTTTCAATTGGTATCAAAGCAAGGTACTCCCTTGTTCTGTGTGATTCGGTTTAACCACCTGGAGTTTTAGCTATGTCGACTGCAGGGATAATCAAAGTCTCCGCTGCTTGCCCCGTGTTCGATGGAACTGAATATCCCTGCTGGAAGAATAAGATGCGTATGCATCTTGAAGCCATTGATGTCGACCTCTGATATGTCGTCAAGAACGGCGTTCCCAAAACTTGTGAAGGTGTCACCCCTACTGATGTCAAGAAGTTCATTCAACTGGACTCTACTGCCAAGAACATTATTTGTGGTCATCTGACAAAAGGACAGTATGGCCGTGTGAGTGCTCTGGAAACATCGAAGCTAGTCTGGGACTGGCTATCCAAGGTCAACGAAGGCGTCTCAACCCAGAGAGACCAAAGGATCAGTGTTCTTCGCAACCTCTTCAACCGCTTCAAGCGAAACGACAATGAAAATGTCCAGCTCACATTCGATCGACTCACTGACATCACAAATGAGCTTCAAGCTATTGGTGAAACTGAGATTACCAAGCATGAAATCGTCAAGACACTACTGAGATCACTTGACAGCTCCTTTGACACCCTTGCCCTCATGATACAAGAACGTCCTGACTTCAAGACACTCGATCCGTCTGATATACTTGAGAGGCTAAACACACATGAGTTCCAGCTTTCTGAGAAAATAGATATCTATGGTACAAACTATGGCCGAACTCGCGCTTTGAAGGCAAAAGTTGTTTCCTCATCTGAAGAAGAATCTGACTGCAGTTCTGATGATCCTAAAGACATTGGAAAGGAACTTGCTATGCTTGTGAAGAAGTTCCAGAAATTCACCAAGAAGAAAGGCTTCAGAAAGTCTTCACGATCCAGCTCAAGGAATGATGAAGCTTCCACCCATGACCACAAGAAGAGAACCTACCACAAGTGCAAGAAACCTGGTCACTACATATCTGAGTGTCCATAGTGGGACAATGAGAAGAAGAAGAAGATCAAGGAATATGATTCTGATGACAAGAAGAAGAAGAAGAAATCCTCAAAGTCTTCTTCTAAGTCTTCTTCCAAGTCTTCATCACACAAGAAGAGCTCATCTGGCAAGGCTCGTGCCTTTGTTGGCAAGGAAATGGATTCAGAGGAGGAGTCTGTTTCTGAGGAGGTGGAGGTGGAGTCTGGAGAGGAGTCCGACCCTGGCATTGCAAGTCTGGCCCTAGCCACAGTCTATGTTGCCAAGTCCATCTTCAACACTGAAGACAATGACTTCCACACCAACGTGAAGGCGATGGCGAAGGCGATCCTACTCCCACCCTCTTGCTTCATGGCACGTGGTGCCAAGGTAAAATCACGTGATGCTTACTTTCAAACATCAAGTGAAGATGACTCTGATTGTGAATCCAAACCTAGCTACAAAACACTTGCTAAAATTGCAACTGAACAACAAAAGGCTATGGAACATACTCAAAAACTGTTAGACAAAAGCGATGACCTATTGGATGCGGAAATGACAAGTTCACAGTCCTTAGTTGAAGATATAAAAAATCTTCATGCTAAGTACCAAGAACTTGAAAGTCGTCATGAAACGCTCTCAACCACTTATGAAAAGCTCTCCTATGATTATCTTCAAAAGAAGCAAGAGCTTGAGAAATTGAGAGCGGCTCATGAAGATCTTCAAAAAGAGAATGAGTCACTTCGCGCTCAACAGATCAGTCCCGCTCAGGATGGATTTGAACCACCATGTCTAAAATGCATTGGCGTGATAATGCTACATCTGTTCTTTGAATGTTCCATCGCTGCTCTCGTTGCATTGTCTTCAACTACTGATGTGGTAACTAACCCCTCTGCGGAGGATACCACTACTATTGCGATGAAAATGCTAGGTTGAAGACATTGCTTGAAGCAGGATGTATAAAAGTGCGAAAGGACATCGGACACTATGCGATGTTCTCAAAAGCGATTCGAACCGAAACCCTAGGAAAGAGGGTGTTGAGTTCGAGAGGAAAATGAATGTTGATGGCTCCTCTTTGGAGCTTTGGCGGTATCCCAAAACCACATGGGTTCTTTGCAAAGGAACCTTGATGAGATCCATCCACTTTATCTGGCTTTACTGTGCTAATCCTATTATCATTGATGAATCCTTTGATGCAAACTATAAGCTGTTCAAGAATCGAGAATGGTGAAGTGTTTGCGGTATATTGGTACTAATCTGCAGAATGGACCACCTATGAAGAAGATCTGGGTACCTAAGCGGTGCATTGAGAATCTTCTGTGAATGTCGTCATGACATCACCAAGGAAGAAGACAAACCCAGACCTATGGCTTCATATGGCCCAAAGGTTTCATCTGAATCTGAGGACTCACAGAGTCACCCTAACGCCAATGTTTTGCGGGAAATCATACTCGGACTTATGAATATGGCGTGTGTCTTGAACCGCTATGTTCATAGAACTAAGAACTTTTCTGCTTATTCATATGAGTATCATTCATCTCCTGCAAGGCTATTTGCTAGGGCTCCAAAGCCGAAATTCTCAGATGCTGCACTTAGACTCATTGCTTCTAAGCCACCCCTGAAGATGTGGGTGGCGAAGAAGAATTAACTTTCTTTTGCAGAGAAAGGTCTCCAGCCTACAATCAAAGGCGTCCGATGCTATTGCTGGGGACCTAAAACACATTAACGACGCATGATAAAATGTCTTACTATATATTTCACATCTGAATCATTTACCAGTCATACTATGAGTCCTAACCTTGATCTAAGCTGTGACAATCCTTGTGTGTGTCAAATGCTTATGCTTCACAACACTCTTTGTGAAGCCTATCCTCCTAACTGCACTGTAGGGTATGACACCAAAAGCTTCAGAATGGATTATGGACAGCGGATGCACAAATCATATGACTGGTGATCGAAGTCTTCTCATGGACTCAACCTTACGTCCATCCGACAAGAGTCACATCGCATTTGCTGATACTGGTAAAAGCAAGGTCCACAGCTTGCCATATGTCTTCTCGCAAAAGCTTCAGAATGCTGGCTCTGGCATCGGAGGCTGGGGCATGCTGGCATGAGGAACTTACACACACTCGTCAAAAAGAAGCATGTCATAGGCATCAAGGGTGTCAATTTCAAGAAGGATCATCTGTGTGGTGCCTACGAAGCTGGAAAGATGGCTAGGGCCAAGCATCCCTCGAAGACAATCATGACAACATCTCAACCCTTTGAGCTGTTACACATGGACCTATTTGGACCTACTCACTACTCCACCCTCACAACAACTGCTTGTCTCTATGGCTTCGTCATTGTTGATGACTACTCAAGATACACATGGGTGCATATAATTCTCTACAAGACTGAAGTGCAAGATGTCTTGGGCGCCGCCAATCGAGCAATGAACAATTATGGCATGAAGATCAAGCATATCAGAAGTGACAATGGCACTGAATTCAAGAACACCGGACTTGATCTTTATCTGGATACAATGGGAATCACTCATGAGTTCTCTACTCCATACACACCTCAGCAAAACGGCATCGTTGAGCGCAAGAACAGAACCCTCATTGAGATGGCTTGAACAATGCTCGACGAGTACAAGACACCAAGAAAGTTCTGGCCTGAAGCTATTGACACAACATGTCACGTCATCAACCGTGTGTACATCCATAAGCTTCTGAACAAAACATCCTATGAGCTCCTTACTGGCAAGAAGCCAAATGTCAGCTACTTCAGAGTATTTGGAGCTAGGTGCTGGATCAAGGACCCCCATCACAAGTCAAATTTGCACCTAAGGCTTACGAAGGCTTCATGCTTGGCTACGGAAAGGACTCGCACTCCTACAGAGTCTTCAACCTCTATCACTACAAAATCGTCGAAACTGTGGACGTGAGATTTGATGAAACAAATGGTTCACAAAGAGAACTCCTGCCAAATACACTAGATGAAGCTCCGCCCAGCGAATCTATCAAGCTGATGGGAACTGGTGAAATCATGTCTTCTGAAGCACAGCCTGAAGAGGAACTTATCATTTCTGCACCTAACCAACCTGAAGACAATGCTCAGACCGAAGACAATCCTCCCAATGACGAAAATGATCAACAAGAGCAAAGTCTTCGTCCAGTTCATCCTCGAGTTGCAAATGAAGTACAAATTGAGAAGATAATTGATAGCATCAATGCACCTGGTCCACTTACTCGCTCAAGAGCAACATAGTTAGCAAATTTCTGTGGGCATTTTTCATTCGTGTCAATATCAGAACCCAAGAAAGTTGCTGAAGCCTTTATGGAACTTGAATGGATTCAAGCTATGCAAGAAGAACTTCAACAGTTCAAGCTGAACAATGTTTGGAACTTGTCAAGCGACCTGACCCTCGCAAGCATAACATTATTGGAACAAAATGGATATATCGAAACAAGCAAGATGAGCATGGTCAAGTCGTCAGAAACAAAGCATGTCTTGTGGCTCAAGGATATTTTCAAGTTGAAGGAATTGACTTTGATGAAACATTTGCTCCTGAAGCTATTCACATACTGCTAGCCTATGCTAACCACCACAACATCTTGCTATATAAAATGGATGTGAAGAGTGCATTTCTCAACGGCAAGATTGAAGAAGAAGTATATGTCACTCAACCACCTGGCTTTGAAGATCCAAAACATCCTGATATGGTGTACAAGCTAAACAAAGCACTCTATGGCCTCATACAAGCACCTCGCGCTTGGTATGATACGATCAAAGACTTCTTGAAGAGCAAAGGCTTCAAACCTGGATCCGTCGATCCCACACTCTTCACAAAGACATATGATGGTGAACTGTTTGTGTGCCAAATATATGTGGATGACATTATCTTCGGCTGCACTAACCAGAAGTATAGTGATGAGTTTGGATACATGATGCAAGAGCAATATCAGATGTCCATGATGGGTGAGCTGAAATTCTTCCTTGGTCTTCAAATTCGCCAGCAAAGGAATGACATCTTCATATCTCAAGAAAAATACCTCAAAGGTTGTCTGAAGAAGTTTGGAATGGAAGACTGCAAAGGTTACACAACGCCAATGCCAGCCAAACACCATCTTGGTCCCGTCGACAATGGTAAAGAGTTCGATCAAAAGGTATACCGCTCCATGATTGGCTCTTTACTTTATCTATGCGCATCTACGCCAGATATTATGCTTAGTGTTTGCATGTGTGCTCGATTCCAAGAGGCACCAAAGGAATCGCATCACTTAGCTGTGAAGCGAATTCTTCGATATTTGGCTTACACCCCAACACTCGGATTATGGTATCCAAAGGGCTCAAAATTTGATTTGGTTGGATTCTCGGATGTCGATTATCTTTGGTGACAACGTGGATCGCAAGTTTACATCGGGCACATGTCACTTTACGGGTCGATCACTTGTCATTGGTCTTCAAAGAAGCGTAACTATGTATCACTCTCAACTGCTGAATCTGAATACATTGCTGCTGGATCTTGTTGCGCTCAGCTTCTATGGATGAAGCAAACTCTCAAGGACTATGGCATCAATCTGAAACAAGTACCTCTCTTCTGCGACAACGACTAGTTATCGACTAGAGGGGGGGTGAATAGGCGATTTTTATGAATGTCTTCAAAACTTGGAAGTTTCGAAGACAGACAATAGAAATGACCTAATTGATATGCAGCAGAAGATAAACTACAATAAGCAAACCATAGTCAAGTATGCAATGATGTGAAAGTACAGGACTAATAGCAGCTAAGTAGTAAGGATCAGGATGGAAGATAGTGTGAAGCCAATCAACGATAGTAGTCAAGCAATGAAGTCAAACAGGTACGACAGATAGGCAATGACTTCACGAAGACAAACTCTAAGTAAAGGAAGGCAGAGGATAGAACCACCACTTGTTGAAGACACGGATTTGTTGGACCAGTTCGATTCTTTGTGACAAGCTGTACATCCGTAAGGGAGGCTAAGATTTAACTCGAAGACCGTGTCTTCACCTTATTCCCCTTGAGCTAAGGACACAGTCCTCGCCCAATCACTCTGTAAGTCTTCAAGGTAGACTTCCGAACCTTCACAGACTTCGTTCACCGGCAATCCACAATGACTCTTGGATGCTCAAAACGCGACGCCTAACCGGCTGGAGGATTCACAATCCTCAAGTGTAATAAGTCTTTAGGTCACAGACGAGAAAGACTTGATGATGCCTAACACTCTTTGGCTCTGGGTGTTTGGGCTTGGTCCTCGCAAGGATTTCTCTCTCTCAAAGGCTTCGAGGTGGGTTGCTCTCAAACGACAAAAGCCGTGCACTAACTCTGAGCAGCCACCAATTTATGGTGTAGGGGGTGGGCTATTTATAGCCACTAGGCAACCCGACTGATATGTCGAAATGACCCCGGGTCACTAAGGAACTGACACGTGTTCCAACGGTCAGATTTCAAACACACACAACAACTTTACTTGGGCTACAAGCAAAGCTGACTCATCCAGCTCTGGATAAGATTTGCTCTCATTGTCTTCGCTCGAAGACATAGGATTTGGGTTGAGCATCACTTCAGTCATTCTGACTTAGTTCACTTGGACCCCACTTAATAGTACGGTGGTTCCTATGACTCAACAAAGAAGAAAAGGACACAACGAAACAACACAGTCTTCGCGCTCCATAGTCTTCACTCAATGTCTTCTCATGTCATAGTCTTCAATATGAATATCTTCACATACCACCATTGTCGTCAATGTCTTCATACATTTTTAGGGGTCATCTCCGGTAGGTAAACCGAATCAATGAGGGACACTACCTGCGTTATCCTGCAATTCTCACAAACGCATTAGTCCCTCAACCAACTTTGCCATCAATACTCTAGAACCAACTAGGGGTGGCACTAGATGCACTTACAATCTCCCCCTTTTTGGTGATTGATGACAAACTGGTTGAAGTTTTCGACGGGGATAAAGTATGTGAAATTGTAAAGGATAGGGTATTGTCTTCAATAGTAACAAGGGCTCCCCCTGAAGATGTGCATATAAGCAATTTGCTTTTGGAATGCAAATGCACATGGCAGGTTGTACTTGTGGAGATCCTCTTCAACTTATGAAGATAATTCATCATGCATGAAAAGATATAGCAAATAGAATGACATGCATAATGAAAAATGGACGTCTGCAGAATGATCTAAGTGCGTAAGTTATCATCGCACATGCGGAATTTATCATCGCATCACAGTAAAGCAAATAAGTAGCAGACAACCATCGAGTTTAAGTGTTACAACTCAAAGAACCAAATGTTTCAAGAGCGAGAGTTGTAAACACGAGGCAAAATATAAAGCAACCGCCCATAAGAACCCGCTTGAAGACTATAAAACTCATATGCTTCGAGAATTATCATCAGCGCAAGACACGAATCCAATGGATTCGACGCTATTGGGCTGAAGAATGGTTCAAGTACAAGTTCGTGACCTAGGAATATGCAGAGAAGAATGCTATCAAAAGTCCTTGGGGTGATATTCTCTATCGAGGCCTTCAACCCAAGAACAGAGCTGAAGCTATTGCACAGGGTTTCTATCCCTGCATGGTCCGTGGACCTCAGCCTGAAAATGCCGACCCATCATCATTGCTCTAGTGTCGTGACGATACTCTCTTCAAGCGCAACTTCCAGCACGCAAAGGCATCGGCCAAGGAAAACAAGAAGTCATTTGGGTTAGACTTCAACCCTGGTCCCTCTGCTCCCCGTTCTGATGGCTCACGTGATGCAGAACCCAATGTCATCGGCCCCTTCTCCAACCTTGATGGCCTCATCAGCTACATCTTGGTCCAAGGTGCCAGAGTAGATCATTCTGATAATGATGCTGACACCGATGAAGCCCCAGCTCCTCCTCCAAAGCCGCAGAAGCTAAAGAAGGCTAAGGCTTCAAGTTCAGCTGCTCCTCCAAAAGCTTCACGTGCGAAGCCACTGGCCATCCTTGCCGTCACGAAGGCGATGTGCGATCCGAAGATCAATCACGTATCTCCAAGAGGACGGAGAAGAAAAAGCAAATCGTCAATCATACTGATCAAACCTTGACTCCTGCTGCCATTCTGCGAGAAGAACCCATTGATCTGTCCAGCGACGAAGATCTTGCAGATGATGCCCTTGAGCAACTGATCAAGAGCAAGGAAGAAGTAGAGATCTTCAATAACTTGCCTCTCTTCAATGTGGCAATCATCCATAACTTCATTGATGAGTGGTTTGACACCCCAAATCTCAGCTTTGAAGATCTGCAGCTTCCCATTGGCCTCAGCGTCTCCTTCAATGGCGCCATTGCTTCGAGCTAGCTCTCGCTCGGCGATCGTTGAGTGAAGAACAAGATTGATTATGAGAAAGCTCAGTTCAAGAAGCATGTGGCAAAGCTCAGCGTGCAAGATGTCAGAAACTTCAAGGTCATGCTACAAGAGCTTAAAGAAGCCTTTCTCAAGAAGCGCGAAGAAGCTCAGGGCTCTCATGAGCGTATGAAGAGTTTGGCTAACAAGTGTGTGCTGGCCTACAATGAGGCTGAGAAGCGCAAGTCTCTTGGCCGTCCTGGCATTGACCCCAGGATGGCTGCAAAGAAGAAGAAGCCATCAACCGCTCAATCTACACCTTCAGGGCAGGAAGCCCCTCGCATAATCTTCCCAAGCAGCATGACTGGCTCGAAGCCAAAGGTCCTGTCAACCGCTTCAGAACAGAAGAAGACGAGGGCTGCCGAGGCTGAAGCCAGAAAAAGGAAAAATACTGAAGCCTCTGATGCTGCTCCCTCTAAGAAGAAGCGCAAAACCAAGAAGAATCGGGCTGCTCCCACAGAGCCCTTAGTTGTTGAACCTATCTCAGTGGTTCGCCCTGCATCTGAATACCAAGAACGACGGATGATAGTTCATGAGCCTGCTACCACTAAGGCTCATGAAGCTAAAGACATTCCAGCAGCTGAACCCACCGCTGCTGAAGACATTGGTCACGATGACAATGTTGAAGATGATGAAGTTCTTCCTCAGATCGAACACAACCTGGTATCATCGCCTGTTCTCACGAACAACGAACTCATCAGCATTGGTCGTCCTCTGACGCCAATTGCTCATGATGCATCGTGGGCTGATCACCCACAACAACAAGACTCCCCAAGTACTCCCCAACAACAACCACAAGTCACACCACCTGTGCAAGAAGAAGAAGAAGACTTTGAGGCCTAGCCAACTCCATCTCCAAAGGCGTTGCCAGCATTACGCAGGCTTCGCAAAGGACAAAGGCCTCAAGTCCCTCTTTCGAGCGTTCCAGAAGGAGAAGTGCATCACCAACCTGTTGCGCGTCAAGTGTTTCCTGAAGCCACTCCAAATGTGAATGTCTCCGTGTCTGAAGCCCAAGATGCTGAAGACAATTCGGCTGCATCAGCCGATGAAAATCAAGAAGACGTACGTGTCCCTACTCCCCCCGTTATTGAAGAAGTTGTTCCTGATGTGAACGTGCCAGTGCCCGACCCTCCAACTCATCAAGTGCGGGTTGAAAATCTTGAGGCTGCCACCACCAACACAAACGAAGCCAATGATGTAATCATGGCTGAAGTCAATGTGGAGCCTGCACCAGCCAATGTGCCCGAAGCCAATGAGGCAATCGCTCCCGGCGCTTTGTTGTGCAGCACGAAGCCTCGATTGTTGCCATCGCTCTCGTTCCGCCACCAAGGCCCTATACAATTGAGCAAGCATACAATCATGGTCAGCTAACCACTGTCCGATGGCCTATTTTGGTTCCTCCGCCTACTGCCTCTGGTCCTCAGTTTGATTATCATGTTGAGCATAGGCCTCAGGTCCAGAAACCAAAGCCAAGACTGCCAAGGTTCCCAGGTACTGCAAACTCCACAGGGTCCTTCAATGCAAATGGCTTCAAAAGCCACAACACTTTCTTTGACAGCACAAAGAACCCCTACTCAAAGCCAAGAATATCATCTGCTCGGTTCAGGAGCTATCAGTAGCGAAGCTATTACTCCTGCGTTCTGTATGATCAAGGGAACATTTTCCCTCATATGCACCTCGACACCGAAGCCATTGCTGGACTGCCATGCCTTGAAGAAGCACTTGACTGCTTTCATGATGCAAGTCTGTTCAGCTTTGTGACAGACAAAGAACATTGGAATGAGGAACTTTTGCTTCAATTCTATGCTACCCTCCACATTCGCGGCTACAACAGGGATATCAAGACATGGGTTCTCGAGTGGATGACAGGAAATGTTCATCATGAAGCCAAAGCTCTTGATATCATTGAGCTTACAGGCCTACCCACTCCTGGAGAGCTGTATGAACCTGATTGTCAACTACACCGCAATGCACTGGAGAGCATCTTCCATAAGCCTGAACCCAACATGAGCCAGATGTTGAGCATGATGAAGCCTTTGCTATCTGACGCTGAATACCCAACGGAGTTCTTTGTTGATGACCTTGAGTATCTGCCTCGCACAATATATCACATCATCAGGCGACCTCCATGGCCTATCAAAGGACATTCATCAGTGGCCAAACTTGAAGGAGACATGAAGACATTGGTCTTTTACATCCTCAATGGCATCAGCTTCAATTCCCAAGAATTCTTCATTAGGCAACTTGCTGCGTCTGTATCTGACCTTTTTGGCCTGAAATTCTATGCTCCATGGGTCACGCGCCTCATCAAGCGACACTCTTCTGTCAACTATCAGCCCTCTGCTCGCAATCATCTGATCTTTCTACCAGAGGTTGATATGTCAGTTGAAGCCATATACTCTTACCCTGCTAAGAAGCCTCTTTGTCTTCAAAATGTCGAGAACCAAAGCTTCACTCAACCCATAGAAGGAGTCCAAGCAGTAACTCGAATTTATCCAATGGCTGGGAACACTCGTCTGCCTCATCGTACGCAAACTGAAGCTACTGAAAGCACAATTGCCCAAAGGCCTCAGAAGCGCTCTCGCGTTCTCAATGACCGAGAACTTCTTGTGGCACTTCATCGAAAACAAGATAAGCATCACTATTGGCTCAAGAGACAGATGCAAAGCCTCTTGGTGGATGTCAATCGCATTCGAAATCTTGCCACCAAGAATGCATTTGTCGCTCACGAGACTTGTCGGCGATCATGGAAGAGTTTGACGCTGCTTAGTGCTGAAGCAGATATTCAAGACGATGGCTTCACTGAAAGATTCAAGTTTGACTCCACTCCTCCACGAACTGTAGTCCTACGTCGAACTCCATCCCTTGAAGACTCTGACTATTCTTCCTCCGCTACAACTGTGAATGCCAGACTGATCGATGATGAAGATGATGCTACTTCACCGCCCCCTACTTCTGTACGCATCGACACTGCACCAAGTACGTCTGCGCCGCCAAACAACACCGACAACCCTGCTGCTTCACCTACTCATGAGGACGAGTAGATGATCTATGTCTTAAAACCTTTTTGGTCCTTACTGACAAAAGGGGGAGAAGCATATGAGTTTGATAGTCTTCAAGCGGGTTCTTATGGGCGGTTGCTTTATATTTTGCCTCGTGTTTACAACTCTCGCTCTTGAAACATTTGGTTCTTTGAGTTGTAACACTTAAACACGATGGTCGTCTGCTACTTATTTGCTTTACTGTGATGCGATGATAAATTCCGCATGTGCGATGATAACTTCCGCACTTAGATCATTCTGCAGACGTCCATTTTTCATTATGCATGTCATTCTATTTGCTATATCTTTTCATGCATGAAGAATTATCTTCATAAGTTGAAGAGGATCTCCACAAGTACAACCTGCCATGTGCATTTGCATTCCAAAAGCAAATTACTTATATGCACATCTTCAGGGGGAGCCCTTGTTACTTATGAAGATAATATCCTATCCTTTACAATTTCACATACTTTATCCCCGTTGAAAACTTCAACCAGTTTGTCATCAATCACCAAAAAGGGGGAGGTTGTAAGTGCATCTAGTGCCACCCTAGTTGGTTTTGGAGTATTGGCGACAAAGTTGGTTGAGGACTAATCGTTTGTGAGAATTGCAGATAACGCAGTAGTGTCCCTCATTGATTCGGTTTACCTACCGGAGATGACCCTAAAAATGTATGAAGACATTGGCGACAATGGTGGTATGTGAAGATATTCATATTGAAGACTATGACATGAGAAGACATTGAGTGAAGACTATGGGCCTTGAAGACCGTGTTGTTTCATTGTGTCCTTTTCTTCTTTGTTGAGTCATAGGAACCACCGTCTTCGTTAAGTGGGGTCCAAGTGAACTAAGTCGTAATGATGAAGAGATGCTCAACCCAAATCCTATGTCTTGACGAAGACAATGAGAGCAAATCTTATCCAGAGCTGGATGAGTCACTTTGCTTGTAGCCCAAGTAAAGTTGTCGTGTGTGTTTGAAATCGACCGTTGGAACACGTGTCGGTTCCTTAGTGACCGTGGTCATTTCGGACACATCAGTCGGGTTGCCTAGTGGCTATAAATAGCCCACCCCTACACCATAAATTGGTGGCTGCTCGGAGTTAGTGCACGGCTTTTGTCGTTTGAGAGCAACCCACCTCGAAGCCTTTGAGAGAGAAATCCTTGCGAGGACCAAGCCCAAACACCCGAGCCAAAGAGTGTTAGGCATCATGAAGTCTTTTTCTGCATGTGACACGAAGACTTATTACACTTGAGGATGTGAATCCTCCAAATTGTTAGGCTCGCGTTACGAGCATCCAAGAGTCATTGTGGATTGCGGTGAGCGAAGTCTGTGAAGGTTCGGAAGTCTACCTTGAAGACTTACCAGAGTGATTAGGCGAGGACTGTGTGTCCTTAGCTCAAGGGAATAAGGTGAAGACATGGTCTTGAGTTAAATCACAGCCTCCTAACCAGATTCTGATTGTCACAAAGAATTGGGCTGGTCCAACAAATCCCGTGTCTTCAACAAGTGACTGGTTCTATCGTCTCCCTTCCTTTACTTAGAGTTTGTCTTCGTGAAGTCATTGCCTATCTGTCGTACCTGTTTGACTTCATTGCTTGACTACTATCGTTGATTGACTTCATACTATCTTCCATCCTGATCCTTACTACTTAGCTGCTATTAGTCCTGTACTTTCACATCATTGCATACTTGACTATGGTTTGCTTATTGTAGTTTATCTTCCGCTGCATATCAATTAGGTCATTTCTATTGTCTGTCTTTGAAACTTCCAAGTTTTGAAGACTTTCATAAAAATCGCCTATTCACCCCCCCTCTAGTCGATAACTAGCACTTTCAGGACTACATTAAAGTACAACACCGCTTATCACCCTCAGACAGACGGGCAGACTGAGTGAGTAAATCAGATACTTGAAGATATGCTTCGAGCATGTGCTTTGGCTCAAGAACCCAAGTGGGAAGATGGTCTACCATATGCTGAGTTCTCTTACAACAATAGTTTCCAGACCAGCCTCAAGATATCACCATATGAAGCTCTATATGGCCGTAAGTGCCGCACTCCACTAAACTGGTCTCAAACCCGAGATAGCCGCATTTTTGGAACCGACTTAATGATGGAGGCTTAGAAGCACGTCAGGGAAATCCGAGATAGACTGCAATTGGCAAAATCCTGACAAAAGAGCTACTATGATTCCAAGCACTGACAGATCAGTTTCGAACCCGAAGAGTATGTTTACCTCCGAGTCACACCCATGAAAGGAGACAAGAGGTTCTAGACCCGTGGAAAGCTTGCACCCAGATATATTGGCCCATTCCCAGTGATGTCTAGAGTTGGTACAGTGGCTTATTAGTTGGAACTACCACCGGAATTTTCAGAAGTGCATAATGTGTTCCATGTCTCACAGTTGAGAAGGTGTATCTCACCACCCGAGAAAAGGACTGGCATGGCAGAGAGCTTGCTAAGGATTTAACCTATGAGGAGAAACCGTTCCAAATATTCGAAGAGGTGGAAAGAGTCACCCGCAGTAAGGAAATTAAATTTTATAAGGCACAGTAGGAGCATCACACCGAGGAAGAAGCAACATGGGAACGAGAGGACTTTTTAAGAGCATCCTATCCGGAACTATTTTCCCAAGAAATCGAATCTCGAGGATGAGATCCATCCTAAGTGGGGGATGTTTGTGACACCCTGGTTTTTGCTGGTTTTTGCCATCATACTTTTCATCTGCCTTTTTGTTTTAAAAAAGGATTTTTGAGTCGATTCATTTGGACTTAGCAATTGGGCATTGTTTTGGTTTCCACCCAAGTGACCCCTCTCACCCCTCACAACCTCTCTTGATCTCCCATCATCATCAAAATGCTTTGGAATATTTTTCTTCTAAAGAAAATATTCATTTTCCTCTTGAAAATGGAATATTTTCATTTCCCTTCCAAAGCAACCCCTCTGTTTCATTCTCAGAAAAATCTGAGAAAATTCACTCACACCCTTTAGACAGTGCCTCATCACCCTATGCGAAAATAGCACATGTTCATGGTCATGTGACCAAATTTTGCTAGGGAAAATCTTTTGCTTTCTGTCCTAATAATGCACTTTACAAAGGAAGTGTATTATTCCTTGATCCAATGAAACTGATTTTTCTTGAGCCTCATTACCCTCCTAAGAAAACATTAACCCCAAGATATTAGCCCTAAACTCCTTCTAGAACCCATCCAGACACAGTGCACAAGTTTTTGTCCAGAAACTTGTTGCTGAGCTCTTGTTCAATCTGGTCGGCCTGGCAGTGTGCCATCTCTTCTCCTAGACCAAACAATGCACGGACAACACACTTGACAAGGTCTGGCATCGCCTGGGCATCGTGTTGGCAAAGTTCGCATGGTGACCGCGTGTGGACATGGGCGCTGCCATGTGTTCGGCGTGCTCTGCGCTGCGCCCGAGCCCCTATTTAGTGCATGCACGTCGTAGAGCTCGCCTCCAACTGCTGCACCGTGCCACCAGCTCTGACCCATCAACCTTGACCCCTCCCTGCAGCTCGCCGCCGCCGGAGCCGCCGCAGCGAGCACAGGCACATCGCAGCCAAGCGCACAGTGAGTCCGTGCCTCTGTCCCCGTCCTTACTCGCGCCCTGTGCTCGTCCTCGAGCTTCCAAAGTGGCCACGTGAACCCTGACCTCTTCTCCACCTCCCTCTGGTGGTCCTCGTTGCCGTGTGCCGCTTCTAGAGCCCTCCAATGGAGACGAGACCCCCATCCCCTCCGCCTATAAATAGAGCTCCCCCCTGTCCTCTCCGAGCATCTCAACCCACTCATCCAACTTCCACAATGCAGTAGATAAGCCGTAGCCCGGCCGGGCAGGCCTCTGGCTGCCGTCCTTGACCCGAGCTCACCGGCAATCCCCTCTGCTGCTCCCCACCTCTTCAGTGCCCCTCAAGATCCATCTTCTTCTCTGGCTCTCCCTGGTGATCCACTTGTGCCAGCTGACCCCGTTGGAGCCCCTGGAACGGCCCTCCCTCGCCGTCTTCTTCATCTCCGGCGAAATCCGTCCGCAGCCACCACTGGAGACATTGTTTCCGAGCAGCTCCGACTACCTCTCGCCAAGCCACGGGTACAGGCAGGTGAGCCAGAGCCTCCTCTACCCATCCCTCCCTCTCAAGTCGGCCGCCAAGCCCTCCTCGCCGGAGAGAGCCCTGGCAAAGCGCCGTCTTCTCCTGTTTCCTTCCCCCCTCTCCAAAACTGACAGGCATGGCCCACTGTCAGTCTCTCTACTCGCGCCCGGCGTGCAGCGTGGGCGTATTCCTGAATCGTCTTGACGTCACCCCCCAGTTTTTCTTTTATTCTAATTTAGATCCATTTTGACCAGCAACTTTGACCAGCTCGAACTCCTAAACCATAAGTCCAAATGGGTTGATTCTTTTTGCATTGGTTTTGTATTGGAATTCTCTGGCAGCACACCAAATTTGAGATTTTTCCTTGTTGTCTAGAATTTCTGCTGAATTTTAGAGTCATTTTTGATATTTTCTTTTGTTGTTTTTAATTATTTTCAGAGGGAGGTTCTTGCCTTGAGGATAACCAGGAGGAGTGTGACACTCCTCTGTGCTAAGGATAGCCACCACAAATATTTGCATAGTGTCATTTCAATAACTATGATTTTTCCAACTCGAATATGCTTTCTTTCATGCATTTAATCATTTATATAATATTGCCTAGGTATTTGCATTTGTTATGCTAGAAGTGTTTTTTGCTGTGGTACTTGAGTGCATGGACTAGCTTAGTGCAGTAGAGTTACTTTAATAACATGACTATAGTGGATAATGCTCGGTATTATTTTCATATGATGGTTAATATTTATATTCTCACCATGATGAAGTCATAACTAAAAAAATGATGAAGTTTAACCAGTGCCTTTATATGATCAGTAGTGCATGATGACTTTTGGAGGTTAATCCATTTCATTTCAGTGATATGTGAATAGAGTTGCATGTCATATGGTTGCATTTTCATGGCATACTATGGCTCGAGTTATTTTATTTCAAGTTAAACCTGATGATAATTCAACTTGAACATAATGTTGATCGAGTCATGGTGCCACCGAATCGAGCTTCCTAGTGCAACCACCTTTGCCTTTATGGGAAGGCCCTTATTCGGTCCGTTGTGATGCCTCTGATCGGTGCCTCTAATGAGGGAAGGTTATGGGCGTGCGATACTGTAGGATCGAAAGTATGTCTAGAGGGGGGGTGATTAGACTACTTGACCAAATAAAAATCTAGCCTTTTCCCAATTTACTTCTTGGCAGATTTTAGCAACTTAGCACAAGTCAAGCAATCAACCTACACATGCAATTCTAAGAGTATAGCAGCGGTGTAAGGGCATATTTATCCCCAAGATGTTTTGGCGATTGATGACAATGCTTTTGCAGACTAATCGTGTGCGTTAAGTTCTTTCAAAGATTCATCCTTTGGCACGAGACGATTACCTCCCCTCGGTGTGTTATTCAAGACGGTGTAGCTCCTTCGTTTCTCTGTTGGTGGACTAGTTTCGTAGGAGTCACCGTACTATCAAGAGGGGATCCGCTTTGGTAAGGCTAGGGTGGAATCAACACATGCACATCCGTATCACACCCGATGCTTTCCCTCCGCTTCGATGGAGCAGCCTTTCCTTCCTTTGTGCCTGCCCTGACCTGCCCCAGCAGTAGTAATGCGGTCCTCAGTGGTAGTACCGCTGAAGCACTCAAGCGGTAGTACCGCTCCCAGAGCGGTAGTACCGCTCCCCAAGCGGTAGTACCGCTCCCCGAGCGGTAGTACCGCTTGTGGGCTTCGGCCGTAATACCGCATGATGGTTCCGGCTACTACCGCCTCGACTCGAGTCCGGTGTTTTTAAGTGTCGGGTTTTACGGTACTAAGTCGGTAGTAGTGGCGGTAGTACCGCTCAAGCGGTAATACCGCCCAACTCCATGCAGTAATCTTGCTCTGGGCCAGGACTCGACCTCCTTGTCGTGTGGCGATGCCGCCCAGGTGAGAGCGGTAGTACCACCCTTCAGCGGTAGTACCGCCCTGCCCAAGCGGTAGTACCGCTCTGTGCGTGGCTGTTCAGTGGGGTAACGGTTGGATTGGTTCCCCCACTATATAAAGGTGTCTTCTTCCCCAAAGTTGACCTACCTCTTTCCCCCAAAGCTCCATTGTTGCTCCAAGCTCCATTTTCGCCCGATCTCTCTCCCTAGCCAATCAAACTTGTTTATTTGCTCGAGATTGGTTGAGAAGGCCCCGATCTACACTTCCACCAAGAGAAATTTGATTCCCTCTCTTATCCCTAGCGGATCTTGTTACTCTTGGGTGTTTGAGCACCCTAGACGGTTGAGGTCACCTCGAAGCCATACTCCATTGTGGTGAAGCTTTGTGGTGTTGTTGGGAGCCTCCAATTGTTGTGGAGATAGCCCCAACCTTGTTTGTAAAGGTTCGGTCGCCGCCTTCAAGGGCACCAATAGTGGAATCACGGCATCTCGCATTGTGTGAGGGCGTGAGGAGAATACGGTGGCCCTAGTGGTTTCTTAGGGAGCATTGTGCCTCCACACCGCTCTAACGGAGACGTACTTCCCCTTAAAAGGAAGGAACTTCGGTAACACATCCTCATCTCCACCGGCTCCACTCTTGGTTATTTCGTGCCTTTACTCTTGCAAGCCTACTTGTGTTGTATCCCTTGCTTGCTTATGTGGTAGTTGTTCTTGCATCATATAGGTTGTTCACATAGTTGCATATCTAGACAACCTATTTTGTTGCAAAATTTAAATTGGTAAAGAAAAGCTTAAAAATTGTTAGTTGCCTATTCAACCCCCCTCTAGTCAACCATATCGATCCTTTCATTTGGTATCAGAGCCTCATCTCTTTTTAAGGACTTTACCGTCCGAAGAGTATGGTTGACGTCGTAGATGATGTGGGAGAGCACTCTGGTGCGAATCCGATATCAACTACGGGATATGGGGGTAACTTGATATCACGTGAGGAATTCAATGTGGCGTTGGACACATTGAAAACCTCCATGATGACCGAGGTCAAGGACATGTTTAAGGATTTCTTAGAAGGGCTTAAACTTTCCACCGCGCCCGTGAAAGTGGGTGATCCCGCCAACATGGTGACGGATGCTAACCTCGACAAGGGGGAAGCTACTAGTGAGAAAGCTCCTATGTCTAGTGGTAAAAATGGCATCGACATCTTTGCCCATGTGGAACCTCCAATTTATGGAGGGCCGATTCCCTCTACTCATTTAAATCATGCCGGTCCTCCTCCTAAGTATGAGAAACATGAAGATTTTGATTCTTGGGTTTATCGCTTCAAGCATCATTTAAAACATGTGAATACTAAACTTTGGAGAATCATTGAAGAAGGTTTCTATCCTCATAACCCAAGCAACTTCACCCCTCGAGAAGCCGTGGATAATCAATTCAATGAGAGTGCTCTCTTCATCATCCAAGATGCAATCCTTCCTGAAGATCTCCCTCATCTTCGACCTCATGCCATGGCTAAGGATGCATGGAAATGTGTTGTGTCTCTCTATCGAGGAAGTGCTAGCATTCAACGCTCCAACTATGAAGTGATGCAAGATGAAGCCGATGAGTTTGCAATGAAAGAAGATGAAGAACCTCGTGAGCTCTTTTGAAGAGTGACCAAACTCGCGGTCTCACTCCAAGACCATGGAAGCAAGGACACGGATGACAATTGGATCAAGCGCAAATTTCTCAAGGCCATGATGCCCTACAACAAGGCCATGTCCTCCGTCATTCGTCAAAGACCGGACTTCCACTCCATGACCTCAAGTGAAGTGTTGGATGAGTTTGTTGCTATGAGCATCTTGGACAAGACCGCCGACAATGCGGTGCTCCGTTCTCAAAGGGCAAAGAAGCCCAACCTTGCTTTGAAGGCCAACGTTATTATGGAAGAAGAGGAAGAAGTGGAAGATGAGGAGAGCAACCCCGAAGACACCAAGTATGATTATCATGAGCACATGGCCCTTGCTTCAAGACAATTTTGGAGCAAGAGGAATACAAGACCCAACTTCAACAAGAACAACTCAAGTGGCATCAAGGCAAGCAACGAGTTAGAACTTTCTTCAACTGTGGCAATGTGAGCCATTTCGTTGCGGATTGTCCTTACGAGAAGCGGGAAGACAATGGTGGCAAATTCATCCGAAAAGACAAAGCCAAGTCCTTCCCCAACAAGAACAACTTCGCCAAGAAGACTCCCACTCGTGGGTTGGTGGTTCAAGAAGAATACCAAGAGGATGACGATGATGATGAAAATGGAGAAGCAATGGCCATGGCATCCGTTGCCATTGCTACTACTCCCCCGGTGTCTCTCTTTGATTCACCCAACGAAAACATCACCGCCAAGTGCCTCATGGCTAAAGCTTCAAACAAGGTAACCCCCAACATCACAACCACCATCATTACTAATCCCTCCTTGGAGGATTGCATTGATGAACATGATGGGTCTAAAGAGGAAGTGAATGAATTTGAGTCTTTTATGAGTAAGCTCAAGGGCAAGTCCAAGAAGCATTTTGTTGCTCTCTTGGAACAACTTGGTGAGGCCAATGACATGATCGAGGCTCACGAAGAAACCATCTCTAAGATGGAAGGTCATAGTTGTGACTATGCCGATGAGATATCGGATCTCTCTAATGCTCTTGAGGAAGAGCGTGTTCATCGTTTGACTTTTGAGGAGTCACACAATGATGACACGCTAAGTTAAAGAAAGATCTTGATCATGCTCTTGTTGTGTCTCGTGTGCTAACCTCCGAGAAGGCTAAACTTGGGGTTGATCATGATAGACTCAAAGAGGAGTTTGAGATACTTGACAAGTCCCATAAGGTCTTGAAGGGTGCTCACGCTAACCTCAAGGAGTCTCATGCTCAACTCCTAGTTGATCTAACCAAGGAAAAGGCCACCTTCCCTCATATGGTATTAATTGATAATGCATGTGCTACTAACCCATGTTGTGAGCATGTGCATCTTGTGGAGGAGAATGCCAAATTGAAGGATCAACTTGGGAAAGGCCTTGTGACATGCATTCAAGGTGAGAAGAACCTCAACGACCTTTTAACCAATCAAAAGGAAGTTGTGGCCA
The DNA here is from genome assembly GCA_021437245.1 of Aegilops speltoides. NCBI lineage: Eukaryota > Viridiplantae > Streptophyta > Magnoliopsida > Poales > Poaceae > Aegilops > Aegilops speltoides. Next base: position 319,392,514 of record CM038141.1, read on the forward strand.
AGGAAGGAATTGGGTTTGCACCCAAGTCCAAGAGCAAGAAGAAGAAGAACGACAAGACCAAACGTCCTCCTCCTCTCAAGCAAACTTTTGTGAAAGAGGGAGAGGGTGCTACTAAGAAGAAGAAGGAAAAAGTGAAGGGAGTTGACGTCCAAAAGGGCAAAAGCATTTCCTCCAACAAAGCCGGCGACTTTAACCCGTCATATGTGTTGTGCCGTGCGAGTGATGGACATGTTTATGCTAAATTTGTTGGTTCTCCTTATGAGTACATTGAGTGGTCTATTTGGGTTCCTAAGACCCTTGTTACTAACATTAAAGGACCCATTACTAAATGGGTACCTAAAACCAAGCATTGATCTCTTGTAGGTGTTTGCTTCCGGTGGGGGATCATGGTTGCTTGGTGGTGGACGTGCAAAAGAATCCATCTATGCCCACCAATGTTGGGGTGATGCCTCACATTCGAAGGTATTGGGTCTTGGCAAGGTTGTCATTTCTCATGATCTAACAATCGAGAAAGTCATGCTTGTTGAGTCCATTGCATACAATGTTTGTCAACTTCCACTCATGGGTTTTGCTACTTTCTTTGGCATTGATACCGTGGCCCTCTTGTGGAGCAAGACTCTTAAAGTAGCCTTTGTTGGGCATGTCGAGAATGGTCTCTATGTGATTAACTTTTCGAAGCGACCCACTAAGACCGCGACATGCCTAATGGCTAAACTTGACGTGGGATGGCTTTGGCATCGCCATTTGGCCCACGTCAATATGAGATCTTTGCAAAGTCTTCTCAAGGGGGACCATGTCTGTGGACTAACAAATGTTAGTTTTGCCAAAGATCATGCTTGCAGTGCTTGTATTGAAGGAAAGCTTCATGAGAAGGCTCACCCTCCATCAACCATCATCTACTCGAAGAGACCCTTGGAGCTCCTTCACATGGATATCTTTGGGCCTCCATCTTTTTGATAGTCTTGGAGGTAGAAAGTATTGCTTGGTGATTGTGGATGACTATTCAAGATACACTTGGGTATACTTCTTCAAGAGGAAGAGTGAGACTCAACAAACCGTCATCAACTTTGCAAATGAAGCTCAATGTCAACATAATGCAAAGATCTTGACAATAAGAAGCGACAACGGCACCGAGTTCAAGAACTACACCTTGGATGAGTTTCTTAGTGATGAGGGGATCAAGCATCAATATGCTGCACCTTATACCCCTCAACAAAATGGTGTAGCGGAGAGGAAGAACCGGACGTTGATGGATGCGGCAAGGACCATGATGGCGGAGTTCAAGTCTCCACACAACTTTTGGGCCGAAGCCATCAACACCGCATGTCATGCATCCAATCGGCTCTATCTCCGCAAAGGCTTGAACAAGACTCCTTATGAGATACTCACCGGCAACAAGCCCAACCTCAAGTACTTCCGAGTGTTCGGTTGTAAGTGTTTCATTCTCAAGAAAGGTGTTCGTTTGTCTAAATTCGAGGCTAGAGCTCATGAGGGCATATTAGTTGGTTATGCTACAAACTCTCATGCTTACCGTGTTCTCAACAAGTCCACCGGACTCATTGAGGAGACGTGTAACATGGAGTTTGACGAAAATAACGGCTCCCAAGTGGAGCAAAGTGGTACTTGTGATGTAGGTGATGAAATTCCTCCCCAAGCCATAAGAAGAATGGGATTGGTCATATTCTACCCATTGAGGAACCCCTTGTGGCTGAAGGAGAAGGACAATGCTCTACTCAAGTGGAGCCATCACCTCCCCAAGACCCACACGTTTCCGAAGAACAAAGTGAAGGCCCTCAACCTCATGAACAAGACCAAGGGCAAAATCAACCTCAAGATGGTGGTGAACCTCTAAATGATGCCCAAGGTCAAGTTCTCCCCCTCGAGCAAGTTCAAGATCATGAGCAAGCTCAAGATCAAGAACAAGCTCAAGACGGCGCTCAAGATGATCAAGTCAACCCTCCTCCTTCCACACCCGAGGAGGAATTAGAGTGTCGTGCCGCGAAGATTGCTTCCAAGCTCACCACCCAAGGCCATCTCATGGAAAATGTGGTTGGAAGCCTAATAAAGGGGGTAAGCACTCATAGACAACTAGCAAACTATTGTGAACATCACGCGTTTGTCTCTTGTGTTGAACCCCAAAAGGTCTATGAGGCACTCAAAGACTCGGATTGGCTCAATGCCATGCATGAAGAACTCAACAAATTCGAGTACAACAAAGTATGGAGATTGGTGCCAAGGCCATCGGGGGACCACAACGTCATTGGAACCAAGTGGATCTTCAAGAACAAGCAAGATGCTCATGGGAACATCGTTCGCAACAAGGCAAGATTGGGAGCACAAGGCTACTCCCAAGTCGAGGGTATCGACTATGGTGAAACCTTTGCTCCCATTGCTCGTCTTGAATCCATACGTTTGTTGATTGCTTATGCTTCCCATCACAACTTCAAGTTGCAACAAATGGATGTGAAAAGTGCTTTTCTTAATGGTCCTATTAATGAGTTGGTCTATGTCAAGCAACCCCCCGGGTTCGAGGATCCCTACTTCCCGGATCATGTGTATCAACTCGATAAGGCACTCTATGGCCTTAAACAAGCCCCACGTGCGTGGTATGACCACCTTACCGAGTTGTTACAAGTTCGTGGATTTGAGGTGGGGCTAATCGATCCCACTCTTTTTACTAAGAAGGTCAAAGGGGAGTTGTTTGTATGCCAACTATATGTTGATGATATTATCTTTGGTTCTCCTAACAAAGCTTTCAATGAGGAATTTGCCGCTCTCATGACCTCCAAATTCAAGATGTCTTCGATGGGAGAGTTGAAGTTCTTACTTGGTTTTGATATCAAACAAAGAAGAGAAGGAACCTTCATCAACCAAGCCAAATACACTCAAGACATGCTAAAAAGATTCAAGCTAAGTGATGTCAAGCCGGCTACTACACCAATGCCCACCAAGTGCCAACTTGACATTGATCCCAATGGTAAAGCGGTGGATCAAAAGGTATATCTCTCCATGATTGGCTCCTTGCTTTACCTTTGTGCATCTAGACCGGATATCATGTTGAGTGTGGGGATGTGTGCACGGCTTCAAGCCGCACCGAAGGAAAGTCACTATGTGGCGGTCAAGTGAATCTTTGATATTTGGCTCATACCCCAAACTTTGGCTTATGGTACCCAAGAGGGGCAAACTTCAAGCTTGAAGGATTTACGGATTCCGATTGGGCGGGAGACAAAGTGGATATGAAGTCCACTTCCTGAGGGTGCCAGCTTGGGTGCTCTTTGGTGAGTTGGTCTTCCAAGAAGCAAAGTTGTGTGTCTCTCGTCCACCAAGCGAGTATGTGGCGGCGGTAGTTTTGTGCACAACTCTTATGGATGAGGCAACTTTAAAGGAATATAGTGTCATTTGTGACAAAGTGCCTCTTTGGTGTGACAACGAAAGTGCCATCAAGATTTCTCTCAACCCGGTGCAACACTTCAAGACGAAGCATATTGAGATTCGGTATCATTTCATCCGGGATCACATTAGGCGAGGGGAGATCGAGCTCAAGTATGTCAACACTCATGATAACCTTGCAGATATTTTCACGAAGCCCTTGGATGAAGCAAGATTTCATGAGTTAAGGCATGAGCTAAATATCATTGATTCGAGCAATGTGACTTGAACCCTTGCACACTCCACCTCACTCAACTTGATGTCTAGTTTAGATGTAGGCATGGACATAGGGGGAGTGTTGTTCTCTCAATGAACTCTCCCTCCCCCCATTATGCATAAAACGATCAACTCTTTCACATTAGCCATTTTTTATGGTACTTGTGCTTCAAAGACGAGTTTTGGTCATGGGCCCAAGGATAATTCTTCACGGTGCCATGCCAATTGACTCAAACATAGGTGGCTCCGGCCACCGCCCTCTCTTGAGAGAGGCCAGAGCTCGCTTTGCTTTCGTGCGGTTGTTTTGTTTGAGTGGGTTCTGGACCGTTGTTAGTGTGTGTGTTGCCTTGTTGGTCTTTCCTATTCCTTGGCTTTGCTTTCTCGTCTCTTTGGTGCTTTCGCCGTTTGTCTAGAGGCCGTTTGGTTGCTGAGCGGTACTACCGCTGGTGGCGAGCGGTACTACCGCCCTCCAGCAGTACTACTACGCTGTGGTGGCGCAGGGGGGTTATATCGGGGCGGGTGAGTTTCTTCTCCCCATACCCATTCGCATGCCCCTCGTTCATTCCTCTCTCCAAAGAATCGGCGCCATGAGAGGGCTCGGTGGATCTCCCTCTCCGGGGCGTTCCTCTCCATTTCCTTCGGTGGAGACGATCCCCACCTTGTCCTCTTGCCATGGATGTCGGTATTGCCCCCGTTCCCTCTTTCTTCTTGTCTAGATTTCCAATCTAGCATCTTAGGGGCAATAGCAGTTGCATCTCTAGATTTTTGGCCAAATCTAGGCTTGAATAGGATGAAGAAAGCTTCTAGGCAGTTTGGATTGATGTTTGGTTGGAGTATTTTTGAATTTGGTAGGACGGTAGTGCCGGATCTGACCACGGTAGTAGGAAACTGCTGTTTACCCGTATCGAGCGGTACTACCGCTCTCTAAGGAGCGGTACTACCGCTTGGGGCGGTACTACCGCTTGCAGGTCGCGGTACTACCGCCCTCTACCAGTTTCCACCATGCTCTTACCTCTCAGTGATCTTTTTGCTCGTGTTTTGTGGCTTATGCTCGTTCTTTCTGGTTGTTTGCGTGTTCTTGTGTGTGGTTCCAGGTGATGAGCATCCTGAGCATCCGGCTCGTCGTGTCAACCCCGGTCGTGCCACGTCCAAGCGTTACCGCACCACTGAGTCTGCCGGAGGTTCCTCAAGTGCTCCACCTCCACCTCAACTCAAAAAGAAGACTGGTGTCAAGACGAAGCACTCTGGCAAAACCGTGACAGAAATGCAACCCAAGGAGTTCTGGGCAAGGCGTCGCTGCAACCCCTATGAGGCAGACCAAGATCCCACTTTGGTCAACCATCCATTCTGGAACAGGTTCCAGTTTGCCATCTTCTTTGATGTTCTCAAAGCCAAGAATAACCTCTTTGTCAACGTGCACTCCATCGACACCGACCATATGTAGAAGGATCCTGTATACTTTGGTGAAGCTCTTCAGATGTGCACTCAACTGAACATTCTTGGGGTCATGCAATTCAACAAAGATTATGATGCTGATATTGTGGCCCAATTCTATGCCACGGTTCATCTTGGGACTAATGAGGACAGGACACTGACTTGGATGACCAATGGGAAGTTGCTTTCAGTCAAGTGGAAAGCTTTCATGGAGTTGATTAGGGTGCAAGATCTAGGTCTTGAGTCTCCTGTCGGCTTTCGCCCACACCGCAACACCAACACCACTCACAAGCAAGCTCTATGGCCCTACTGCACTTTGACGATCAACCCTGAGACAAAGAAGGAAACTTATGAGCTGCCTGCCTTTCTGGATATCCTTCACCGTGTCTTCAGAGAGACTCTTTTCCCTCGTATCGGGAATCTGGATATGGTTCACTCCTATCTCGTGGACATGCTTCTCTTCTGCCAGCGTCAAAAGGAACAGAACACCGGAGAGTCCCTGGATATCTCTCATGTTATGTGGTCTGAGCTGTTATCTGCTATCTCCGAGCGCAAGTGCCCGATTTATGGTCCGTTCATCATGCTGCTTATTGAGAAGGCCTGGGCTCGTGTCTACCCCAAGGTGATGCTGGAGACTGGAGAGTTGGTTTCTCACGACATCAAGCGTCTGAGGAAGAAGGATAACTGGGGCACTCAGGCCCCTAAGACTGGAGTTCCTTCGTCTGCAACTGCCATGGAGATCGAGGAGGAGACTGGAGCTGAGGGTGAGGATGATGATGATGACTATGTGCCTTCTGAGGCAGAGCCCTCTTGGGCAAAGAAGCTCAAGCTCAAGATGAAGAAGCTGTTCTGCATGGAGTCCCACGGTCAGTACATGACTCATGTGGCTGAGAAGAAGGCCCGAGGTCTCCACAAGGAGCTCATGCGTCAGTTGGGTGCTACAGTTAACAGTGGATTTGAGGACCAGCTTACTGAGGAGGAGGAGTGGATTCAGCAGCACTGCCCGTGGACCGATTCTGATGCCGAGCACTTCCCGACCGACGACGGTGGCATAGATGATCCCGCTAAGATCTGATGTGTGTGTCCCTCTATTGCTACCACCTGGAGCCGTAGCAACACTCCCTCTCCTTTTTGGTGTCTCGATGCCAAAGGCGGAGAGAGTTTAGGGATTTGTGCTTTGTGTATTTGCGTCTTCCATCTTCTGTGTTTGTGTTTTCCTCGCAGTTTGCTTTGTTTGGTTTGTGTCAGTGAGACCTAAGTTCCCGTCATATGGTGTGAGACATATGCTACCTTATCTTTCCAGTATCATTATCTATGTCACTATCTAGCTTATGAGTTGCATGCTTATCCTGTTAAGTTATCTATGCTCCTCTCATATACCCTGCTTAGGTGTTTGGTTGGTCTCTAAAATGTAGGGGGAGCGTTGATCCTAGTATGTGTGCCGTGTAGTCCAAAGCACTTATCTAGATAGCACACATCTAGGGCCCATCTACATTTTAGGACGGTGGGGTTTTCACGCTTGTCCTATATCTCTCATGTTTGTGCAAATCCCGTATTGTCATCAATCCACGAAAAAGGGGGAGATTGTAAGGGCATATTTATCCCCAAGATGTTTTGGTGATTGATGACAATGCTTTTGTGGACTAATCATGTGCGTTAAGTTCTTTCAGAGATTCATCCTTTGGCACGAGACGATTACCTCCCCTCGATGTGTTATTCAAGACGGTGTAGCTCCTTCATTTCTCTGTTGGTGGACTAGTTTCGTAGGAGTCACCGTACTATCAAGAGGGGATCCGCTTTGGTATGGCTAGGGTGGAATCAACACGTACATATCCGTATCACACCCGATGCTTTTCCTCCGCTTCGATGGAGCAGCCTTTCCTTCCTTTGTGCCTGCCCTAACCTGCCCCAGCGGTAGTAATGCAGTCCTCAGCCGTAGTACCGCCGAAGCACTCAAGCGGTAGTACCGCTCCCAGAGCGGTAGTACCGCTCCCCGAGCGGTAGTACCGCTTGTGGGCTTCGGCCGTAGTACCGCAGTGGTTCCGAGCTACTACCGCCTCAACTCGAGTCCGGTGTTTTTCGTGTCGGGTTTTACGGTACTAAGTGCGGTAGTAGTGGCGGTAGTTCCGCTCCAAGCGGTAGTACTGCCCCTATTCCCGCGGTAGTACCGCTCTGGGCCAGGACTCTGACCTCCTTGTTAGCGCGGCAGTACCGCTGGGTGAGAGCGGTAATACCGCCCTTCAGCGGTAGTACCGCCCTGCCCAAGCGGTAGTACCGCTCTGTGCGTGGTTGTTCAGTGGGGTAACGGTTGGATTGGTTCCCCCACTATATAAAGGTGTCTTCTTCCCCAAAGTTGACCTACCTCTTTCCCCCAAAGCTCCATTGTTGCTCCAAGCTCCATTTTCGCCCGATCTCTCTCCCTAGCCAATCAAACTTGTTGATTTGCTCGGGATTGGTTGAGAAGGCCCCGATCTAACTTCCACCAAGAGAAATTTGATTCCCTCTCTTATCCCTAGCGGATCTTGTTACTCTTGGGTGTTTGAGCACCCTAGACGGTTGAGGTCACCTCGAAGCTATACTCCATTGTGGTGAAGCTTCGTGGTGTTGTTGGGAGCCTCCAATTGTTGTGGAGATAGCCCCAACCTTGTTTGTAAAGGTTCGGTCGCCGCCTTCAAGGGCACCAATAGTGGAATCACGGCATCTCGCATTGTGTGAGGGCGTGAGGAGAATACGTTGGCCCTAGTGGCTTCTTGGGGAGCATTGTGCCTCCACACCGCTCTAACGGAGACGTACTTCCCCTTAAAAGGAAGGAACTTTGGTAACACATCCTCGTCTCCACCGGCTCCACTCTTGGTTATTTTTTGCCTTTACTCTTACAAGCCTACTTGTGTTGTATCCCTTGCTTGCTTATGTGCTAGTTGTTCTTGCATCATATAGGTTGCTCACATAGTTGCATATCTAGACAACCTATTTTTTTGCAAAGTTTAAATTGGTAAAGAAAAGCTTAAAAATTGTTAGTTGCCTATTCACCCCCCCCCCTCTAGTCAACCATATCGATCCTTTCAAGCAGAATGTAAAACAATTGCATATGAAGGTAAAGGGGAGGAGTTTGAGAAGGCAAACGCAATTGGAGACACGGATGTTTTTGTCGTGGTTCCGATAGATGGTGCTATCGTACATCCACGTTGATGGAGACTTCAACCCATGATGGGTAACGGCTGCGCGAGTCCATGGAGGGCTCCACCCATGAAGGGTCCACAAAGAAGCAACCTTGTCTATCCCACCATGGCCGTTGCCCATGAAGGACTTGCCTCACTAGGGTAGATGTTCATGAAGTAGGCGATCTCCTAGCCCTTACAAACTCCTTGGTTCAACTCCACAATCTTGTCGGAGGCTCCCAAGTGACACCTAGCCAATCTAGGAGACACCACTCTCCAAGAAGTAACAAATGGTGTGTTGATGATGAACTCCTTGCTATTGTGCTTCAAATGATAGTCTCCCCAACACTCAACTCTCTCTCACAGGATTTGGATTTGGTGGAAAGAAGATTTGAGTGGAAAGCAACTTGGGGAAGGCTAGAGATCAAGATTCATATGGTAGGAATGGAATATCTTGACCTCGACACAAGTGTAGGTGGTTCTCTCTCAGAAAATGTATGTTGGAAGTGTAGGCATGTTTTGATGGCTCTCTCCACGAATGAAGAGTGGGTGGAGGGGTATATATAGCCTCCACACAAAGTCTAACCGTTACACACAACTTACCAATCTCGGTGGGACCGAATCGTGAAACTCGGTGGGACTGATTTAGCAAATAATGTGACCGTTAGGATTTTTGGTGGGACCGACATGTCAACTCGGTGGGACCAATATGGTTAGGGTTAGGGCATAACATAATCTCGGTGAGACCGATTACACACTTGGTGGGACCGATTTTGGTAATAAGCTAACCAGAGAGTTGGTCAGGCAAACTCGGTGGGACCGATTCGCTCAGCTTGGTGAGACCGAAACGTTACAAAAGGGAAACAGAGAGTTTGCATTGCAATCTCGGTGGGACCGATCGCTCATCTCGGTTGGACCGAAATGTTACGAAGGGAAACAGAGAGATTAAAATCCCATCTCGGTGAGACCGAGATCCCTATCAGTGAGACCGAAAAGACTAGGGTTTGTGGCAGTGGCTATGACATCTGAACTCGGTGGCGCCGGATAGAAAGAATCAGTGGGGCCGAGTTTGACTTTTGGTTTGGGTCATATGTGGATATGAGAAAGTAGTTGAGGGCTTTGGAGCATATCACTAAGCATTTTGAGCAAGAAACTCATTAAGCAACACCTCATCCCTCCTTGATAGTATTGGCTTATCCTATACACTCAATGTGATCTTGGATCACTAAAATAGAAAATGTAGAGTCTTGTGCTTTGAGCTTGAGCCAATCCTTTTGTCCTTAGCATTTTGAGGGATCCACTTTTCTCATCCATGACATGCCAATCATTGAGCTTTCCTGAAATATTTATCTTGAAATAGCATTAGCTCAATGAGCTATATGTTGTTAGGAATTACCAAAACCACCCAGGGATAGTTGCACTTTCAATCTCCCCCTTTTTGGTAATTGATGACAACATATAGATCAATGCTTTGATAAATGATAATAAGATTGAAAGACGTTGTCGCTTTGAGAAGTATGTGAAAAGTAAGAGCTCCCCCTAAAGTTTTGCACTATTTAAAAATTTGCTTTGGACTGATAATGCACAATGAGTTTGGATCATGGGTTACTCTTCCATGTCACATACATCTTGGTGGAGCGCTCAAAATGATAATAATTAAACACATGCACTCTTCACCAAGCAAAGTGAATGATCATATGAGGATATAAGAGATAATATCATCCAACAAGCATTAATGTAGCATAGCATATGATCAAACACATGATCATCCAAGAATCTCACAAAAGGCATAATGTATCAAGCAAACAAGCAAACACACGAATAGCGAAGTTCAACCTCCAAAAAGACAAGAGAGATCAAAAGCAACACTCTCTCTTGAACCTATGATCTATACATTTTTCTCCCCCTTTGGCAACAAGTTACCAAAAAGTTCACAAAAAAATGCATAGTGCTAAATGACTCTCAGGCTTGGTCTTCATGAGATGGTGTAGAGATGACTCCAAGGACGAAAGCTTCTGTTGATGTAGCTGGAGCTGGTGGAGTGGGTGCTGGAGCTGGAGGCACTAAAGCTGTAGCTGGTGCAGATGATGTAGCTCTGGTGTCTCGAACAGGCACTTCAGCAGATCTCTGTCCTCTGGGCACTCTAGCAAAAGCATCTATAGTAGACTTACCCTTCTTCTCCTCCACATCCTCCTGAAGTTGCTCAACTGCAGTTTGGATCTCAGTAACTTTGACATCAAGAGCATAAAACTTCTGCTCTATGATTCCCTCCAAGCTCTCCTGGTTTTGAGTCAGGGTGGCCAAGCCCTTCTCAATCCTCAAGGTGGAGGCAATCAAGTAGCCAAGCTGTTCTTGCTTGCTCTTTAGGAAAATTTGAGATGCCTCTTCAGCAGTTGGTATCTTAGCAGCTTTCTCAGCCCTTGCTTTCTCTTTCTTCTCTTGTGCTTGCATAGATGATGGTTCATTTTCATCCATCACAATGGTGTTGTCCTAAAAATCAGGGTAGATGGACAGGTGCTCCTTGTCCAAAAGATATGTGCTTGTGCCCATCTTGGAGTTTATGAGCTCCTGAATGTGTGGGGCATATCCACAAGATCTCTTCTGATCAGCAGCAGTCCTTTTGATTGTTTCCACAATCAGACTCATGACTTTGAATTTCTGAGGCACATCAAATATATGCAGCAAGTTGATTGCATGGCCTCTGATCATCTTGTGATCACCTGACTTGGGCAGCAAAGTGTGCCTTAAGATCCAGTTGATAGTAGGCAATCATGACAACAGGCATTGTACAGATCCAAACTTATGTGTCTCTAGTGCAGCATCTGGGATCTCTCTGTACATGTGAGCCATCGAGTTGTGGTCTTTCCTCTTCTTGGCATAGACATCCAAGTCATCCTCATTCTCTTTTGAAACATTTATCAACTCAGCCCATTCTTCAACTGTGGATTGGTACCTAGTACCTTCAGACAGCCAGAATATTTTCCCATCTGGGTAGAAGTGAGCTGTGGAGTAAAACTGCATGATGAGTGTCGGTGTCAAAACCGGCGGATCTCGGGTAGGGGGTCCCGAACTGTGCATCTAGGCGGATGGTAACAAGAGACGAGGGACACAATGTTTTTACCCAGGTTCGGGCCCTCTCGATGGAGGTAAAACCCTACGTCCTGCATGATTAATATTGATGATATGGGTAGTACAAGAGTAGATCTACCACGAGATCAAAGAGGCTAAACCCTAGAAGCTAGCCTATGGTATGATTGTTGAGATGTAATGTTCGTCCTACGGACTAAGGCCCTCCGGTTTATATAGACCTTTGGAGAGGCTAGGGTTACACAGAGTCGGTTACAATGGTAGGAGATCTACATATCCATATTGCCAAGCTTGCCTTCCACGCCAAGGAAAGTACCTTCCGGACACGAGCCGGAGTCTTCAATCTTCTATCTTCGTAGTATGGGAGTCCGGCGGATATTGATAGTCCGGCTATCCGGACACCCCCTAGTCCAGGACTCCCTCAGTAGCCCCTGAACCAGTCTTCAATGACGATAAGTCCGGCGTGCATAATGTTCGGCATTGCAAGGCGGGTTCCTCCCTTGAATAATCCGGAGAAGATAATGAACACCAGGATAGTGTCCGGCTCTGCAAAATAAATTCCACATTCCAAACATAGAGAGAATAAAACATATACACCGATTCAATCTGCTGACGTATTATGCGGCGTGACATCACACCGCCACCAAGCCCTTGTTTGAATTACTATACCACCTCAGCATGTTTAGCGAAGCGGTTTCCTTGGCACGTCCCGTCGAAGCAGAGATCGTGTTCCCCTTATTCCGGGATTCTCATCAATACGTGCGTGGGTAACCCAACCGCGCCATTGATGGTGGCGCTTGGGAGATAAGCAAGTTTTACCAGGCCGGTGAGGGACGCATAGTTTTGTCCGCCTATATATAAGGGATAAGGATTTACCTTCTCACCTACGCCTCCTTCCTCCTTTGCTTATCCGTCCCTGCGAACTCAAGCTCCAACGCCCAAGCTCGCACATCTCACCTCGACCCTTCTCCGAATATGTCCGAAGAGGGAGGCAAATGGATGGCCTCCACCGCCAAGGGGGAGGACATCACCAAGCTTCTGCGACGCGGATACCTTTCGGCGACATCGCGCCGGCTGCCCGACGCGGGGCAGCTCATCCCTACCCCAGGGCCTCATGAGAGGGTCGTCTTCCTTCCCCACTTCCTCCGCGGACTGGGCTTCCCGCTCCATCCATTCGTCCGGGGGCTCATGTTTTACTACGGCCTGGATTTCCACGATCTGGCGCCGAACTTCGTCCTCAACATCTCGGCGTTTATCGTCGTGTGCGAGGCCTTTCTCTGCATCCAGCCCCACTTGGCTGTGGCTCAAGACCTTCAACGTCAAGCCGAAGGTTGTGAAGGGGACGCAAGCGGAATGCGGAGGCGCCATGCTGGGCAAGCTGCCCAACGTCCCTTGGCTAGAAAGGACCTTCGTGGACTCCGTCAAGGGGTGGCAGTCGGGGTGGTTCTACATCACCGAGCCGTGCGAGCCTACATGGGCGGCGGCCCCCGAATTTAGATCTGGAATCCCCACGCAGCTCACCTCCTAGAAAGAGAAGGGCTTGCAGTGGGGTGATCCGGTGGAGGTGACGGGACTTCGAGCCTGCATCAAGAAGCTGGTGAGCAATAGGCTCGGCTCGTCGGCGTGGTCAGTCATGCTCCTCCGTGGATTCTCCCATGCCAAGAACGGGTATTTAATGCTGTGGGAGTTTAATCCGGAACAGCACCAGACGTTGAGCGGGCTCTTCGATACAACGTACGAAGGCGCCTGGAGGGTGCTGTTCAAGGGCGCCGAAGCCCCGCATCCGCGACCGAAGACCGCGGATTCAGCTCGCAGTCTCCGACTGATGAGGTAAGTGATTCGACCCCATTACGGGACACTTGTAGTAATTAGATTGACTCTAGCGAGGTTTTTAATCTGCCTCTTCCTTTGACAGGAATGGATGGAGAAGGCCCGGCTACTCATCAGCCCGGCTCCCATGCCAGAAGAACCAGTGGATGCCCGCTTAGCAAGGCTGCTGGTTCCGGCACCGTATGTGGTGCCGGAGAAGAAGGCCAAGAAGGTGGCCACGGGGACTCAAAAGAGTTCCCGTAATCAGGCGTCTGACGACGATGAGGACTCCTCCTCCGAAGACGAGGAGGAGGAGGAGTACTCTCTCCCGGAGGAGGGAGAGAAGAAGAGGAAGGCCTCCCCAATCGGGGCAGCCGAAGGGTCCAAGAGGGGGAGAACTATCCCCCCGGACAGTTTCGCCAACATCAATGTTGGCGAGGAAGAGCGGCCTCCGAGAGCCAGGCGTCCGGCAGGATCGTAAGCATTCAGATCATTTATATGCCGTACATGGTATGCCACGTAGTGTCCTTCTAACGCCGCATTCTGCCTGTAGTCCGGCCGTTGACGATCTTCCCGACTCGATGAGCGGATCTTTGGCGCCGTCGGATGTAAATTCTATCCCGACTGCCTCTACCCCACGCGTCGACGAGGACGACGAGGCGGAATCCACAGAGGGACCCGCCAGGAGGAGGCTCCAGAGGCGCCGTCAGGCGACCTCCCGGACTTTCTGCTGGACTCTACCTCGGAACCCATAGTGGCTCCAGAGTCCGGCAAGCGGCCCCTTCGAAAGAAGGGCAGGACCGTGACGCCGGCGGCCTCCGTCCAACCGGAGGCGCCGGATAACTCTCTTTGGGCGCTTAAAGCGCTTCCATCGAGGAAGAACACCGCATCCTCATGAGTGCGGTGATTGAGAAGGTCCAGCTTCGCCAAGGGCGGGCTGACCAAGCTTCGCAACAGCCTTCTAACGAGCTTTGAGGTAAGAAGTTTAAAATAATGTAATGTAATACCTCATAGACAAGAGCCCACGATGCTTAGTTCGGTGTTCGGAAAGAAAAGCGGACTAAGGATCTAACAAGATATCTGTGAGGTTGCTAAAAATATGTCAATATGGGTTTGCAGGCTCTTGTGTTGACCTCTGCCGCACTAACGGCGGAGGTCGAGGCGCTGAAGAAGGACCTTGGCGGTCGGAGCAAGAGCTCGGCCATGCCAAAAGGCAGCTCAAGGAAAAGAAGGTGAATAACACCACTTTAAATAAGTACCTTCTGAGAAAAGGGTTTTGGTTGCAAACAAAACTAATAAGGATAATATGTGTATTGCAGGGCCACTAAGGAGGTGGCAGCCTCGAAGGATGCCGTGTCCGCGGCCGAACACAATCTTGCCATGAACAGGCTGAGCGAGAAAAACAAGTGGCGCTGGTGGCGGAAGTTCGGCAAGAGCTCCAGGCTCTCATGGAAAAGCATGAGAGTTTGGAGCGTGACTCCAAGACTCAAGAGTCTGAGCTTGCCGTGGCTCTCGAAAGTGCCCAGTCCACCAAGGTCGAGGCCCAGAAGGCCCATCAGGAGGTAGAGGACATGAAGAAGATAGCGGCGGGTAAGGCGTTTTTCATGCAGAGCAAGCATGTTAATGTAAATTACCAGATACTTACCCGAATTCGGAGCTCTCTAGGGGCATTTGCAGATCTGCCGCGTAGTGCGTCTGATGCCACCGCATTCTATCGTGGCGAGGAGGGGAGCTCAACGGAGAAGGTCTTCGGTCTCGGTATCTTTGAGGCCGGCCATCCGGTGCCCCCAGCGACCAAATGAAGCAGTGGTCGAACTCCTAAGGTGGTGAGGAGGCCATGAAGGGCCTCATAGTCCGGCTATGGCTCGACAGGCCATGCTGGCAGCTACTTTGGCCTAGTCTGGCGGCTGGTGGATGCGTGCCCAGGCTGGAGGTGATCAGCGCTCCGCTTTGTATTGAAGGCGCTCGTCGGGCCCTTGCCCGCATAAAGGTGCAATGGGGCAAAGCGGATGCGGAGAAGCTTCTCACGGATCCACCGCCGCCGAAGCAAGGAGCATCGCACCGGGCGATATTATAAAGTTGTCCTGAAGGGAGCCTGCGATATTGCAGATGAGTGCCCCCGAAATGTAATCTTTGAGTGAACTCACTTTGTTTTTATCCTGTGCGCTGAAAACTTCGTTTATATGCGCCATGAGCAATGCTTGTTGAATTTAAAATATTACCTTCTGTGCGGCCGTTTGTTAAATCTGAGAGATGGCAAGTCGTTGGCTTCAGCCCCCAAGCCACGAGTGCTAGGGTGTTCGGTGATAAACTTGAGCACTCTTGTTCCCATTTTTGGGTCCATCTAGGGAGGCGCTCAACACGACGAACAAGGCAACCGGACTTATAATGCTTGAACACTCTCACTTAGCCATAGAATTCTATAATTTTAAATTTGGTGAAGCCCACAGTATTCGAAGACCGAATCCGGGCGCTATCCACGCCGTCGGACATCATCCGAACTTCGCTGAAGCGGCATGAGTCTTTAGGGACCGAAAGGACCTCTCGAACAGCGACCAGTCTCTCGCCTTATCATGCTAGTCGGTTTTAGCTTTCTCCTTCGAGGCGTTAACCCGGCTCAACCGGGCGCAATCGCGATGGTTCTCCAGTGCTACCTTAGCCGACGGAACGGAACGTAAGGTACCAAAACATGGGGCCGGCAAACCCAACTATTGACCCAAGACATGATTGGAGTTGATTCATATAATGCTATAAGTTCGGGTGCCGCACTTGTGAAAGTGTTAGGACTTAATCACACCATAATCTGGGGAACGAAGCCCTGGTGTATTCAGCCGTACCAAAGTATCTGGTGCAAGATGTCATATAATGAACATATGTAAAGATAACATAATTGCAATGAAAAGGTGATGTACTTGCAAAAGGAAGTGTTGTGTTATTAATGAAAGAAGGTCTGCTAATAAAGCGGTGATACAAATAGTCTTGATAAGCAAGGGATTTGGACTAAATTAACATGTCCCCTCGAGGATAAGCTGCAGACTTGGTGTATGTAATCGAATTTAATGCTCGTAATGGAGACCACATGAGTGTTCGTCGCAGCCTTCTTTAATCCCTGACTGTTGCATCGTGAGCTCGGCAAGTTCGCCGTCGGACAGGGCTTCTGGTTAATGGAGTCCTATATACGCAAAAGAAGAAAAGATAAAAAATAAAGCCAAGGGGGGCGATCGCATGAGCCCCTGGTGTGGTCGAGCCGCACTCTTTGGTCCTTGTGGTTAAGCCCCTCCCCTGCGCCCATGGTATCTCTAAAGCGTAATGATGTACGCGAGTGTTATTCTTGTGATCATCTTGTGGGCGAGGTTGGGGCCGCATTACTCTGGCGATGCTCGATCGCGCCAGGTGGTCTTGGTTAGTGTTGCTCCGGGTGCGCTTTGATCTATCCGGCTTTTTAATTGCCGGACTAGAGAATTGCTGTAGGAGGCTGCTCTGTACTTATGCCGCGAGAGCAGTGTATGTTCCTCCGTTCGGAGGGCGTTCCGTATTCCCATTGACCGTAATGACTCCACGAGGGCTGGCATCTTGAGCTTTAGGTATGCATAATGCGGCACCGCGTTGAATTTTGCAAACGCGGTTCGTCCGAGCAGGGCATGATAGCCGCTATGGAACGGGACTATATCGAAGATTAACTCTTCGCTTCGGAAATTATCCGGGGATACGAAAACCACTTCGGTGTGGTGAGCTGTCATAGTTGGCTTCCACTCCTGGGATGACACCTTTAAAGGTTGTCTTAGTAGGTTTGATCCTGGATGGGTCTATGCCCATTTTGCGCACTGTGTCCTGATAAAGCAGGTTCAGGCTGCTGCCACCGTCCATCAGGACTCTTGTGAGGTGAAATCCATCGACGATTGGGTCTAAGACCAATGCGGCGAATCCGCCATGGCGTATGCTGGTCGGATGGTCTCGTCGATCGAAAGTGATCGGACAGGAGGACCATGGATTGAACTTCGGGGCGACTGGCTCCATCGCATAGACGTCCCGTAGTGCACGCTTCCTCTCCCTCTTGGGTATATGGGTCGCGTAAATCATATTCACCGTCGATGCTTGTGGGGAAACCCTTCATCCTCTATTGTTCGGGCGGCGGGTCTCTTCCTCGTCGTCGCTATTTAGCCCCTTGTCATTGTGTTCGGCAATTAACTTGCCAGCCTTCTTGAACACCCAACAATCTCTATTGGTGTGATTAGCTGGCTTTTCGGGGGTGCCATGTATCTGGCATGAGCGGTCGAGTATTCGGTCCAGATTGGACGGACCCGGAGTTGTTCTTTTAAATGGCTTCTTCCGTTGACCGGGTTTGGAGCCTCGGAATCCGGCATTGACTGTCGTATCCTCTTTGTCGTTGTCGTTAATGCGGCGTTTGTTTTTGATTCGACGTGACCTGCCGTTGTTGTCCTTAGTGTCCGGACTGCCAGAATTTTTGCGGAGATTGTTGCTGTGGGCTAGCCAGGTCTCCTCTCCCGCACAAAAGCGGGTCATTAACGATGTGAGGGCTGCCATGGATTTCGGCTTCTCCTGCCCCAGGTGCCGAGCTAGCCATTCGTCCCGGATGTTATGTTTGAAGGCTGCAAGGGCCTCCGCATCCGGACAGTCGACGATTTGATTTTTCTTCGTCAAGAACCGTGTCCAGAATTGTCTGGCTGATTCATCTGGCTGCTGAATAATGTGGCTTAGGTCATCGGCGTCTGGTGGTCGCACATATGTACCTTGGAAGTTATCCAGGAACGCGGCCTCCAGGTCTTCCCAACACCCAATTGACTCTGCGGGCAGGCTGTTAAGCCAATGCCGTGCTGGTCCTTTAAGCTTGAGTGGGAGATATTTGATGGCATGGAGATCGTCGCTGCGGGCCATATGGATGTGGAGAAGATAATCTTCAATCCACACCGCGGGGTCTGTTGTACCATCGTAAGATTCGATATTTACGAGTTTAAACCCTTCGGGGATCTGATGATCCATTACTTCATCGGTGAAGCATAACGGGTGTGCGGCGCCCCTGTATTGAGCAATATCGCGACGCAGCTCGAGGGAGCGTTGTCTGCTATGTTCAGCCCGGCCGGCGTTATGTCCGGCGCGACGGTATTCGTTGTGGGTCGTAGGGCGCCCACGTGATCCATAGATGGATCTGGATTGTCTTGCTTTGTCCTCCAATATGTCTCGCAAGTCCGGTAGCGTTCCTTTTGGCCGTACTCTTGGATCGATGCGGGTGCGGTCTTGGCTGGGGCCTGAATGCCTCTCTGTCGCGACCACGGGTGGTCGGTCGACCATGTCGTCTTGCGGTGATGAAGGTATGTATGCTTCCTCCTCTAATCGGGGAGCAGCTTGCGTCTTAGGTAACTTTTGGAGGGAGTTCGAGTTTATACTCTTGACGCGAGGACCTCGGTCCATCGATCGGCTAGCAGATCTTGATCAGCTTGGAGCTGTTGCTGCTTTTTCTTTAGGCTATTTGCCGTGGCTATGAGCCTGCGCTTGAAGCGCTCTTGTTCGACGGGATCCTCGGGTACGACGAATTCATCATCGTTGAGGCTTGCTTCATCTTTGGAGGGAGGCATATAGTTATCATCCTCAACCCCTTCATCTGCCGCCCGGTCGTGAGGGCTTGCTTCTGTGTCCTCCTGCGCTGAGTCTTGCAGGAGGGGATCGTCTTCGGCACTCTCCGGAGTGTTATTGTCTCCGTGCGGAATCTCCATTCTTGTTGTGGCGGGATTTAGGCGGCGCCACGACGCCGCATTTGGGCTGCTTCTTTAGAGAATCTTCCTCCGCCGCTTTTCCGCCATCCCTTCTTTTGGGGTATCCACCATGTAGATGTCGTATGGCGAGGTGGCCTTCCGAAGGCCTCTGGGGCGCTGGGTCTGATTCGTCTCCGGCATCGTCGTCCATAGCGTCGATGTCGCCGAGTCGAAGTCTAGCATGTCGGTTAAATCTTCGACGGTGGCTATAAAGTGAGTGGTGGGTGGGCTCTGAATTTCTTCGTCGTCTGAACTCCAACCGTCCCGCCATAGTCCGGCCAGATTCTCTGATAGCGAGATGCTTGAGAATTCAGGATATCGCCAAAAGGCGAGTCTTTGGAAGATGTCCGCGGTGAATTCCATAACCGCGCCCAATCCGGTTTAATTGGTAGGGGCGCGGGAGGCTCAGAGTCCGGCGAGGAGTCCGGCGCCTCGGGATCACGAGTTTTGCAGGGGACAAGATTGGTATTCGGCTCTATCGCCGTGGATGTTGAAGCCCCTAGGGCGGCATCTATCCACCGGCCCTCGACATGGGCAACCGGCTCCGGGCTAGTGGCCAGAGCGGATCTGAGTGCGGCCACCAAAGCACTGTCCGGCGGCAGAGCTAGATCATGCCCATCGTCACAGTGCGGCGCGCTTGGCTGTGGCTCGAGTCCGTCGAAGATCAAGTCTCCGCGGTCATCGGCCGTGAAGTTCAAGCTTCAAATCGACTGACGGCCAGGGCGTAGCTTCGATCTGCTCCAGATGGCCAAGAGAATTGCCCGCAGCAAAGCCACCGAATACCAAGATCTGTCCGGGAGAAAAGTCTCACCACAGGACAGCGTTGATGGTTGAAGATGCCATCGAGCCTATCGGTGGCGACACGAGGAACTCTCAATGAAAGCACCAATGTCGGTGTCAAAACCGGCGGATCTCGGGTAGGGGTCCCGAATGTGCGTCTAGGCGGATGGTAACAAGAGACGAGGACACAATGTTTTTACCTGGTTCGGCCCTCTCGATGGAGGTAAAACCCTCGTCCTTCTTGATTAATATTGATGATATGGGTAGTACAAGAGTAGATCTACCACGAGATCAAAGAGGCTAAACCCTAGAAGCTAGCCTATGGTATGATTGTTGAGATGTAATGTTAGTCCCTACGGACTAAGGCCCTCCGGTTTATATAGACACCGGAGAGGCTAGGGTTACACAGAGTCGGTTACAATGGTAGGAGATCTACATATCCGTATTGCCAAGCTTGCCTTCCACGCCAAGGAAAGTACCTTCCGGACACGAGCCGGAGTCTTCAATCTTCTATCTTCGTAGTATGGGAGTCCGGCGGATATTGATAGTCCGGCTATCCGGACACCCCCTAGTCCAGGACTCCCTCAATGAGCTCATCATTCCACTTGGTGAGCTTCTGGCCAACAAAGTCATCTACTACATAAGCATTGAAGCTGTTATACACTCCTGGATAATGATCTTCATTCTTCCTGATGTACTCCCAATCAACCCATCTCATGTCACATACTATGGGCTTCTTGTCAAGCAAAACTGTCTCATAGAAATCTTGTTGTTCCTTAGTGTGGAACCTGTAGTTAACTGCAGTTCTTCTTCTGACAGCATAAGGATCAGTCTGTCTCCACAGTCTCAGTCTTACATCCTTCCTGAGCTTCATATCCTCTGCAACTGGATGTACATCATTGTGATCAGGGATCTTGGGCTTCAACTTTCTCAAGACAAGTGTGTCATCTTCTTCATCATCTGCAGCCTCAGGCACTGGGGCCTTGTTCTTCTCTTCAGCTGGAATACTCCTAGTGTTCCTCTTAGGTGCAGACTTGGGCTTAGGAGCAGCAGCCCTGGGAGCATCTTTGGGCTTAGCTGGAGCAGCCCCTGATCTTATAGCATCTCCCATCAGCTTCTGAGCTTTAGGTGCTGGTGCAGCAACCTCTTCCTCTTCTTCTTCCATCATTGAGGGCTTACCAACAACTCTGGCCATTGTCTTCTTGACCCTTTCTTTCCTTTTCTTCTTAGCCACAACTGGTTCTTTGGGTTCAGATTACAAAGTTGCTTGAGTAGAGGCTCTGGCCTTAGACATTGGAACTCTTCTTGCAGGAGCCTTGGTCTTCATTCCAGGCTTTGCGGATGCAGCTGTGTCGTACTCCTTCTTCAGCACTGAGGGAGTCCTGGACTAGGGGGTGTCCGGACAGCCGGACTATCATCGTCCGCCGGACTCCAAGACTACGAAGATACAAGATTGAAGACTCCATCCCGTGTCCGGATGAGACTTCCCTTGACATGGAAGGCAAGCTTGGCGATACGGATATGTAGATCTCCTACCATTGTAACCGACTCTGTGTAACCCTAGCCCTCTCCGGTGCCTATATAAACCGGAGGGTTTTAGTCCGTAGGACACAACAACCATTACAACAATCATACCATAGGCTAGCTTCTAGGGTTTAGCCTCCTTGATCTCGTGGTAGATCCACTCTTGTACTACCCATATCATCAATATCAATCAAGCGGAGTAGGGTTTTACCTCCATCGAGAGGGCCCAACACAGGTAAAAACATCGTGTCCCTTGTCTCCTGTTACCATCTGCCTAGACGCACAGCTCGGGACCCCCTACCGAGATCCGCGGTTTTGACACCGACATTGGTGCTTTCATTGAGAGTTCCTCCGTGTCGCCACCGATAGGCTCGATGGCTTCTTCAAACAACAACAACGCCGTCCTGTATGCGAGACTTTTCTCCCGGACAGATCTTCATATTCGGCGGCCGCTGCGGGCTAATTCACTTGGCCATCCGAGCGGATCGAAGTTACGCCCTGGCGTCATGTCAGATTTGGAAGCCTAAACTTCACGGCGGACATTCGCGGAGACTTGATATTCAATGGATCCAATCCGCAGCCGAGCGTGCCGCACTGTCGCGATGGGCACGATCTAGCTCTGCCGCCGGACAGTGCCTTGGAGGCCGCACGTGAATCCGCTCCGACCCATAGTTCAGAGCTGATCGCCCAGATCGAGGACGAGTGGCTGGACACCGCCTCGGGAGCTGCAACATCCGCGGCGATGGAGCCGAACACTGACCTTGTCCCCTATAAAGCTCGTGACTCCGAGTGCGGACACCTGCCGACTCAACCTCTGCGCCCCGCCAATCGAATCCGATTGGGCGCCGATCATGGAGTTCACCGCTGCAGACATCTTTCAGCACTCACCCTTTGGCGACATCCTAAATTCGCTAAAGCATCTCTCGCTATCCGGAGAGCCCTGGCCGGACTATGGCCAGGATGGTTGGGATGCGGACGACGAAGAAATTCAAAACCCACCCACCTCCCACTTTGTAGCCACTGTCAACAATCTAACCGACATGCTAGACTATGACTCCGAAGACATCGACGGTATGGACGACGATGCCGGAGACGAACAAGAACCAGCACCTACAGGACACTGGAAGACCACCTCGTCATATGACATATACATGGTGGACACCCCAAAAGATGGGGACGGCGAAGAAGCAGCGGAGGTAGATTCCTTAAAGAAACAGCCCAAGCACCGACGTCATCGGCGCCGCTCTAAATCCCACCACAGCAAGAACGGAGATTCTGGCACAGGGGATAATAACACCCTAGAAAGTGCCGAAGACAACCCCTCCAAAGAAGATTCAGCCGGGGAGGATGCGAAGCAAGCCCTCACGAGAGAGCGGCGGGGCGAAGAGGTCGAAGATGATAATTACATACCTCCCTCCGGAGACGAGGCAAGCCTCAACGACGACGAATTCGTCGTGCCTGAGGATCCCGTCGAACAAGAGCGTTTTAAACGCAGGCTTATTACCACAGCAAATAGCCTAAAGAAAAAGCAGCAACAGCTTCAAGCTGATCAAGACCTGCTGGCCGACAGATGGACCGAGGTCCTCGCGGCCGAAGAGTATGAACTCGAACGCCCCTCCAAGAGCTACCCAAAACGCAAGTTGCTCCCCCGATTAGAAGAGGAAGCATACATACCTTCATCACCAGCGCACAATACGGCCGACCGACCACCCCGTGGTCGCGACAGAGAGGCATCCAGGCCTTCCATCAAGACCGTACCCCGGCATCGCTCGAAAAGTACGAAGCCACGAGGGAACGCGCCGGACTTGCGGGATATATTGGAGGATAAGGCAAGACAATCCAGATCTATCTATGGATCACGTGGGCGCCCCACGACCCACGACGAATACCGTTGAGCCGGATACAACAACTCCGCCCGGGCCGAACACAGCAGACAACGCTCCCTTGAGCTGCGTCGTGATATTGCTCAATACAAAGGCGCCGCACACCCGCTATGCTTCACTGACGAAGTAATGGATCATCAAATCCCTGAAGGGTTTAAACCCGTAAACATTGAATCCTACGATGGCACGACAGACCCCGCGGTTTGGATCAAAGATTATCTCCTTCACATCCATATGGCCCGCGCGACGCATCTCCACGCCATCAAATATCTCCCGCTCAAGCTTAAAGGACCAGCTCGGCATTGGCTTAACAGCCTGCCCGCAGAGTCAATTGGGTGTTAGGAGGACACGGAAGCCGCATTCCTCGACAACTTCCGGGGCATATATGCGACCACCGATCGATGACCTAAGCAACATAATCTAGCAGCCGAGATTTAATCGGCCAGCAATTACGACACGGTTCTTAACAAAGAAAAATCAAATCGTCGACTGTCCGGATGCAGAGGCCCTCGCAGCCTTCAAACATAACATCCGCGACGAGTGGCTATCCTGGCACCTAGGACAGGAAAAGCCGAAATCCATGGCAGCCCTCACATCATTAATAACCCGCTTCTGTGCGGGAGAGGATAGCTGTCTAGCTCGCAGCAACAACCTCAGCAAAAATGCTGGTAGTCCGGATACTAAGGACCACAATGGCAGGTCGCGTCGAAGCAAAAATAAATGCCGCGTTAACGGCGACGACAAGGAGGATACGGCAGTCAACGCCGGATTCCGAGGCTCTAAAACCGGTCAGCGGAAGAAGCCATTCAAAAGAACCACTCCGGGTCCGTCCAATTTGGACCGAATACTCGACCGCTCATGCCAGATACATGGCACCCCCGAAAAACCAGCTAACCACACCAACAGAGATTGTTGGGTATTTAAGCAGGCAGGCAAGTTAATTGCCGAAAACAACGACAAGGGGCTGCACAGCGACGACGAGGAAGAGACCCGGTCACCGAACAGTAGAGGACAGAAGGGTTTCCCCCCACAAGTGCGGACGGTGAACATGATATACGCAACCCATATACCCAAGAGGGAGCGGAAGCGTGCACTAAGGTACGTATATGCGATGGAGCCAATCGCCCCTAAGTTCAATCCATGGTCCTCTTGCCCGATCACTTTTGATCGAAGAGACCATCCGACCAGTATCCTCCATGGCGGATTCGCCGCATTGGTCTTAGACCCAATCGTCGATGGATTTCACCTCACGAGAGTCGTGATGGACGGCGGCGAGAGCTGAACCTGCTTTATCGAGGATACGGTCGCAAGATGGGCATAGACCCTCAAGGATTAAACCTACAAAGACGACCTTCAAAGGCGTCATACCAGTGTTGAGGCGGTTATGCGAGCTCGGTCACACTAGAAGTGGTCTTGGATCCCCGGACAATTTCCGGGCGAGGAGTTAATCTTCGACATAGTCCCGCTCATGCAGCGGCTATCACGCTCGCTTTCGGACGAACCGCTTGCAAAGTTCAACGCGGTGCCGCGTACGCATACCTCAAGCTCAAGATGCCAGGCCCTCGTGGAGTCATCACGGTCAACGGAAATACGGAACGCCCTCCGAACGGAGGAACATACAATGCTCGCGATGTATATGAGCAGCCTTCTAAGGCAATTTTCGAGTCCGGCAGTTAAACGGCCAGACACGGCCAAACGCGCGTGGAGCAACATCAACCAAGACCACCTGGCACGTTCCGAGCACGCGTAGCAATGCGGCCCCAACCCCTGCCCTCGCATGATTGCAAGACCAACCCTCTGCGTACATAATTACGCTCTGGAGATACCATGGGCCTAGGGGGAGGGGCACGACCACAACAGACCCAGAGTGCGGCTCGACCACACCAGGGGCTCACAAGTGTGTCGCTCTTTTTTATTTTCTATTTTCCTTCTTTGTATACACAGGACTCCGTTCACTAGAGGCCCTGTCCGGCGGCGAACCCGCCGAACTCACGATGCAACAGCCAGGGAGGGAAAAAGGCTGCGACGAACACTCAGGTGGTCTCCATTACGAGCATTAAATTTGATTATATACACCAGTCCGCAGCCCACCCCTGGAGGGGGACATATTTACTTAGTCCAATCCCTTGCTTGCCGCACTATTTGTATCATTCCGCACTCATAGCAGAATTCCTTGAATAAATAATGCAACACTTTTTGCCTGTAATTGCATTACTTTACATATACGTTCACTAATGACATCTTGCACCCATATATTTTGGTACGGCCGAATACACCAGGGGCTTATGTTCCCCGCATTATGGTGTGATAACACAAGTGCGGCACCCCGAACTTATAGCATTATATGAATCGGCTCCAAATCATGTCTTGGGTCAATAGTTGGGTTTGCCCGGCTCCCAGGTTTTGGTACCTTATGTTCCTGCGGCTAAGGTGGCACTGGGAGAACCACTGCGATTGCGCCCCGGTTGAGCTGGGCGAGCGCCTCAGTGGAGAAAGCTAAAACTGACTGTCATGATAAGGCGAGAGACTGGTCGCTGTTCGAGAGGTCTTTTCGAGTCCTTAAAGACTTATGCCGCTTCAAGCGAAGAACCGGATAATGTCCGCCAAGGTGTGGATAGCGCCCTGAACTCGGTCTTCCGAATACTAGGGGCTTCGCCGAAATTTAAAATTATAGAATTCTATGGCTAAGTGAGAGTGTTCAAGCATTATAAGTCCGGTTGCCTTGTTCGTTGTGTTGAGCGCCTCCCTAGATGGACCCAAAAATGGGAACAAGAGTGCTCAAGTTTATCCCGAACACCCCAAAGACTGTGGCTTGGGGGCTGAAGCCGACGACTTGCCATCTCTCAGATTTTATGAATGGCCGCACAGAAGGTAATATTTTAAATTAAACAAGCGTTGCTTAGCGCATATGAACAAAGTTTTCAGCGCACAGGATAACACATAGCGATTTTACTCAATAATTACATCTCTGGAGCACTCATCCGCAATCTTGCGGGCACCCTTCAAGACAGTCTTATAGTACATCTCGGGCGTATGATACTCCTTGCCCGCTGGCGGCGCGCCAGTGATAAGATTCTCCACATCCAGCCTGCCCCAGTGCACCTTTGCACGGGCAAGGGCCCGACGAGCACCCTCAATACAGGTGGAGCGCTTGATGACCTCCACCCAGGGGCACGCATCCACCAGCCGCCGCACGAGGCCGAAGTAGCTCCCAGGCATGGCCTCTCCAGGCCACAGCCGGACTATGAGGCCCTTCATGGCCTGCTCGGCTACCTTGTGGAGCTCGACCAGCTGCTTCACTGGTCGCTAGGGGAACTGGATGGCCGGCCTCAGCCAGATCGAGACCGTAAGACCTTCTCCGCTGAGCTCCCTCCTCGCCACGGTAGAATGCGGCGGCATCGGATACACTGCGAGGCAGATCTGCAAATGCCCCTGGAGAGCTCCGAATTCGGGTAAGTGTCAGGTAGTTTACATTAACATGCTTGCTTTGCATGGAAAATGCCTTACCCGCCGCTATTTTCTTCACATCCTCAACCTCCTGAAGGGCCTTATGGGCCTCGGCCTTGGCTTTGGCACTTTCGAGAGCTGAGGCAAGCTCGGACTCTCGATTCTTTGAGTCGCGCTCCAAACCCTCATACTTTTCCATGAGAGCCTGGAGCTCTTGCCGCACTTCCGCCACCCGCGCCTCCTGCTTCTCTCGCTCCGTTTGTTCCACGGCCGCATTGCATTCGGCCGTCGATACGGCCTCCTTCAGGGCTGCCACCTCATTCGTGGCCCCTGTAGTACCCATGTTATCCTGGTTATTTTTATTGCAACCGAAATCCTTTTCTGTAAGGTAAATATTCAAAGTGGTGTTACTCACCTTCTTTGTCCTCGAGCTGCTTCTTGGCACGGCCGAGCTCTTGCTCGGATCGCTCGAGATCTTGCTTCAATGCACCGACCTCCGCATCAAGGCAAAGAGAGGTCAGCGGCGCAGCCCGCAAACCCATATTGACATAATTTTTAGCAACCCTGCGTATATCCTTTTAGATCCTCAGTCCGGCTTTTCCTTCCGAACACCGAACCGATCATCAGGGGCTACTATCTATGCGGTATTACATTACATAATTATAACTTCTTACCTCAAAGCCTGTTAGAAGGCTGCTGCAGGCTTCGGTCAGCCCGCTCTTGGCGAGCTGAACCTTCTGAATCACCGCACTCATGATAGTGCGGTGTTCTTCCTCGATGGAAGCGCCTTTGGCGCCTCCAACAAGTTGTCCGGCGCCCGGTTGGGCGGGGGCGCTGGCGTCACGGTCTTGCACTTCTTGCGAAGGGCACCGCTGCGGACTCCGAAACCACCGCGGGTTCGGCGTGGAGTCCGCGCAAAAGTCCGGAGGCTACCTTGCGGCACCTCCGAAGCCTCCTCCGATGGGTCCTTCACAGGATCCCACTCGGCGTCCTCGGCGCGAGGGGTGGAGGCGATCGAATGGAATCCACATCCGACGGAGCCAACGACCCGCTCGATGAAGCGGGGAGATCATCGTCGGTCGGACTGCAGGCAGTATGCGGCATTAGAAGGACACTATGTGACACAAAAGAAATTACAGATCATTCTGAATCAGGATACTTACGATCTTGCCAGAGGCCTGGCCCTCGAGGGCCACTCTTCTTCGCCAACGTTGGCGTTGGCGGAACTGTCTGGGGGAATAGTTCTTCCCCTCTTGGACCCTTCGGCCTCCCCTGTTGGGGAGGCCTTCCTCTTCTCTCTCCTCTTACGGAGAGAGTCTTCTTCCTCCTCGCTGCCTTCGGGAGGAATCCGCCGAGTCGCCGAACACCTGAAAACGGGAACTCTTTCGAGTACCCGTGGCCACCTTCTTGGCCTTCTTCTCCGGCACCACATGTGGTGCCGGAACCAGCAGCCCCACTAGACAGGCGTCCACTGGGTCCTTCTTCATCCAGTCCTGTCAAAGGAAAGGGAAAGGAAAGGGAGATTGAAACCCGCTTAGGGTCGAACTATTAACAACAAGTGTCCCGTAAAGGGGTAGAATCACTTACCTCGTCACCGGGCCGCTGCGAGTGAAATCCGCGATCTTCCGTCATGGATGCGGGGCTTCGGCGCCCTTAAACAGCACCCTCCAGCGCCAGATGTCGTGGTCAAGAGCCTGCTCAACGCCTGTGTCTGGCCGATCAAATTCCCACAGGTTGAATGCCCGTTCTTGGCATGGGAGAACCGGTGGACGAGCATGACTTGGACCACATTGACAAGCCTGAGCTTCTTGTTCACCAGCTTCTGGATACAGGCTTGGAGTTCCGTCAGCTCCTTCGAACTACCCCATAGCAAGCCCTTCTCTTTCCAGGAGGTGAGCTGCACAGGGATACTAGATCTGAACTCGGGGGCCGCCGCCCACGCAGGGTCGCGCGGCTCGGTGATGTAGAACCACCCCGACTGCCACCCCTTGACGGACTCCACGAAGGCCCCTTTGAACCAGAGGACGTTGGGCATCTTGCCCAACATGGCGCCTCCGCACTCCGCCAGTGTGCCCTTCACTACCTTCGGCTTGACATTGAAGGTCTTGAGCCACAAGCCGAAGTGGGGCTAGATGCAGAGAAAGGCCTCGCACACGACAATGAACGCCAAGATGTTGAGGATGAAGTTCGGTGCCAGATCATGGAAATCCAGGCCGTAGTAGAATATGAGCCCCCGGACAAAGGGGTGAAGTGGAAAGCCCAGTCCGCGGAGGAAGTGGGGGAGAAATACGACCCTCTCATGGGGCCTAGGGGTGGGGATGAGCTTCCCCTTGTCGGGCAGCCGGTGCGCGATGTCGCCGGAAAGGTATCCGGCGCTGCGCAGTTTGGCGATCTGCTCCTCCTTAACGGTGGAGGCCAATGATTTACCTCCCGCTCCGGACATGGTCGGAGAAGGTTGAGATGAGATGCACGAACTTGGGCGCTGGAGCTCGAGTGCGCGGAGATGGATAAGCAAAGGAGGAAGAAGGCGAAAGTAAAAAGGCGGATCCTTATCCCCTTATATATAGGCGGGCGAAGACTATGCGTCCCCACCGGCCTGGTAAAACTCGCTTATCTCCCAAGCGCCACCATCAATGGCGCGGTTGGGTTACTCACGTCCGTATTGATGAGAATCCCGGAATAAGGGGAACACGATCTCTGCTTCGACAAGACGTGCCAAGGAAACCGCTTCGCTAAACGCGCTGAGGTGGTATAATAAAAAATGATTCAAGTAAAGGCTTGGTAGTGGCGTAACGTCACAAGATACGTCAGCAGATTGAACCTGTGTACATGATATTCTCTCTACGGTGGAATGTGGAAATTACTTTGCAGAGCCGGACACTATCCTGGTGTTCACAATCTTCTATGGATTATTCAGAGGAGGAACCCGCCTTGCAATGCCGAACATTATGCGCGCCGGACTCATCGTCATTGAAGCCAGTTCGTGGGCTACTTGAGGAGTCTGGACTAGGGGTGTCCGGACAGCCGACTATCATCGTCCATGGGACTCCAAGACTACGAAGATACAAGATTGAAGACTCTGTCCCGTGTCCGGATGGGACTTTCCTTGACGTGGAAGGCAAGCTTGGCGATACGGATATGTAGATCTCCTACCATTGTAACCGACTCTGTGTAACCCTAGCCCTCTCCGGTGCCTATATAAACCGGAGGGTTTTAGTCCGTAGGACACAACAACCATTACAACAATCATACCATAGGCTAGCTTCTAGGGTTTAGCCTCCTTGATCTCGTGGTAGATCCACTCTTGTACTACCCATATCATCAATATCAATCAAGCAGGAGTAGGGTTTTACCTCCATCGAGAGGGCCCGAACCTGGGTAAAAACATCGTGTCCCTTGTCTCCTGTTACCATCCGCCTAGACGCACAGTTCGGGACCCCCTACCCAAGATCCGCAGGTTTTGACACCGACAAGCACCTTCTTCTTTGAGGTGGCCTCATCCTCAACAGCCACATAGTCCTCATCTTCAAAATCTGAGGTTCTCTTCTTCCTCGTCCTGGTGGCTGCCTTTGGCAAATTGCTGGGTGTGCTCCTGCTACCCTCATCATAACTGCTAGAGGGACTAGTGCCCTCACTCATATGAACTTCCTCCTCAGACTTGTTCTGACTGTCACTCTGATCTGACATGATGCAAACACTGACAGCAGACACTGTGAATAGATGTAGATGAGGTAGAGTAGATGAGCATCACAAAGCATAGAGGTTTTTGCAAAAAAATTGAGTCAAAAACTTAGTTTTAGTTTTCCACAGAAAGCATTTCGGAGCTACCGATTTGTAAACTCGGTGATACCAAAGCAGCTTTTGGAACCTAAACTAGTGAACTCGGTCAGACAAGTCACAGTTCGGTGGCACCGAGACTGCTAGGGTTTCACAAAGAATCGATTTCGGTCACACCGATTTGCAATTCTCGGTCAGACCGAGAATCACATGTGCAATGGCCTGAGCAAAATCGGTGAGACCAATTTCTACAACTCGGTCGGTCCGAGATGAATTCGGCGGAAACCTAACCCTAAATTTTCAATCCAAGACTAATCTACGGAGTAGTTTTGCTGGATAGGAAGATTTCAAACATGGCAAGATTCATGGCAGTGCAATGTGCTAGGAATCGGAGTTAAGAATAGCACAAAGATTCAAATCCATACCCTAATGCGGCGATGGACTTGCTACGTGTAGGATCGAAAGTATGTCTAGAGGGGGGGTGATTAGACTACTTGACAATATAAAAATTCTGCCTTTTGACAAAGAACAGTTTTTGGCAGATTCACAATTATGATCAAGTCAAGCATCACCCTACACATGCAATTCTAGAGTATAGGCAGCGGAAAGTAAATTGCACATGTAGTAAAGAGAGGTGGAGAAGAGCAAATGCAATTTTGGAGACGCGGTGATTTTTCTCGTGGTTCCGATAGGTGGTGCTATCGCATTTCCACGCTGATGGAGACTTCAACCCACGGAGGGTAACGGCTGCGAGAGTCCACGGAGGGCTCCACCCACGAAGGGTCCACGAAGAAGCAACCTTGTCTATTCCATCATGGCCTACACCCACGGAGGCCTAGCCTTACTCGGGGTAGATCTTCACGAAGTAGGCGATCTCCTTGCCCTTACAAACTTCTTGGTTCAACTCCACATCTCGACGGAGGCTCCCAAGCGACACCTAACCAATCTAGGAGGCACCAACCTCCAAAAGGTAATAGATGTTGTAGATGATGATGAACTCCTTGCTCTTGTGCTTCAAATGATAATCTCCCCAACACTCAACTCTCCTCACTGATTTGGCTGTGGTGGAAGAAAGGGTTGAGTGGAAAGCAACTTGGGAAGGCTAGAGATCAAGTTTCATATGGTGGGAGTGGAGCAACTTGATCTCAACACAAGGGTAGGTAGTTCTCTTCTCGTAAATGTAAGGTAGGAGTGGTAGTTCTTTCGATGGCTCTCTCCACGAATGAAGAGGGGTGGAGGGTATTTATAGCCTCCACACAAAATCCAACCGCTACACACATTTGAGCAATCTCGGTGGGACCGAAGTTGACAACTCGGTGAGACCGATAGTTCAAATAATGTGAACGTTGGGATTTTCGGTGGGACCGAAAATACAATCTCGGTGAGTCCGATTCGTGCAATGACAAGAGTATGCCAATTTCGGTGGGACCGACTTCATCATCTCGGTGACACCGATTTGATGACGTATGTTCTGAAGCTTGGCAACTCATTTTTCGTGAGACCGAGTTCGTAATCGGAAAATCCAAGTTTGCTAGGGTTTGGCTTATGGCTGAGGTGGTTCATCTCGGTGTGGTGAGTTTGGAAAATCGGTGGGACCGAGACTACTTATGAGTGTATATGGCGGTGAAAGTTGCGATAGTTTAGGAGATGTATCACTAAGCACTTGAGCAACCAGATCATCATCATAACCTCATCCCTTTTAATAGTATTGGCTTTTCCTATGGACTCAATGTGATCTTGGATCACTAAACCAAAAATGGAGTCTTGAGCTTTTGCCAATGCTTGCCTTAGCATTTTGAGGGTCCACTTCTTCATCCTTGCCATACCCATATCAACGAACTTTCTCAAATGATTCTCAAGTAACTATTAGTTCAATGATATATATGTTGTTATTAATTACCAAAACCACCCGGGGATTAGTTGCACTTTCAATCTCCCCCTTTTTGGTAATTGATGACAACATATAGATCAAAGCTTCGACAAAGGATATAATCAATGAATAATATCGTCGCTTTGAGAAGTATGTGATAAGCAAGAGCTCCCCCTAAATTTGTGCATTATTTAAGATTTGCGTTTGAATGCAAATGCACAATCGATTAGGATCATGGGTCACTCTTCCATGTCACATACATCTTGGTGGAGCGCACAAAATGATAAGAATGAACAGCATGCACCCAATCACCAAGACATGAGTAAATGGTCATACAAGATAGGAATGGCATATGATAAGCATTAAGCACACATTAAAGCATAGTACGACCAAGCACTCATTAAGGTAGAATCAAACGTAGTATCAAACACACTCGAATGTCTCAAAACCAAAAGTATCTCAAAGAAACCGCAAAAGAACGAAAGAGCAAAAGCGACAACAAAGACTCTCTCTCGAAGTCCTATGATCTATACAATTTCTCCCCTTTGGCAACAAGTTACCAAAAGTTCAAAAAAGCATAGAGCTAAGCGCCACTTTGGGGACTCTCTTGGCGGCTCCCGTCTGGGTTGATGTCGGAGTGGATATGACAAAGATCGGCAAAGACTTCACTGATGTCTCAGGCTTTGGAGGAGTGGTCACCGAGCTGGAGCCGGAGTAGGAGCAATCGATGGAACTGTGGGAGGTGTGAAGGCGTAGTCCCGGTGTCGATCCATCGAATAGCAATGATCGAGTCCTTTGGGAACCGGAGCAGTCTGTTGCTGATAATCCTGGACTAAGTCATCCTGCATCTCACGCATAAGCTCTTCCTTCTCCCGCTTTGCTTCCTCAATGTCTGCCTCGAGCTTGTTGACAGTCACTTGCACTTCAGTCAGCTTCACATCCAGAGCGTGGATCTTGTCCTCAACAATCCTCTCTAAGCTCTCCTGAGACTGTACAATGCTGGCCAGGCGTTGTTCAATCCTTTGAGTAGCTTCAAGAATTTGCTCTCCGAAACTCTTTGGTTTAGCTGCTGCTGCTGCTGCTTCCTTGTCAGCTTTGGCTTTCTTAGCAGCTTCAATCTTGGCTTGACCTTCAACAGATGTTGGATCCTCCTCATCCATCACAACAACATTGTCTTCATGCTCAGGCTGCAAAGGTAAGTGTTCTCTATCCAACAAGAATGTGCCCGTGCCAAACTTGGCATTGATAAGCATCTGAATCTGCGGGGCAAATCCACATGACCTTTTCTGGTCAGCTGCAGTCCTCTTAATGGTCTCTACCATCAAGTCCATCACCTTGAAAGGTGCTTTCTCATCAAGTATGTGCAGCATGTTGATAGAGTATCCTCTTCTTTCTAGCTCTGGTGGCTGCAGGAGGCAAGCCACTTGGTGTACTCCTCTCACCATCATCAGATGAGCTGCTAGGATCAGGACTAGTGCCTGCCTCTGGAATATCTGCAATGGTTGTCTCTGACCTGTTCTGACGGTCACTGGCATCTTACATGGCTGACAACCTGTGAATAGATAAGGTGTAGGCAGAGAAGAAGAGTCATCACAAAATGCAGAAGTTTTTGCAAAAAAAAATGAGTTCAAATTCTAGTATTAGGTTTTCACAGAAGACATTTCGGTCAGACTGAGTTTAAGATTCGGTGAATCCAAAGTGTTTAAACAGGAGCTTTCACACCACTTTCGGTTTGACCGAAGTGGGTTTCGGTCCTGCCGAAAACACTAGGGTTTCACAGAATTTTCATTTCGGTCACACCGATTTGCACAACTCGGTTGGACCGAAGGGTGCAGTGCAATGGCCATAGGCCAAATCGGTCATACCGAAACTATAAAATCGGTCTCACCGAGATGTGTTCGGCGGAAACCTAACCCTAAAACTTTTACTCGAATCTAGTTCAAACGAACTAATCTGGTGTACAGGAAGATTTCAATCGTGGCAAGATTCTAGGCAATCCAAACGTGCATTGAATCGGAGATGGGAGCACGAGTGGGATCAAAACTCACCCTAACTTGGTGGAGTTTTTCTACGGCGGCAACGGCTCGGAGGAGATGTCCGTTGACGGCGACGGAGACTCTGCGCGAGGGCGCCTGAGCGGCACGGCGATGATCCGGAGACCAAGGCGACGGCAAAGGGGTGTGGGGCGAAACGTTTGAAGGAGGAATCAACGCGCGCCCTCGAGTATATATACCCCTTCATTGTCGGTGGGACCGAGTTGTAAAACTCGGTGGCACCGAGATGGATAACTGCTAGGCGATTATGCACTTCGTCACGCCGAAAATCACAACTCGGTTTCACCGAGGTGAAAACCTAGATCGATCTAAATGCTTTCGGTTCGACCGAGTTTGAGTGAGTTGGTCTAACCAAATCAATTAGAAGGTTTTGGAAGTTAGCCCTTGACGGATCGGTGGCTCGAGTGCTCCTCACTCGAGGGTCCGAAAATGACTTGTTCAAAATTTGTGATGTAAGCATGAATAGAATTTGAGACAAGAAAGCTTAGATAGCTAGGGAGGTACTTAGGCATTCTTGTCCATCCATTTGGTCGAGAAAAATCAAAACGACCAAAACAACAAATGGATGTCCTTGAATGGATAAAATCATGCATCCAACATGCTCACACAATAAGATAGCAAATGAAATATGTGTCAAACATGCACAATCAAAACTCTAGCTACTAACACACAATTTGTCGATGACTAGGTCATCTTTATATGAGTATATTGACTTAGGAGCCAAATGAGAACATTTGATCATAGGTCATACTCATCGCTTAAGCACAAGTGGGGTTACCACTTTTACATAAAGCATTGATGTGTTCACATCATTTGAAGATGCTTTAACTCAATTTTTAGAGCAACGCTCCCCTAGATGTGAGAACCCTTTTAAAGGGTCAAACTAACCTTGGGTTGTCGAGAAGACTTCATGTAGATGTTGAAGATGTGGATGCTCAATGTTGATGAAGATCATCAAGAGTTGGGAGCTATCCTTTGGATTCGGGCACTTTCAATACCTACATGGGTTAGTCCCACAAGGAACAAACAAGGATATCCATGGACATAGATTGAAGTTCACAATAGATGATGTCCATGAAAGCAATGATTACCTTGTCCCTTGACTTACCAACAAGAGGGTTTGTGACTCCATGAACTAGTGCACGATGTGGAAGTTGATTGCACAAGTTTTTGCCAAAATGAATGTGAGTGAAGTATGTTGGCGGAGTCACCCTCAAGAACTTTCTAGTTCTTCTTGTTCGGGATCCACATCATCTTGATGGGAATCCTTGGGGTTGTAGTTGAACTTGACGAAGTAGAACTTGACGTTTCCTTGGGAACCCACTTGACCATGGCTTGAGGTGCTTCAACAAATGCATCAATCTCCTCTTGAAGCTTGTCCTTGCCTTTTAGCTTGTGGTCTTGTGGTGGAAGGTCATCTTGAGCTTGTTCCATCTTGGAAGAAGTAGGATCATACTTCTCCTTTTGAAGAACAAACTGTGGAGTAGGATATTGACCTTCTTCCCATTCAACACCCTCGGCGTTGAACTTTCGCTCAAAACCAATTCCTTGATTCTTCCGGTGCCTTCCTTGCTTGTAACAATTTCTCAAAGTTCTTGCTTCCGCAAGGCTCTTGTAGACACCTTTCTATGATACCTTTCAATAAACTATTTTCTTGCTCAAGTGTAACTTGGCTTGAAACATTGTTAGTGGAATCAAGAGAACTACTAGAAGCAACAACATTGGATTTAGCATGGTTATTGTTACTACTAGAGAAAGAATTTTTCTTATGCTTGTCATGCTTAGTCTTGATGGGTGGCAAGAAATTAGACAAGAGAAGTCGTTTGGCAAGATATGAAGAACTCTTCTTTCAAGATCGTCATTGATTGCTTTTAGAAACTCATGTTCTTGCTCTAGAGTGAGCTTCTCGGCGTAGCTTCTCATGAGATCTTAGGAGCTCTCTATGATCTTCTTGAGTTGTTTCATGAGCTAACTTAAGAGTGTTTAGTTCTTTAGTTAGACGCTCAATCTCCTTCATAGCATTGTCATTCGACTCTTCTCGACTATAAAGACTACTAGCATGTTCATCATTACTAGGTTCATTGGATTTATCAAGCAAGAGCTCATCTTCACCAAGCAAGTCATCCTCATCACTATCAAAGTCAATGAATTCAGGGTGTGATACCTTGGGGCCTTTAGCCATGAAGCATCTTCCAATTCCCTCATTTGGTGAATCAAATAAGTCGAGGAGTTGGAGTTGGAGGATACGAGAGCAAGACCGCAACACCTTCATCTTGACTGTAGTCGGAGTTGGAGTGATAGCTTCCTTCGGATTGATTGTCGAGTCGGAGCCGAGACCCATTCACCTACATGAGCTTGATGTTTTCTTCTTGTGTAGCTCCTTGATGACTTGTCTTTCCTCTCCGAATCCTTGCTTCTCCGAGAGGGTCTTCGTTCATAACGATCATCTCTACTCCTTCTCTCTTTCTGAGGTGACTCATCTCTTGAGCTTCTTCTTCTTGGAGATTCTTCTCTTCTCTTGTGGGGAGCCGTACACTCATTTGAGTAGTGTCCGGTTCTTCCACAATTATAGCAGTTTCGATCACGACTAGAAGATCTCTTTTCATCATATGATCTAGACTTTGAGCTTCTTTCTTTGCCTCTATTCTTGTAGAATTTGTTGAAGTTCTTGACCATTAGGCTTATCTCTTCATTGGAAACTAACTTGTCACTTGAGGTTGTGGGACATCACTTGTAGCTTTGTAAGCACCACTTGACTTGTTGTGAAGCTCTTCCTTATCCTTAAGTGTCATCTCATGAGCAACAATTCTTCCAATGACTTCGGTTGGCTTGAGGTTCTTGTAGTTTGGCATCATTTGGATCAAAGTGCACACGGTGTCATACTTTCCATCCAAAGCTCTGAGAATCTTCTTGATGATGAATCGGTCGGTCATTTCTTCGCTTCCTAAGCCGGCAATCTCATTTGTGATGAGAGCAAGCCTAGAGTACATTTCAGCGACTCCTTCACCTTCCTTCATCTTGAACTTATCAAGTTGACCTTGAAGAACATCTAGCTTTGATTCCTCCACAGACTCGGTACCTTCGTGCATTTCAACCAAAGTATCCCAAATCTCTTTTGCATTCTCAATACGGCTGATTTTGTTGAACTCCTCGGGACACAAGGCATTGAAGAGAATGTCACAAGCTTGAGCATTGTTTTGCAACATCCGCAATTCTTCCTTGTAGCCATGATCCGAACTTTTCCTTCCTCAAGAATTCACCTTGCATACCAACACAAATAATGCCCCATGCGGCTGGGTTATGGCCAAGAATATGCATTTTCATTTTATGCTTCCAACTAGCAAAATTTGTACCATCAAAGTAAGGACCTCTCTGAAAATTACCTCACTAGACGCCATACTCTCCTAGGTTGTGAAACCAAGCTTATGGAGTCCAATGCAATGGAAACCAATACAATGGAGACCAAAGCTCGATACCACTTGTAGGATCGAAGTATGTCTAGAGGGGGTGATTAGACTACTTGACAATATAAAAATTCTGCCTTTTGACAAAGAACAGTTTTGGCAGATTCACAATTATGATCAAGTCAAGCATCACCCTACACATGCAATTCTAGAGTATAGGCAGCGGAAAGTAAATTGCACATGTAGTAAAGAGAGGTGGAGAAGAGCAAACGCAATTTTGGAGACGCGGTGATTTTTCTCGTGGTTCCGATAGGTGGTGCTATCGTATTTCCACGTTGATGGAGACTTCAACCCACGGAGGGTAACGGCCAAGAGAGTCCATGGAGGGCTCCACCCACGAAGGGTCCACGAAGAAGCAACCTTGTCTATTCCATCATGGCTCACGCCCACGGAGGGCTAGCCTTACTGGGTAGATCTTCACGAAGTAGGCGATCTCCTTGCCCTTACAAACTTCTTGGTTCAACTCCACATCTCGACGGAGGCTCCCAAGCGACACCTAACCAATCTAGGAGGCACCACCCTCCAAAAGGTAATAGATGTTGTAGATGATGATGAACTCCTTGCTCTTGTGCTTCAAATGATAATCTCCCCAACACTCAACTCTCCTCACTGATTTGGCTGTGGTGGAAGAAAGGATTGAGTGGAAAGCAACTTGGGAAGGCTAGAGATCAAGTTTCATATGGTGGGAGTGGAGCAACTTGATCTCAACACAAGGGTAGGTAGTTCTCTTCTCAGAAATGTAAGGTAGGAGTGGTAGTTCTTTCTGATGGATCTCTCCACGAATGAAGAGGGGGTGGAGGGGTATTTATAGCCTCCACACAAAATCCAACCGTTACACACATTTGAGCAATCTCGGTGGGACCGAAGTTGACAACTCGGTGAGACCGATAGTTCAAATAATGTGAACGTTGGGATTTTCGGTGGGACCGAAAATACAATCTCGGTGAGTCCGATTCGTGCAATGACAAGAGCATGCCAATTTCGGTGGGACCGACTTCATCATCTCGGTGACACCGATTTGATGATAGAAGGTTACAGAAGCTTGGCAACTCATTTTTCGGTGAGACCGAGTTCAGAATCGGAAAATCCGAGTTTGCTAGGGTTTGGCTTATGGCTGAGGTGGTTCATCTCGGTGTGACTGAGTTTGGAAAATCGGTGGGACCGAGACTACTTATGAGTGTATATGGCAGTGAAAGTTGCTGATAGTTTAGGAGATGTATCACTAAGCACTTGAGCAACCAGATCATCATCATAACCTCATCCCCTTTTAATAGTATTGGCTTTTCCTATGGACTCAATGTGATCTTGGATCACTAAACCAAAAATGGAGTCTTGAGCTTTTGCCAATGCTTGCCTTAGCATTTTGAGGGGTCCACTTCTTCAGTCCTTGCCATA
Organism: Aegilops speltoides; assembly: GCA_021437245.1. Classification (NCBI taxonomy): domain Eukaryota; kingdom Viridiplantae; phylum Streptophyta; class Magnoliopsida; order Poales; family Poaceae; genus Aegilops; species Aegilops speltoides. The sequence continues at coordinate 319,431,612 of CM038141.1, forward strand.
CCCATATCACTGAACTTTCTGAAATGATTCTCAAGTAACTATTAGTTCAATGATATATATGTTGTTATTAATTACCAAAACCACCCGGGGATTAGTTGCACTTTCACTACGGCGGCAACGACAAAGCAGAATCTCATTGGCGGTGGCGGAGACCAGCGGCGGGAGGTTGCTGGCGATGAGGAGGACGATCCGGAGACCCGAAGAGGCAGAGCAGGCTGAGCGCGGGCGAAGGGTTTCGGAAGATTTTCCAAAATTTGACCCGTGAGTATATATAGCCTGATCCTGTCGGTGTGACCGAGTGTAACAACTTGGTGGCACCGAGATGCATAACTGCAAGCAGTTACTGCAACTCGGGGTGACCAAAAAGTTCAAATTGGTTGCACCGAGATTGAAAACCTAGATCAACTTAGTGATCTTGGTACGACCGAAATGGATGAATCGGTCAGACCAAAACTCACAAAGAGGTTTTGGAAGTTTAAGTCTATGACGAATCGGGGACTCTTGAGTGCTCCTCACACAGAGTGGTTCGAATCTGACTTGATCAAACTTTGTGATATAGCATGAATAGAGTTTGAGACAAGAAAAGCATAAATAGCTAGAGAAGGTTCTTAGGCATTCTTGTCCATCCACTTGGCAAAATAAAAGAAACCAAACAATCAAAGCTACAAGTGGATGTCCTCGAATGAGTAAAATGTGCAACCAACATGCTCACACAATAAAATGGCAAATGAAATATGTGACAGAGCATGCACACACAATTATAGCATCTATCAAGCAATTGGCGATGACTAGGTCATTTATATATGAGTATATTGACTTAGGAGTCAAATGAGAACATTTGATCATAGGTCATACTCATCGTTTAAGCACAAGTGGGGTTACCACTTTTACATAAAGCATTGTTGTGTTCACACCATTAGAGTTGCTTTAACTCAATATTTAGAGTAAAGCTCCCCCTAGATGTGAGATCCCCCCTAAGAGGGATGAACTAACCTTGGGTTTGTCGATGATGACTTCATGTAGGTGTTGAAGATGTGGATGGTCAATGTTGATGTAGATCATTTGGAGCAATCCTTTGAAGTGAGTTGCACTTTCAATACCTACACAGTTTAGTCCCACAAGGAACAAACAAGGGTATCCATAGACATAGAGTGATGCACACACACAAGATGATGTCTATGAAAGCATTAGGTTACCTTGTCCCTTATCTTACCAACAAGAGGGTTTGTGACTCCATGAACTAGTGCAAGATGTGGAAGTTGATTGCACGTGTTCTCGCCAAAATGATAAGAGTGAAGTATGTTGGCGGAGTCACCCTCAAGAACTCTCTAGTTCTTCTTCTTCGGGATCCACATCATCTTGATGGGAATCCTTGGGGTTGTAGTCGTACTTGATGAAGTAGAGCTTGATGTAGTCTTGGGAACCCACTTGACCAAGGCCTTAGGAGCTTCTTCAAATGCATCAATCTCCTCTTGAAGCTTGTCCTTGCCTTTTTGCTTGTGGTCTTGTGGTGGAAGATCATCTTGAGCTTGTGTCCCTTTGAAAGAAGTAGGATCATACTTCTCTTCTTGAGGAACAACTTTGTCTTGGGGTATTGATCTTCTTCCCACTCAACTCCATTGGCATTGAACTTTCGTTCAAAACCAACACCTTGGTCTTCCAGTGACTTCCTTGCTTGCGTACAATTTCCTCGAATTGCTTACTCCCGGCAAGGCTCTTGTAAACACCTTTCTCTATAATTCCCTTCAAAAGGCTATTTTCTTGCTCAAGTGTAACTTGGCTAATAGAATCATTAGTGGAATCAAGAGAACTACTAGAAGCAACAACATTGGATTTAGCATGATTATTGTTACTACTAGAGGAAGAATCTTTCTTGTTCTTGTTACTAGACTTGACTTGAGGCATGTAAGTAGATAAGAGTAAACACTTGGCAATGTAAGAAGAACTTTTCTTGCGAAGATCATCATTGATTGCCTTTAAAAACTCATGTTCTTGCTCAAGGTTGAGCTTTTCAAAGTGTAACTTCTCACGAGTCCTTAAAAGTTCTCGATGATCTCCTAAGATAGTTTCATGAGCTAACTTAAGAGTGTTTAGTTCTTTAGTTAGGAGCTCAACTTCTCCTTATCATTGCCATTCGTTTTATCTTGATTAGCATGATTATTTGACGTTTCATCATAGTATTCATCACTAGAGTTGTCAACAAGTAAATCATCATCACCTAACAAGTCATCTTCATCACTATTGAAATCAACATACTCGGGGTGTGATACCTTTGGGCCTTTAGCCATGAAACATCTTCCAAGTCCTTCATTTGGTGAGTCAAATATGTCGTAGGAGTTGGTTGACACAAGTGCTAGACCGGCAACACCTTCATCTTGAGTATATTCAGAGTCGGAGTGATAGCTTCTCTTGGAGTGATTGTCTGAGTCGGAGACGGATACCCATTCACCAACATGAGCTTGATGTCTTCATTTTGTGTAGCTCCTTGATGACTTGTCCTTCCTTTCCAAATACTTGCTTCTCCGGGATGTTCTTCGTTCACAACGATCATCTCTACTCCTTCTTTCTCTTGATGGTGATTCTTCTCTTCTACTTCTTCTTTTTGTAGAATCTTCTCTTCTTTTGTAGAGTGCCATACACTCATTGGAATAGTGTCCGGGTCTTCCACAATTGTAGCAATTACGCTCATGACTAGAAGATCTTTTGTCATTGTAGGACCTTGACTTGCAACTTCTTTCCTTGCTCCTACTCTTGTAGAACTTGTTGAAGTTCTTCACCATTAGGCTCAATTCTTCATTGAAGTTCTGTTTCTCACTTGATGATGTGGGAGCTTCACATGAGGCTTTGTAAGCACCACTTGACTTGTTGTGGAGCTCTTCCTTATCCTTGAGTGACATCTCATGGGCAACAATTCTTCCAATGACTTCCGTTGGCTTGAGATCTTTGTAATTGGGCATCATTTGGATCAATGTGCACATGGTATCATATTTTCCATCCAAAGCTCTTAGGATCTTCTTGATGATGAATTTGTCGGTCATCTCTTCACTTCCTAAGCCGGCAATCTCATTTGTGATGAGAGCAAGCCTAGAGTACATTTCAGCGACACCTTCACCATCCTTCATTTTGAACTTGTCAAGTTGACTTGGAAGCACATCCAATTTGGATTCCTTGACGGAGTCGGTACCTTCGTGGATGTCAATCAAAGTATCCCAAATTTCCTTTGCATTCTCAAGATGGTTGATTTTGTTGAATTCTTCGGGGCACATTCCGTTGAAGAGAATATTCACAAGCTTGAGCATTATATTGCAGCATCTTCAACTCTTCCGCGGTAGCTTCACGGTTCGGTTCTCTCCCATCAAAAAATTCACCTTGCAAGCCAATACACACAATAGCCCAAACGGTGGGGTTATGTCCAAGAATATGCATTTTCATCTTATGCTTCCAACTAGCAAAGTTAGTACCATCAAAGTAAGGACCTCTACGGTGGTAATTTCCCTCACTAGACGCCATACTCTCCTAGGTTGTGAAACCAAGGCTATGACTATCAAAAGCTATGGAAATCAAAGCAAATGGAGACCAAAGCTCTGATACCACTTGTAGGATTGAAAGTATGTCTAGAGGGGGGTGATTAGACTACTTGACCAAATAAAAATCTAGCCTTTTCCCAATTTTAGTTCTTGGCAGATTTTAGCAACTTAGCACAAGTCAAGCAATCAACCTACACATGCAATTCTAAGAGTATAGCAGCGGAATGTAAAACAATTGCATATGAAGGTAAAGGGGAGGAGTTTGAGAAGGCAAACGCAATTGGAGACACAGATGTTTTTGTCGTGGTCCCGATAGGTGGTGCTATCGTACATCCACGTTGATGGAGACTTCAACCCACGAAGGGTAACGGCTGCGCGAGTCCACGGAGGGCTCCACCCACGAAGGGTCCACGAAGAAGCAACCTTGTCTATCCCACCATGGTCGTCACCCACGAAGGACTTGCCTCACTAGGGTAGATCTTCACGAAGTAGGCGATCTCCTTACCCTTATAAACTCCTTGGTTCAACTCCACAATCTTGCCGAAGGCTCCCAAGTGACACCTAGCCAATCTAGGAGACACCACTCTCCAAGAAGTAACAAATGGTGTGTTGATGATGAACTCCTTGCTCTTGTGCTTCAAATGATAGTCTCCCCAACACTCAACTCTCTCTCACAGGATTTGGATTTGGTGGAAAGAATATTTGAGTGGAAAGCAACCTAGGGAAGGCTAGAGATCAAGATTCATATGGTAGGAATGGAATATCTTGACCTCAACACAAGTGTAGGTGGTTCTCTCTTAGAAAATGTATGTTGGAAGTGTAGGCATGTTCTGATGGCTCTCTCCACGAATGAAGAGTGGGTGGAGGGGTATATATAGCCTCCACACAAAATCTAACCGTTACACACAACTTACCAATCTCGGTGGGACCAAATCGTGAAACTCGGTCGGACCGATTTAGCAAATAATGTGACCGTTAGGATTTTTGGTGGGACCGACATGTCAACTCGGTGGGACCGATATGGTTAGGGTTAGGGCATAACGTAATCTCGGTGAGACCGATTGCACAAACTCAATGGGACCGATTTTGGTAATAAGCTAACCAGAGAGTTGGTCAGGCAAACTCGGTGGGACCGATTCGCTCATCTCGGTGAGACCGAAACGTTACGAAAGGGAAACAGAGAGTTTGCATTGCAATCTCGGTGGGACCGATCGCTCATCTTGGTTGGACCAAAATGTTATGAAGGGAAATAGAGAGATTACAATCCCATCTCGGCGAGACCGAGATCCCTATCGGTGAGACCGAAAAGACTAGGGTTTGTGGCAGTGGCTATGACATCTGAACTTGGTGGCGCCGGATAGAAAGAATCAGTGGGGCCGAGTTTGACTTTTGGTTTGGGTCATATGTGGATATGAGAAAGTAGTTGAGGGCTTTGGAGCATATCACTAAGCATTTTGAGCAAGAAACTCAGTAAGCAACACCTCATCCCCCCTTGATAGTATTGGCTTTTCCTATAGACTCAATGTGATCTTGGATCACTAAAATAGAAAATGTAGAGTCTTGTGCTTTGAGCTTGATCCAATCCTTTTGTCCTTAGCATTTTGAGGGATCCACTTTTCTCATCCATGCCATGCTAATCATTGAGCTTTCCTGAAATATTTATCTTGAAATAGTATTAGCTCAATGAGCTATATGTTGTTAGGAATTACCAAAACCACCCAGAGATAGTTGCACTTTCAGATACCCTGGCCCGGTAAGCAGACATAACCTTGTGTGCCCGTTGTTGTTATGGTACCTTGTCCCTGTTTGGGACCGTTGATTGTTTTGCCACGACAGTGGCCGTTGGATGTCATTGGTTGACATCGGGGCCACCCATGACTTAGCCCATAGGGGAGTTAGTCAGAGTGGCCGGGAGAGTGTCATGGCAATGGGTTGGTTTTGTCGGAATGCCATTGGTCCACCCGAATGGGAGTTGGAGGCCATGGGTTTCATGGTGTGGGTACAGTGTACTAACCTCTGTAGAGTGTTTATTAAATCTATCGATAGCCGTGTCCTTGGCTACGGACACGGCTCGTAAGTAAGTCACACCATGGATCAACATCGATAAGTTAATTCTGCACACTAAGGTTATTCAGATGGCGTTGAGTATGTGATGAGATCGTTGAAACCATGAAGATGGTTGATGTTGGAACCAAAGAGTTGGTTTCATTTGTGATCCGAGAGTGATCACCGTGTTGATGATGTTCATTACAAGGTAACCCGTTTGGTAAGAGAGTCTGAGGGACTCGTTGCACAAGCATGATCACTTCATGAGTAGTATGTTATAGCCTTGCATTTAACATGCTTAATTACCATGTTGTTGTTTGCCTTTATGCTTTTACTTGTTGTGAGCTTGCAAGTACATTCAATGTACTGACCTGGCGTGTCATGACAGATTTCAGGACAGTCTTACCGGATCAGAGTGCTTCCTGTGTCTAGGTCATGTCCACATCGGTGTCCCTATGCTATGGAGTTCTGCTTCGTCGTTGTTCCGCTGCCGCGTAGTTGTCGTGATCGTGGCCCCTTAATATTCATTAAATAATGTACATATTGTTCAGACGCACCGTGTGTGCTTCTTGGCCTCGCTACATGATGTAATATCGAACCTATGTTTCCACTAGCATCAATAAAGCGGTTGTTTTCTGTACCAAGTTGTTGTGTGTTGCCAGAAGACTAGATCACTAGGCTGGCAATGCAAGGTAAACAAGTTGCTCTAAGTCGGGCTGCCACATAACCCGCTGGCGGTTCGACACGGCGAGCTCAGACGAGGCGGAGGGGCACGGGTTTCGTGCTCCGATGACCAAACAGACGATGGAGACCACCTATGTGTAGCGGTGAACGCGCACATCGAGTGGTGCAGTTAGTTTCGCTTGGGATGACCTAAATCGATGGCGGCGACCTCAAGTGCGGCTGCCGTAGTTCGGGACTCAGCGGTTTCGGTGCTGCGGTGCATGGCAAGAGCAACGGGTGGGGGTTTTGGGCTCCCGGCATCGCACTGAGCACGATAGTGTGCTCGGTCGCGCGCCTAGGTGATCGTGGCCACGGCAGCGGCATGGCCGACGGAGCTAAGCTCGCGGCCTCGAAGGGCGTTGGTGTTAGAGGAAGAAATTGAGCTGGGGGAGAGGGGATCGATGAAGTAGCTCACGACGAACATGACGGGTAGGTTAGCGGGCTTTGGGAAGAGCTGGAGGCGGTGCGCGGCTGTCGGTGATCTCGGCGGTCGAATGGAGAAGAAGACGATGAAGCCGGTGATGCAGGGCATTCGAGCTAACGAGGCTCGGGTGAGGCGACATAGCGGTCGTCGTTGAAGCTTGCAGACATGGTGGAGATGCAAGGAGGGCACGCGGGTTCATGGCGGCAGGTCCATGGCGGTGCCGGCCATGGTGGAGGAGAGCGAGGGAGAGGGCGAGGGGGCGAATAGAGCGGTCGGTTCGATCCAGACAGAAGCGAGGAGTCTATCCGCGACGTCACGCTGGCCGGGAGCGCCGGCAGGCAGCCTGGTGGCATGGTGCATTTTGCGTGTTCGCGCGTTGGCCATGCGCTCGGCCGACTGGCGCCAGGAGGATGAAACGCTGGTGGGTTGGGCTGCCAGCTAGGCCGCAGGTGAGTGCTACTTGTAATCTGCGTTGGTAATTCCCCAAAGAGGAGGGGATGATGCAGCACAGCAAAGGTAAGTATTTCCCTTAGTTATGAAATCAAGGTTATCAATCCAGTAGGAGAACCAAGCAAAACTATGTAAACAGCACCTGCACACAAACAACAAATACTTGCAACCCAGCACGTAAAGGGGCTATCAATCCCTCAATGGTATTGAGACAGATTAAATTGTATGTGATTTGATAAATAGATCTAACTAAAACACGAAATAAAATAAAATAAATAAAATTGCAGCAAGTTTTTTTTGGTTTTAATATATGATAGGAAATAGACCTGGGGGCCATAGTTTGAACTAGAGGCTTCTCTCGATAAAATAGCATACGGTGGTTAAACAAATTACTGTTGGGCAATTGATAGAAAAGCAAATAATTATGACGATATCCAAGGCAATGATCATGTATATAAGCATCACGTCCAAGATTAGTAGACCGAAATGATTCTACATCTACTACTATTATTCCACACATCGACTGCTATCCAGCATGCATCTAGAGTATTAAGTTCATGGAAAAATGGAGTAATGCATTAGGCAAACAAGATAAACTCACATTTGGATAAACCCGATCTTGTTACCCTTAATAGCAATGATACATGCGTGTCATGTCTCTTTCTGTCATTGAGATTGAGCACTGTAAGATTGAACCCATCACAACACACCTCTTCCCATGGCAAGATAAATCAATCTAGTTTGCCAAACCGGAGAAAAAATACGTAGCTAAAACAATCATGCATAAAAGAGTTCAAAGAAGACTCAAATAATATTCATGGATAGATCTGATCATAAATTCACAATTCATCGGATCCCAACAAACGCACCACAAAAAAGAGTTACATCAAATGGATCTCCAAGAACATCGAGGAGAACATTGTATTGAAGATCAAAAAGAGAGAAGAAGTCATCTAGCTACTAACTACAGACCCATAGGTCTGTGGTAAACTACTCACGCATCATCAGAGGGGTAGCAAGAATGATGAACCCCCCGTGATTGTTGCCCCCCAGCACTCATCGAAAAGGCCTCTAGATTGGATCTCGTGGTTCTAGAACTTGCAGTGGCGAAAAAAGTATTCCTTGGCTCCCCTGGGTTTTGGGGATTTTAGAGTATTTATAGAGGCGGAGGTAGGTAAAGGGGGTGCCTGTGGGCCCCACTACCCATCAGGGCACGCTAGAGGCCCCTGACATGCCATGGTGCCTAGTGGGCCCCACATGCCTCCTCTCGTGTTCTCCAGAAGCTTCCAGGGTCTCTTATCACCAGGAAAAAAATATCCAAAAAGTTTCGTTGCAATTGGACTTCATTTGATATTGATATTTTGCAAAGTAAAAAAACAAGCAAAAAATAGCAACTAGAACTGGGCACTAGGTTAGTAGGTTAGTCCAAAATAATGATATAAAGTTGCTAGTTATTGTATATAAAACATCCAAGATTGATACTTTAATATCATGGAACAGTAAAAAATTATAGATACGTTGGAGACGTATTAGTGAGCGCCAGGTATTCTCTCTCGCTCTCTCTCTCTCTCCCTCTCTCTCTCTTTCTGTTTTCTATTTTCTTTTTCGTTCTATTTTCCTTTTATTTTTTCTTTCATTTTAGGCACTAAAACATTTTAGTAAAATTTGAAACTTTTTGAGGGCACACACTGAAATATTCTAGAGGTCCTCTCCAAGTTTCAAAATATCTAGAGCTTTTAAAATGTATAAAGCATTTAAATGGCCCAATTCAAATATCATATGATTTAATTCAAAGCCCATTTGGTCCTGCAAAAATGTGCACCATTTATGGTTAGGGTTTTCACCTTTTTCCCTAAATCATGAACATTATTTAAGGGCATTTTGGGTTCAATGAATAATATTTTAGTAGAACCTAGTTTGTTAATGTAGTGCTAGTGTTTATGAAATCCCCATTTCATACTTCATTCAAATTTAAACATGATGCGCACATGAAGTCTAGCCTAGTGCATTAACAGAACTAGGGATGTGACAACTCACCCCCACTCAAAAGAATCTCGTCACGAGATACAGGGATCATCGGGAAGAGTGAGGGGTACTCAAGTCGGGGACGATCTTCTCGCTCCCAGGTAGCCTCTTTTTCAGAATGATGAGACCACTGAACCTTGAGAAACTTGATGTTCTGACGACGAGTGGTATGCTCTGCTTGATCAGGAATACAAACAGGGTACTCTCGACATGTGAGGTTATCTTGGAGATCAAGCATTTCATGGTCCACTCCGCGGATGTGATCCGAGAAGCAACGCCTAAGTTGAGAGATGTGGAAGACATCATGGTCTTGAGAAAGATGTGTTGGTAGTTCCAACTGGTAGGCAACCTCTCCTCATTTAGCGGGAATGCGAAAAGGACCAATGTATCAAGGAGCCAATTTTCCCTTGATACCGAAGCGATGAGTACCCTTCAGAGGAGTAACCCGAAGGTAAGCCATCGCGTCAACCTCATAAGTCACTTCCATATGATGATGATCATACTAGCTCTTTTGACGAGACTAGGCTGTCTTCAGATTCTCACGAATGATGCAAACTCACTCTTCTGTCTCCTGGATCATATCCGGTCCAAAGAACTATCTTTCATCGGTTTCAGACCAGTTCAAAGGAGTTCGACATCTTCGCCATAAAGAATCTCAAAGGGTGCTTTCTTGAGGCTGGATTGGTTGCTGTTGTTATAAGCAAACTCGGTGAAAGAAAGACACTTCTCCCAATCCATACCGAAGGAGATGACACAAGCTCTAAGCATCCAGAATTTGGTTGACCCTTTCCACCCGACCACTGGACTGAGGGTGGAAAGGGTGCTGAAGGAGGATGGGTTCCCGTGGTAGTCTGGGAACTCTCCCAAAATTGAGAGGTGAAAAGACTTCCACGGTCAGAATTGATCTCTAGTGGAACGCCAGAAAGTGACACTATTCGAGAAATATATAAGTCAGCTAGCTGACTAGTGGTGATACTCTCTCGAATAGGTAGGAAGTGAGCCACTTTGGAAAGATGATCACTGACTATGAAGATAGCATTAACACGATGAGAAATGTCACAGTTAGCAATGAGCTCTACAATTTCTCTGTCCATCCTAGTCCACCAAAAACTCTGGCGTAGGCCCTGATACATCTTAGTACTACCGAGATGAATCATGAGAGGAGATTCATGAGCCTCCTTTAAGGATCAACTCCAGAAGATGTTGGCTCTTGGGAACCACCAAGCGGTTCTCAAAGAAAACAACACCTCAATCATCTATAGAAAAGCTACCAGCAACTCCCTTCTCAATGTTCTTCTTGATCTGGGTAATACCCGAACCATATAGCTGGACAGCTATGATCTGATCCTCAAGGGTAGGTTTCGCCACCAATGTAGAAAGGTAGGCACGAGGAACAGTGTGAAGGTTAAGCTTACGGAATTCCTCATGGAGAAGTGGTTGGCTTTGTTGCAACATGAGACTATTGCAATAGGATTTACGACTCGATGCATCAGCCATGACATTGGCCTTTCCTGGGGTGTAGGTTATGCCTACATCGTAATCTGCGATCAGCTTTAACCAACGTCTCTGTGTGAGATTCAGATCCGTTTGGGTGAAGATATACTTGAGGCTCTGGTGATCAGTGTAAATCTCACAACGATTACCAAGAAGTTAATGTCGCCATGTCTTAAAGTGGATGGACTATGGCTGCAAGCTCTAGATCATGTGTACGATAATTATCCTCATGTGGACACAACTGTCGAGATGCGTAGGCCATCACATGATGATCCTGCATAAGTATGCAACCTAGTCCCTGTCACGAGGCATCGCAGTAGATAACAAAGTCCTTGGAGAAATCTGGTGGCACAAGTACAGGAGCAGAAGTCAGGCGTCTTTTCATTTCCTGAAAATTGTTCTCACACTGTGGGGACCACTCAAACTTTGTATCTTTCTTGAGGAGTTCAGTGAGAGGCTTGGCCACTTTGGGGAAGTTCTCAACAAAGCAGCGACAGTAGCTTGCTAGACCAAGAAAGCTCCTAACTTTCTTCACCGATTCAGGCGGAGTCCAATTAAGAATGGCAAGAACTTTCTCGGGGTTGAAAGCAATGCCCTTACCAGAAATCAGGTGGCCTAGATAGGTCACTTCCGGCAACCAAAATTCACACTTGGAGAACTTGGCATAAAGGCGGTACTCTCTAAGTTTTTCTAACACAAGTCTAAGATTTTCAACATGCTCTCCTCGTCCTTCGAATAAATAAGTACGTCATCGAGGTAAACCATGATGAACTTATATAAGTATTCCATGAATATCAAGTTCATCAAGCGACAGAATGTGGCTGGAGCATTGGTTAGTCCGAAGGACATAACAGTAATGTACTCGTACTGGTCGTAACGAGTAATAAAAGCCTTCTTAGGGATGTCCCCATTTTTGATCTTGATTCGATGATAACCTAACCTCAAATCCATCTTAAAAGGACTGAGGAACCAGCGAGCTGATCATACAGGTCGTTGATCCTGGGGAGCGGATACTTGTTCTTTATCGTGACCAAATTAATGGGAGGATAATCTACAATCATCTGATCCGTTCCATCCTTCTTCTTGACGAAGAGAATGGGACAAGCCCAAGGAGAAGAACTAGGACGGATGAAATCCTTATGCAAGGACTCATCAAGTTGTTTCTTAAGCTCAGCTAGCTCTAAGGGTGCCATCTTATAAGGTCTCCTGGAAATTGGGGCGGTTCGTGGAATGAGATCTATGACAAACTCGACATCCCTGTCAGGTGGAATGCCTAGCAGTTCCTCTGGAAAGACATCCGGGAAGCCACAGACTATCGGAATATCTTCCAGGTCTGGGAGAAGACTGGCATTAACTGAATAGAGCTGACGCTTTGCAACTCTAGTGGAAATAGTGACTATCTTGCCAGATGGGTGTGTAAGCTGAACATACCTAGTGAAACAATCAATCTTGGCATAATGAGCTAACATCCAGTCCATACCCAAGATGATGTTAATGTCTGAAGACTTGAGAGCTATAAGTGATGCAGGGAATACAAGTCTATCAACAAGAATTTCATTTCCATGGCATACACTGGAAGTTTGCCACTTGGAACCATGAGTTTGAATGATTAGTGGAGCATGAATATCACAAAATGTCATGTTGTGCAAGTTGGCATAACTTTTAGAGATGAAAGAATGAGATGCTCCAGTATCAAAAAGAATGGATGATGGATGTCAATTAACAAGAAGTATACCAAGCACGACGTTAGGATCGTCATAAGCTTCCTCGGCTGAAAAATGGTTCACCTGACCATGTCATGTGGCTGCTGGCTTGGCGTAGAATGCCTTGCCTGTTGCCTTACCGCAACCAATAGACTACCCAAAAGGGGGTGGAGCAGACATGTCCTGAGTGTAATGCTACTTGTGAGCTGCGTTGGGATTTCTATGAAGAGGAGAGGATGATGCAGTGCAGTAGAGATAAGTATTCCCCTCAGTTATGAAACCAAGGTTATCAATCCAGTAGGAGAACCAAGCAACACTATGTAAACAACACCTGCACACAAACAACAAATACTTGCAACCCAACGCATAGAGGGGTTGTCAATCCCTCAACTGTTATGAGCAAGATTAAAAGATGCAGTTTTTGATAGATAGATCTGACAAAAATACAAAATAAAATAAATAAATGAAAATTGCAACAAGGTATTTTTTGTTTTAATATATGATAGAAAATAGATCCGGGGCCATAGTTTTCACTAGAGGCTTCCCTCGAGACAATAGCATATGGTGGGTAAACAAATTACTATTGGGCAATTGATAGAAAAGCAAATAATTATGACGATATCCAAGGAAATGATCATGTATATAGGCAGCATGTCCAAGATTAGTAGACCAAAACGATTCACGAAAGAACGGAGTAATGCCTTAAGCAAGATGACATGATGTAGACAATATAAACTCACGGATGAAATAAATCCCATCTTGTTACCCTTAATATCAATGATACATGCGTGTCATGTCTCTTTCTGACACTGAGATTGAGCACCGCAAGATCGAACCCATCACAAAGCACCCCTTCCCATGGCAAGATAAATATATCTAGTTGGCTAAACCAAACCAATAAATCGGAGAAGAAATACGAGGCTATAGCAATCATGCATAAAAGAGTTTAGACAAAACTCAAATAATATAAAGAGTTTAGCAAAAAAAACAGCAACCGACACTAAGCACTAAGTTAATAGGTTAGTCCCAAAAAATGATATAAAGTTGCTCGTAAATGTATATAAAACATCTAAGATTGATGATATACTAGCATGGAACAATAAAAAAATAGATATGTTGGAGACGTATCATGCAACAACGTGCATAGTGTTCTGGCTCTCCACACTTGAAGCAAGTAAGGGAGGAAGGACATGGAGCCGCATTGGCAGGCGGTACACCATACTGCCTGGGTGGTGGATACTGCTGAACTGGGCCAGGCACCACATAAGATGGTCTCGGTGTGTAACGCGGTGGAAGAGTTGTGTTAGGCACCCAGATCCGGTGCTTTTGAGAGACCGAACCAGAAGAAGAACCAGTATCACATGAATGTTATGAGACACCTCATAAATAGCATGTCTTGTCTTAGCATTAATGGCCTTGTTCACAAGACCCTGGAAGATAGCACAATCATGTAAGTGAAGCTTACGGTGCAACTCAGGGTTGAGACCCTTCCTGAACCTAGCCTGTTTCTTGGCATCCATGGACACCTCCTCTAAAGCATAGCCGCATGAGGTTCCCAAACTCTCTGCTGTAAGCATCAACAGTCATCTTGCCCTGAACAAGATTACAGAAGGTCCATGAGGGCCTGAGGGATGTGATGCTCACGGAACGCCTCGGTGAAGTCTCTCCAGGTAGGAATTTGGACAACTGGAATCATGGCCTCATAGTTGGCCCACCACTGACTGGCAGGACCCTCAAAGTGATAGGTAGCATAGATGACCTTGTCACCTTAGAATGCAGCTTGTTGGTGATGCTATAGAGCCAGTCATCAGCATCGAGTGGCTCAATTGAGTGATGGAAAATAGGTGGTTGTAGTCTGATAAAGTTGTGGATAGACACCACCGCATTGCGTTGCTAAGCGATGTTCTGCTCAATGCGCTCCAACAAGCAGTTAGTCTCACGCTTGTTCCTCTCTGCCTCAAGCATGACCTCTGCCAGAGAGGGTGGATGGGGAAGGTGCCCATCCATGGCCCCACTACCCTCATCCTGCTAATGGGACGCAGTGAGGGTGCTTCGGGTATTAACCATCTAGGAAAAAACATGGTTTAGACAAATATGGCATCACTCTAACATAAGGGTGCGGAATGTAATGGATGACCATGAAATGCAGAGTGTACAACATGGTAACAAGCAAACTGCCATATACATACGATCGGTTGTACACACCATAACATAGTTTAGTACAAGCCCAAACTAAAGTACAAACTATGGTGAAAGATGATACATATCATCATAGGCATTCCAAGCTCCTATACATTACTTATCTACGCCTCCGGAACACATTACAGACCTCAGTCATATCCCACAAATCATGCAAGATCGTGGGGATACAACTGCTACTACTCTACTCCATACCATAGCCGGTCTTTTTCAACTCCGTAGAAAGTCTCGGGAGGATTAATGTCATAACTCAAAAGGTGCATGTGGGGATCCGAAAACAAACTAGCATGGGGAGCCTGGGGTCCGTATGGGCGCGGGTGTGGCCTAGGCCCCAGATGTGGCGAGAAACAGGGACCACGTGGAGGGATGATGCCTCCCACCTCCGGCCAAGCAACGCGATAACCTGGCTGGATGACAGGTCCAAGCTGTAACGAAGCTGACTAGTGATGGTCTCGAGTGGCGTTGAGCTCCATACGGAGGGCGCGGACCTCATGATCCTGGTCCTCCAATATCTACGCAGTGGTCTGAATCCGCTGCTCCTCAAAATAAGACTCGGTATAAATGCCACTAAGATAGGCCTCTTTGTCTGGAAGTGAAGCTAGGACGTATCTAAACTCTGTGTTCTACGGTAAGGGGTGAATAGCTCGAAGTATAGTCATGAGAGAATAGGCTGCATCCTGCACATCCATCTCTATCCTGACTCCAACACCAAACGACCAGTGGGAAGGCTCTATGGCTCCGATGTCCGAGGGATAGATCCTGACAGTAAATAGATACTGACTCTGATTAAAATCTCTGCGCTGCTCTACCATGGTATACTCTGGGTACCAGCGGTAGCCAACGTCAACCATGAGGCGAACCAACATGGTCGTGTGACCCGGTACATCGATGCACCTAGTCAGTCGGACAACCTATGAAGGAGTGTGAGAGGCCATCTGAAATAAGGATAATGCAAATGCATTAGTAACTCTAAGATCCTAGGATAATTCGGGCAACACAATGGCAATAGAATGCTCCAAATATGAGGCATCCTACAGGAAAAGGGATAATGCAACAACTCAACATCATCACTCAAGGTTTTGTGATAGTACCAAACAACTACACAGGAAGTACTCGAAACTTGGAATATGACTCTGATCCACCATGCCTATAAGTCTACAGAATAGTAACTCATGATCCCGATAGATAGAAGAGAAAGCCTAGTTACTTAACACCATAGGAAAAGATAGGGTGACTCAGATCAAAAGGACATAAGGTATCAGGAGTAAAACGAGCCTTGCGTTCCCTTCCACAATCAATTCCCTTATATATCTAAAACATTTCTAGACTCGACTTCGACCAGTTTGGCTTGGTAATCCTACAGTTAGTCAGGCCCTGATGCAAACACTGTCGGGACCCCGATCCTAAGTCACACCGATCTAGCATGTAACACAACATATGACTTTGCGGCCTCATGGATAGTATTCCCATGGCTGCAGCCATACCTTGGTCAGGACCGTTTGGCTCATGTATATGATTGTGTCGCTAGCATCCATATCACAAGAACCCGGGTCGACATGACCAGTCATAAACCAAGGTGGCACAAACATACGGGGACGGGCATACAAAACCCAGCAATGAATGTGTTGGTCATCAACGTATGAACCCAAGTCGTAGCATGCTACAAGGACTTAAAGGAACAACGCGTGACATTCCCCAAAGGGACATACACAGGAACAAAGAAGGATACATGCCAACCAGTCCAAGTGTTTTGGAACAGTAGCGAACTACTATGGCTCAGTAGAAGCACTAGGGAGCATTTCCTTGTAGGGAAGGCTACCAAAGGCAGATAACTAGGTGTCGAATCCCACACATACAAATGCATTTCAAAACATACACAGAATATGAATGATATGTGTAGATACAACATGTCATCACAACATAACTCTACAAACTCATGTATAGATAAGGCTCGAAAGAGCCATACATAGCATGTTTATTACAAGCAGGGGTCTCATCACCCTACACACAAAGTCATAAAAACTAGCGGAAGCATAAAACTTGTCTGGGTACAGACAAATGAAAATATAGAAGGCTAGCAAGCTTGACTATCTACAAACCCTCCCAAGGGTGCAAGATCGTAGCTGGGAAACAAGCTACTCGTCATCATCGACGTCTAGATAGAACCCACCTATAGTATTGGGGAACTCCTCTGCAATAGTTTAATTAAGCAAACATGAGTACGAAGGTACTCAGCAAGACTTACATCAGAACTACCTAGAATGCATCAGTTTCAATAAAGGGGGTTGTGGGGTTTAGCTGCAGCAAGCCAGCTTTGACTCAGTCGCTATCCTATACTACATCTACCAGTAATTCTTTGAGGTGAGAAAGCGCACATAAGTACACTAACTAATCACCACAAAAATACTCAACTACGGATCCGTTCCTGTCTCCATACGAGAAAGCCATCCATAGCACTCACAGTTATCTTGCGCATTCTAGAGTATCCATTTAAGTTGTCTATGAACAATGTAGCTTTCCAAGTAGTCCATATCCGAGGAGGCGGCTATTCGAATATATCATTAACCCTGCAGGGGTGCACCTCTTCACACACGCTCTCACCTACCACTATATACACATCATGTATCTTGGCAACCTTCAAGTGGAGGCCTGGTGAGCGTGTCGGCCACGACCTGACTAACCACACAAGACTCTAGTCTAGGTTTATCGCCTATTTGATGTTCTATCCGCAAAGGAAGTCCGACCAAAGTTTCTATCACGGCCCCAAACGATGAGAGCAGGGTTCCCAAGAGCACCATTCGGGTGTCACCTGGTACACCGTGCCTCGTCCTACCGCAACAAGCCCACCCCATTAGGCGATGCTATGCACTACCCCAGCACATCCTACAAACACCAGAAACTAGTTGCAACTCATGAACAGAGCTCAAGGTGAGTAATAAGTCAAGAGGGTCAATTAAGTATCCCAATATGTGGTAGTTGTTGGGGAACATAGTAATTTCAAAAAAATTCCTACCCGCATGCAAGATCATGGTGATGCATAGCAACGAGAGGGGAGAGTGTTGTCCACGCACTCGTGAGACCGAAGCGAAGCATTAGCACAACGCGTTGATGTAGTCGTACGTCTTCACGATCCGACCGATCAAGTACCGAACGCACGACACCTCCGAGTTCAGCACACATTCAGCTCGATGACGTCCCTCGAACTCTGATCCAGCCGAGCTTTGAGGGAGAGTTCCGTCAGCACGACGGCGTGGTGATGATGATGATGTTCTACCGATGCAGGGCTTCGCCTAAGCACTGCTACAATATTATCGAGGTGGATTATGGTGGAGGGGGCACCGCACACGGCTAAGAGATCCAAGGGATCAATTATTGTGTCTAGAGGTGCCCCCTGCCCCCGTATATAAAGGAGCAAGGGGGGAGGCCGGCCAGCCTTGGGGCGCACCAAGGAGGGGAGGAGTCCTCCTCCTAGTAGGAGTAGGACTCCCCTCTTTCCTAGTCCAACTAGGAAAAGGAAGGGGGAAGGAAGGAGAGGGAAAGGAGAATGAAAGGGGGGTGCGCCCCCCTCCCTAGTCCAATCCGGACCCCCTATAGGGAGGGGGCGCAGCTGCCCCTTGTGGGCTGCCTTCCCTCTTCCCTATGGCCCATGTAGGCCCAATAGTCCCCCCGGGGTTTCCGATAACCCCCGGCACTCCGGTAAATACCCGAATCACTCGGAACCTTTTCAATGTCCGAATATAGTCGTCCAATATATAAATCTTTGTGTCTCGACCACTTCAAGACTCCTCGTCATGTCCCCGATCTCATCCGGGAGTTCGAACTACATTTGATACATCAAAACACATAAACTCATAATATAACCATCATCGAACTTTAAGCGTGCGGACCCTACGGGTTTGAGAACTATGTAGAAATAACTGAGACACGTCTCCGGTCAATAACCAATAGCGGAACCTGGATGCTCATATTGGCTCCCACATATTCTACAAAGATCTTTATCGGTCAAACCGCATAACAACATACGTTGTTCCCTTTGTCATCGATATGTTACTTGCCCGAGATTCGATCGTCGGTATCTCAATACCTAGTTCAATCTCGTTACCGGCAAGTCTCTTTACTCGTTCCGTAATACATCATCCTGTAACTAACTCATTAGTTACAACGCTTGCAAGGCTCATAGTGATGTGCATTACCGAGTGGGCCCAGAGATACCTCTCCGACAATCGAAGTGACAAATCCTAATCTCGAAATACGCCAACCCAACAAGTACCTTCGGAGACACCTGTAGAGCACCTTTATAATCACCGAGTTACGTTGTGACGTTTGGTAGCACACAAAGTGTTCCTCCGGTAAACGGGAGTTGCATAATCTCATAGTCATAGGAAAATGTATAAGTCATGAAGAAAGCAATAGCAACATATTAAACGATGAAGTGCTAAGCTAACGGAATGGGTCAAGTCAATCACATCATTCTCCTAATGATGTGATCCCGTTACAAATGACAACTCATGTCTATGGTTAGGAAACTTAACCATCTTTGATTAACGAGCTAGTCAAGTAGAGGCATACTAGTGACACTATGTTTGTCTATGTATTCACACAGGTATTATGTTTTAGGTTAATACAATTCTAGCATGAATAATAAACATTTATCATGAAATAAGGAAATAAATAATAACTTTATTATTGCCTCTAGGGCATATTTCCTTCAGTCTCCCACTTGCACTAGAGTCAATAATCTAGTTCACATCGCCATGTGATTTAACACCAATATTCATATCTGTATATGATTAACACCCTTAGTTCACATCGTCATGTGACCAACACACCCAAAGGGTTTACTAGAGTCAATAATCTAGTTCACATTGCTATGTGATTAACACCCAAAGAGTGATCATGTTTTGTTCGTGAGAGAAGTTTAGTCAATGGGTCTGTCATATTCAGAGCCGTATGTATTTTGCAAAAATATTCTATGTCTACAATGCTCTATACGGAGCCACTCTAGCTAATTGATCCCACTTTCAATATGTATCCATATTGAGACTTAAAGTCATCTGGATCAGTGTCAAATCTTGCCTCGACGTAACCCTTTACGATGGACCTCTTGTCACCTCCATAATCGAGAAACATATCCTTATTCCACTAAGGATAATTTTGACCAATGTCTAGTGATCTACTCCTAGATCACCATTGTACTCCCTTGCCAAACCAGGGCATAGTATACAATGGGTCTGGTCCATAGCATGGCATACTTTTATAGAACCTATGACCGAGGCATAGGGAATGACTTTCATTCTCTTTCTGTTTTTGCCGTGGTCGGGATTTGAGTTTTACTCAATTTCATACCTTTGCAACACAGGCAAGAACTCTTTCTTTGACTGTTCCATTTTGAACTACTTCAAAATCTTGTCAAGTTATGTACTCATTGAAAAACTTATCAAGCGTCTTGATCTATCTCAATAGATCTTGATGCTCAATATGTAAGTAGCTTTGATGAGGTCTTTCTTTTAAAGAACTCCTTTCAAACACTTCTTTATGCTTTCTAGAAAAATTCTACATCATTTCTGATCAACAATATGTCACTCACATATACTTATCAGAAAGGCTGTAGTGCTCCCACTCACTTTATTGTAAATACAGCTTCATTTGCAAGTCCAGATAAAACTATATGCTTTGATCAACTTATCAAACCATATATTCCAACTCCGAGATGCTTGCACCAGTCCATAGATGGATCGCTGGAGCTTGCACATTTTGTTAGCACCTTTAGGATTGACAAAACCTTCTGGTTGCATCATATACAACTCTTCTTCAAGAAAATCATTAAGGAATGCAGTTTTGACATCCATTTGCCAGATTTCATAAAATGTGGCAATTGCTAACATGATTCGGACAGACTTAAGCATCGCTACAGCTTGAGAAAATCTCATTGTAGTCAACACCTTGAACTTGTCAAAACCTTTTGCATAAGTCGAGCTTTGTAGATAGTAACACTACTATCAATGTCCGTCTTCCTCTTGAAGATCCATTTATTTTCTATGGCTTGCCGATCATCGGGCAAGTCCACCAAAGTCCCCACTTTGTTCTTATACATAGATCCTATCTCAGATTTCATGGCCTCCAGCCATTTCATGGAATCTGGGCTCATCATCTCTTCCTCATAGTTCGTAGGTTTATCATGGTTTAGTAGCATGACTTTCAGAACAGGATTACCGTACCACTCTGGTGCGGACCGTACTCTGGAAGACCTACGAGGTTCTGTAGTAACTTGATCTGAAGTTTCATGATCATCATCATTAGCTTCCTCACTAATTGGTGTAGGAATCACTGCAACTGATTTCAGTGATGAACTATTTTCAAATTCGGGAGAAGGTACTATTACCTCATCAAGTTCTACTTTTCTCCCACTCACTTCTTTCGAGAGAAACTTATTCTCTAGAAAGGATCCATTCTTGGCAACGAAAGTCTTGCCTTCGGATATGTGATAGAATGTACCCAACAGTTTTCTTTGGGTATCCTATGAAGACACATTTCTCCGATGTGGGTTTGAGCTTATTAGGTTGAAACTTTTTCACATAAGCATCCAACTCCAAACTTTAAGAAACGACATCTTAGGTTTATTGCTAAACCATAGTTCATACAGTGTCGTCTCAATGGATTTAGATGGTGCCCTATTTAACATGAATGCAGCTATCTCTAATGAATAACCCCAAAACGATATTGGTAAATCGGTAAGAGACATCATTGATCGCACCATATCAAATAAAGTGCGGTTATGACGTTCAGACACACCGTTATGATGTGGCGTTCCAGGTGGCATGAGTTTGTGAAACTATTCCACATTATTTTAACTGAAGGCCAAACTCGTAACTCAAATATTCATCACCACGATCAGATCGCAGAAACTTTATTTTCTTGTTACGAAGATTTCCACTTCACTCTGAAATTCTTTGAACCTTTCAACTATTTCAGACTTATTTTCATCAAGTAGATATACCATATCTGCTCAAATCATCTGTGAAGGTCAGAAAATAACGATACCCGCCACGAGCCTTAATACTCATTGGTCTGCATACATCAGTATGTATTATTTCCAACAAGTCAGTAGCTCGTTCCATTGTTCTGGAGAACAGAGTTTTAGTCATCTTGCCCAAAAGGCACGGTTCGCAAGCATCAAATGATTCATAACCAAGTGATTCCGAAAATCCATATTTATGGAGTTTCTTCATGCGCTTTACACCGATATGACCCAAATGGCAGTGCCACAAATAAGTTGCACTATCATTATTAACTTTGCATCTTTTGGCATCAATATTATGAATATGTGTATCACTATGATCGAGATCCAACAAACTATTTTCATTGGGTGTATGACCATTGAAGGTTTTATTCATGTAAACAGAACAACAATTATTCTCTAACTTTAAATGAATAGCCATATTGCAATAAACATGATCAAATCATATTCATGCTCAACGCAAACGCCAAATAACATTTATTTAGGTTTAACACTAATCCCAAAAGTATAGGGAGTGTGTGATGATGATCATATCAATCTTGGAACTACTTCCAACACTCATCATCACTTCCCCTCAACTAGTCTCTGTTTATTATGTAACTCCTGTTTCGAGTTACTAATCTTAACAACCGAACAAGTATCAAATACTAAGGGGCTACTATAAACACTAGTAAGGCACACATCAATAACCTGTATATCAAATATACCCTTGTTCACTTTGCCATCCTTCTTATCCACCAAATATTCGTGGCATTTCGCTTCCAAGACCATTTCCTTTGCAAAGTAAGCACTCGCCTTGAGCTTTGGTACAGCTTTGGGCTTCTTCACTGGAGTGACAACTTGCTTGTCATTCTACTTGAAGTTCCCTTTCTTTCCCTTTGCCCTTTTCTTGAAACTAGTGGTCTTGTCAATCATCAACACTTGATGCTCTTTCTTGACTTCTACCTTCGTTGATTTCAACATCGCGAAGAGCTCGGGAATCGTTTTCGTCATCCTTTGCATACTATAGTTCATCACAAAGTTCTACTAACTTGGTGATGGTGACTAGAGAACTCTGTCAATCACTATCTTATCTGGAAGATTAACTCCCGCTTGATTCAAGCGATTGTAGTACCCAGACAATCTGAGCACATGCTCACTAGTTGAGCAATTCTCCTCCATCTTTTAGCTATACAACTTGTTGGAGACTTCATATCTCTCAACTTGGGTATTTGCTTGAAATATTAACTTCAACTCCTGGAACATCTCATATGGCCCATGACGTTCAAAACGTCTTTGAAGTCCTGATTCTAAGCCATTAAGCATGGTGCACTAAACTATCAAGTAGTCATCATATTGAGCTAGCCAAACGTCCATAACGTCTGCATCTGCTCCTGCAATAGGTCCGTCACCTGGCGGTGCATCAAGGACATAATTCTTCTGTGCAGCAATGAGGACAATCCTCAGATCACGAATCCAATCCGCATCATTGCTACTAACATCTTTCAACACAGTTTTCTCTAGGAACATATCAAAATAAACATATGAAAGCAACAACGCGAGCTATTGATCTACAACATAATTTGCAAAATACTACCAGGACTAAGTTCATGATAAATTTAAGTTCAATTAATCATATTACTTAAGAACTCCCACTTAGATAGACATCTCTCTAATCATATAAGTGATCACGTGATCCAAATCAACTAAACCATAACCGATCATCACGTGAAATGGAGTGGTTTTCAATGGTGAACATCACTATGTTGATCATATCTACTATATGATTCACGCTCGACCTTTCGGTCTCAGTGTTTCGAGGCCATATCTGCATATGCTAGGCTCGTCAAGTTTAACTTGAGTATTCTGCGTGTGCAAAACTGGCTTGCACCCGTTGTAGATGGATGTAGAGCTTATCACACCCGATCATCACGTGGTGTCTGGGCACGACGAACTTTGGCAATGGTGCATACTCAGGGAGAACACTTTTATCTTGAAATTTAGTGAGAGATCATCTTATAATGCTACCGTCAATCAAAGCAAGATAAGATGCATAAAAGATAAACATCACATGCAATCAATATAAGTGATATGATATGGCCATCATCATCTTGTGTTTGTGATCTCCATCTCAGAAGCACCGTCATGATCACCATCATCACCGGTGCGACACATTGATCTCCATCGTAGCATCGTTGTCGTCTCGCCAACTATTGCTTCTACGACTATCACTACCGCTTAGTGATAAAGTAAAGCAATTACAGGGTGATTGCATTGCATACAATAAAGTGACAACCATATGGCTCCTGCCAGTTGCTGATAACTCGGTTACAAAACATGATCATCTCATACCATAAAATATAGCATCATGTCTTGACCATATCACATCACAACATGCCCTGCAAAAACAAGTTAGACGTCCTCTACTTTGTTGTTGCAAGTTTTACGTGGCTGCTATGGGCTGAGCAAGAACCGTTCTTACCTACGCATCAAAACCACAATGATAGTTTGTCAAGTTAGTGTTGTTTTAACCTTCTCAAGGACCGAGCGTAGCCACACTCGGTTCAACTAAAGTTGGAGAAAATGACACCCGCCAGCCACCTGTGTGCAAAGCACATCGGTAGAACCAGTCTCGCGTAAGCGTACGCGTAATGTCGGTCCGGGCCGCTTCATCCAACAATACCACCAAACCAAAGTATGACATGCTGGTAAGCAGTATGACTTGTATCGCCCACAACTCACTTGTGTTCTACTCGTGCATATAACATCAACGCATAAACCTGGCTCTGATACCACTGTTGGGGAACGTAGTAATTTCAAAAAAAATCCTACGCGCATGCAAGATCATGGTGATGCATAGCAACAAGAGGGGAGAGTGTTGTCCACGTACCCTCGTAGACCGAAAGCGGAAGCATTAGCACAACGCGGTTGATGTAGTCGTATGTCTTCACGATCCGACCGATCAAGTACCGAACGCACGGCACCTCCGAGTTCAGCACACGTTCAGCTCAATGACGTCCCTCGAACTCTGATCCAGCCGAGCTTTGAGGGAGAGCTCCGTTAGCACGACGGCGTGCTGACAATGATGATGTTCTACCGATGCAGGGCTTCGCCTAAGCACCGCTACAATATTATCGAGGTGGATTATGGTGGAGGGGGCACCGCACACGGCTAAGAGATCCAAGGGATCAATTGTTTTGTCTAGAGGTGCCCCCTGCCCCCGTATATAAAGGACCAAGGGGGGAGGCTGGCTAGCCTTGGGGCGCACCAAGGAGGGGAGGAGTCCTCCAACTAGTAGGACTAGGACTCCCCTCTTTCATAGTCCAACTAGGAAAAGGAAGGGGGAAGGAAGGAGAGGGAAAGGAGAAAGAAAGGGGGGCGCGCCCCCCTCCCTAGTCCAATTCGAACCCCCTATAGGGAGGGGGCGCAGCTGCCCCTTGTGGGCTGCCTTCCCTCTTCCCTATGGCCCATGTAGGCCCAATAGTCCCCCCGGGGTTTCCGATAACCCCCGGCACTCCGATAAATACCCGAATCACTCGGAACCTTTTCGATGTCCGAATATAGTCATCCAATATATCAATCTTTATGTCTCGACCACTTTGAGACTCCTCGTCATGTCCCCGATCTCATCCGGGAGTTCGAACTACATTCGGTACATCAAAACACATAAACTCATAATATAACCATCATCGAACTTTAAGCGTGCGGACCCTACGGGATCGAGAACTATGTAGAAATGACTGAGACACGTCTCCGGTCAATAAGCAATAGCGGAACCTGGATGCTCATATTGGCTCCCACATATTCTACGAAGATCTTTATCGGTCAAACCGCATAACAACATACGTTGTTCCCTTTGTCATCGGTATGTTACTTGCCCGAGATTCGATCGTCGGTATCTCAATACCTAGTTTAATCTCGTTACCGGCAAGTCTCTTTACTCGTTCCGTAATACATCATCCTATAACTAACTCATTAGTTACAATGCTTGCAAGGCTTATAGTGATGTGCATTACTGAGTGGGCCCAGAGATACCTCTTTGACAATCGGAGTGACAAATCCTAATCTCGAAATACGCCAACCCAACAAGTACCTTCGGAGACACCTGTAGAGCACCTTTATAATCACCTAGTTACGTTGTGACGTTTGGTAGCACACAAAGTGTTCCTCCAATAAATGGGAATTGCATAATCTCATAGTCATAGGAACATGTATAAGTAATGAAGAAAGCAATAGCAACATACTAAACGATCAAGTGCTAAGGTAACGGAATGGGTCAAGTCAATCACATCATTCTCCTAATGACGTGATCCCGTTAATCAAATGACAACTCATGTCTATGGTTAGGAAACTTAACCATGTTTGATTAACGAGCTAGTCAAGTAGAGGCATACTAGTGACACTATGTTTGTCTATGTATTCACACATGTATTATGTTTCCAGTTAATACAATTCTAGCATGAATGATAAACATTTATCATGAAACAAGGAAATAAATAATAATTTTATTATTGCCTCTAGGGCATATTTCCTTCAGTAGTAACTATTCTTGGATCACAAACACATAACTCAGTTCTTAAGAACGAACTCAATGAGAGAAAACCCACCATGTACTCCTACATGGCCTCTCATCGCTACCTTTACCAAATCGGGTTCACACACTTAACTCTCAACATCAGGACATAAGCATACCACTCCAATCCATCCCAGATGAATCATACATGACACAACTCTAAGCAATAGCAAGCATGGCATGGATGAAATCACAACATGGCTCAATCAACTCCTAATCATGCTAGGAGGTTTTAACTATTTATTGTACAATGACAGGTCATGCAGAGGAATGGGTTCAACTACCGTAACATAAAGTGAAAGTTGAATCGGTGTTGTCCTTATGCAATAAAAGAGAGCAGGAGCAAGAGATTCGGGTTGTATCAGAATGATCAAGGGGGGTTGCTTGCCCGGGGGGTCGACAGGGTAGTACTGCTCCTCACACAGGGGCTCGGTGCCACTCACAGGAGCATGACCTATCAGGAAGAACAGTTCCGACAATCAATACACAATAAATGCGACAACATGATACATGCACATGACATGTCAATAATGCCATGGATTGTGTTAATGCAACTAGCAACAAGTTCAATGAAGTCCATTTGATCCAAGGGTTCAAATGCAAACTCCAATTTAAGCATTTTAAATGCCATTTATATGTCTTCACTTACACAGTATTTATAAGTCGGTTTTTCATGCATGAAAATGTTATATACAGATTCGTTGAATTTTTTTGATAATTTTTCATATATAGTTTATTTCATTCTGAGCTACGGTTAATTTTCTTTGAATTTTTGAAGTTTAAGTAATTTTCTGGATTTTATAAATCATTTCTGAAATATTAAATCACCAGAAAATCATTATGACATCAGCATGATGTCAACCTTGCATAGGCAGGTCAAATGGGTTGTTCCTGGTCAAATCTGACCAGTGGGGCCACTGGTTAGTGGCTCATACACTAACAGAGCTAATTAGTGTTAATTTTAATCCTAAACTAAAATTAGCCAGGGTCAGGGTCCACATGTCATGGACATGGGGGAGGTCAAATCTTGTCAAACAGGGCTAACCCGCCTGCGGTTTGAAGCCGGCGAGGTCAGACACGGCAGAAGGGCATGGGTTTCGTGCTCTGACGACCAAACGGACGACGGAGACCACCTACGTGTAGCTGGTGAATGCATGCATCGAGTGGTGCGGTTAGTTTTGTCGAGGACGACCTAAATCGATGGCGGTGACCTCAAGTGTGGCGGCTGGAGTTCGGGACTCGACGGTTTTGGTGCTGCGATGCACGGCAGGAGCAATAGGTGGGGGTTTTGGGCTCCTGGCATCACACTGAGCATGGTAGTGTGCTTGGTTGCGGGCCTAGGTGATCGTGGCCATGGCGGCGGCATGGCCGGCGGAGCCAAGCTCTCGGGGCATCGGTGTTGGAGGAAGAAATTGAGTAGGGGGAGAGGGAATCGATGCAGTAGCTCATGGCGAACATGACGGGTAGGTCAGTGGGCTTGGGGAAGGGCTGGAGGCGGCTCGCGGTCGCCGGCGATCTCGACAAACAAACGGAGAAGAAGACGATGAAGCTGGCGATGCAGGCCGTCCGAGCTCACGGGGCTCGGGTGAGGCAATGTAGCGGTCATTGGCGAAGCTTGCAGGCACGGTGGGGAGGCGAGGAGGGCACGGGGGTTCACGGAGGCGGGTCCATGGCGGTCTCGGCCATGGTGGAGGAGAGCGAGGGAGAGGGCGAGGGGGCGAATGGAGTGGTTGGCTCGATCTAGACGGAAGTGAGGAGGCTATCCGCGGCATCGCGCTGGCCAGGGACGCAGGCACGCAGCCTGGTGGCGTGGCGCACTGTGCGCGCTCGCACGTCGGCCACACGCTTGATCGACTGGCGCGAGGAGGACGACGATGTTGGTGGGCTAGGCCACCAGCTAGGCCGCATGTGAGCGCCAGGTATTCTCTCTCTCTTTCTGTTTTCTATTTCCTTTTCTGTTTTCTATTTTTCTTTTCTGTTTTGTTTTAGTTTAGGCACTAAAACATTTTAGTAAATTTTGAAACTTTTTGTGGGCACACACTGAAATATTAGAGAGGCCCTCTCCAAGTTTCAAACTATTTGGAGCTTTTAAAATATATATATATATAGCATTTAAATGGCTCCAATTCAAATATCATATGATTTTATTCAAAGCCCATTTGGTCCTGCAAAAATGTGCACCATTTATGGTTAGGGTTTTCACTCTTTTTTCCCTAAGTCATGAACATTTTGAAGGGCATTTTGGGTTCACTCAAAAATATTTAGTAGAACCTAGTTTTTTAATGTGGTGCTAGGGTCTATATGCAATTCCCATTTCATATTTCATTCAAACTTAAACATGATGCACACATGAAGTCTCGCCTAGTGCATTACGAGAACTAGGGATGTGATAGCCTCGCCCCACCCCAAACCGCGGAAGAGAAGGAGAGACCCCCGCCACCGCCATCTGCCCCAGGGCTTAGCCCGGTGGCATCACACGGCGACAGGAGGAGAGGAGGGAATAGAACGGGGCTCGGCGGCGGCTAGGGTAGCGGCCCGCCCGAGTTGCCCAATGCGGGAGAGTACATCATATATGTGCACACACGCATTCAATGATCACCGGAGTCGCAAAGTTTTAAGATTGACTAGGGTCACATGTGTCTTGCTATAAAGAGAATATTATCTCCGCATTGATGAGTGGCACAAGTGTCAAATCTAGGATTTTATTTTTGGTGTGCTAAGAGTACAATGATCCTTATTGCCTTACAACCACATATTATACTTTTTAAAAGTATCTTATTAGTGTTGGAGCTGAACAATGATTGTTGAGTAGAAAAAGAGAAAACATGAATAAATTATTAATTTGAAAAAAATCATCCAAAAGATATCTTAGATCGGATTAATATTAAGGAAAACAAATAGCCAGTACAAAGGATAGACAAGTGGAGCAGAACAACCAGAAATACCAAAATTACATTGTAGCCTTCTTGTTCTTCCGATTGTATCTCACCCACGAGGGACTCAAAATCGCACTGAACCAAATAGTAAGGGAAAGTGACACTTGTAAATCTCCTCACCACTTTAGACTTTAAAGACCACAATAGCCACTCACCCTTGAGACAAGATTAGAGCATCATCTCATGCAATACAGGCTTGCACCCCATTGCCATGTGTTCAGAGGGTTGGAGAAATCGAACCATGCCACAGAACAACACAGAAAATGCCGAAGTCACCACATTAATATCCAGCCAATAGCTCTGCTTGAAAGACACATCGACTACAAAGGTTTGAAGGGAACCAGCAGATCTGAGGAATGATGATGGTTGAGATGGATAAAATTGTGTAAGGTAGGTTTTCTCAACTTTAGGAATAAAGCTATGTGTTGCTAAACTGGCCTAACATGTGCAACCACATTACCCTGGTATGGGATGGGGCTAAAGTCAGTAACTTGGATAACCTAGCTTGCACACTATAGTGACGAGGGATAATGTAACTTGTGTTGGGACGGGGCCAACTCCAAGAGAGTGGTCATAATGTCTCTAATTGTCATGCACAATGCTGGTACCACCACAAGCTACAGGCAAAAGAATGTAATGATCTTGTTGGTAAACGTAGTATAGAACAAACAAAAAATGTCCTATGAACCAAACTCTGGAACACTATGAAGATGTCGATGGGATTAGATTGGATCTTTACCAAGTAGAGTTGCAGTGGAAGAAAGAGTTGATGGAGATTGATGGTGCATATTCTCCCAACTATGATTTACAACCTCCCAACCGCGAGAACTTCTCCCTAGAACAAAGATCAAAATCACGATATCTCTGCCAGTATCCACGCGTACGTAGTCACCGATCTGACAATGCCTCTCCATCCAGAACTTAGCGGCGTCGGAGAACTAGAAGGGGTGGAGCGGCCTAACGGCATACGGAACAATTTCCAGTGAGGACGAGAGAGTGAGAGAGGGGCAACCCTTGCGCCTAGAATTGTGTAATTGGGGGGGGGGTGCCCCGTCCACTATATATAGGCGTAGGGAGAGGGGAGACTTGGAGGAGGGCCCCACCCCAACTCTAGCCGCACAAGTAACTTGGGCTCCAAGGCAGGGGGCACCCACCTAATGGGCCTCTAAGCTCCATGTAGCCAGTGTGACGCCCCCGATTCAATCGTACACTAATCATGCACGCAAATGTGTACGATCAAGATCAGGGACTCACGGGAAGATATCACAACACAACTCTAAAACATAAATAAGTCATACAAGCATCATAATACAAGCCAGGGCCTCGAGGGCTCGAATACAAGTGCTCGATCATAGACGAAGTCACGGAAGCAACAATATCTGAGTACGTACATAAGTTAAACAAGTTTGCCTTAAGAAGGCTAGCACAAACCGATACAGACGAAGAGGCGCAGCCTCCCGCACAGGATCCTCCTAACTACTCCCGGTCGACGTCGGGCTGCACATAGTAGTAGACACCTCCGATTAGTAGGGGTCGCTGCCGACGGTGGCGGCGCCTCGATTCTGGACTCCGAGATCTGGTTGCGACAACCGTAAAGAAAGGAAAGGGAAAAAGGAGGAGAAAGCAACCGTGAGTACTCATCCAAAGTACTGCAAGCAAGGAACTACACTACATATGCATGGGTATATGTGTAAGGAGGCCATATCGGTGGGTGAATCTGCGAATGCCGTAATAAGAGGGGATAGCTAGTCCTATCGAAGACTACGCTCGCAGCCTCCGCCTTGCAAAGATGTAGAAGAGAGTTGATTGAAATCCTCCAAGTAGCATCTCCAAGTAGCATCTCCAAGAGCATCTCCAAAGAAGATCGCATAGCATAATCCTACCCGCGATCCTCTCCTCGTCGCCTGTTAGAGAGCGATCACCGGGTTGTATCCGCACTTGGAAGGGTGTGTTTTATTAAGTATCCGGTTCTAGTTGTCATAAGGTCAAGGTACAACTCCGGTCGCCCTTTACCGAGGGACACGGCTATTCAATAGATAAACTTCCTGCAGGGTGCACCACATAACCCAACACGCTTGATCCCATTTGGCCGACACACTTTTTCGGGTCATGCCCGCCATGAAGATCAACACGCCGCAGCCCCACCTAGGCACAATAGAGAGGTCAAGACGCCGGTCTAAACCTAAGCGCCGCAGGGTCCGGGCCCATCGCCTGAGCACACACGTTCGTCTGTGACGCTGCCGGAAGCGTAACTAGCCCCTTAATACAAGTGCAGGCTTACGCTCCAATCCGGCGCGCCACTCGGCGCCGACGCCAAGAAGGCTTCGGTGATACCACGACGTCGGGATACCCATAACTACTCCCACGTAGATGGTTAGTGCGTATAGACCAAATGGCCGACTCGGATCAAATACCAAGATCTCGTTAAGCGTGTTATTATGAAGCAACCACGACGCCGATCGGGCCAGCCCACCTCTCACCTAGGTGGTCTCAACCTGCCTGTCGCTCCGCCACAAAGATCCACATAGAGGGCCGTCGGGACAAAGGTCCTTTCAAATTTCAATCCGTGAATCACTCGCGGGTACTCTTCGAGCGGACCCGACTTTAGTCACCATCTCGTAGTATGTATGTATAGTATATACCGTGATCACCTCCCAAGTGATCACGCCCGATAGTATAGCAAGGCGATCGACAAGAATGTAGGGCCAATGATGATAAACTAGCATCCTATACTAAGCATTTAGGATTGCGTAAGGTATCAACAGATGTAGCAACAATGTCGCTATGCATCGTAATAGGATCAACGAAAAGCAGTAACATGCTACACTACTCTAATGCAAGCAGTATAGAGGAGAATAGGCGATATCTGGTGATCAAGGGGGGGGGGGCTTGCCTGGTTGCTCAGACAAGGAGGGGTCATCGGTGACGTAGTCGACCATAGGGGCATCAGAACCGGTCTCGGAGTCTACCAGAAAGGAGTAACGGAGGGGGAATACAATAAATAACAGAGCAATCAAATGTAACACAAAGCAAGACGCGGCAATACGTTGTGCTAGGGGTGACCTAACGTAGGGATAGGCGATACCGGTGAAGGGGGAAACATCCGGGAAAGTATTCTCGGTGTTCCGCATTTTCGGACAGAGGAACAGGAGGGGGAAAGTTGCGTGTTCAGTATGCTAGGGGTATGTGGCGGACGAACGGGCTGCGTATCCGTATTTGTCTCGCTGCTCGAGCAACTTTCATGTTGAGAATAATTTAATCCGAATTACGGATTAAAAGATATGATTTTCTAAAGATTTTAATAATTTCTGGAATTTAATTAATTAATTAATTTAATTCGAAAATGTATTTATGACATCAGCATGATGTCATGCTGACGTCAAGCGATCAGCGAGGTTGATCGTCAACTGACGGTGGGTCCCGCTTGTCATACTGCTTATTCTAATTAGGGTTTACCAAATCTAATTATCGCCTAATTAATTAACAATAGTTAATTAGGTTACCTAAGGTGATTAATTTAGCTAAATAATTAATTAATTAACTAAATTTATTACTATTATTATTATTTTTAATCCCCCTTTTTTTATAAAACCGTTTAGGGCATGGGCCCTGCTTGGCAAAGGCTCGAGGCCATACGGCACGGGCGTTAGTCAAGGCCACCCGAGCGGCAAGACTGGCAATGCGTGAAGCGCCGAATGGACGCGTGCGTGGGGGCGCAGGCGCGATGACGCACGCCGGCGCCGGCGACGCAGGGGGCGTTCGGCGCCGCGAGCCGGGCAAGGACGGCGACGAAGCGGCATGGGCGAGGCGGGTCAGCAGAAGCGCTGCCGGGCGCTGGCCCGCAAGACGCCGAAGGCAGCGTCTGGGCGCAGCCGATGGCCGCAGGGGTATAGGGGCTCGGTGCGAGCACGGCAACGGCGGGCGAGGCGGTGTGGTCGGTGACGAAACGCGCCACGGCGGGCATGCGCGCAAAAGCGATGCGGGCGAGGCGAGACGGGCGGCCAGAGCCGCAAGCGGAAATGGGCGCGGTAACGGGAGGACGCAGATGGCAGTCACGGCGACGTCCAACACGAGGAGAGGGGAGTGGGAAGAGGCCGGAGCCTCACCGTGATTCGTAGGGACGGGGCAGCGGGGGTCGGGGTGGTTGACGGGGACGACGGCGCCGCAGGGGAAGCAGGCCGGCGATGAGGAGGTAGGCCGGCGGGGAAGCTTCGGGCGACGAGGTGGCTGCGACGGTGGTCTTCTTTGGCGCCAAGCGCCTCGACGGCGTCCGGCGGGAGGAGCTGAGGGCTAACGACGAAGACGGACATGCGGCAATCGACGGCGGGGTGGCGGGCGGCTCCTAGGGTTCGGCGGCGGCGGCGATTTAGCGCCCGATCCCGATCTAGATCGGGAAGGGAGGTAGAGGGGAAGTGGGGTGAGCGACGTGGGAGTGGGGGGATGAGTGGACCGGTTATGGTTACGGTGCGAGGGGGAGTGGGTTAGTAGGCAGGGGATGGGCCGCGGCTGGGCCGAGTGGGTCGGCCACCGGGCCTTCGCCCAAATTGGCGGGAGGCCTTTTCCTTCTCTTTTTTGTTTGTTCTGCTTTCTCTTTCCTTTTTTATTCTATTACTTTTCTGTTTTCTCATTATTTTAGTTTTATAAAATTTAAAAGTGACAACTAATTTGGTGTTATTAAATAGGTCATCGCCCCAAATACTTTGGCACTTTAAATAAAGTATTTTGCATTTGCCTATTATCTTAAAAGCATTTTAGATAATTGTTTTATCATTGTTTTAGTTTATTTAGTGCATTTAAGTATTTTATTAAAAGATGATTTCTTCACCAACATTTATTATGGATTATTTGACACATTAGGAACAATTTAGTTTTGACTTTTGAAAACTTTAATTGTTTTGACTTTAATTCAATTTTGAAGTTGGATCGGTTCTGAACTAACGCGAGATTATCAACAATAATCGAGGTGATGTGGCATCATTACCAGAGGGTTACTGTAGCTTGATTACCCGGGCGTCACAATTCTCCTCCACTACAAGAAATCTCGTCCCGAGATTTAAGCGGTGGAGTAAGGGGGGAAAGGTGCTCGTAGCGAAAAACCTAACGAGTCTTCTCGGTCTTGGCTGCCCTTTCGAAGAGGTTGATCCCTTCCGTTGATGTCTTCATTTCTCTGCTTCAAGTCTCCATGATCAAGTCGTCATCCTTTCTTCGGGATCTCCGTCGTCCTACGAACGCGATCAAGGGGAAAAACTCCGGAAGAATGCATCTCCACTAAGATGGGCATCTGAAGGTGAACTCAATGGGAAATACATAAGGTACCCCCACAAGTTGTATTTCAGTGGATTCGTTGAGTGCAATATACGATGGTGCCAAAGTTTCAAACGGGTAGGCAATCATTCAATGACTAGACAGAAGCTGGAGTGGGGGTTTGAACAACGAGAATAACCTGTTGTTTGATTCCAGGATGAATAATGGTATAGCATTTAGCTTGTGAATCACATACGGCCAGTGCAAAGGATACATTAGAATTGGGTTGTAAAGAAGAGTCGTTTTCGATCCAAAGGACCATGGGTTATGGGCCCACCATGTGGGTTAAAAGTAGGAAGGGCAATGACATCTTGCACGGTCATGATAGCAAGACAGATCAGAGAATAGCCTGTCAGTTATGTTGGTAACAACGTTGGTACCAAGGGCGAGGGACGAGGAGAACCATTTTCCTGCTCGTTGAACGAGGCGGGCCAATAGGCAAGGTTCTCGTCTATCGGTGGCTACCTAATGTCATCAACAATAGTAATAGGGTCTTCTTGACGATCGGTACCACGAGGTGTTTACATAAGCGGAGAATATTACTTGCTTGGGTCATATAGATCACAAGAAAGGTTAAAACAAACAATGGAAAGGAAAATATGATTATCGATTAAATGTAACAATGGAAAGGAAAATGTGTTAAGACACATATTTCGGGGTATTTCCTTCCCAAGGACAAACAGAGCAAGATATCCATGATAGGATATAAAGTAGAAAGCACTTTAGGTAAGGGAGAGAAATTTCGTGACATTACCTGTGCAATGGTGTTTGATAATTGAGCAAGAAACATTTAGCATTGGGCTTCAAATGTTCTTGTTGAAAATCGAGTACCACGACATGCTTCAAGATAGCATTGACATGGTCTTTAAGCAAAGGTCGACTTTGGATACACAAAGGATCCATCAGATAAACTTATTAAACAAGGCATTCAATTTCCTCATGGAAAAATGATTAACCTTGTTAAAAGGAAACTATAACACTAGGTCCTCAGTCGGTGTGCTAGGCATGACATCATCTTACCGGTCATCTAAGAACCATCATCATAACTCCCGAAAGTTGTCCCAACCATCATATCTGACCGAGATTCAGATCCGATTGGTGTCACGATACCTCAGACTCAGGATGTCCGAGAAGAAAAGGTGCAACACAAATAGACGAAATGACATTGCAAGATTCTCGGGAAATGAACTATGGAAGCAAGTTCCGAAACAAGAGTTCATCATTAAAGCAAGAAGAGGATGATGAGGTGGCTGATGGACTCAGCGATAATTCAACGAGGCATCCAAAAAGATGCATCTCCTCAATTATGTGGATAAGGAGATAGCATTTGTCAGATCAAATGATATAATGAAGCATGTTTGAGGAAAACATACACGGTTAAACATTGGTTGAAAGGTGCGCCCGAAATATGGGTTGGGCTGCACGACCAATGTCAAAATGGTGATTCAATAATCAATAGTCTAAGAATGAATGGCCGACCATTAACTTCAAAGCAATAGGGTTGCTAAATAGGCAGAATCCAAACAGCACCGTCCACTTGTTGGTACCCCGGTTGGGATCAACGCGAGGACCAAGAAAGAATGGTGATTATGAGAAGTATCACTATAGCAAGAATTCTTAAGAGGTGGAGCAATCCTCACAACATTCTTGACATCAAAGATGGTAATACTCCGCGGTAGAATCATAACATAAGTTGGATAACAAGGAACTCAAGGTACAACACAAAACAGAAGCGATTTTTGTGTTGGAGGAATGCAATAATGTTGTGGATGATAACCCAAACCATCGAGGGCAAAGGATGCTATTTCTCATCAAGAATTCGATAGATATCTTGGAAGACCTCGAATGTTGATGATGATCACGACACATTTGTCGAGAGGTTTCGAGAAGATGTAATCGATCGGTGATGACATCAAGTCAATGAAATGATGAAGCCAAAAGTCATTGGGACCATGGAGTGCGACACAAACTCGAAATCAAGTTTGTCGCTCAAGGAGAAATGATATGACGAGGAGGATCGACGTAAGATTAGCTCATCGTCGAAAGTTGTGCTCTGGGAATAAGGTCCAGGTAGCATAGTTAAAATCAACACGACAAGGATATAGCCAAATAGGCTAGGAATGATGTGATGGAGTTCAAACTCGTAAGTAATGAAGGTTACCAAGAGTAGCTTAATCGCGATGCGGATTCGAGTCAGTTATCGGTGTCTTTGAGTGTTTAATAACTCAGAACCCGGGGAAAATCTGAAGACGGCAAGAAGCAATACTAGATGAAGACTCATAGGAAGCAACACAGTTCCTTGATATTCTCGAGATACCAGGGGGTAATACTCGATGACAGATCAAAGTAGAGGTTGGACTAGGTTATTGCTCTCTAGAAGACAAGTGCTTGAACTTGTCCGAGAAATTGGATCAAGGAAGAACAATATGGTCGGAAACCACGATTGCAAAAGACCAAATCCCAGATATAAGATGAAATTATATCAAGGGGATAATTATTGTTTACGAGAAGCTTACATGACATGATCTACATCGTGTCCATGGGCATGAACACAAAGTTCAAGGTCGACTCCCACTTCTTCAATGCATAACCTTTCATTTTACTTCTCGCTTTTGATGAAGCTATAGTGTAGAAATTTTACCTGGCAAAACAACAGAAGAGTATGACTCGTGAAAACTTTCGAGTTCACACATATTAAGGAAGGCATAGGTTCAACCCGTCAGGGTATCGTGGAAACATATACCACAAGCTTCAATAGTAAATACCACAAGCTCGAAATCAGAGCATGGTTGGTCAATCAGAGGATAGGATTTACCAATGGAGAAAGAACTTCCAAAGGAATTGAATATGAAGGACGCTATCAGATAAAATCCAACAAAGGATCTGCCGGTCCATAACAGAGCTGATGTGAGCATCGGCACACAACCAGAGGAAGTAACAATGCGGAGGCATTGGATTATGGAAACAACTAACTAACCCAGAGCTCAAATGCAAAGGAATTTATGATTTTCAAATCAAGGGATCAGAAGCAATGTTCTGATTAGGGATGGATAAGTAGAATAGCCTTAGGGGTACAAGCGATGGCATTTGGATTTGTTGAGAACCAGCTCATGTTTAAAATGGCATCTGAGCCGAAAAGATAATTTAAAAGGATCAACTGATGATTGCGTGCATTCGCACTCATGTTGAATCAAAGGGATCAAAATGACGGTGCCTAAGGATACTAACGAATTTTGCCAGACATATGGAAAGCATCCATAATGCAAGCAGACAAGTATTTGTAGAGCAATAAGGCTGCAAGGATTTTCGGAGGATTTGATAGTATTTCAAAGACCTTTGTGAAACACATGAATAACTGGGGGATGAGCGGATACTCGATAAGTGCGAGAATTATCCGTATGGGTATTCAGGTGACAATGAACAGCAAGGCACTAAGCTCAAAGGATTATCAAAACAACGACGAGTATTTCGGGGTATCTTGTAATAACAAGACCAACTGGGGATGAATGTAAAAATGACAACTGCAAGTAGTTATCATAAGGGTTGAGGGTAGAAGGGAAATTGTAAATGCGATGAGCACAAGTTCTCGGGTTAATAGCGGAGAGTATCTTCAGGGTCTTCTGGTGCAGCAGACGATCATCAATAACAAGGGGCTCTCCGGGTGAAAGTGATAACGAGATCCTAATGTTAGATTTAGCAAAATCATTTAAACCCGAATAGAAGATAGGTCAGAGTCCCAGAGTATAGGTCGAGGAATAAAAGATACTACTACCACCCAATGGCGACGTGGGCCCATGGGCCACACAGCCATGTTAGCAAAATAGTTTTCATCGACTAGACTCAACTTCGGCCAAGGAGTTGGAAGGGGGAATTCCTACAGGCAGTCGGCTCTGATACCAACTTGTGACGCCCCCGATTCAATCGTACACTAATCATGCACGCAAATGTGTACGATCAAGATCAGGGACTCACGGGAAGATATCACAACACAACTCTAAAACATAAATAAGTCATACAAGCATCATAATACAAGCCAGGGCCTCGAGGGCTCGAATACAAGTGCTCGATCATAGACGAGTCACGGAAGCAACAATATCTGAGTACGGACATAAGTTAAACAAGTTTGCCTTAAGAAGGCTAGCACAAAGCGGGATCAGATCGAAGAGGCGCAGCCTCCCGCCTCGGGATCCTCCTAACTACTCTGATCGACGTCGGCAGGCTGCACGTAGTAGTAGACACCTCCGATGTAGTAGGGGTCGCTGCGTCGGCGGTGGCGTCGCTCTGGACTCCAAAGATGTGGTTGCGACAACCGAAAAGAAAGGAAAGGGGAAAAAGGGGAGAAAGCAACCGTGAGTACTCATCCAAAGTACTGCAAGCAAGGAACTACACTACATATGCATGGGTATATGTGTAAGGAGGCCATATCGATGGGAATCTGCAGAATGCCGTAATAAGAGGGGATAGCTAGTCCTATCGAAGACTACGCTCGCAGCCTCCGCCTTCAAACATGTAGAAGAGAGTTGATTGAAATCCTCCAAGTAGCCTCTCCAAGTAGCATCTCCAAGAGCATCTCCAAGAAGATCGCATAGCATAATCCTACCGGCGATCCTCTCCTTGTCGCCTGTTAGAGAGCGATCACCGGGTTGTATCCGCACTTGGAAGGGTGTGTTTTATTAAGTATCCGGTTCTAGTTGTCATAAGGTCAAGGTACAACTCCGGTCGTCCTTTACCGAGGGACACGGCTATTCAATAGATAAACTTCCTGCAGGGTGCACCACATAACCCAACACGCTTGATCCCATTTGGCGGACACACTTTTTCGGGTCATGCCCGCCGCGGAAGATCAACACGTCGCAGCCCCACCTAGGCACAACAGAGGTCAAGACGCCGTCTAAACCTAAGCGCCGCAGGTGCAGGCCCATCGCCTGAAAGCACACACAAGACGTTATGTCTGTGGCGCCGAAGCGTAACTAGCCCCTTAATACAAGTGCGAAGCTTACGTTCCAATCCGGCGCGCCACACTCGATCGGCGACGTCAAGAAGGCTTCGGTGATACCACGACGTCGGGATACCCATAACTACTCCCACGTAGATGGTTAGTGCGTATAGACCAAATGGCGGACTCGGATCAAATACCAAGATCTCGTTAAGCGTGTTATTATGAAGCAACCACGGGCGCCGATCGGGGCAGCCCACCTCTCACCTAGGTGGTCTCAACTCTGCCTGTCGCTCCGCCACAAAGATCCACACAAAGGGCCGTCGGGACAAAGGTCCTTTCAGCCCCAATCCGTGAATCACTGCGGTACTCTTGAGCGGACCCGACTTTAGTCACCATCCGTAGTATGTATGTATAGTATATACCGTGATCACCTCCCAAGTGATCACGGCCCGATAGTATAGCAAGGCGGTCGACAAGAATGTAGGGCCAATGATGATAAACTAGCATCCTATACTAAGCATTTAGGATTGCGGTAAGGTATCAGCAGATGTAGCAACAATGTCGCTATGCATCGAGAATAGGATCAACGAAAAGGTAACATATGCTACACTACTCTAATGCAAGCGATAGAGGAGAATAGGCGATATCTCGGTGATCAAGGGGGCTTGCTGGTTGCTCGCACAAGGAGGGTCATCGGTGGCGTAGTCGACCACGAAGCATCAACACCGGTCTCGAGTCTACCGGAAAGGAGTAACGGAGGGGAACACAATAAATAACAGAGCAATCAAATGTAACACAAAGCAAGAAGCGGCAATCGTTGTGCTAGGGTGACCTAACGTGGGATAGGCGATACGGTGAAGGGGAAACATCCGGAAAGTATTCTCGGTGTTCGCATTTTGAGACGAGAATGCAGGAGGAAAGTTGCGTGTTCAAGATGCTAGGGGTATGTGGCGGACGAGCAGGCTGCGTATCCGGTTTGTCTCGTCATTCTGAGCAACTTTCATGTTGAGAATAATTTAATCCGAATTACGGATTAAAAGATATGATTTTCTAAAGATTTTAATAATTTCTGGAATTTAATTAATTAATTAATTTAATTCGAAAATGTATTTATGACATCAGCATGATGTCATGCTGACGTCAGCAGTCAACAGGGTTGACTGGTCAACCTGACGTGTGGGTCCCGCTTGTCATACTCTGTTTATTCTAATTAGGGTTTACCAAATCTAATTATTGTCTAATTAATTAACAATAGTTAATTAGGTTACCTAAGCAGGATTAATTTAGTTAATTAATTAATTAATTAATTAAATTTATTACTATTATTATTATTTTTAATCCCCCTTTTTTTATAAAACCGTTCTAGGGCATGGGCCCCGTTTGGCAGTGGCCTGGAGGCCATAGCGGGCACGGGCGTTGGTCTGCAAGGCCACCCGAAGCAGATGGCAGGGCGAAGCGCTGAACGGACGCTGCGTTCGAGGGCGAGGCGCGATGATGACGCATGGCGCCGGCGCCGCAGCAGGGCAGGCGGCGGCCGCGAGCCGGCAAGGACGGCGACGAGCGGGCATAGTGGGCGAGGCGGGTCAGAATAAGCGCTGCCGGGCGCGGGCAGCAGCGTCGAGCAGCAGACTGTGGCGCAGGTGATAACGCATAGGGTATAAAGGGCTCGGTGCGGAGCACGCAACGGGCGGGCGGCGGTGTGGTCAGTGACGAAGCGCGCCACGGCGGGCGTCTTGGCAACGATCGCGAGTGAGGCGAAGACGGTGGCCAGAGCCGCGAGCGAAATGGGCGCGAACGGAGGCTGCAGACGGCGATCCGGCGGCGTCAACACGAGGAGAGGGGAGTGGGAAGAGGCCGGAGCCTCACCGTGATTCGTAGGGACGGGGCAGCGGGGGTCGGGGTGGTTGACGGGGACGACGGCGCCGCAGGGAAGCAGCCGCGGGAAGCCGGGCGACGAGGCGGCTGCGACAGTGGTCTTCTTTGTAAGCGCGCGGCAGCGCACCGACGGCGTCCGGCGTGGAGGGAGCTGAGGGCGAACGACGAAGACGGACATGCGGCACTGACGGCGGCGGGTGGCGGGCGGCTCGGCGGGTTCCGGGCGGCGGCGGCGACGCGCCCGATCCCGATCTAGATCGGGAGGAGGCGAGGGGGAGTGGGGCGGCGGCGTGGGAGTGGGGGATGAGTGGACGGTTAGGGTTACGGTGCGAGGAGTGGGTTAGTAGGCGGGGATGGGCGCGGTGGGCGAGTGGGTCGGCCACCGGGCCTTCGCCCGATTGGCGGGAGGCCTTTTCCTTCTCTTTTTGTTTGTTTGTTCATTTTCTCTTTCCTTTTTTATTCTATTACTTTTCATTTTCTGTTATTTTAGTTTTATAAAATTTAAAAGTGACAACTAATTTGGTGTTATTAAATAGGTCATCGCCCCAAATACTTTGGCACTTTAAATAAAGTATTTTGCATTTGCCTATTATCTTAAAAGCATTTTAGATAATTGTTTTATCATTGTTTTAGTTTATTTAGTGCATTTAAGTATTTTATTAAAAGATGATTTCTTCACCAACATTTATTATGGATTATTTGACACATTAGGAACAATTTAGTTTTGACTTTTGAAAACTTTTATTGTTTTGACTTTAATTCAATTTTGAAGTTGGATCGGTTCTGAACTAACGCGAGATTATCAACAATAATCGAGGTGATGTGGCATCATTACCAGAGGGTTACTGTAGCTTGATTACCCGGGCGTCACAGCCAGCCCCGCACCCCCCCCCCTTTCAGGCCTTCCCATAAGGCAAACCCATGGCACCCCTTAGCACTTCCGGGAGGTTCTGAAAATTTTCAGAAGCTTCCCATGCCATTTGGTTCATTTAATCTCCTGAATTTTTTCAATCTCCCGGTTTTCTCCGAAGCACTTTTGGTTCCCTCTTTGAAATGCTTTTAACATCTCCGAAACTATTTCGGTGATTTTTCTCTCAAGCTCCTGACCCATCTAGTACTCAATACATCGATGACCCTTAAGCGTGTGAATGATGACCGACAAGTATAGGAGATTGCAACAGTCTTCGAGGGTAGTATTTCATCCAAATTTATTGATTCGACCAAAGGGGAGCCAAAGAATATTTATAAGCCTTAGTAGTTGAGTTGCTAATTCAACCACACCTGAGAATCACTTCCTTGCAGTATAATTTATTAGTAGCACAGTAATATGATAGCAGTGATAGCAATGGTAACGGTAACACTAGTAGTTTTGGTAGCAAACTGAGCAGTAGTAGTAACTTGAGCAAGGACAATAGTATTAAAGCGTAGGCATGGAGTAGCGATGTATATATAGATGAGACTCAAAATGTAACTGTTACAATCTAGAGCGACACATAATAGCTCTAATTCACCAATCATATGTAGGCATGTATTCCATATATAGTCATACATGCTTGCGATAAGAACTTGCATGACATCTTTTGTTCTACCCTCCCGTGGCAGCGGAGTCCTAATGTAAACTAAGGGTAATTAAGAAGCTCATTTTAATAGAGAATTGGAACGAAGCATTAACACGTAGTGAATACATGAACTTCTCAAATTAAAGTCATCCTGTCGATATCCCAATCATTGTCACCTTGGGGTCTAAGGTTCAGAACGATAACAAGTGCATACAACTTGTAGGTAAAATCAACATCTCAAATATATTCATGAAAGCATATATGTTCATATATGAAATCATGACACTCAGGCCCTAGTGACAAGCATTAAGTATAGCAAAATCATAGCAATATCAATCTCAGAACACAGTGGATATTAGATATCAAGCCCTAACAAATTGACACGATTACATAAGAAATCTCATCCATCTCCATCTACCTCTAGTATGCCTACTAAGGAATTGCTCACACATGGCTGTGAGCATCATGAAATTGTTGATGGAGAACGGTTGGTGATGACGACAGCGACGAATCCCTCTCTTCGGAACCTCGAACAGACTCCAGATTAGGGCTCCTAATGAAGAACAGGAGGTGGCTCCATATCGTAAAACGCGACGAAACTTTCTCTCTGATTCTTTTTCTTGGAAAGACGAAACTTATAGGCTTAGAATTAGGTCAACCGGAAGTATGTGGAGGCAACAACTCCAACAAGCCACCAAGGCACGCCCTGTGGCTTGTTGCCCATGATGGCCCCCCTCTCGTACTTCTTTGCTCAAGTTTTTTTTTATTCCATAAAAAATCTCCGTAAAGTTTCGTCCAATTCTGAGAAATTTTATTTATGCAAAAAAAATATCACCAAAGTAGTTCTACTGAAAACAACATTAGTCCGAGTTAGATTTGCATGTATAGGTTAAACTTGCATTTGAAGTTGGCCATGTATTAGATTGAGTTTTCAGTAAATGGTGCCAAATTTCTTGAGATTCTTCCCGTGAACACTCGTATCAAGTTTTTAGGAGGAACCAGATACATTTCACCCATGTGCCAGTCAGATTCCTACCCTAGTGGACCTTTGAAAAGGCAACAGAGATTTGTTCTTCATCTCAAATAACTTCCAGCAACTGTTTAGGCCATAAAAGAGGCACCCAATTTC
Source organism: Aegilops speltoides (assembly GCA_021437245.1). Classification (NCBI taxonomy): domain Eukaryota; kingdom Viridiplantae; phylum Streptophyta; class Magnoliopsida; order Poales; family Poaceae; genus Aegilops; species Aegilops speltoides. The sequence continues at coordinate 319,475,515 of CM038141.1, forward strand.
AATGATTTCATGTTCAAAAGGCACAGCAGGATCAACAAAAACAGAGAAGGGCTACGTACAAGATTACGAAGACAACTGAGGTATATCACAACTTTACAAGTTTCTTTTTGTTCAACTATATACACGTAATGTTTCGTAAGAGGTATATGCTCCCCTACAGCAGCTAGCGCCCTCCATTCCACACAACTGGGGATGGTACAGTGAAAATTTACACACTCATGTAGTCTGCTCAGACAATAAGACAGCAGCTCTGATGGGGGTGAACGCTCATGGGGAGCTCCTTTCCGGTCAAAAATATACAAGGAACCATGATTGTGCATCAGTTGGTTCACCGTAGTCGGGGCATTCTACACCTAATCGAAGCCATGAACACGTCTGAAGCACCCACAGATGATTCAAGGCTTTGTCGAGACCCTCACAGCATGCGCATCATCCACAGCTTGAATTTGCGTACATACAGATATAGGACGCACGGTGCGATCAGATCTGTCTCAGATAGGCGCTTGCAGAGTTTCATGTATGATTCTAGGTTGCCGGATTCCTGTATTTTCCTCTGCAGTGCAGTCAGTACAGCCGCTCTGTCCAGGTAATCAGGAGATAAGCCCATATCAAGCATCCGCAAAAGTGTTTCCGAGGCATCCAGATAGAAACCACCTTTAAGGTAGCCTCGCAGGAGCCATGACATAGACTTCTTCCTTCTTCCTGCACTGGTTGACTCGACTCCTGCAAGCAATCGTCTAACAGCAGCAGCTTCCCCTTGAGAAGCACAAATGGCCAAGACAACATCATAGAGCTGTGTATCAGGTTCCCTACCAACAAGCTTCAATTCCCAAAGTTGGCGCTCAGCTTCTAAGCCACAACCAGCGCAAGTGTACAATGAAAGGAGCCTCTCGTGCACAAGTCCTAGAACCTCACTGCTGCCTTCCTGAACTGCCCAATTTGATAAAAGAACACCATCCCCTAATAATTTGGATTGATAGTTCTCGATGTTGCGCATGCTCTCAGCATCCAGTTTGGCAATTGAGCCATCCTTCACTGACAGATTCAACTTACGCAATGCCTTTGAGAATTCCTTTTGCTCTTTAACCAAGGCGGTCAATCCAATAAGATAACTATATACTTCAGGTTTCAGTCCACTCTCTTTGAATTCAATGACCAATTTAACAGCATCTCTGTAGTCCCCGTCCATCTACCAAAACAAAAGTAACAAAGAACATTAAAAAACTGGAGCCAAGATATATCAGAGACAGAAAGAGCATGGAATGGTGTTTATAAGCAGCTAGGATGTGTTGAGTGCTTAAAGTTATCACACAGTTTCTAGGCAAAAGAAACAGATGCGTGGTAAGTTGGTAAAAATGATCCTTAAGACTTGTAGTCAGTGCATCAATCCACTTTGATTTACACGCAGCAACACCATAGTTCAAAGCTATCCAAACTAAAACGTACTCACTAATTCTGAATACTAGAGACTCATCAATACCGAGATAAAAGTCATCAAAACATAAGAAAATATGCTAACTGTGCACCACTCCAGTATCAAAATGTTTATGATAGTCTTTGGCTTGTACTGTAGTATGTTGCTAACAGAAGCACATAGGTTTAGGATAAGGACCGTAAAACAAAAATCAATTGGCAAGTACAGAACAAGTAAATGACATGACTATCATTGGTCAATGTTTTGGAGCAACAAGCTGTGGTGCTTCTTCATAGGATAATAGCTGACCTCTTATAGATTTGATGGTGATTTGCAACTGAAATTTTCAATGCTAACGATAATGATAATAAGTGTAATGATGGAATATAAACCGGGAAACAGAATACAACTTTACGCAAACATGTGATCAGCATGGGAATCAGGCCTTAGTTTATTAACTGAACCATGTGCTTACAATGCAATAATCAAAGGCGTGTTATCCTAATAAGATACAATAAGAACATGACACGAGATGAATAAATCTACAAGCAGAATCAGTGTCATCTTAAAGTAATGTACATGCGTGTCATAACTAATGAAGACAAGACAGCTGTCATCCCAACAACCTATCCAACACGAAAGGTACCATCACACATAGAACAAGTGAAACTAGAAACATAAAAAAAGGTTCCAGATCATGTCAAAATCCAGAACTGAAGATTGGCTTTCAATAGGCAGTTCTGATAATATGAAATCACCATTTCCAACCGTAGGGTTTTTTATCCGGTTTCCCTTATAAACTGGATCAATTCTCATTTTTAAAATGAGATGTTTAGGTGGGGAGCCTCTCCCCTCCGGTGCCAGTTAAAAAAAAATTCCAACCGTAGCCAGGATATGAACATTTTTTTAGCATAGATATGAACAATTAAGAGGCCTCAACAATCAATTGTGCATAAACGATAGGTACAAGCAAGCACAGGACCTGACATGGGTAAAATTGCAGGGGAATGGATGAAGCCAATTACCATAATCTTCCAGGCGAGGTAACCGACGGGGCCACCACGCTCGCCGTCATACTCCCCTCCCGCGGCCACGCCCCCCCTCCTGAGCACGTCCCTGACGAACTCAACAGCGCGCGCCCTCTCGCTGCGGTCCCAGTAGAGCGCGACGGCCTTCTCGACGAGGCTAAACCCGGGGCGGAGGCCGACGCAGTCCATCTCCCCCAGGAGCGCGGAGACGTCGGAGACGTCACCCCCGGCCCCCACGAGGCGCTCGATCCAGCCGCAGGCGATGGCCGTCATGAGCTCCATGGTCTCGCCATCGACGCGGTCGGCGCGGCGCAGCCAGTCGAAGACCTCGAGCGCGCAGTAGGCGTCGCGGCCCTCCTGCGCGAAGTAGACGAGCACGAGCTGGAGCTCCCTCGGGGAGAGGTCGGCGAGCGGGGCCTTGTCGTCGGCCGCGGCGGCGGGCTCCCGCTCGAGGTGCTCGATGGCGGCGGCCAGGAGCCCGCCGCCGGCGAGGCCGAGCTCGGCGGCGTCGGCGGGGATGACGTGGTCGAGCCGCACCGAGCGCGGGGGAGGCGGGGGCCGGAGCGAGACGGCAGCGGGGCGCGGGCGGGGGGAGGGGAGGGAGACGTGCGGGAAAGCGGCGGCGCGCGAGGAGAGGGCCATGGGTGGTTACGGGCGGGAGGGCATGGAGCGGGGGCTCGGGAGAGGGGGAAGAGGAGAGGAGGAGAAGGGGAGACGTGGTTGAACCGAGAGAGGGGGGGAAGGAAACGGGATGGTGATGGCAACTCGGAATGAATGAATGCGTGGGGCAGTCGATGGATGACCAGCGGCGTCGCGTGATGGAGACGGGGAGGCGGAAACGGCTGCCGGAATCACCACCACTGGTTTGAGTGATCTTTTCGTAGTGTTCTTTTTTAACTTCGTACTTTTTTTCCTAGTGTTCATTTATCTCTTTCAGTCTTTCTTTTCCGAAGTACTTGAGAGCACAATTATTGTCTAGCCAACTTATGATCTTCTTTAGACCAAAATTAAGGACAATAAAAATATGCATGCTTTATTTTCATCGTGAAGAAGACGGAATTACTCGTATGTCCGAAGGATCTCCATAGTGTTGAATGGATTAAGGGGGCCAAAGTTTTTTTTAGAACGAAGGCTCAAGTCAAGCCCGGCGTTGTTCCGGCCAGGATTACAACATACTTACAAGAACGAAAAAGAAAACAGGTTAAAGATAGACATTGCTTTGCAAACGGCTAGCAAAGCTTCATACAACCTACAAGCAAAAATGGAGAGTCTAAGGCATACAAATAGCTTGAAGTCAATGAAGCCCTCCACCGAGAGCAGGCCACAACACAAACACACCGGCAAGCCCTTGAGGAGACACAACTAGCAGGTGAGAGTAACACTTTGTCGGTTGCATGGGCTCTGGCCGATTCGGTTACGACCTCCTCCTCTTCGAAAGGGGCTCCCTGCCCCCTCGCCCGACATGAGGCACCGATCCGGCGGAAGATACAGACCCTCACCCAAGAGCTAAGGTGTAAAACCGACGCATTGCCACCTAGAAGACCAAATCAGAGCACCATCAACATGCATTGCTGAGCTCAACAAAGGTAAACCTGGGCACTAAAAGGGAACCTACACACAAGGAGAAGCAAATGCATGGCGAGACTGTTAATGACAAAGAAACAATGGAGGAATACAATGACAGAGCTTAGAAAAGACACCTAGTCCGCAAATAACAACCTCTAGCTCACGGCCCTATATGGCCATGGCCCACAGTAGGGGAACCAATCCCTTGTCCAAATGTGCTCATAACGTCGACTGTGGGAAACGACCATGAGCTACCACAAAAAAGGCGAACAAAATTGGCAGCGTCTCGGAGACAGCACAAACACCTTCCACGCCGCAGCCAAATGCCTACAACAAGATCAAGCACACCACCATCCCAAGCTCACCAAAGGCGGCACCTTCATGAAGGTGACGACGCCTCGGGCATCACCACCGCCCAATCCAGATGGATCTAGGCTTTCACCTAGTATACGAGTAGGGATGAAGGCTAAGCTACCTCGACTATGCCTATAGGTAGGGGACTACGCACGCCATCATGTGTAGTGGTTGTCGTGGGCGGCAGAGCAAACCTGGATTTCCCCGGACACCACATCCATCGCTAACCCCTACATCAAATACGATGCTGGTGACATGGAGCGGCCGAAGACCAGACCTGACCAAGGGTCCCGAGATAGTTAAAGGCAGAAGGCGTCAGATCCCGAGCGGGCGCCCCCGTGGACACCGTGCCCCACAGCCTCCACCCGCTGCCACCTTGCTACCCGCTTGACCAAGGTAGCCAGCGGACACCTGTTGGGGAACGTAGTAATTTCAAAAAAATTCCTACGCACACGCAAGATCATGGTGATGTATAGCAACGAGAGGGGAGAGTGTTGTCTACGTACCCTCGTAGACCCGGGCGAAGCGATCACAACGTAGAGAAGTAGTCGACGTTCTCCTCGCGATCCGACCGATCCGGCGCCAAGCACTCCGGCACTTTGAGTTCTTGACACACGTCAGCTCGATGGCGTCCCTCGACTCGATCCAGCCGAGTGTCGAGGGAGAGTTTCACAAGACGACGGCGTGGTGACGATCTTGATGTTTCACCGCGAGGCTTCGCCTAAGCTTCATGACAGTATGACCGAGGTGGAATATGGTGGAGGCGCACGCACACGGCTAAGGAACGATCCGTAGATCAATACTTGTGTGTTCTAGGGTGCCCCGCCCGTATATAAAGGAGGGAGGGGAGGCCGGCCGGCCTAGAGAGGCGCTGCCGAGGAGTCCTACTCCCACCGAGTAGGACTCCCCCTTCCTAGTTGGAATAGGATTGGGGGGGGGAAGAGGAGAGGCGCCGCCTCCTCCTGTCCTATTCGGACTGGGGGGAGGCGCGCGCCACCTCCTGGCCGGCCCCTCCTCTTCTCCCTCGAGGCCCACCGAGGCCCATTTACCCCGGGGTTCCAGTAACCTCCGGTACTCGGTAAATTCTGCTTTCTTTCCTAACCATTCCAACTCCAAACATAGGCTTCCAATATATCAATCTTTATGTCTCGACCATTTCGAGACTCCTCGTCTTGTCCGTGATCACATCCGGACTCGAACTTCTTCGATACATCAAAATACATAAACTCATAATAACCGCCATCGAAACCTTAAGCGTGCGGACCCTACGGTTCGAGAATAATGTAGACATGACCTAGAACTATTCTCGGTCAATAACCAATAGCGGGACCGGATGCCCATATTGGTTCCTACATATTCTACTGAAGATCTTTGTCGGTCGATCCGCATAACAACATACGTTGTTCCTTTGTCATCGGTATGTTACTTGCCCGAGATTCGATCGTCGGTATCCAATACCTAGTTCAATCTCGTTACCGCAAGTCTCTTTACTCGCTCCGTAATACATCATCTCACAGCTAACTCATTAGTTGTAGTGCTTGCAAGGCTTCATGATGTGCATTACCGAGAGGGCCCAGAGATACCTCTCCGACAATCGGAGTGACAAAACCTAATCTCGAAATATGCCAACCCAACATCCGCCTTTGGAGACACCTGTAGTACTCCTTTATAATCACCCGATTCGTTGTGACGTTTGGTAGCACCAAAGTGTTCCTCCGTAAACGGAGTTGCATAATCTCATAGTTACGAGAACATGTATAAGTCATGGATAAAAGCAAGAGCAACATACTAAACGATCGTGTGCTAAGCCAATGGAATGGGTCATGTCAATCGATCATTCTACTAATGATGTGACCTTGTTAATCAAATAACAACTCTTTGTTCATGGTCGAAACATAACCATCTTTGATTAACAAGCTAGTCTAGTAGAGGCATACTAGTGACATCTTGTTTTGTCTATGCATTCACACATGTATCATGTTTCCGGTTAATACAATTCTAGCATGAATGATAAACATTTATCATGAAATAAGGAAATAAATAATAACTTTATTATTGCCCCTAGGGCATATTTCCTTCAGATCTCCCACTTGCACTAGAGTCAATAATCTAGATTACATAGTAATGATTCTAACACCCATGGAGTCTTGGTGCCGATCATGTTTTGCTCGTGGAAGAGGCTTAGTCAACGGTCTCGCAACATTCAGATCCGTATGTATCTTGCAAATCTCTATGTCTCCCACCGGACTAAGTCCGGGATGGAATTGAAGCGCCTCTTGATGTGCTTGGTCCTCTTGTGAAATCTGGATTCCTTCGCTAAGGCAATTGCTCCAAGATTGTCACGAAGATTTTCATTGGACCCGATGCACTAGGTATGACACCTAGATCGGATATGAACTCCTTCATCCGACTCCTTCATTAGCTGCTTCGAAGCTGCTATGTATTCCGCTTCACATGTAGATCCCGCCACGACGCTTTGTTTAGAACTGCACCAACCGACAGCTCCTCCGTTTAGTGTAAATACGTATCCGGTCTGCGATTTAGAATCGTCCGGATCGGTGTCAAAGCTTGCATCAACGTAACTGCCATTTATGAGCTCTTTGTCACCTCCATATCGAGAAACATATCCTTAGTCCTTTTCGGTATTTCAGATGTTCTTGACGCGTCCATGATCCACTCTGGATTACTTTGGTACCTCCTGCTAAACTTATAGCAAGGCACACATCAGTGCCGTACACAAGATTGCATACATGATAGAGCCTATGGTGAAGCATAGGAACATCTTTCATTTTCTCTCTATCTTCTGCAGTGGTCGGGCATTGAGTCTTACTCAACTTCACACCTTGTAACACGTGCAAGAACCCTTTCTTTGCTTGATCCATTTTGAACTTCTTCAAAATTTTGTCAAGGTATGTGCTTTGTGAAAGTCCAATTAAGCGTCTTGATCTATCTCTATAGATCTTGATGCCCAATATGTAAGTAGCTTCACCGAGGTCTTTCATCGAAAAACTCTTATTCAAGTATTCCTTTATGCTGTCCAGAATTCTATATCATTTCCGATCAAGAATATGTCATCTACATATAATATCGTAAATGCTCTGAGCTCCCACTCACTTTCTTGTAAATACAAAGCTTCTCCAAAAGTGCAGACAAACCCAAATGCTTTGATCACACTATCAAAGCGTTTATTCCAACTCCGAGATGCTTGCACCAGTCCATAGATGGATCGCCGGAGCTTGCACACTTTGTTAGCTCCTTTGGATCGATAAAACCTTCTCGTTGCATCATATACAACTCTTCTTCGTAAATCCATTCAGAATGCGTCTTTACATCCATTTGCCAAATTTCATAATCATAAAATGCGGTAATTGCTAACATGATTCGGACGGACTTAAGCATCGCTACGGGTGAGAAGGTCTCATCGTAGTCAATCCCTTGAACTTGTCGAAACCCTTTGCGACAAGTCGAGCTTTGTAGACGATAATATTACCGTCGTCGGTCTTCTTCTTGAAGATCCACTTGTTTTCTATTGCTTGCCGACCCTTGGGCAAGTCAACCAAAGTCCATACTTTGTTTTCATACATGGATCCCATCTCGATTTCATGGCCTCAAGCCATTTTGCGAATCTGGGCTCACCATCGCTTCTTCATAGTTCGTAGGTTCATCATGATCTAGTAGCATGATTTCCAGAACAGGATTACCGTACCACTCTGGTGCGGATCTTACTCTGGTTGATCTACGTGGTTCTGTAGTAACTTGATCTGAAGTTTCATGATCAACATCATCAACTTCCTCGCTACTTGGTGTAGGTGTTTCAGAAACTGATTTCTGCGACAAACTACTTTCAAGTAAGGGAGAAGGTACAATTACCTCATCAAGTTCTACTTTCCTCCCACTCACTTCTTTCGAGAGAAACTCCTTCTCTAGAAAGGATCCATTCTTAGCAACAAATGTCTTGCCTTCGGATCTGTGATAGAAGGTGTACCCAACTGTCTCCTTTGGGTATCCTATGAAGACACACTTCTCCGATTTGGGTTCGAGCTTATCAGGTTGAAGCTTTTTCACATAAGCATCGCATCCCCAAACTTTAAGAAACGACAACTTTGGTTTCTTGCCAAACCATAGTTCATAAGGTGTCGCCTCAACGGATTTCGACGGTGTTCTATTCAAGTGTGAATGCGGCCGTCTCTAGAGCATAACCCCAAAACGATAGCGGTAAATCAGAAGAGACATCATAGATCGCACCATATCTAGTAAAGTACGATTCGACGCTCGGACACACCATTACTGTTGTGGTGTTCCGGTGGCGTAAGTTCTTGAAACTATTCCGCATTTTTTCAAATGTAGACCAAACTCGTAACTCAAATATTCACCTCCACGATCGATCGTAGAAACTTAATTTTCTTGTTACGATGATTTTCAACTTCACTCTGAAATTCTTTGAACTTTTCAAATGTTTCAGACTTATGTTTCATTAAGTAGATATACCCATATCTGCTTAAGTTATCTGTGAAGGTGAGAAAATAACGATATCCGCCACGAGCCTCAATATTCATCGGACCGCATACATCTCAGATGTATGATTTCCAACAAATCTGTTGCTCTCTCCATAGTACCGAGAACGGGTTTTAGTCATCTTGCCCATGAGGCACGGTTCATAAGTGCCAAGTGATTCATAATCAAGTGACTCCAAAAGTCCATCAAGATGGAGTTTCTTCATGCGTTTTACACCGATATGACCTAAACGGCGATTACCACAGATAAGTTGCACTATCGTTATCAACTCTGCATCTTTTGGTTTCAACATTATGAATATGTGTATCACTACTATCGAGATTCATCAAAATAGACCACTCCTCAAGGGTGCATGACCATAAAAGATATTACTCATATAAATAGAACAACCATTATTCTCTCGATTTAAATGAATAACCGTCTCGCATCAAACAAGATCCAGATATAATGTTCATGCTCAACGCAGCACCAAATAACAATTATTTAGGTCTAAAACTAATCCCGAAGGTAGATGTAGAGGTAGCGTGCCGACCGCGATCACATCGACTTTGGAACCATTTCCCACGCCAAGATCGTCACCTCGTCCCTTTGCGAGTTCGCAATCCGTAGTCCCTGCTTCGAGTTGCAAATATTAGCAATGTAACCAGATCAAATACCAGTGCTACTACGAGCTCTAGTAAGGTACACATCAATAACATGTATATCACATATACCTTTGTTCACCTTGCCATCCTTCTTATCCGCCAAATACTTGGGGCGGTTCCGCTTCGGGACCGATCGCTTGCGGTAGAAGCACTCGATTTGTGTTTAGGGCCAGACTTGGGTTTCTTCTCTGAGCAGACAACTTGCTTGCTGTTCTTCTTGAAGTTCCTTTTTCTTCCTTTGCCTTTCTTCTTGAAACTAGTGGTTTTGTTGACCATCAACACTTGATGCTCCTTCTTGATTTCTACCTCCGCAGCCTTTAGCATTGCGAAGAGCTCGGTATAGTCTTTACTAACCCTTGCATATTATAGTTCATCACGAAGCCTTTGTAGCTTGGTGGCGTGATTGAGAATTACATCAATGACACAATCATCCGGAAGATTAACTTCCAATTGTGTCAAGTGATTGTAGTACCTGACATTCGAGTATATGCTCACTAATGTAACTATTCTCCTCCATCTTGCAGCTATAGAACTTATTGGAGACTTCATATCTCTCAATCCGGGCATTTTGTTGGAATATTAACTTCAACTCTGGAACATCTCATATGCTCCATGACGCTCAAAACGTCGTTGAAGTCCCGGTTCTAAGCCGTAAAGCATGGCACATCAACTATAGAGTAGTCATCACTTTGCTCGCCAGACGCTCATAACATCTGCGGTTGCATTAGCAAGAGTTCTGCACCTAGCGGTGCATCCAGACGTAACTCTTACAGGCAAAGAATGAGGATGATCCTCAAGTTACGGACCCGATCCGTGTAATTGCTACCATCATCTTTCAACTTTGCTTTCTCAAGGAACGCATTAAAATTCAACGGAACAACAAAGACGAGCCATCTATCTACAATTAAACATAAACAAGCAAGATACTATCAGGTACTAAGTTCATGATAAATTTAAGTTCAATTAATCATATTACTTAAGAACTCCCACTTAGACAGACATCCCTCTAGTCATCTAAGTGATCACGTGATCCAAATCAACTAAACCATAACCGATCATCACGTGAAATGGAGTAGTTTTCAATGGTGAACATCTTATGTTGATCATATCTACTATATGATTCACGCTCGACCTTTCGGTCTCCGTGTTCCGAGGCCATATCTGCATTGCTAGGCTCGTCAAGTATAACCCGAGTATTCTGCGTGTGCAAAACTGGCTTGCACCCGTTGTAGATGGACGTAGAGCTTATCACACCCGATCATCACGTGGTGTCTGGGCACGACGAACTTTGGCAACGGTGCATACTCAGGGAGAACACTTCTTGATAATTTAGTGAGAGATCATCTTATAATGCTACCGTCAATCAAAGCAAGATAAGATGCATAAAAGGATAAACATCACATGCAAATCAATATAAGTGATATGATATGGTCATCATCATCTTGTGCTTCATGATCTCCATCTTGCAAGACCACCATGATCACCATCGTCACCGGCGCGACACCTTGATATCCATCGTAGCATCGTTGTCGCCTCGCCAAACTTATGCTTCTCGACTATCGCTACCGCTTAGTGATAAAGTAAAGCATTACAGGCGATTGCATTGCATACAATAAAGCGACAACCATATGGCTCCACCGATTGCCGATAACTTCGGTTACAAAACATGATCATCTCATACAATAAAATATAGCATCACGTCTTGACCATATCACATCACAACATGCCCTGCAAAAACAAGTTAGACGTCCTCTACTTTGTTGTTGCAAATTTTACGTGGCTGCTACGGGCTTAAGTAAGAACCAGTCTCACCTACGCATCAAAACCACAACGATATTTCACAAATAGACTCCGTTTAACCTTCTCAAGGACCGGGCGTAGCCACACTCAGTTCAACTAAGGTGAGAGAGACAGACACCCGCCAATCACCTTTAAGCAACGAGTGCTCGTGGCGGTGAAACCAGTCTCGCGTAAGCGTCTGCGTAATGTCGGTCCGGCCGCTTCATCTCACAATACCGCTGAACCAAAGTATGACATGCTGGTAGGTAGTATGACTTGTATCGCCCACAACTCACTTGTGTTCTACTCGTGCAAAACATCAAACCATAGAAAAAACCTAGTCTCGGATGCCATCGTTGGGGAACGTAGTAATTTCAAAAAATTCCTACGCACACGCAAGATCATGGTGATGTATAGCAACGAGAGGGGAGAGTGTTGTCTCACGCCCTCGTAGACCCGGCGGAAGCGATCACAACGTAGAGGAAGTAGTCGACGTTCTCCTCGCGATCCGACCGATCCGGCGCCGTTACTCGGCGCCCCGAGTTCTTGACACACGTACAGCTCGATGGCGTCCCTCGTACTCGATCCAGCCGAGTGTCGAGGGAGAGTTTCACAAGACGACGGCGTGGTGGCGATCTTGATGTTTCACGGCGCAGGCTTCGCTTAAGCTTCGATGGTATGACCGAGGTGGAATATGGTGGAGGGGCACCGACACGGCTAAGGAACGATCCGTAGATCAATACTTGTGTGTTCTAGGGTGCCCCTGCCCCGTATATAAAGGAGGGAGGGGGAGGCCGGCCGCCTAGAGAGGCGCTGGAGGAGTCCTACTCCCACCGAGTAGGACTCCCCCCTAGTTGGAATAGGATTGGGGGAGGGAAGAGGAGAGGCGCCGCCTCCTTGTCCTATTCGGACTGGGGGGAGAGGCGCGCCACCTCCTGGCCGGCCCTCCTCTTCTCCTCGAGGCCCACCGAGGCCCATTTACCCCGGGGTTCCGTAACCTCCGGTACTCAGGTAAATTCTGTTTTACTTGGAACCATTCGAACTCCAAACATAGGCTTCAATATATCAATCTTTATGTCTCGACCATTTCGAGACTCCTCGTCTTGTCCGTGATCACATCCGGACTCGAACTTCTTCGATACATCAAAATACATAAACTCATAATAACCGCCATCGAAACCTTAAGCGTGCGGACCCTACGGTTCGAGAATAATGTAGACATGACCTAGAACTATTCTCGATCAATAACCAATAGCGGGACCTGGATGCCCATATTGGTTCCTACATATTCTACGAAGATCTTTGTCGGTCAGACCGCATAACAACATACGTTGTTCCCTTTGTCATCGGTATGTTACTTGCCCGAGATTCGATCGTCGGTATCCAATACCTAGTTCAATCTCGTTACCGGCAAGTCTCTTTACTCGTTCCGTAATACATCATCTCACAGCTAACTCATTAGTTGTAGTGCTTGCAAGGCTTCAGTGATGTGCATTACCGAGAGGGCCCAGAGATACCTCTCCGACAATCGGAGTGACAAAACCTAATCTCGAAATATGCCAACCCAACATCTGCCTTTGGAGACACCTGTAGTACTCCTTTATAATCACCCGATTCGTTGTGGCGTTTGGTAGCACCAAAGTGTTCCTCCGATAAACGGAGTTGCATAATCTCATAGTTACAGGAACATGTATAAGTCATGGATAAAAGCGGTAGCAACATACTAAGCGATCGTGTGCTAAGCCAATGGAATGGGTCATGTCAATCGATCATTCTACTAATGATGTGACCTTGTTAATCAAATAACAACTCTTTGTTCATGGTCGGAAACATAACCATCTTTGATTAACAAGCTAGTCTAGTAGATGCATACTAGTGACATCTTGTTTTGTCTATGCATTCACACATGTATCATGTTTCCGGTTAATACAATTCTAGCATGAATGATAAACATTTATCATGAAATAAGGAAATAAATAATAACTTTATTATTGCCTCTAGGGCATATTTCCTTCAACACCTACGAACGCCAGTGGTTGAGGTCGGTGTCACGCCACTACCCGAGGCCGCCGCCTCGGCTCTGACCCCCCCCCCATGCGACAGAGAGGACAGATCCTCGCCGCACCTTCCCCGACGGTCCGGCAGCCCCCTCTGATGGCAACGAGGGATTGGAGAAAGGGGATGGGAGGCCAACGACGAGCTAGGGTTAGCGCCGCCCAATCGCCCCTCGGGAACGACGCGGGGCCAAGGGGTATCATTTCATTATATCAAAGTTACTGCCAAAATATAAAAATAGGGATGCAATGGGATTCAAGTATGACTGTTCTGTGGTATGAGTCTCTTAAGATGTCAAGAGTGATCGATCAACTATTCATATGCGGTGAAGAAAGTCATGACAGTGTTAATGTGATATCACCTCACAAGGTCGGGGGGGGGGGTAGAGAATCTCATGCATAAAGGTACGTCGTTGCAACGGATTGTATCATTATTCATGGATAATATATTTTTGAATAGTTTGGATTCGCTTACCACATGTGACACATGGTAGTCATGGTTAATTAATAAAGCTTAGTTGTTCCTTGCAAACAAAAGACTATTACTATAACAAATTATTTATTTTGAAAATTAACCGAAGTGGCACAATATTAAGTCCAGGGTATATGCAGAAATCACGCTATACTATGAACATTTTTTTAATGCCATCACATTTTTTAAACTATGCTAAAAATAATTAGACACCATTAAAAAATTAAGTTCACGATTTTTCACATTTTTTTAGAATATATTGTATGTATTTAGAATATTTCTTTGAAAAGTACGAACAAACCTGCTGGGCCGGCCCAATAATAGCGAAACCTCCTTTGTCTTGCAACAGGCGATACATAGCCGCTCGCCGCAAATGGTAGCCCGTCTCGAGCTCGCCTTCCTCGTTCCCCAGAACTCGCTCGTCTTCCTCGTTCCTCTTTGAGGTCGAGCCCTCCTCCGCCTCCTACCTGCTGATTGGGGCGTTCGATCCGGATTCCACCTGCTCTGCTTGGTAAGCGTGCCCTCTAGCTTCGCCTCCCGCTGTAGTGAGGAATCGGCCCGCGGTGACCTAAATCGCCGGTGCCCCTTCCGTCTTCCTCGCCTCCGGCACGGCTCCGCCGCCACGCGATCTATCGCTCCGGCGAGGCCGGCCTTTTCCATCTGCTTCCTTAGCTCCCTGTGTTGATTCTGAAGCTTCTGCTGCTGCCCCCATCGAGCCGCTTTTGCTGTTAGTTGTTATTGACGAAATTTCCATCCAGATAGTCAAGATAGATATTACATTGCTATTTCGGGTTATTATGGCCTTATGGATGCTATGCATAAACAAAATAGTCACCGCTGCAATTGTGCAGCAATATCCAAATAGTATACATGGAACTGGAATTCTGTCACCCACTGTTTTCATTCTCTCCAAATCTAGATAAGCGTAGTCTAGGATTGGCTTAAGCACCATTCATCTGTTTCTGATGTGGTCTGTACCCTACCTCAAACAGGATTAGAAGATATAAATAATGGCTGCACAAGACACTCCTATGATCACCGAGGATGACTATGAGGTACCCATCTTTTAGGTTTTTTTTATTACTAGCAAAAGGGCCCGTGCGTTGCAACGGATACAACATTATTTATGACTCAAAAAACTTTTTGTAAGCATAAAAACAATAAGCTACCTTGGGCAGCGGCATGCTAAGTGGCGTACGGGAGGATCGATGTTTTTTCCCCTACTTATCGATGGTATGGTGAGCAATTTCCTTTAACTTCAGGGACTGTTTGAATGGCTGTTGAGAAAAGGCATCCCTCCCTTTAATAGAAGAATGTTATTGGAAAGAATTACCTGACGTATCCATTTGCGTGGAGAGCTGTGGTACCAAGGATTCGGTTACTGGGCCGAAGATTGTCTGAATAGATCGTTATGTACCAATACACAATAATCGCCATTAACTCCAATATCTTTTAATTCATTGGATCTCTCTTTACTTCAGATTTCTTATACTTAGTTTATATCTTTCCACTTCCAACAGTACCAGAATATAATCCTAGTCCATGCAATTTTGAAAACCAGAAGAAATGTCACAATTTTGAGGATATAGACATATATATAGTGACCACAATTTACCATGCTACATAAAAGCTAAATTTAAGCCTGAAACTGAGCATATCAATCATGGTGCAACTTCTGCACCGTGGCCTTTATCCTATGCCTGCCCACCAGAATCTAGTCATTTAGTTCATCTCTATGCCATAAATAACAGAAGTTCATAACAAACTGAGGAAAACTGAGCTATGAACTAATTAAAGGAAGCTTACACGGTTTCCAAGTGAAATCTGTGTGGACACAATTTTTTCCTCTATTTTTTTGTGGACTCCTTGTTTTTTTCTTTTTTGCAGGAGACTCCTTTGTTGACCTAAAGAAGAATTAAAAAAGAATGAAATTAAACGGACTGCTTCCTTAGAAGGATTTGGGTGGAACCATTGCTAAGTTGATGAAAAACAAAATTAACTGAGAAAAATAAATTAAGGGGTCGCTTTGTTTTATAGATGGAGTCGTTGAATTTTTTTCATTGATGTCCAGAAATACAAAATAAACTACAGAAAAATTAAAGAAAAGAGACAAAGGAACTGGAGTTCTCCTGTATAATTCATGAATTTGGTATAGATATAGCTATTAGCACAGTCACACACGTACCACGGTACCTGGGTGCTTCCTCGTCTCGCAAGACTGGAGAAGGTAGAGACAGCATCGCCATCATAGACGAACGACAAGGAGAGCAGTCGCCATAGGCTCTGGCGAGATGAGCGGCCGCCGTGCGTATGGCCTGCGGTCTCGCGAATGCCGAGTATATTAGCAACTTAGCACGCCGCGCGCGCACGCACATGAGCCACATACAAAACTGCATACGGTTATGACGGACACGCATAAAAAGAAACCGAGAAGCCAGATAATCAGCGCTAAGGAAGATGACGCGGTGTGGATGGCTCGGCTACATGGGAAGTTCATTGTCTTTGTCGCATGATTGTTACGCCCGTGGTTGGGCACATCCGCACATGCCCGCAAGCCGGGAATCGAGGCAGGGTGGTTTCGTTGTGGAGATAGCGGCGGCGACAACATGGCCTCTGAGCCTAGTGATCTGGCGGTGGGCTTCCCGATCGCGCCTTCGCCGACGCTGAAAGCTCCTTGTCACCGGGCGGCCATGGCTGGTCCTCTCCGACTTCTACCACTCGGATCTCCAACCCGAGCTCTGTCGTTCCCGGCGTGGCGCCATCGTGCTTCGCAACAAACATCTTGGCTCCTTCGCGGGCTTTGGTCTGGCGGCAGCCGACTCGGTTCATGGTGCACGCCATGCATGGTCTTCTTCCGCGACGCGTGGGCGAGCGGGTAGGCAGCGGCCGCCATGGCATTTGCGAGTCGAGCTGGTGGCGTCGGGAAGAGAGGCGACGGAGGAGATCGGACGGCGGCGTGCGCTTGGTGGCGGGTTGGGCTGCGATTGAGCGTGGTGGTCGGTGGCGGTCGCCGAGTCGTCAACGATGGCGCTTGGTGCATGGCTCGTGGAACGCGTGGAGGAGTGCTTACGATCGTGCGTGGGACAGCGGGGCGGCGAGAGCGCAATTTAGCTGGATTTCGGTCGAGCCTTTCATCTTTTAACAATGAAATTCTGTGTGAAATCCGGGTCGGGCACTCATGACTTCTTATTGGAATAGTTCTCGTATAATGATTATGTCCCAAACGTACACGGCGACAGCGACGGTGGTGCCGTACACACTACGTCCTCTTAATGGATCCACGAACTAAGAAAAGGTGGGATGGTTGGCTGGAAACATATATGGGCTGCTGTAATAGTCCGAAAGAACGTGAAAGGATGGGCATACGTGACTATAATAACTTGCAGAAAGAATTATGATATATATATAGATAGATTAGTACCACCTTGGAATTGGATTTTGGAAAAAATATGGATGTGTTGAAAAAAATACTGAAAGCGTAAATTTATGGGAAGAAGCGTATTGTGATGGTGAACCCGGAGACCCAATCCGTGCTTTATTATTAGGGAGAGATATAGGGCGCTTTTACTAGTGAACTACCACAATATCTCTTGTACAATATTTTTCTCATGGCTACAGGATCACAGTCGCAGGAAATGTTTTTAATGCGCATCTGATTTTACCAATTTTGTGTAACATTACTCGCATATTATCGGTTAAATAGTGCTCAAAGTTCAACTTAAGCTGGCCAACCATGCCCTATAAATATCAGCAGAGTAAGAAAAAGAAGAGCCTGGTTTCTTGTTTTACATGTTGCTATATGTCTGAAATTCTCTGATTTGCACCGGTTTGGACACGTGGGAGACTTGCTACGGTGTTTACCAATGCTAGATGCACATCAGATATCTTAAAGTAATATAGTCTTCAATTGTTAGATTATACTTGAAAAGAATTTGAGTAGATGTAACTGTTGGACCAGTTCATCTTATTTTATGCTTTTACTTGAACAAGATTTTGGTGGGAATTGTATTTCTAAATCAATTGTTTGTAAGGATCAAAATTTTCTACTCTTCTTGAGTTTTTGCTGTTGTTGTGAGCTATATGCCTACGTTTTTCAGACTCAGCAGAAGAAGCAAGCTGCTGCAGATGTTCTTTTCAACTATTCACAGTTTGTTATGGTGTGCATTGGTGAGGGAGTTCGCCCGACTGATCTCCGGTTGCATCTTATGAAGGTAGATTTGCTATCCTGTAACTTGTTGTGTTTTTCTTAATGTTGCACATTTATTACCATCATTTATTCATTTTTAATGTTGGCCCTAAGCATGCGGGTACCTGTTCCTGCCAGAATTTCGTCTTTGTGTGCGCACAACAGTTTTTTAGGTGCTCATGATTAATTTCCCAAAGCATAGAGAGGCCCAGGCCTTTACATAGTCAAGAGTAGATACATTATATTTTATTAGTGACATGTCTATTCTTAAGCCAAAGGAAGGAATTATTAGAGCAACAAATTTGACGCTGAACCAGATATACCAATTTGATACCTTTCACTGATTCTTATTCCTGGAGGGACTTTTATGTTTAGGATTTCTGGACCTCTGAGATAGTGAGATCATAAGTTTTATGCACCATTCGCCTACAGTGGTTTACAATGGATATTCGCCTACAGTGGTTTACAATGGATATTCGCCTTGATCATTTGATCACTCCATGGATGCTTTTCTTCTTTTCATTTGATCACTCCATGGATGTTTGCTTGAAGGGTGTGCAACTGTTCTTTTTTTTTTGAGCAACCGGCAGGAGCTTTGCCTTTTCATTAAGAAGAGCAAGAACTGGCCAGTTAATAGAGAAAATTGGCTGGGAACCGATACATCAGTGACACACACACCAGCACCAAGATCGCGCACCAGGCGAGCCGCCGGCTTCACCACACGAGCAACTAGAGCAGACACCCTACAACCAGATTCAAAGCCGCCGCGCTGACTCCGGCATCCACGCCGGTCCCAAGGCCACAACCAGACGAGTCGACGAATCAGTCGCCCAAGCAACCAGAGATGACATCCTACAACAGCACAACAGTTTTTGGAGCTACTGCTCTGACTTACAAACCTAAGACACACGCTGACCCCGAGGCCGAGCACTAGGCGAGCGCCGGCTCCATCACCCAAGCAACTGAAGCCGACACCCCACAACCAGATCCGAAGCCGCCGCTCCAGCATCCACGCCGGCCCGAAGCCGACACCTTAAGAAGACATCGAGATCCGGAGCCACCACTCTGACCTCCACATCGAGTGAAGCCATGCACCGCCCGATTCGATGGCCCGACCACGGCGTCCGCCATAGACGCTGGCATGGCAACTCTGCACGATAGTCTTATCTGGCTAGGCCATGGCCTCCTAAGGTGATGCCTCCAAGGAGGAAGTGACGAGGACGCCGCCATCCCCTCCTCCGCCAGAAACAGGGGACTTAAACTTTCGCCTGGAGGATTCAATACCACAGACTTCGGGAGATGAAATAGAGCACCCACGATGCCCCCTCCAAGGAGGGCAACGACGCCCGCAGGTGTCACCATTGTTGGCACCAACCATCTGTTCACCTTGTGTTTTATGTCTTGGGATATTCACTCAAACAAGATAACATGTTTCTGGTGCAATTAAGATGTTAGTTAGCTGCATTCTTGCATTTGAAACTAAATTAGCAAGGGGTGCAAATGAAGGCCTAACTATTCTGGCTTTGGCATATGGCTATGGGCCTGTTAGGGCTAGCTGTTCCAAAAGTGCACTTTCTGATTACCCATCTCATTCAAAATAAGGAACGAGTAGTGTTTTATCTTCAAGTTGCACGTTCTACCCCTTGAACTCCAAGCGTTTCAAAACTAAGCATCTCTACTCATTAAGTTTTAAGTCTGCAGCCTAACTTTTTTATGCTTGGATGCAATTTGACTAGCAAAACACATGTCTCAGTGAGGATAGTGGCTATATAAGCACAATTGACACCCGGCAATTCATGCTTCTGTTAGCCAACAAACTCAGCGGTTATTTCTTCCGGCCCTGAGTCCATCAGACTGATATGATGCTAACCCAGATCTTCTGTTTCCCATTTCCCCAGGAAGTTTCAGGGATGCCCACCTCTTTGAAGGAAGAGCCACGGCAGGCAGCTGCCTCCCCAGATTCTAGCGGTGAACCATCATCCTCTGGGACGATGAAAGAAGACAGGAGCGAAATCCCATAGGCTTCATCTGCATCTTGCAAGGAGATGGATATCTCAGGATGATAGGCGCTGATTTGTGATCAGAAATGTAAATAAGTTAGCATGCTTGAGGCGAGGCCTGATTTGGTTTACAGCGCTGAAGAGCACATTTTCCTGGCGGATGGTAACGTTTGTGATCATTTTTCAAGCCACTTGCATTGCATCTATTAGTTGGGGTCCATATCTTCCTGCCATATGGGTAGATAGCCTATAATTGCCGAACAATACTGTTGTGTTGTCCATGTCTTCTGTTTAATCAGGTTGATTGGAGGTTCTGTTTTGCATTCCGGGGTTGGCAGGTACATTGTGGCTTACATTCCTAGAGCTTAGTTTCAAATGAGTTCATGGGTGTTGTGGAATGCATCCTGATTTCTTGCAGCTAAGTTTTGTAATGGACACCAAATCTGATTGTGAAGACCCTTTTTAGCTCTATTCTTTTTTGAAATATAAGCACCTTCCATTGGATTTTAGGGTTATACGGGGCACAATTGATGGAATTTATGCAAGCGCAAGATCATATCGCTAGGCACAAATCTTAGCAGCAGAACATGCAGCATCATCGCTGGGGGTTGGGAGAGCGACTCCGGGGATGTATCTGGTGCACCGGGGCAATTTGTGCTACTGGTGCACCGGTCGCCTATTGCACATTTTAAAATGTTCGAAAAAAATTGCCCCGGTGCACCGGTCGCCTATTGCACATTTTAAAATGTTCGAAAAAATCCAGAAAAAAATTAGTGCATTAACACAATATGAATGTATGTTGTCACAAGAATTTAGATCAATATTCGAAACATTGCTCGAGATACAAAAATAACAAATTTGACACCAAATAGTAGTGTAGTGTCAAAAACGCTCTTATATTATGGGGATGGAGGGAGTACATAACACAAGTTGGGCTTCAGTTTTGGCCCATTAACACATTGACGTCAAATTTGTCATTTTTTAATTTTGACCATTGTTTTGAATTTTGATTTGAATTTTTGTCAAAGCATACGTTTTATGTTGTATTGATACAGTAATTTATTTCCGAATTTTTTTGAATATTTTCTAATGTGCAACGGGTCCAGTGCACCGGTAGCACCAGATACGTTCCCGAGTGACTCAAAGATCACCCGCTCCACCTCCGTTAGAAAGGGTGTAGATAGAATGAGGATCTTCGGCCCAGATACCAAACCGACTGAAGCTTATGAAATTCTGGAAGTTCCTCTTAAAAAGTCGTTTACATGAGGATCTTAGTGCTTGTGCGTTTGAGAAGTTAGGTTTTTACTCAGTAAGATGGGCTTATCGGTTGCTGTCTGATGAGAAAGCGCAGTCGGAGGATACTGAGTGACACTGTAGCAAACTCAATCTATGCCATTGTGGTCCATGAGACCAGCTTCGCAAAAACACTTTCTGCAAGGGTGAAGGGGAGACATCACGTCCTGGTTTTATCAATCAAGGTTAATGTCGATGCGGCCTACTCATCGACTACTGATCAGGCGACTACTGGAATTATTATTGCCCGGGGTACAGGTGGGGAGTTCTTTCTTGCAGCTGCTCAGAGATATGACAATGTGCTGAATCCCTTGGCAGCTGAAACACTTCCTCCGTGATAGTGTGTGCATTTGGCATAACCTGGCGGTTTTGGTGGATATGTGGAACAACACGCCGCAATGCAGGTCTAATATTACGGGGCTTCTACAGGAAATCAAGGACCATAGACGGGGTTTTAACTCGTTTTAAGTCATCTTTTTATTTGTAAAGAAGCTAATGTTGCGTGCAAAATTTTCCTGACCAGAGACTGGCGTGGTGCTGCCCCGGCGCAGCTCAATAAATGTATGAGCTATAAAATGAGCTCTATTGATTGCCAAAAGAAAAGGAAAGAGTAAAGCTTCTTATACTGACTCGCCACATTGGCATTGGCATGGTACAACAATCCATAAAACCTTCAGCATGAAAACAACATGTCCTTTCCTTTTGCTCGAAAAAAAGAAACACGTCTTTCACGCATCATTAGCTTTACTAGGTAGATAGCAAAAAGAAAAAAAAACACTTAGCTAATAGGTGGATTCTGCAAGGCATCCAAGCTTCGGCCTATTCGCTCTTCTATCCAGGCAAGTCTCCTCTCAAGTTTTAGCACACTGGTATGCAGAACCCTAACATCAACTTCTGCCAGCTTTGCAAATGAGCGTATCAACACGTAATAATCAGCATGTCCGATGCAGACAAGACTACCGGTTATTGTCTTCCTTCTATAGTGAAGGTAGCCATTTGACCTAAGCCACTTCCTTGGCGGCAGATAACAAAACCCATGATCTTCCATTTCCGACTTAATCCTTTGCAACCCTGATGATGATGCAGAAAAGCTCCTTGCACCAACAGAAGTTCCATCCCGACATCGTTTATTCATCACTTCATTCGTGGTTCGCGTTTCCTCCATGCGAGCTTTTGGATTCCCATCCTACAATGCAATAGGTTTAGCCATCAAATCAACAGCAATCACCCCCAAAAGACGCGTGGATAATCCTCGAGGTGCTACACCCATATTAATTTTAGGTTCAAAACCAGTATGTGCTGCAAATGAAATAGGGGCCTTTTTTATGAATAGCAACTTTCTTGTTCTTCATCTTTTAATTTAATATTTTGGGAGTTCCCACAAAAATCTTTCAGACTATTTGTGTTAGATTTCTAAAATCATTTACTCTCTTCGATCCAAATTAATTGTTGCAGCTTTAGTACAACTTTGTATACAATTAATATGGATCTGAGGGAGTAAGATATTTTTTCCATGCTGATTTTGTTTTAGAAATAACATCCATAGATACAACCCTGCTGTTAATGGTTTGCACTCAAGAGGAAGGCTGCATCCGTATAAATTAGAAGTTGAAAATCAATATGTGGTGAGAAAAATAGAGAACATTTTACGAATAGCAATTTTCTTGCAAGTAACAGCAGCTCCCTCCGTGGTATGTCGCTTCCCTGCCAGAAAAGGTCGATTCCTGGCTGGCCATCTACACCACCAACCATAGCCACCAACTACTGCCAAGGCTACCCGTTTGACCGTCGCCTATTGCTTATGCACGTCTAGGGGAGTGCCTAGGGACACCTTTTTTTAACCTTGTTTACACTAGATGCTGATACAGCTAATAACTTCAAAGCAACTAATCCAGCCACAAAAGGGAAACATTAAAGTAGAGCCAAGACAAAATAAGATTACGGTGAGGATTTGAGGAGTCGGATAAGATGAGAAGTACTCCATGATGGAGACAATCAGACAATCATAGAGAGAGACACTACAGCTTTGCTGCTTGATGCAAAAGACGAACAAGAGTTGACAACAATATCAAACTGGGTGCATTACCTCTCGTCCTTTGTACATATCCTGAAAGATCTCTATTAAGTGATCCTCTTCAACTGAACATGAAATCCCAGGGAAAACAATATCTTTGCAATATTTGATATAAGAGTGAAGGTCCTTTGAATAGTCTGTAAATTAGGAAACTTAGTCAATTTTGTACCACTAGTAAATATTTAGTCCAGTCACAACTAGTGCCAGACAAGAATGCATTCAGTCAAAACATTATAACTTTGAACAAACATATCATTGTGATTTGTGAACAACTTATGAGAACAAATGTTTTATCCAATATACTTTGAAGTTATTGCACTTCTATACTTTCCTTATAAGATAACAAAATATATTGGTCTAAAACTCTAAATACATATCTAGTTATTACAATGCTATAAAGGGAAGTTACCGATCACCATCTGTACGAAAAAAAGATAGAAGTGCAGTTTTGTCTTAGTTGACAATTTGACACATAATGAGTTGCTCTACAGCCGTCTACTCCCTCCGTTCCTAAATATATGTCTTTCTAGAGATTTCAACAAGTGACTACATGCAGAGCAAAATGAGTGAATCTACACTCTAAAATATGTCTATATACATCCGTATGTGGTAATCCATTTGAAATCTCTAAAAAGACTTATATTTAGGAACGGAGGGAGTATATCAGAACTCTCTGTTTGTGTAAGGAAACATTAGAATAGCTTACTGGACAATCCAGAGGTAATGCAGAAAACCAGTATTTCTCACTGGAAGATACTCGTGCATTGTCTGTTAATTTTTGTAATGCTGTGCAGATGCCCCGCAAATGTTCAAGCCTAGTGTTATTAGACACTAACAAGCATTAAGGAGCTCTCTATTTAAGTGTGGAAGTTCAGATCCAGGAAATGTCAAAAGTTATTTATTGCGAAAAACAAAAGCCACAAACTCCATGCATACATCAACGTATTATTTCTCCCCATACAAAATATACATGAGTATGTTACTCTAGCCTTGCCAATTTTTAATACAAAGTGAATTTCCAAAAAAGGTTGAAATACAGCTATGGCGATGATCCGTACATATCCTACCTCAGTAACTGAAAATTACCATGGTGAGATAGACTAGCGGCTCTACACATACGAGGGTATAACCTGTTAACACAAAATATGACAAGGCTACCATAATACTTCCTCTGTTTCACAATAAATGTCATGGTTTTAGTTCAAATTTAAACTAAAACCACGACACTTATTTTAACTTAACAGAGGGAGTAGATAGTACCATAGTAGTCCCTCTTATGACATAGCTACTGCACTAGAAGCTAGAATAACATGTATTTAGTAACATAGAGGTAAGTATCAAATAAACCACTAACGGGCAGTATAAGGATGAGACTTGACATGCGTACATTGCAAGAAAAAAATAATGTGGATTGAAGCAAATGGTCATCGAAAGTTACCATGCGCAATATCAATTTTATCATAGGCACTTGCAAGAGTGCATAGCAATTCCTTTGTGCCAAATTCCTCACTAGTGCCGCCTTCAGGCCTCTTAGATGGTGGTAAATTTGCATCAGGATCAGACCCATCTGCATTTCTTCCTGTCTCACAAATCTCCTGAAGGGCAAAAAGAAAGTTCAGTACATTATATTTAATACATGACTTAAGAGAGTGATCCTATATGGAATACTCACCTCCCATATCCCTTGACCATTGATGTTATACTGAACTCTTAGAGCCACTATTAGTATAGCCATTACACAGACCCGTGTGGGGACCCTTAATGGATTACTAGACAACCATAGTTCTGCAGGCAATGCCCACTCATAGATGCGGCAAGCATGAGGGAGGATTCTTTCTATCGGCAGAGACAACTCATTCAAGTAGCGTTGAGCAATAGCATAGAAATTAACTGAAGGAAGCTGCAATCCTATGCGTTGTGCTATGGACCCAGCTGCAGCTTCCAGTTGCCATGTTCCAATCACTCGGACTGGTCTGAATAGTTGTCTTGCACTCAAAGGGCAGTGTTTTACAGATCTCCCAAGATGCCTGTCCACTTCAGTAAATGCTGCCATATAAGGAAGCTTACCCTCCATTGCCCACCTACAGATGTCAGTCGGTAGGATGGCTTCCCGGGCAATATGACATGCCAGGAAACATACAGACAATGTTGAGTACACTGGCAGCATCGTTCTCAATGAGCGCAGAAAGATGAACTCAACCCTTCGTCTGTCTTTGCGTGGCAAGGCTTCATCCCCCCATTCACATTTCACCTCTTGAGGTTTCTGTTCGCCTGCACACAAAAGATACACATATATATATCTAACTTTGCTCTGGTCTTTCAATGGTAATAACTGAACAGGAGAGTAAATTGACACCTCCACTGGCAGAGCGCTTCAGTCTCTGCGCAGCCTCGTCCTCCGCGAGCACCTTCCGCGCCCAAATTTCGTCGAACACCTTGGAGGTAGCCACCCACCGCACCCAGATGGTTCCAGCCAGACCGCAGACAAGCGCGCCCACCCGGTACCTCTTGACCAGCACTTCCAGCTGCTGTTGCAGGATCACCTGCAGCCCCTGCACGTAGCGCCACCGGACCCGAGCACCCAGCTCCTCTGGCTCGCCCCAAGCCTCAGCGCCAAGCACAAAGTCGCGCGGCTCCTCGAAGTCAGTCTCAGGAGGGGGCTGCCGAGTGGGGTAAGGGGTTGGGTAGGGTGCGGGGGTGCGGAATTTGGGGGTTTTGTTGGCTTGGCTAACTCGGTGGAAGGACATGTTGCCGGTGACTTGGAAATCGTCGGGGTCCGCGGCAGTCGCCTGGGTGGATGTGTGGACAGCGGAGCACTGGTGGCACGAGAAGAAGCCGTCCTCGGCGTCGTCGGGGTTGTACTCCTCCGCCGCGCCGCAGTTGTCGCAGACCAGGCGGATGCTTCCTCCTCCCCCGCCTCCGCCGTAGTGATCCGGGGAGGCGCCACCGCCGTCATCCATGGGAGAAGTGTGGGTTTGCCCTTCCGGGGTACAAAAAAGTTGTTGTCGGTGTTAGCTATAAGATGCTTGCCTGCGGCCTGTGCCCGGTACCTTCGTGCCGCGGGCGCCCAGAGGTAGAGGCCGGCAATGGTGCGCCGCCGCCACCGTCGGCTGGGTCGGGCCCCCGCCCGACGCGACTGGCTACTAGCCAACTAGGGCACGCGTGAGTTAGGGGTCTGGATGGGGAGCTGCGGAGTGGGAGGAGGGCGGAGAGGGGGCGGGGGTCCGGAGGGCAAGGAAGGCCGCCGCGCCGGCGAGGGCGAGTGCCGTGACTAGGGTCGCGTAGGGGGGAAGGGGACTGTGGGGCGCGCCGCTGAGACTGCGGCAAGACGGACTCGGGACGGGGAGAGCCTAGTTCAGGCCTACCATAGCAGGCCTTGGGCCGTAGTCTATCTCTCAGCACACGTGAATTCGGATCTTTTTTTTTAGTTGGAAACTTGTTGCAGCTTTTCTTTTAGGGAAATTGTTGCAGCTTTATTAAGGCCATGTTTGAAATCTCTCCACTCCGCTCAACTCCGCGGAGCTGCAGAGCTCGGTTTGAGCTGCTCCGTAAAAAGCTGCAACAGCCTGCTCCGCTCCGGGAGCTGAGTCGCGGGAGCGGAGAGAAACCGAAGATGCACTAAATTGTCACCTACAATCCGATGCCACCTCCTCGCTAACAAAAGCAGGTGAAACCCGAAATCAATTTTTACAGAGCTTATTTCTGCAACCTTTTCTATCTAGTATATGGTCAAAATTTATTCGTCGATCGACACGCCCAAATGACTCTAAACCCCACAAAAGTTTGAAGTTGCCCTTTCACCTCTTCAATAAGAGGACCATGTGACAAGAGGTCTCTCACCACATTGTTAATCTTGCGAGCGACATTCTATAAGTCGGATTCCAGTAGCAATTTATGTACAATCCCTAGGTTGTTGTTAGCCATGGCCGCCACAAACCCGGCATGGTTCATGTGGTCGAGCCTCATGGGGAAAAACAACAGATCATGACGGAAGGAAAAGTTCGAGTATTTGGTCGTGCATTTTGGGTGTTCGAGCAATGCGTGAGGACTTTCGAACAGTGTAGGCCTGTCATCGCTATTGATGGTGTTGGTGAACGTAGTAATTTCAAAAAAATTCCTACGCACACGCAAGATCATGGTGATGGCATAGCAACGAGAGGGGAGAGTGTTCGTCCACGTACCCTCGTAGACCGTAAGCGGAAGCGTTAGCACAACACGGTTGATGTAGTCGTACGTCTTCACGATCCGACCGATCCAAGCACGGAACGTACGGGGCCTCCGAGTTCAACACATATTCATTTCGATGGCGATCTCCGTCCTCCGATCCAAATAAGCTCGGAGATGAGTTCCGACCTGACGGCGTGGTGACAATGATGATGTTCTACGGCGCGAGGCTTCGCCTAAACTCATGACGATATGACCGAGGTGGAATATGGTGGAGGGGCACCGCACACGGCTAAGGAACGATCCGTAGATCAACTTGTGTGTCTATGGGGTGCTCCCCGCCTCGTATATAAAGGAGCAAGGGGGAGGCCGGCCGCCCTTGGTCGCGCCAAGGAGGAGGAATCCTCCTCCTAGTAGGAGTAGGACTCCTCCTTTCCTACTCCTACTAGGAGGGAAGGAAGGGAGAGGGGAAGGAAGGGGCCCCCTCCTAGTCCAATTCGGACCCGGAGGGGGCGGCGCGCGCCCATCTTGCCGCCCTCTCTCCTTTCCTCTAAGGCCCATAAGGCCCAATACTCTCCCGGGGGTTCCGGTAACCCCTCTGGCACTCCGGTTTTCTCCGAAATCATCTGGAACACTTCCGGTGTCCGAATATAGTCGTCCAATATATCAATCTTTATGTCTCGACCATTTCGAGACTCCTCGTCATGTCTGTGATCACATCCGGGACTCCAAACAAACTTCGGTACATCAAAACTTGTAAACTCATAATAAAATTGTCATCGTAACGTTAAGCGTGCGGACCCTACGGGTTCGAGAACTATGTAGACATGACCTAGAGCCATTCTCGGTCAATAACCAATAGCGGGACCTGGATGCCCATATTGGTTCCTACATATTCTACGAAGATCTTTATCGGTCAAACCACATAACAACATACGTTGTTCCCTTTGTCATCGGTATGTTACTTGCCCGAGATGTGATCGTCGGTATCCAATACCTAGTTCAATCTCGTTACCGGCAAGTCTCTTTACTCATTCTGTAATACATCATCTTATAACTAACTCATTAGTTACAATGCTTGCAAGGCTTAGGTGATGAGTATTACCGAGAGGGCCTAGAGATACCTCTCCGACAATCGGAGTGACAAAACCTAATCTCGAATTATGCCAACCCAACATGTACCTTCGGAGACACCTGTAGAGCACCTTTATAATCACCCGATTCGTTGTGACGTTTGGTAGCACACAAAGTGTTCCTCCGTAAACGGAGTTGCATAATCTCATAGTTGCAGGAACTTTGTATAAGTCATGAAGAAAGCAATAGCAGTATACTAAACGATCAAGTGCTAGGCTAACGAAATGGGTCATGTCAATCACATCATTCTCCTAATGATGTGATCCCATTAATCAAATGACAACACATGTCTATGGTTAGGAAACATAACCATCTTTGATTAATGAGCTAGTCAAGTAGAGGCATACTAGTGACACTATGTTTGTCTATGTATTCACACATGTATTATGTTTCCGGTTAATACAATTCTAGCATGAATAATAAACATTTATCATGATATAAGGAAATAAATAATAACTTTATTATTGCCTCTAGGGCATATTTCCTTCAGTCTCCCACTTGCACTAGAGTCAATAATCTAGTTCACATCGCCCTGTGATTTAACACCAATATTCATATCTGTATATGATTAACACCCATAGTTCACATCGTCGTGTGACCAACACCCAAAGGGTTTACTAGAGTCAATAATCTAGTTCACATCGCTATGTGATTAACACCCAAAGAGTACTAAGGTGTGATCATGTTTTGCTCGTGAGAGAAGCTTAGTCAACGGGTCTGTTATATTCGGAGTCGTATATATTTTGCAAATATTCTATGTCTACAATGCTCTGCATGGAGCTACTCTAGCTAATTGCTCCCACTTTCAATATGTATCCAGATTGAGACTTAGAGACATCTAGATTGGTGTAAAAGATTGCACCAATGTAACTCTTTATGACGGGCTCTTTTATCACCTCCATAATCGAGAAATATTTCCTTAGTTCTCACCAAGGATAATTTTGACCAATGTCCAGTGATCTACTCCTAGATCACTATTGTACTCCCTTGCCAAACCAGGGCAGAGTATACAATAGGTCTGGTCCATAACATGGCATACTTTGTAGAACCTATGACTGAGGCATAGGGAATGACTTTTCATTCTCTTTCTATTTTCTGCTGTGGTCGGGATTTGAGTCTTACTCAATTTCATACCTTTGCAACATAGGCAAGAACTCTTTCTTTGACTGTTCCATTTTGAACTACTTCAAAATCTTGTCAAGGTATGTACTCATTGAAAATCTTATCAAGCGTCTTGATCTATCTCAATAGATCTTGATGCTCAATATGTAAGTAGCTTTACCGAGGTCTTTCTTTGAAAAAACTCCTTTCAGACACTCCTTTATGCTTTGCAGAATAATTCTACATTATTTCCAATCAACAATATGTCATTCGAAATACTTATCGAAATGTTTGAGTGCTCTCACTCACTTTCTTGTAAATCTGAGCCTTTCCAAAAGTCTCAGATATAAAACCATATGCTTTGATCAACTCATCAAAGCGTATATTCCAACTCCGAGATGCTTGCACCAGTCCATTGATGGATTCTTTGGAGCTTGCACACTTTGTTAGCATCTTTAGGATTGACAAAACCTTCTGGTTGCATCATATACAACTCTTCTTTAATAAATCCATTAAGGAATGCAGTTTTGACATCCATTTGCCAGATTTCATAAAATGTGGCAATTGCTAACATGATTCGGACAGATTTAAGCATCGATACGAGTGAGAAAATCTCATTGTATTCAACACCTTGAACTTTGTCAAAAACCTTTTTCGACAAGTCTAGCTTTGTAGATAGTAACACTACTATCAGCGTCCGTCTTCCTCTTGAAGATCCATTTATTTTCTATGGCTTGCCGATCATCGGACAAGTCCACCAAAGTCCACACTTTGTTCTCATACATGGATCCTATCTCAGATTTCATGGCCTCAAACCATTTTGCGGAATCTGGGCTCATCATCGCTTCCTCATAGTTCATAGGTTTATCATGGTCTAGTAACATGACTTTCAGAACAGGGTTACCGTACCACTCTGTGCGGACCGTACTCTGGAAGACCTCGAGGTTCTGAGTAACTTGATCAAGTTTCATGATCATCATCATTAGCTTCTTCACTAATTGGTGTAGGAATCACTGGAACTGATTTCAGTGATGAACTATTTTCCAATTCGGGAGAAGGTACAGTTACCTCATCAAGTTCTACTTTCCTCCCACTCACTTCTTTCGAGAGAAACTCCTTCTCTAGAAATGATTCATTTTTTGCAACGAATAACTTGCCTTCGGATCTGTGATAGAAGGTGTACCCAACAGTTTCTTTTGGGTATTCTATGAAGACGCATTTCTCCAATTTGGGTTTGAGCTTATCAGGATGAAACTTTTTCACATAAGCATCGCAGCCCCAAACTTTAAGAAACGACAACTTGGGTTTCTTGCTAAACCACAGTTCATATGATGCCGTCTCAACGGATTTAGATGGTGCCCTTTTAACGTGAATGCAGTTGTCTCTAATGCATAACCCCAAAACGATAGTGGTAAATCAGTAAGAGACATCATAGATCGCACCATATCCAATAAAGTGCGGTTACGACGTTCGGACACACCATAATGTTGTGGTGTTCCAGGTGGCGTGAACTGTGAAACTATTCCACATTATTTTAATTGAAGACCAAACTCGTAACTCAAATATTCGTCTCCGCGATCAGATCGCAGAAACTTTATTTTCTTGTTATGATGATTTTTTCACTTCACTCTGAAATTCTTTGAACCTTTCAACTATTTTAGACTTATGTTCCATCAAGTAGATATACCCATATCTGCTCAAATCATCTTGTGAAGGTCAGAAAATAACGATACTTGCCACGAGCATCAACACTCATTGGATCGCATACATCGGTATATATTATTTCCAATAAGTCAGTAGCTTGTTCCATTGTTCCGGAGAACGGAGTTTTAGTCATCTTGCCCAAAAGGCACGGTTCGCAAGCATCAAATGATTCATAACCAAGTGATTCTGAAAATCCATCTTTATGGAGTTTCTTCATGCGCTTTACACCGATATGACCCAAGCGGCGATTACCACAAATAAGTTGCACTATCATTATTAACTTTGCATCTTTTGGCATCAATATTATGAATATGTGTATCACTATGATTGAGATCCAACAAACTATTTTCATTGGGTGTATTACCATCGAAGGTCTTATTCATGTAAACAGAACAACAATTATTCTCTGACTTTAAATGAATAACCGTATCGTAATAAACATGATCAAAACATATTCATGCTCAATGCAAACGCTAAATAACATTTATTTAGTTTTAACACTAATCTCGAAAATATAGGGAGTGTGTGATGATCATCATATCAATCTTGGAACTATTTCCAACACTCATCGTCACTTTCCCTCAACTAGTCTCTGTTTATTATGTAACTCCTATTTCGAGTTACTAATCTTAGCAACCGGACAAGTATCAAATACTTAGGGGCTACTATAAACACTAGTAAGGCACACATTAATAACCTGTATATCAAATATACCCTTGTTTACTTTGCCATCCTTCTTATCCACCAAATGTTCAGGGCATTTCCTCTTCCACTGACCATTTCCTTTGCAGTGTAAGCACTCGATTTTAGGCTTTGTTCCAGCTTTGGTCTTCTTCACGGGAGTGACAACTTGTTTGCCATTCTACTTGAAGTTTCCCTTTCTTTCCCTTTGCCCTTTTCTTGAAACTAGTGGTCTTGTCAATCATCAACACTTGATGCTCTTTCTTGATTTCTACCTTCGTCGATTTCAACGTCACGAAGAGCTCGGGAATCGTTTTCGTCATCCCTTGCATACTATAGTTCATCACGAAGTTCTAGTAACTTAGTGATGGTGACTAGAAATTCATCAATCACTATCTTATCTCGGAAGATTAACTCCCACTTGATTCAAGCGATTGAAGTACCCAGACAATCTGAGCACATGCTCACTAGTTGAGCGATTCTCCTCCATATTTTAGCTATAGAACTTGTTGGAGACTTCATATCTCTCAACTCGGGTATTTGCTTGAAATATTAACTTCAATACCTGGAACATCTCATATGGTCCATGACGTTCAAAACATCTTTGAAGTCCCGATTCTAAGCCGTTAAGCATGGTGCACTAAACTATCAAGTAGTCGTCATGTTGAGCAAGCCAAATGTTCATAACATCTGCATCTGCTTCTGCAATAGGTCTGTCACCTAGCGGTGCATTAAGAACATAATTCTTCTGTTCAGCAATGAGGATAAACCTCAGATCACGGATCCAATCCGCATCATTGCTACTAACATTTTTCAACACAATTTTCTCTAGGAACATATCAAAATAAACATATGAAAGCAACAGTGCAAGCTATTGATCTACAACATAATTTGCAAAATACTACCAAGACTAAGTTCATGATAAATTTAAGTTCAATTAATCATATTACTTAAGAACTCCCACTTAGATAGACATCCCTCTAGTCATCTAAGTGATCACGTGATCCAAATCAACTAAACCATAACCGATCATCACGTGAGATGGAGTAGTTTTCAATGGTGAACATCACTATGTTGATCATATCTACTATATGATTCACGCTCGACCTTTCGGTCTCCGTGTTCCGAGGCCAAAGCTGCTTATGCTAGGCTCGTCAAGTTTAACCTGAGTATTCCACGTGTGCAAAACTGGCTTGCACCCATTGTAGATGGACGTAGAGCTTATCACACCCGATCATCACGTGGTGTCTGGGCACGACGAACTTTGGCAACGGTGCATACTCAGGGAGAACACTTCTTGATAATTTGTGAGAGATCATCTTAAAATGCTACCGTCAATCAAAGCAAGATAAGATGCATAAAGGATAAACATCACATGCAATCAATATAAGTGATATGATATGGCCATCATCATCTTGTGCTTGTGATCTCCATCTTCGGCAAATCGTCGTGATCACCATCATCACCGGCGCGACACCTTGATCTCCATCGTAGCATCATTGTCGTTCGCCATCTATTGCCTCTCGACTATCGCTACCGCTTAGTGATAAAGTAAAGCAATTACAGTATGTTTGCATTTCATACAATAAAGCGACAACCATATGGCTCTGCCGATTGCCGATAACCGGTTACAAAACATGATCATCTCATACAATAAAATATAGCATCACGTCTTGACCATATCACATCACAACATGCCCTGCAAAAACAAGTTAGACGTCCTCTACTTTGTTGTTGTAAATTTTACGTGGCTGCTACGGGCTGAGCAAGAACCGTTCTTACCTACTGTAAGGGCTCATTTATCCCTAAGTGTTTTGGTGATTGATGACAATACTTGTGCGGACTAATCGTGTGCCTTGAGTCCTACAGATATTTCTTCATTAGGCACAAGACGATTCGGTGCCCCTCGGAGATTAGTGAAGCCGGCGTTGTTCTACGTTCTCTTTGGTGGAGTTGAGTCGTAGGAAAGCCGTACTATTAAGAGGGGTCCGCGTCGGAAAGGTAGGGTGGAATCACACGTACACTTACCCTCCTTCCCTTGCACCTTGGAGCTGCCCATCGTTATCACGGTTGTCTTGCGAAATCGACGATCGCTGCTTGTACTTGCGGTAGTACCGCAAGTCCCAATGAGTATACGCATGGCGGACCACGGTAGTACCGCCCCTCGGCGCGCAGTAGTACCGCATGATGCGTTAACCTAATGCTGCTCGGTAGCGGTAGTAGGGCGGATGTAATTTTTACATCCGCGCCCCTCCTGATAATATCAGCGCCATGGGCGCGATAGTACCGCCGCACTCTGCCTAGTGCCGCTCGGTGCGGTAGTAGGGCGGATGTAATTTTTACATCCGCGGCACCTGACGGTAGTACCGCTCGCTCAGCGCGGTAGTACTGCTGGGGCCCACGGTAATACCGCTCCCAGAGTGGTAGTACTGTGTTCTTCCTAAGTACCGCTGCGTCATGATAGTAAGCGCGATGTAATTTTTACATCCGTGCCTACCACGGTAGTAATCTGCGCCCCGGCGGTAGTACCGTCGGGTTTTGCACCACCTAATTTCAGCGAAGTAGGCACGGATGAAATTTATTTCGTCCGCGCCCTTCCCACCGTGACCCTCCCGCCTTGCGGTAGTACCGCAAGGGGAGCGATAATACCGCCGGGCGGTAGTACCGCTTCAGCTCGAGCTTGGTCCGCCTGTGGAGCTTCCACGGTAGTACCGTGGTCACCCACGGTAGTACCGCGTGTCGCCAGCGGTAGTACCGCTCCCCGAGCGGTAGTACCGTGAGTCGCAAGCGAAATAGTGGATAACGGTTGGATCTTTTCCCCGACTATATAAGGGTGTCTTCTACCTCTAGTTGACTACCTCTTCCACCTCTAAGCTCCATTGTTGCTCCAAGCTCCATTTTCGCTCGATCTCTCTCCTAGCCAATCAAACTCGTTGATTTGCTCGGGATTGGGTGACAAGAGCTCGATCTACACTTCCACCAAAGGATATTTGATTCCCCACTTATCCCTTGCGGATCTTGTTACTCTTGGGTGTTGAGCACCCTAGGCAGTTGAGGTCACCTCGAAGCCAAACTCCATTGTGGTGAAGCTTCGTGGTGGTGTTGTTGTTGGAGCCTCCGATTGTTGTGGAGATTGCCCCAACCTTGCTTATAAAGGTTCTGTCGCGCCTTCAAGGGCACCAATAGTGGAATCACGGCATCTCGCATTGTGTGAGGGCGTGAGGAGAATACGGTGGCCCTAGTGGCTTCTTGGGGAGCATTGTGCCTCCACACCGCTCTAACGGAGACGTACTTCCCTTCAAAAGGAAGGAACTCCGGTAACACATCCTCGTCTTCACCGTCTCCACTCTTGGTTATTTCGTGCCTTTACTTTTGCAAGCTTACTTATTGTTATATCTCTTGCTTGCTTGCTTGCTAGTTGTTATTGCATCATATAGGTTGCTCACGTAGTTGCATATCTAGACAACCTATTTGTTGCAAAGTTTAATTTGATAAAGAAAAGCCTAAAAATTGTTAGTTGCCTATTCACCCCCCTCTAGTCAACCATATCGATCCTTTCAATTGGTATCAGAGCCTCGTCTCTTTATTAAGGACTTCACCGTCCGAAGAGTATGGTTGACACCAACGATGGTGTGGAGGAACACTCCGGTGTGAATCCCATCTCATCTTCGACGAAGGGAACCTCGGTCTCTCATGAGGAGTTCAATGTGGCTTTGGACACATTGAAAACCTCCATGACGACCGAGGTTAAAAGCATGTTTAATGATTTCTTAGAGGACTTAAACTATCTACGCACCTATGAAAGTGGGTGATCCCACTAACAAGGCGACGGATGCTTTCTCCGATAAGGGGAAGCTAGCATTGAAAAGAGTCCTTCTACTAGTGGTAGAAATGGCACCGCATCTTTGCCCATGTGGAACCCCGGTCTATGGAGGGCCTATCCCATCCACTCATTTAAATCATGCGGTCCACCTCCTAAGTATGAAAAAGGTGTAGATTTTGATAATTGGGTCTATCGCTTTAAGCGTCATTTGAAACATGTGAACACTAACCTTTGGAGAGTTATTGAAGAAGGTTTTATCCTCATGACCCAAGCAACTTCACCCTCGAGAAGCCGTGGACAATCAATTCAATGAGAGTGCTCTCTTCATCATTCAAGATGCAATTCTTCCCAAGATCTCCTCACCTTCGACCCCACGTCGTGGCTAAAGAAGCATGGAAATGTGTTGAGGGCCTCTATCGTGGAAGTGCTAGCATTCAACGGTCCAACTATGAAGTGGTGCAAGATGAAGCCGACGAGTTTGCAATGAAAGAAGATGAAGAACCTCGTGAGCTCTTTGAAGAGTAACCAAACTCGCCGTGGCACCGAGATCATGGAAGCAAGGATACGGATGACAATTGGATCAAGCGAAAGTTCCTCAAGGCCATGATGCCCTACAACAAAGCCATGTCCTCCGTCATTCGTCAACGACCGTACTTCCACACCATGACCTCAAGTGAAGTGTTGGATGAGTTCGTTGCAATGAACATCTTGGACAAGACCGCCGAAAATGCGGTGCTCCGTTCTCAAAGAGCTAAGAATCCTAACCTTGCCTTGAAGGCCAAGGTCATTGTCGAAGAAGAGGAAGAAGTGGAAGATGAGGAAAGCAACCCCGAAGACACCAAGTTCGACTACCATGAGCACATGGCCCTTGCTTCAAGACAATTTTGGAGCAAGAAGAGCTCAAGACCCAACTTCAACAAGAATAACTCAAGTGGTGTCAAGGGCAAGCAACGAGTTAGAACTTGCTTCAAGCTGTGGCAATGTGAGCCATTTCGTTGCGGATTGTCCTTACGAGAAGAGGGAAGACAATGGTGGCAAGTTCATTCGAAAAGACAAAGCCAAGTCCATCCCCAACAAGAACAACTTCGCTAAGAAGACTCCCACTCGTGGGTTGGTGGTTCAAGAAGAATATCAAGAGGATGGCGATGATGATGAGAATGAAGAAGCAACGGCCATGGCATCCATTGCCATTGCTACTCCTCGGTGTCTCTCTTGAATCACCCAATGAAAACATCACCGCTAGATGCCTCATGGCGAAGGCTTCAAACAAGGTAACCCCAACATCACTACCACCATCATTTCAATCCCTCCGTGGAGGATTGCATTGATGGACATGTTGAGTCTAATGAGGAAGTGAATGAATTTGAGTCCTTCATGAGTAAGCTCAAGGAAAGTCCAAGAAGCACTTTGT
Organism: Aegilops speltoides; assembly: GCA_021437245.1. Lineage (NCBI taxonomy): Eukaryota > Viridiplantae > Streptophyta > Magnoliopsida > Poales > Poaceae > Aegilops > Aegilops speltoides. The sequence continues at coordinate 319,512,912 of CM038141.1, forward strand.
TGCTCTCTTGGAACAACTTAGTGAGGCCAATGACATGATCGAGGCTCACGAAGAAACCATCTCCAAGATGGAAGGTCATAGTCGTGACTATGCCGATGAGATATCGGATCTCTCAAATGCTCTTGAGGAAGGCGTGTGCATCGTTTGACTCTTGAGGAGTCACACAATGATGCCCATGCTAAGTTAACGAAAGATCTTGATCATGCTCTTGTCTTGTCTCGTGTGCTAACCTCCGAGAAGGCTAAACTTGGGGTTGATCATGCTAGACTCAAAGAGGAGTTTGAGTTACTTGACAAGGCCCACAAAGTCTTAAAGGGTACTCATGCTACTCTCAAGGAGTCTCATGCTCAACTCCAAGTTAAGCTAATTAAAGAGAAAGCCACCTTTCCTCATATGGTATTAATTGATAATGCATGTGCTATCGACTTGTTGTGAGCATAAGCATCTTATGGAGGAAAATGCTAAGTTGAAGGATCAACTTGAGAAGGGTCTTGTGACTTGCATTCAAGGTGAGAAAAACCTCAACGACCTTTTGAGCAATCAAAAGGAAGTTGTGGGCAAAAAGGAATTGGGTTTGCACCCAAGTCCAAGAGCAAGAAGAAGAAGAACAACAAGGCCAACCGTCCTCCTCCCTCAAACAATCTTTTGTGAAAGAGGGAGACGGAGCTTCAAGAAGAAGAAGGACAAAGTGAAGGAAGTTGATATTCAAAAGAGCAAGAACGTTTCCTCAAACAAAGCCGCGACTTTAACCCTTCATATGTGTTGTGCCGTGCTAGTGATGGACATGTTTATGCTAAATTTGTTGGTTCTCCTTATGAGTACATTGAATGGTCTATTTGGGTTCCCAAGGCCCTTGTTACTAACATCAAAGGACCCATTACTAAATGGGTACCTAAAACCAAGCATTGATCTCGTGTAGGTGTTTGCTTCGGTGGGGATCATGGTTGCTTGATAGTGGAGCAACAAATCATATGACCGGGAGCAAGGACTTGGTGGTGGATGTGCAAGAGACTCCATCTATGCCCACCAATGTCGAGTGGGGTGATGCATCACATTCTAAGGTATTGGGCCTTGGCAAGGTTGTCATTTCTCATGATCTAACGATCGAGAAAGTCATGCTTGTTGAGTCCCTTGCATTCAATTTACTTTCCGTTCGTCAACTTGCACTCATGGGTTTTGCCACATTCTTTGATATTGATACCGTGGCCCTCTTGTGGAGCAAGACTCTTAAAGTAGCCTTTGTTGGGCATGTCGAGAACGGTCTCTATGTGGTTAACTTTTCGGAGCAACCCACTAAAACGCGACATGCCTAATGGCTAAAGTTGGCGTGGGATGGCTTTGGCATCGCCGTTTATTACGTCAATATGAGATCTTTGCAAAGTCTCCTCAAGGGGACCATGTTAGTGGACTAACAAATGTGAGTTTTGCCAAAGATCGTGCGTGCGGGCTTGTATCGAAGGAAAGCTACATGAAAGGCTCACCCTCCCTCAACCATCATCTACTCGAAGAGACCCTTGGAGCTCCTTCACATGGATCTCTTTGGGCCTCCATCTTTTGATAGTCTTGGAGGAAGAAAGTATTGCTTGGTGATTGTGGATGACTATTCAAGATATACTTGGGTGTATTTCTTCAAGAGGAAGAGTGAGACTCAACAAACTGTCATCAACTTTGCAAATGAAGCTCAACGTCAACATGATGCAAAGATCTTGACAATAAGAAGCGACAACGGCACCGAGTTCAAGAACTACACCTTGGATGAGTTCCTTAGTGACGAGGGATCAAGCATCAATATCGGCACCCTATACCCCTCAACAAAATGGTGTTGCGAGAGAGGAAGAACCGGACGTTGATGGATGCGGCAAGGACCATGATGGCGGAGTTCAAGTCTCCATACAACTTTTGGGCGAAGCCATCAACACAAACATGTCATGCATCCAATCGGCTCTATCTTCGCAAAGGCTTGAACAAGACTCCTTATGAGATCCTCACCGCAACAAGCCCAACCTCAAGTACTTCCGGTGTTCGGTTGTAAGTGTTTCATTCTCAAGAAAGGTGTTCGGTTGTCTAAATTTGAAGCTAGAGCTCATGAGGGCATATTAGTTGGTTATGCTACAAACTCTCATGCTTACCGTGTCCTCAACAAGTCCACGGACTCATTGAGGGCGACGTAACGTGGAGTTTGACGAAAAATGACTCCCAAGTGGAGCAAAGTGGTACTTGTGATATAGGTGATGAAATTCCTCCCAAGCCATAAGAAGAATGGGTATTGGTCACATCCTACCCATTGAGGAACCCCTTGTGGCGAAGGAGAAGGACAATGCTCTACACAAGTAGAGCCATCACCTCATCAAGACCCACACGCTCGAAGAACAAAGTGATGGCCCTCAACCTCGTGAACAAGACCAAGGGCAAGATCTAACTCAAGGCGGTGATGAAGCACTAAATGATGCCCAAGGTCACGTTCTCCCCGAGCTTGTTCAAGATCAAGATCAACCTCAAGATCAAGAACAAACTCAAGGCGGCGCCAAGATCATCAAGTCAACCCTCCTCCTTCCACACCCGAGGAGGAATTAGGCGTCGTGCGCGAAGATTGCTTCAAGCTCACCAACCAAGGCCATCTCATGGAAAATGTGGTTGGAAGCCTTGAAAAGGGTAAGCACTCAGTAGACAATTGGCAAACTTTTGTGAACATCACGCGTTTGTCTCTTGTGTTGAACCCCAAAAGGTCTATGAGGCTCGAAGACCGGATTGGCTCAATGCCATGCATGAAGAACTCAACAACTTCGAGTACAACAAGGTGCGGAGATTGGTGCCAAGACCATCCGGAACCACAATGTCATTGGGACCAAGTGGATCTTCAAGAACAAGCAAGATGCCCATGGGAACATCATTCGCAACAAAGGCGAGATTGGTAGCACAAGGCTACTCCCAAGTCGAGGGTATCGACTACGGTGAAACCTTCGCTCCGTTGCTCGTCTTGAATCCATTCGTTTGTTGATTGCATATGCTTCCCATCACAACTTTAAGTTGCAACAAATGGATGTGAAAAGTGCTTTTCTTAATGGTCCCATTAATGAGTTGGTCTATGTCAAGCAACCCCCCGGGTTCGAGGACCCCTACTTTCCGGATCATGTGTATCAACTCGATAAGGCACTCTATGGCCTTAAACAAGCCCCACATGCGTGGTATGATCACCTTACCGAGTTGCTACAAGATCGTGGGTTTGAAGTAGGGCTAATCGACCCCACTCTTTTTACTAAGAAGGTCAACGGGGAGTTGTTTGTATGCCAATTATATGTTGACGATATTATCTTTGGTTCCCTAACAAAGCTTTCAATGAAGAATTTGCGCTCTTATGACCTCCAAGTTTAAGATGTCTTCGATGGGAGAGTTGAAGTTCTTTCTCGGTTTCGACATCAAGCAAAGAAGAGAAGGAACCTTCATCAACCAAGCCAAATATACTCAAGACATGCTTAAAAGATTCAAGCTAAGTGATGTCAAGCGGCTACTACACCAATGCCTACCAAGTGCCAACTTGACATCGATCCCAATGGTAAAGCGGTGGGTCAAAGGTATATCGCTCCATGATTGGATCCTTGCTTTACCTTTGTGCATCTAGGCGGATATCATGTTGAGTGTGGGGATGTGTGCACGTTTCCAAGCCGCACCAAAGGAAAGTCACTTTGTGGCGGTCAGCGAATCTTCGATATTTGGCTCATACCCCAAACTTTGGCTTATGGTACCCAAGAGGAGCAAACTTCAAGCTTGAAGGTTTCACGGACTCGATTAGGCGGGAGACAAAGTGGATAGGAAGTCCACTTCCTGAGGTGCCAATTTCTTGGTTGCTCTTTGGTAAGTTGGTCTTCCAAGAAGCAAAGTTGTGTGTCTCTCTCGTCCACCGAGCGGAGTATGTGGCGGCGGTAGTTGTTGTGCACAACTTCTATGGATGAGGCAAACTTTAAAGGAGTATGGTGTCACTTGTGACAAAGTGCCTCTTTGGTGTGATAATGAAAGTGCCATCAAGATTTCACTCAACCCGGTGCAACACTTCAAGACGAAGCACATTGAGATTCGGTATCACTTCATTCGGGATCACATTAGGCGAGGGGAGATCGAGCTCAAGTATGTCAACACTCATGATAACCTTGCAGATATCTTCACGAAGCCATTGGATGAAGCAAGATTTCGCGAGTTAAGGCATGAGCTAAATATCATTGATTTGAGCAATGTGACTTGAACCCGTGCACCCCCCACCACACTCAACATGTTGTCTAGTTTAGATGTAGGCATGGACATAGGGGGAGTGTTGTTCTCTCAATGAACTCTCCCTCCCCCCATTATGCATAAATAGATCATCTCTTTCACATTAGCCATTTTTGATGGTACTTGTGCTTCAAAGACGAGTTTTGGTCATGGGCCCAAGGATAATTCTTCGCGGTGCCATACCATCCAACTCAAACATAGGTGGCTCCGGCCACCGCACTCTCTCTTCTCGAGAGACCTTGTTACCGAGGGTTTTGCTTTTGTTACTGTGACTTTGTGCTGCATTGAGTTATACCTGTTTTTCGATGCAAAGGCGTGCTTTTCTCTCTTGTTCGAAACCCTTGGTGGTGTGTGCTCACGGTACTACCGCGGTCGGCCACGGTACTACCGCGGCCTTTCACGGTACTACCGCTTATGGGGGCACGGTACTACCGCACCCAAGCGGCAGTAATTTTTTTCTGCCGCCTGGTGGAGCGGTACTACCGCCACGGCGCGGTACTTCCGCCCTGGCGGTACTACCGCGATGACACGCGGTACTACCGCGCCGGTTCGGGGACGCGGGGATAAGGTCGGGCAGGGGGAGTTCTAACTCCCCCATACCCATTCGCCCCTTCTCTCCTCTACACCCGTTCCTCTCTCAAGCCCACGAACGGAGCCGGCGTTCATCGCCGGATCTCCTCCACCGGCTACCCTCCCGTGATTCCGTCCGGTGGGATTGTTCCCCACCACGTGCTCTTGCTATGGACCAAGGTTTTTCCCCAAACCCCTCTCCGTTTTGATTGTATTTGGTTCCTTTAGGTTTTGGGGGAGACTTGCATGTTCTTGAGATTTATTGGCTAGATCTCGGCAAGGGTAGGATGAAGGAGTGTAGTATTGCATAGGATTTATGCTTGTATCGTTGTCTTGCACTAGATCTGGTCACCGTAGCACCGCCATGGCTTCGCGGGTCTTTTCAGATTCAAATCCTGCCGATCCATCGCGACGCGGTACTACCGCCCTTGCGGCGCAGTACTACCGCTCCCCGCGATACTACCGCCCGTATGGCGCGGTACTACGCGCTTCCGTCGGTATACTAACGACGATTACCGCCCCACCCACGGTACTACTGTGACCCCTCACAGTACTACCGTCTGGAGCGATAATACGACCTTAGTATCACACCCCATGGCGCTTCTACCGTGGCTCACCTCTATCGCATGCCAACTTTCTTGTTTATCTTCTATGGGTTTCATATGTGGTCTTTTAGCCTTTGCATTGATCCTTTTCGACTTGTTTTGGTGCCTTGCGTGTGTGTTTTAGGTGGTGGTTCTCGCCGGCCAATCCGTCCGTGACATTGGTTCCAAGCGTCTGCGCAATCGGTGCGAAGTCCACGAGGGTCATCTGCATCGAGCGCAACGTCAAGTCCACCGCCCGCCAAGCACAAGGAGCCCGCCAAGGGCATGGATGAGATCGGCGCTCAAGAGTATGTCCGTATCAGGCAGCTCCATCCATATGCGACACCACGCTCCAATATCAGAGGATGTGAACTGTTCTGGAACAAGACTCAAGCTCAGATTTACTTGGATGTCATCAAGAACAAGCAGAATACCTATGTAGAGGTGAAGTGGATTGAGATGCATCATATGAGGAAGGACAAGTTTCGTGACTACTTTGGTGAGGCTCGGACTTGGTGGAGCAGTTTGGAATTGAGCATGTGATCTCGTTCCACATGGACTATGACCACGAGATCATTTGTCGAGTTCTTTGCCTCCGTGTACTTCCACACCAATGATGAGAGAAGGATGGCGTGGATGACCAATGGCCGCCCGGTATGCGCTACGGAAGGAGTTCATGGATCTGCTTCATGTTGCCGATGATGGACTTGACACTCTGTTGGTGTTAGCCCTCACGGCAATCTTGACTCTGTGACAAGAACAAGCTTGCTCCTTTCATGGTTGATAAGAAGCTTGCCACCGGGAAGATAGTATCGGTTCTCAACCCATTTACGGATATCATGTACGCATCTTCCGCAACTCTCTGTTCCCACGCATCGGTGACAAGGACAAGGTTCATGCTTACATGGTGGACATGATGCTTCACGCGAGGAGGCTCGCTTCTCGAGACTCAGCCCTTGATGTCTCTCACATCATGTGGTGCGAGCTTCGATTTGTTGTGTTCAACCGTAAGGTGCCCATCTATGGACCTTACATTTTCTGCGATCTCGAGGACTTGGGAGAAGATGTACCCCACGGAGGAGTTCTGGCACGGTGGATTAGCCATGAGCCCATTTCTCGAGGGTCAAACCCAACTGGGCCAACACTGCTACTCGTCTTTGGCGTCTGCTGCTAGAGCTGCTATCTGCGATGAGGATCTTCTTGGGCCGAGGATGCTTCGGGGCCGTTCTGCTAGGCCCTCTCGAGAGTGACTCTAGGCCATCTTGGGCCAAGAGGTTGACCGATAAGATGAAGTCACTTTTCTGCATGCAAGCCAAGGGTCAGTACAGGGCTCATGTGGAGTCCAAGGAGAGTCGTCGCCGGCACAACAAGGTCTTGAGGCTCTATGGCGAGGAGGTGTCTGGCGGATCTGAGGAGCACATCACTCCTGAGACCGAGTGGATGGAGAAGCAAGGGTTCAAGTGGATTGATTCTGAGGAGGAGGCCGAGGAGTCCATTCCAGCTGCGGAGGAGTCTGACGAAGAGGAGTGGGACAGTTTCTCTGCTTGAGCCACCCCTTGTGTGTTTAGGTGTCCTCTCTGCCTTTTTGGCGTCTCGATGCCAAAGGGGGAGAGAGCATAGGGATTTGGATTTGCGCGTTTGTGTGTTTGCCAGTTGAACTCTTTGTTGCTTTTATCGTGAGAACCTTGATGCTTTTATCGTGAGAACCTTGATTATCTTATCTCATATGGTGTAAGACTTATGCACTCTATCTATCCTAGCTAGCTTGTGTTATACTGTGCTACCTTCATGCTATGCTAGGTTTATTATCATGTCTTGGTCTCTAAAATATAGGGGGAGTGTTGTTCCTAGGTTGTGTGCCATGCAGTCCAAAGCATTCACATATAGTGCACACATCTAGGGGGAGACTCGTCTATATTTTAGAGAAGTGGGGTTTGCCACTGCTTTAAACATATTTTATTTTATCTATGTGCAAATCCCGTGTTGTCATCAATACACCAAAAAGGGGGAGATTGTAAGGGCTCATTTATCCCTAAGTGTTTTGGTGATTGATGACAATACTTGTCTTGGACTAATCGTGTGCCTTGAGTCCTCTGAGATATTTCTTCATTAGGCACAAGGCGATTCGGTGCCCCTCGGAGATTAGTGAAGCGGCGTTGTTCTCGTTCTCTTTGGTGGAGTTGAGTCGTAGGAAAGCCGTACTATTAAGAGGGGGTCCGCGTCGGAAAGGTAGGGTGGAATCACACGTACACTTACCCCTCCTTCCCTTGCACCTTGGAGCTGCCCATCGTTATCACGGTTGTCTTGGCGACGATCGTGCTTTGTACTTGCGGTAGTACCGCAAGTCCCAACGGTAATACATGGCGGACCACGGTAGTACCGCCCTCGGCGCAGTAGTACCGATGCGTTAACCTAGTGCTGCTCGGTAGCGGTAGTAGGGGCGGATGTAATTTTTACATCCGCGCCCCTCACGGTAATGCCCGCGCCATGGGCGCGGTAGTACCGCCGCACTCGCCTAGTGCCGCTCGGTCGGTATAGTAAGGGCGGATGTAATTTTTACATCCGCGGCACCTGATAGTACCGCTCGCTCGGCCAGCGGTAGTACATGAGGCCCACGGTAGTACCGCTCCCGGAGTGGTAGTACTGCCCTTCCCTTAATACCGCTTGCGTCATGGTAGTAAGCGCGGATGTAATTTTTACATCCGTGCCTACCACGGTAATACTGCGCCCTTCTGGGCGGTAGTACCGCGTCGGGTTTTTGCACCACCCTAATTTCAGCGGAAGTAGGCACGGATGAAATTTATTTCGTCGCGCCCTTCCCACCCGTGACCCTCCCGCCTTGCGGTAGTACCGCAAGGGGAGCGATAATACCGCGCCGGCGGTAGTACCGTTCAGCTCGAGCTTGGTCCGCTGTGGAGCTTCCACGGTAGTACCGTGGTCACCACGGTAGTACTGCGTGTCGCCAGCAGTAGTACCGCTCCCCGAGCGGTAGTACCGTGAGTCATGGCAGAAATAGTGGATAACGGTTGGATCTTTTCCCCGACTATATAAGGGTGTCTTCTACCTCTAGTTGACTACCTCTTCCACCTCTAAGCTCCATTGTTGCTCCAAGCTCCATTTTCGCTCGATCTCTCTCCTAGCCAATCAAACTCGTTGATTTGCTCGGGATTGGGTGACAAGAGCTCGATCTACACTTCCACCAAAGGATATTTGATTCCCCACTTATCCCTTGCGGATCTTGTTACTCTTGGGTGTTGAGCACCCTAGGCAGTTGAGTCACCTCGAAGCCAAACTCCATTGTGGTGAAGCTTCGTGGTGGTGTTGTTGTTGGGAGCCTCCGATTGTTGTGGAGATTGCCCCAACCTTGCTTGTAAAGGTTGATCGCCGCCTTCAAGGGCACCAATAGTGGAATCACGGCATCTCGCATTGTGTGAGGGCGTGAGGAGAATCTGATGGCCCTAGTGGCTTCTTGGGGAGCATTGTGCCTCCACACCGCTCTAACGGAGCGTACTTCCTTCAAAAGGAAGGAACTCCGGTAACACATCCTCGTCTTCACCGTCTCCACTCTTGGTTATTTCGTGCCTTTACTTTTGCAAGCTTACTTATTGTTATATCTCTTGCTTGCTTGCTTGCTAGTTGTTATTGCATCATATAGGTTGCTCACGTAGTTGCATATCTAGACAACCTATTTGTTGCAAAGTTTAATTTGATAAAGAAAAGCCTAAAAATTGTTAGTTGCCTATTCACCCCCCCCTCTAGTCAACCATATCGATCCTTTCACCTATGCATCAAAACCACAACGATAGTTCGTCAAGTTAGTGTTGTTTTTACCTTCGCAAGGACCGGGCGTAGCCACACTTGGTTCAACTAAAGTGAGAGAGACAGACACCCGCCAGCCACCTTTAAGCACGAGTACTCGTAACGGTGAAACCAGTCTCGCGTAAGCGTACGCGTAATGTCGGTCCGGGCCGCTTCATCTCACAATACCGCCAAACCAAAGTATGACATGCTGGTAAGCAATATGACTTGTATCGCCCACAACTCACTTGTGTTCTACTCGTGCATATTACATCTACGCATAAAACCTGGCTCGGATGCCACTGTTGGTGATGGCATAGCAACGAGAGGGGAGAGTGTTCGTCCACGTACCCTCGTAGACCGTAAGCAGAAGCGTTAGCACAACGCGGTTGATGTAGTCGTACGTCTTCACGATCCGACCGATCCAAGCACCGAACATACGGGGCCTCCGAGTTCAACACACGTTCAGCTCGATGACGATCTCCGGCCTCCGATCCAGTGAAGCTCGGAGATGAGTTCCGTCGACCTGACGGCATGGTGACGATGATGATGTTCTACCGGTAGCGAGGCTTCGCCTAAACTCTGCGACGATATGACCGAGGTGGAATATGGTGGAGGGGCATCGCACACGGCTAAGGAACGATCCGTAGATCAACTTGTGTGTCTATGGGGTGCCCCCGCCCGTATATAAGGGAGCAAGGGGGAGGCCGGCCGGCCTTAGGCGCGCCAAGGAGGAGGAATCCTCCTCCTAGTAGGAGTGGGACTCCTCCTTTCCTACTCCTACTAGGAGGGGAAGGAAGGGGAGGGAAGGAAAGGGGCGGGCGCCCCCATCCTAGTCCAATTCGGACCAGGGGGGGGGCGCGCCCCATGCCGGCCGCCCTCTCTCCTTTCCTCTAAGGCCCATAAGGCCCAATACTCTCCGGGGTTCGGTAACCCCTCCCACTCCGTTTTCTCCAAATCATCCGGAACACTTCCGGTGTCCGAATATAGTCGTCCAATATATCAATCTTTATGTCTCGGCCATTTCGAGACTCCTCGTCATGTCCGTGATCACAACCGGGACTCCGAACAAACTTCAGTACATCAAAACTTGTAAACTCATAATAAAACTGTCATCGTAACGTTAAGCGTGCGGACCCTACAGGTTTGAGAACTATGTAGACATGACCTAGAACCATTCTTGGTCAATAACCAATAGCGGGACCTGGATGCCCATATTGGTTCCTACATATTCTACGAAGATCTTTATCGGTCAAACCGCATAACAACATACGTTGTTCCATTTGTCATCGGTATGTTACTTGCCCGAGATTTGATCGTCGGTATCCAATACCTAGTTCAATCTCGTTACCGGCAAGTCTCTTTACTCGTTACATAATGCATCATTCTGTAACTAACTCATTAGCTACATTGCTTGCAAGGCTGATAGTGATGTGCATTACCGAGAGGGCCTAGAGATACCTCTCCGACAATCGGAGTGACAAAACCTAATCTCGAATTATGCCAACCCAACATGTACCTTCGGAGACACCTGTAGAGCACCTTTATAATCACCTAGTTACGTTGTGACGTTTGGTAGCACACAAAGTGTTCCTCCGGTAAACGGGAGTTGCATAATCTCATAGTTGCAGGAACTTTGTATAAGTCATGAAGAAAGCAATAGCAGTATACTAAACGATCAAGTGCTAGGCTAACGGAATGGGTCATGTCAATCACATCATTCTCCTAATGATGTGATCCCATTAATCAAATGACAACACATGTCTATGGTTAGGAAACATAACCATCTTTGATTAATGAGCAAGTCAAGTAGAGGCATACTAGTGACACTATGTTTGTCTATGTATTCACACATGTATTATGTTTCCGGTTAATACAATTCTAGCATGAATAATAAACATTTATCATGATATAAGGAAATAAATAATAACTTTATTATTGCCTCTAGGGCATATTTCCTTCAGATGGCACGTTCTTGACCGGACAATACAAGGGCACCTTGTTGGTTGCGATAAAAAGTGATGCCAATAACCAGGTGTTGCCATTGGCATTTTCTTTGGTTGAGGCGGAGAACAATGACAACTGGGAGTGGTTTTTGCGTCTTTTGTGGACGAAGGTGTTACCCGCTCAGAGGGAAATTTGTGTCATATCGGATCAGCATTCAGGAATTCTTAACGCGGTGGAGATTGACATTCCTGGGCATGCTCCATTGCACCATCGATGGTGCATAAGGCACTTTTGTTCAAACTTCTATAGGGCATGTGGCCTTAAGGAGTTGGCCGATGATCTTCAAGATTGTTGTCTCGCTTTCTCCGAAAGGCGGTTCGCCACTTTGTTCAACAAATTGCTGGCACACAAAAAACTTGATCCCGGGGGTCAAGACTTTCTCAATAGGCACACTGAACACCGGAACAAGTGGGCACGTGCTTTTGATGAAGATGGCCGGAGATACGGTCAAATGTCAAGCAATATGGCCGAATGCTTCAATAAGGTGCTCAAAGGTGCATGTGGATTACCCATGACGGCATAGTTCAATACACATTTCACAAGATGAATGCGTACTTTCTAAAGTACTCGATGGAAACGGATGCACAGATAGCGGTGAGAACAAGTGCAAGTACAAGCACAAGTTTTCACCCAAGGTTGATGAATGGTTGGAATTTCAATCACGGAAGAAGCTATACTATATGACAACGAAGAGTGGAAGTACGAAGTGAAAGAGCCAGGAGGAACCACAAACGATGGCCGCCAACATGGAGGTCGGGCTTTCAAGGTCTCCTTAACACGGTGTGATTGCTCTTGCGGGAGGCCATTGTTGCTTCATCTCCCATGCTCACACTTGTATATTGTCGATCGTGTTAGGAATGTGGACGTCAATCACCCCCTCACCATGAGGGAGTCGGAGTTCTCAATCATGACGGTTAATAAGTTGGCTCCCCGCTTTCACCCGTACTTTGACCAATCACAGTGGCCGGAGTACCATGGAGTTCAACTATGGCCGGATCCGTAGTTGAAGGTTGTTAAACGGGGTAGACGTAAGACAAAGCGTCTTAGAGGCGACATGGACGGATGGGGTCATGGTGGACGCCGCGAAGTGGGCAACGACCAATTCCAAGATCCTCGTGAGAGCTCCCATTGTGGGGAATGCAAAGGTCATGGCCACAATAAAAGAAAATGTACAAAACCACGAAAAAGGTCCAAGAAAAATGATGCAAGCACAAGCCAACAAGGAGCTACACAAGGTAGCCAACCAAGTGGTAGCCAACAAGTGCCAAGCCAACCAAGTGGTAGCCAACAAGTGCCAAGGCAACCAAGTGGTAGCCAAGCAAGTGGTAGCCAAAGAGGATCTAGGCAACAAAGAGGGAGGCAACTAGGACTTACAAGAGGCCGTGGTGGTGGTATAGCTCGTGGTGGTGGTCTTGGTCGTGGTGATGGTCTTGGCCTTGGTGGTGGACTTGGCCGTGGTGATGGTCTTGGTCGTGGTGATGGACTTGGCCTTGGTGGTGGTCTTGGCCGTGGTGGTGGTCAAGAGCAAGGTCGTTATAGAGGAATATTTGGATACCTCGATGGACCATTTCCGTATGTTGCTTACTAATTATAATGTTTCATGTGTCCTTGTTTTTCATATGTTCATGTTGCAATGTACATGTCCTTCCATTTTCTCTTATTGTCATTACTAACTATTATGTTTCCCTCATTGTAGGTATGGTGGCTTCTCAACCCAACAAACCAACAATGAAGAAGGATGGTGAGGATGAGATGCCAGGGTGGTGGGAGAAGGCTGCGAAGAAGCTGAGAGAGGAGGATGCAGCTGCATTAAAGAAGAAGAAGGAAGAGGAGCTCGAAAAGAAGAGGAAAGAGAGAGAGAGAGAGAGAGAGAGAGCAAATTTTGAGTGTCGCGCTAGGGAGCGAGCATTGCACAGGAAATGTGAAAGGCACAAAAGAAGAGTCTCAAGGATTTTCAAGAAAAAACCTTGAAACTTTGGGCATTCGAAGCTGAAAAAGAAGAGAGGAAAAACAAGATATGCATGGAGAGGGTGGTTAAGGAGGCTCACCGCATAAGGAAAAGGGGGGAGGAAGAGGAAGAAGATAGGAAGAAGAAGAAGGGAAAGGGGCCTTGCTCTACGCAATAGAGCTATGTCATCTTCATAAGGATTGTGGACTATGAACTACTATGCGTCATGAACTACTATGTCTTTTGGACTCCTCCTCGATTTGGTTGTGAACTACTATGTGTCATGAACTACTATGTGTCGTGAAGTACTATGTATTTCCTCCTCGATTTGGTTGTATGAACTACTCCTCAAGTTGAAGTACTATGTGTTATGAACTACTATGTGTCGTGAAGTACTTTGTGCATATGTTGTCTACTTGCTATCAATCCTATAGTACATCATCATACTATGTGTGCATATGCTACCTTCACACTTCTTTGTTTGTCAAAAAAACTCTAAGTACAAGTGCAACGCCTAGCTCAGAGGCGTTGCACTGTTCAGTGTAGCGCCTCCTAGCTAGGCGCCACACCAGGCTATATCTGGCCGTAGCTTCTATTGCTCCCTGGATAGTCTACCCAGGCGTGCAACGCCTCAGAGCTAGGCATTGCACTGCACAATGTGGCGCCTAGCTCGGAGGCGTTGCATGCCTGCATAGAGCTATCCAGAGAGCAACATAAAGTTTGCACCCAGTTTGGGGGGGGGGATCGCTAAGTGTTGGTGTGGCGCCTAGCTAGGAGGCGCCACACTGTATAGTGCAACGCCTCCGAGCTGGGCGTTGCACAATACAATGCGGCGCCTCCTAGCCAGGTGCCACACTGAAGGAAATATGCCCTAGAGGCAATAATAAAGTTATTATTTATTTCCTCGTATCATGATAAATGTTTATTATTCATGCTAGAATTGTATTAACCGGAAACATAATACATGTGTGAATACATAGACAAACATATAGTCACTAGTGTGCCTCTACTTGACTAGCTCATTAATCAAAGATGGTTATGTTTCCTAACCATAGACATGTGTTGTCATTTGATTAATGGGATCACATCATTAGGAGAATGATGTGATTGACATGACCCATTCTGTTAGCCTAGCACTTGATCGTTTAGTATATTGTTATTGCTTTCTTCATGACTTATACATGTTCTTGTAACTATGACATTATGCAACTCCCGTTTACCGGAGGAACACTTTGGGTGCTACCAAACGTCACAACGTAACTGGGTGATTATAAAGGAGTACTATAGGTGTCTCCAAAGGTACATGTTGAGGTGGCATATTTCGAGATTAGGTTTTGTCACACCGATTGTCGGAGAGGTATCTCTGGGCCCTCTCGGTAATGCACATCACTATCAGCCTTGCAAGCAATGTAGCTAATGAGTTAGTTATGGAATGATGCATTACGTACGAGTAAAGAGACTTGCCAAGAACTGAGATTGAACTAGGTATTGGATACCGACGATCGAATCTCGGGCAAGTAACATACCGATGACAAAGGAACAACGATGTTGTTATGCGGTTTGACCGATAAAGATCTTCGTAGAATATGTAGGAACCAATATGGGCATCCGTGTTCCGCTATTGGTTATTGACGAGAATAGTTCTAGGTCATGTCTGCATAGTTCTCGAACCCGTAGGGTCCGCATGCTTAACGTTACGATGACAGTTTTATTATGAGTTTATAAGTTTTGATGTACCGAAGTTTGTTCGGAGTCCCGGATGTGATCATGGACTTGACGAGGAGTCTCGAAATGGTCGAGACATAAATATTGATATATTGGACGGCTATATTCGGACACCGGAAGTGTTCCGGACGTTTTTGGAGAAAACCGGAGTGCCGGAGAGTTACCGGAACCCCCCGGGAGAGTAATGGGCCTTATGGGCCTTGGTGGAGAGAGAGAGGCGGCCAAGATGCGCCGCCCCCTCCCCTCCGTCCGATGGACTAGGAGGCGGCGCCTCTTCCTTCCTTCTCCTCTCCCCTTCCTTTCCCCTCCTAGTAGGAGTAGGAAAGGGGAGTCCCATCTACTAGGAGGAGGACTCCTCCTCCTGGCGCGCCCACAAGGGCCGGCCGGCCTCCCCCCTTGCTCCTTTATATACGGGGGCGGGGGGGCACCCTAGGACACACAAGTTGATCTATGGATCATTCCTTAGCCGTGTCGGTGCCCCCTCCACCATATCCCACCTCGGTCATATCGTCATGGAGTTTAGGCGAAGCCTGCGCCGCCGTAGAACATCATCATCGTCGCTGCCACGCCGTCGGTCGACGGAACTCACCAAGCTTTGCTGGATCGGAGCCCGGATCGCCATCGAGCTGAACGTGTGCTGAACTCGGAGGTGCCGTACGTTCGGTGCTTGGATCGGTTGGATCATGAAGACGTACGACTACATCAACCGTGTTGTCATAACGCTTCCGCTTACGGTCTACGAGGGTACGTGGACAACACTCTCCCCTCTCGTTGCTATGTCATCACCATGATCTTGCGTGTGCTTAGGAATTTTTTTGAAATTACTATGTTCCCCAACAGTGGCATCCGAGCCTGGTTTTATGCGTAGATGTCATATGCACGAGTAGAACACAAGTGAGTTGTGGGCGATACAAGTCATACCGCTTACCAAAGATGTCATACTTTAGTTCGGCGGTATTGTGAGATGAAGCGGCCGGACCGACATTACGCGTGACGCTTATGCGAGACTGGTTTCACCGCTACGAGCACTCGTGCTTAAAGGTGGCTGGCGGGTGTCTGCTCTCTCACTTTAGCTGAATCGAGTGTGGCTACGCCTGTTCCTTGCGAAGGTTAAAACAGCACCAACTTGATGAACTATCGTTGTGGTTTTTGATGCGTAGGTAAGAACGGTTCTTGCTAAGCCCGTAGCGAGCATCGTAAAAATTGCAACAACAAAGTAGAGGACATCTAACTTGTTTTTGCAGGCATGTTGTGATGTGATATGGTCAAGACGTGATGCTATATTTTATTGTATGAGATGATCATGTTTTATAACCGAAGTTATCGGCAATCGCGAGGAGCCATATGGTTGTCGCTTTATTGTATGAAATGCAACGCTACAGTAATTGCTTTACTTTATCACTAAGCGGTAGCGATAGTCGTAAAGCAATAGATGGCGTAACGACAACGATGCTACGATGGAGATCAAGGTGTCGCGCCGGTGACGATGGTGATCACGACGGTGCTTTGAAGATGGAGATCACAAGCACAGGATGATGATGGCCATATCATATCACTTATATTGATTGCATGTGATGTTTATCCTTTATGCATCTTATCTTGCTTTGATTGACGGTAGCCTTTTAAGATGATCTCTCACTAATTATCAAGAAGTGTTCTCCCTGAGTATGCATCGTTGCGAAAGTTCTTCGTTCTGAGACACCACGTGATGATCGGGTGTGATAGGCTCTACGTTCAAATACAACGGGTGCAAAACAGTTGCACACGCGGAGTACTCAGGTTAAACTTGACGAGCCTAGCATATACAGATATGGCCTCGGAACACGGAGACCGAAAGGTCGAACGTGAATCATATAGTAGATATGATCAACATAGTGATGTTCACCATTGAAACTACTCCATCTCACGTGATGATCGGACATGGTTTAGTTGATTTGGATCACGTGATCACTTAGATGACTAGAGAGATGTCTGTCTAAGTGGGAGTTCTTAAGTAATATGATTAATTGAACTTAAATTTATCATGAACTTAGTCTTGGTAGTATTTTGCAAATTATGTTGTAGATCAATAGCTTGCACTTTGTTGCTTTCATATGTTTATTTTGATATGTTCCTAGAAAAATTGTGTTGAAAAATGTTAGTAGCAATGATGCGGATTGGATCCATGATCGAGGTTTATCCTCATTCTTTGAATGAAGAATTATGTTCTTAATGCACCGCTAGGTGATGACCTATTGCGAGAGCGGATGCGATGTTATGAACATTTGGCTTGCTCAATATGACGACTACTTGATAGTTTAGTGCACCATGCTTAACGGCTTAGAATCGGGACTTCAAAGATGTTTTGAGCGTCATGGACCATATGAGATGTTCCGTATTGAAGTTAATATTTCAAGCAAATACCGAGTTGAGAGATATGAAGTCTCCAACAAGTTCTATAGCTAAAATATGGAGGAGAATCGCTCAACTAGTGAGCATGTGCTCGATTATGCAGGTACTTCAATCGCTTGAATCAAGTGGGAGTTAATCTTCCAGATAAGATAGTGATTGACAGAATTCTCTAGTCACCATCACTAAGTTACTAGAACTTCGTGATGAACTATAGTATGCAAGGGATGACGAAAACGATTCCCGAGCTCTTCGTGACGTTGAAATCGACGAAGGTAGAAATCAAGAAAGAGCATCAAGTGTTGATGATTGACAAGACCACTAGTTTCAAGAAAAGGGCAAAGGGAAAGAAAGGGAAACTTCAAGTAGAATGGCAAACAAGTTGTCACTCCCGTGAAGAAGACCAAAGCTGGAACAAAGCCTGAAACCGAGTGCTTACACTGCAAAGGAAATGGTCGATGGAAGAGGAAATGCCTGAACATTTGGTGGATAAGAAGGATGGCAAAGTAAACAAGGGTATATTTGATATACAGGTTATTGATGTGTGCCTTACTAGTGTTTATAGTAGCCCCTGAGTATTTGATACTTGTCCGGTTGCTAAGATTAGTAACTCGAAATAGGAGTTACATAATAAACAGAGACTAGTTGAGGGAAAGTGACGATGAGTGTTGGAAATAGTTCCAAGATTGATATGATGATCATCACACACTCCCTATATTTTCGAGATTAGTGTTAAAACTAAATAAATGTTATTTAGCGTTTGCATTGAGCATGAATATGTTTTGATCATGTTTATTGCGATACGGTTATTCATTTAAAGTTAGAGAATAATTGTTATTCTGTATACATGAATAAGACCTCCGATGGTCATACACCCAATGAACATAGTTTGTTGGATCTCGATCGTAGTGTTACACATATTCATAATATTGATGCCAAAAGATGCAAAGTTAATAATGATAGTGCAATTTATTTGTGGCACTGCCATTTGGGTCATATCGGTGTAAAGCGCATGAAAAAACTCCATAAAGATGGATTTTTGGAATCACTTGGTAATGAATCATTTGATGCTTGCGAACCGTGCCTTTTGGGCAAGATGACTAAAACTCCGTTCTCCAGAACAATGGAAACAGCTACTGACTTATTGGAAATAATACATACCGATGTATGCGATCCAATGAGTGTTGATGCTCGTGGCAAGTATCATTATTTTGTGACCTTCACAAGATGATTTGAGCAGATATGGGTATATCTACTTGATGAAACATAAGTCTGAAATAGTTGAAAGGTTCAAAGAATTTCAGAGTGAAATGGAAAATCATCATGACAAGAAAAATAAAGTTTCTACGATCTGATCGTGGAGACGAATATTTGAGTTACGAGTTTGGTCTTCAATTAAAACAATGTGGAACAGTTTCACAGCTCACGCCACCTGGAACACCACGACGTTATGGTGTGTCCGAACGTCGTAACCGCACTTTATTGGATATGGTGCGATCTATGATGTCTCTTACTAATTTACCCCTATTGTTTTGGGGTTATGCATTAGAGACAGCTGCATTCACGTTAAAATGGCACCATCTAAAATCCGTTGAGATGACACCATATGAATTGTGGTTTAGTAAGAAACCCAAGTTGTCGTTCCTTAAAGTTTTGGGCTGCGATGCTTATGTGAAGAAACTTCAACCAGATAAGCTTGAACCCAAATCAGAGAAATGTGTCTTCATAGGATACCCAAAAGAAACTATTGGGTACACCTTCTATCACAGATCTGAGGGCAAGATTTTCGTTGCTAAATTCGGATCCTTTCTAGGGAAGGAGTTTCTCTTGAAAGAAGTAAGTGGGAGGAAAGTAGAGCTTGATAAGGTAATTTGTACCTTCTCCCGAATTGGAAAGTAGTTCATCACGGGAATTAGTTCCAGTGATTCCTTCACCAATTAGTGAGGAAGCTAATGATGATGATCATGAAACTTCAGATCAAGTTACTACAAAACCTCGTAGGTCTTCCAAAGTACAGTCCGCACCAGAGTAGTACGATAATACTATTATGGAAGTCATGTTACTAGACCATGATGAACCTACGAACTATGAGGAAGCGATGATGAGCCCAAATTCCGCGAAATGGCTTGAGGCCATAAAATCTGAGATGGGATCCATGTATGAGAACAAAGTATGGACTTTGGTGGACTTGCCCGATGATCGGCAAACCATAGAAAAATAAATGGATCTTCAAGAGGAAGACGGACGTTGATAGTAGTGTTACTATCTACAAAGCTCGACTCGTCGCAAAAAGGTTTTTGACAAGTTCAAGGTGTTGACTACAATGAGATTTTCTCAACTGTAGCGATGCTTAAGTCTGTCCGAATCATGTTAGCAATTACCACAATTTATGAAATCTGGCAAATGGATGTCAAAACTGCATTCCGTATTGGTTTTCTTAAAGAAGAGTTGTATATGATGCAACCAGAAGGTTTTGTCAATCCTAAAGGTGCTAACAAAATATGCAAGCTCCAGCAATCCATCTATGGACTGGTGCAAGCATCTCGGAGTTGGAATTTACGCTTTGATAAGTTGATCATAGCATATAGTTTTATACATACTTGCGGTGAAGCCTGTATTTACAAGAAAGTGAGTGGGAGCACTACAGCCTTTCTGATAAGTATATGTAAATGACATATTATTAATTGGAAATGATGTAGAATTTTTTGGAAAGCATAAAGGAATGTTTGAAAGGAGTTTTTCAAAGAAAGACCTCGGTGAAACTGCTTACACATTGAGCATCAAGATCTATATAGATAGATCAAGACGCTTGATAAGTTTTTTCAATGAGTACATACCTTGATAAGATTTTGAATTAGTTCAAAATGGAACAGTCAAAGGAGTTCTTGCCTGTGTTGCAAGGTATGAAAGTGAGTAAGACTCAAATCCCGACCACGGCAGAAAATAGAAAAGAGAATGAAAAGTCATTCCCTATGCCTCAGTCATAGGTTCTATAAAGTATGCTATGTTGTGTACCAGACCTATTGTATACCTTGCTCTGAGTTTGGCAAAGGAATACAATTTTGATCTAATAGTAGATCATTGGACATCGGTCAAGAATATCCTTAGTGAGGACTAAGGAAATATTTCTCGATAATGGAAGTGATAAAAGAGCTCGTCGTAAAAAGTTACAACTATGCAAGCTTTTACACCAATACAAATGACTCTAAGTCTCAATCTGGATACATATTGAAAGTGGGAGCAATTAGCTAGAGTAGCTCTGTGCAAAGCGTTGTAGACATAGAATATTTGCAAAATACATACGTCTCTGAATGTGACAGACCCGTTGACTAAGCTTCTCTCACGAGCAAAACATGATCACACCTCAGTACTCTTTGGGTGTTAATCACATAGCTATGTGAACTAGATTATTGACTCTAGTAAACCCTTTGGGTGTTGGTCACATGACGATGTGAACTATGGGTGTTAATCATATATAGATACGAATATTGATGTTAAATCACATGGTGATGTGAACTAGATTATTGACTCTAGTGCAAGTGGGAGACTGAAGGAAATATGCCCTAGAGGCAATAATAAAGTTATTATTTATTTCCTCATATCATGATAAATGTTTATTATTCATGCTAGAATTGTATTAACCGGAAACATAATACATGTGTGAATACATAGACAAACATATAGTCACTAGTGTGCCTCTACTTGACTAGCTCATTAATCAAAGATGGTTATGTTTCCTAACCATAGACATGTGTTGTCATTTGATTAATGGGATCACATCATTAGGATAATGATGTGATTGACATGACCCATTCCGTTAGCCTAGCACTTGATCGTTTAGTATATTGCTATTGCTTTCTTCATGACTTATACATGTTCCTGTAACTATGAGATTATGCAACTCCCGTTTACCGGAGGAACACTTTGGGTGCTACCAAACATCACAACGTAACTGGGTGATTATAAAGGAGTACTATAGGTGTCTCCAAAGGTACATGTTGAGTTGGCATATTTCGAGATTAGGTTTTGTCACTCTGATTGTCGGAGAGGTATCTCTGGGCCCTCTCGGTAATGCACATCACTATAAGCCTTGCAAGCAATGTAGCTAATGAGTTAGTTACGGAATGATGCATTACGTAACGAGTAAATAGACTTGCCGCTAACGAGATTGAACTAGGTATTGGATACCGACGATCGAATCTCGGGCAAGTAACATACCGATGACAAAGGGAACAACGTATGTTGTTATGTGGTTTGACCGATAAAGATCTTCGTAGAATATGTAGGAACCAATATGGGCATCCAGGTTCCGCTATTGGTTATTGACCGAGAATAGTTCTAGGTCATGTCTGCATAGTTCTTGAACCCGTAGGGTCCGCACGCTTAACGTTACAATGACAGTTTTATTATGAGTTTATAAGTTTTGATGTACCGAAGTTTGTTCGGAGTCCCGAATGTGATCATGGACATGACGAGGAGTCTCTAAATGGTCGAGACATAAAGATTGATATATTGGACGGGTATATTCGGACACCGGAAGTGTTCCGGCGTTTTGGAGAAAAATGGAGTGCTTGGGAGGTTACCGAACCCCGGGAGAGTAATGGGCCTTATGGGCCTTAGTGGAGAGAGAGAGGGCGGCCAAGATGGGCGCGCCCCCCCTCCGGTCCGGTGGACTAGGAGGGGCCCCTCTTCCTTCTCCCTCTCCCCCTTCCTTTCCCCCTCCTAGTAGGAGTAGGAAAGGAGGAGTCCTACTCCTACTAGGAGGAGGACTCCTCCTCCTTGGCGCGCCCACAAGGGCCAGCCGGCCTCCCCCATTGCTCCTTTATATACGGGGGCGGGGGGGCACCCTAGGACACACAAGTTGATCTACGGATCGTTCCTTAGCCATGTGCGGTGCCCCCCTCCACCATATTCCACCTTGGTCATATCATCCGGGAGTTTAGGCGAAGCCCTACGCCGGTAGAACATCATCATCGTCACGACGCCGTCGTGCTGACGAAACTCATCCCCGAAGCTTTGCTGGATCGGAGCCCGGGGATCGTCATCGAGCTGAACGTGTGCTGAACTCGGAGGTGCCGTACGTTCGGTGCTTGGATCGGTAGGATCGTGAAGACGTACGACTACATCAACCGCGTTGTCATAACGCTTCCGCTTACGGCCTACGAGGGTACATGGACAACACTCTACCCTCTCGTTGCTATGTCATCACCATGATCTTGCGTGTGCGTAGGAATTTTTTTGAAATTACTACGTTCCCCAACACACACCAGGTTGTATCTGGTTGTAGCTTCTGTTGCTCTCTGGAATGTTTACCCAGGCATGCAACACCTCTGAGCCGGGCGTTGCACTGCATAGTGTGGCGCCTAGCTCAGAGGCGTTGCATGCCTGGGTAAACATTCCAGAGAGCAACAGAAGCTACAACCAGATACAACCTGCAACGCCTGGCTCAGAGGTGTTGCATGCCTGGGTAAACATTCCAGAGAGCAACAGAAAGTTTGCATCCACTTTGGGAGGCAAAAATTTTGCTAAGTGTTGGTGTGGCGCCTAGCTAGGAGGCGCCACACTGTATAGTGCAACGTCTCCGGGATAGGCATTGCACAATACAATGCGGCGCCTCCTAGCCAGGCGCCACACCAGGCTGTACCTGGCTATACCTTATGTTGCCCTCTGGAATGTTTACCCAGGCGTGCAACGCCTCTGAGCTAGGCGTTGCACTGCACACTATGGCGCCTAGCTCCGAGGCATTGCACTATACAGTGTGGCGCCTCTTTGCTGGGCGCTACACAAGCACTTTGTGTTTTTAACCCTCAAACTTGGTCATTTCAGACACATGTTAAGGCACATTTTCAAGCACATATACTTGCATCACAGAATAAACAGTAATGATCATGATGACATTTTAAACACCTCTTCAACTTGAACAAAGACAACATTTCTTAGAGTGACCATCACTTCAAGTTCAACATTACTAAGACATACAATCACTTCAAGTTCAATATTACTAAGAGCTACCACCACTTCAAGGTCAACGACTTAACAAGTTCGACATAAGAAAAACGCCCACTAGGCGAGTTATATAACAAACAAAGGACGAAGACTAGTTCCTTGTGCGCTTTTTGGCTCCTCCCTCCTTCTATTGGCTATCTTCTTCGCCTTCCTAGGAAGAGCAACCCGCTCCGGCTCCGGCTCCGGTTCCTCCACTTCATCCACATCATCCACATAGTCATCCAAAGCTGCCATCTGCGAGGTGCCGACCGTCCTCTTGCCTCTTTCGGTGAAGTCTTCGGGTGTGTATTTATTGATCCCCCTCCTAGGCTTTAACATGTATGCTGACCGAACTTGAAAGGTCCCCGAGGTCATGTCATCATCAACCTATTACAAAAACAGAAGATAGGGAAAAGACCGCATGTGAGGATAAAGTTAGCAATGCATCAATAATTGAATATATGCTATTGGCTTACCTCTTGGGTGACCACACCCACATCCTCATCCTCCAAAGGATCACTATGGCCAGAATTGAGATCTGATGGTGTCGCCGACCTAGACCGTTGAGGTGATATATACTCGGGGTCACGACAACCGACAAGGTTGGATAGCCGCCTTAACATTTGGCCCTAATGCTACAACATGTACAAGTGAATGAGATATCAAACGTAGCAACACATGTTACATGGACAATTGAAGGAGTTGTGAACCTTAATGAATGCTCGAAGTGCACCTTCCCCATCGCTTTTCCCAACCGGGGTTGTCTCCAGAATAGTCTCGGTCTCATCAGCTGCTTTCTTGATCTGGGCACGCTATGAACAGAAACGACATTAACGTGTTAGGCAAGCGAAGATGTGAATAGTGCAAATGGGAAAGCAGAAAGAGGAAATACCACAAAGTTCATCACTGGAGCTGAAGGGACTGAGGTGCCTTCCCTAACTAATTTGTTGTACTGGTGTTGGGTTAGCTCATCGAAGATGGTGGAATCTTCCAAAATCTCCTCAGCATACGCCGGCTTGCATACCTCCACACGGGTACTTGCAAGAAACCATGTGAGATAGTTGTTGAACGCGATCGGGCAATGCTCACGAAGCTGGGCTCGTTTTCCAGCCTTAGCTTGCTCCACACTAAGTGCAAACTGTATGATATACTTCCTGTGATGCTTTGTCCCAATGCTTGACCTTCTGTTGCCTTCTCCTATCCAACCTGCAAGTTAGAAACAAAATATTAGCACCATCGAAACCGCCGAGAAGCTGCTAAGTGCTCAAGGTTGATTATATCTTACGCGTGTAGACACTTGTACGTGTCCTCCCACTTCGGCGGGTGTGGCTGGAACAAACCGAATTGGCGGTACACCTGATGTGGCGGGTGAAGCTCAACCGCCTAGTTGCATATGAGTGGGCACCGCATATGCGAAAGATCCCTATCCCTAAGGCACATCGGATTCAGCACAAAGTCTCTAAGGTTACCAAAACTATCCCCTTTTCTGTATGGATCCCATTCCACCTGCAACATAGCATAAAATACAAAATTGATTATGAGTTACGATAGAAGCATGAGAATCACTTATACAATGTCGAGTCACCTGTTCAGCCGTGATCGTGTCCAGCTCGCTCTTGTACAACTTGTACATGACCGAGGGATCATCCGTCGTCTCATTTACCACATCCCACTTGTAAGCCCAAGTGGGGTACCGTAGTGGGTCGTCATGGTCGTTCCAATCCTCGTACTTCACGGTCTTCGGTCGTCTAACCGGCAATCGCTCCCAGCTCCATATTAGAAAGTGCGAGCATACAACCACCAATACCTCCTGATTTCCTACAAGAGGCTTCATCCAACTGCACATAAAAGAGAACATGGTTGAATTAATAAGAAGATCGCATTGATAATGTAGCAGTGAAGTGAAAAAGAAACAACTTTCTACATGTCTATATAAGTTAGCCAGTGTCGCTGAACCCCAACTCCATTTGCTATCGAAGACGGTCAGCGCCTTCAGCCACATCCATGGAGCATTCTTGCATGTGCCATCAGCAAACATAGTCCTGGATATAACGTACCACATGTAGACACGAGCATATGTCTTGACCTCATCCTCATTAGCCTCCTCGGGGCAATTAACAAAGTTCCATGCAATCCAGGTGAAAGGAGCACCGGCTGCGACTCTTTCCTTCTTCTTGTCTTCTGCTTCTGGCTGCCGAGGCTCCGGAGGAACCTGAAAGTGCAACTAATCCCCGGGTGGTTTTGGTAATTAATAACAACATATATATCATTGAACTAATAACTTCTTGAGTAATATTTCAGAAAGTTCAGTGATATGGGTATGGCAATGACTGAAGATGTGGACCCCTCAAAATGCTAAGGAAAACATTGGCAAAAGCTCAAGACTCCATTTTTGGTTTAGTGATCCAAGATCACATTGAGTCTATAGGAAAGCCAATACTATTAAAAGGGGATGAGGTTATGATGATGATCTGGTTGCTCAAAGTGCTTAGTGATTTATCTCCCAAACCATCAGCAATCTTTCATTCCAACATATACTCATAAGTAATCTCGGTCCCACCGATTCCATAAACTCACCACACCGAGATGAACCACCTCACCATATACCCAAACCCTAGTAATTTGGATTTTCCGATTCCAAACTCGGTCTTACGAAACTAGTGTTGCCAACCTTCAGAACCTACGTACTCAAATCGGTGTCACCGAGATGATAAAGTCGGTCCCACCGAGAATGGCAAACCCTAGTCTTTGGAAGAATCGGACTAACCGAGATTGTATTTTCGTCCCACTGAAAATCCCAACGTTCACAAGATTTGAACTTTCGGTCTCACCGAGTTGTCAACTTCACCGACCGAGATTGGTCAAATGTGTGTAACAGTTGGATTTTGTGTGGAGGCTATAAATACCCTCCACCTCCTCTTCATTCGTGGAGAGAGCCATCGAAAGAACTACCACTCCTACCTTACATTTCGAGAAGAAAACTACCTACCCTTGTGTTGAGATCAAGTTGCTCCACTCCCACCATATGAAACTTGATTTCTAGTCTCCCAAGTTGCTTTCCACTCAATCCTTTCTTCCACCACAGCCAAATCGGTGAGGAGAGTTGAGTGTTGGGGAGATTATCATTTGAAGCACAAGAGCAAGGAGTTCATCATCACCAACACCATCTATTACCTTTTGGAGGTGGTGCCTCCTAGATTGGTTAGGTGTCGCTTGGGAGCCTCCGTCAAGATGTGGAGTTGAACCAAGAAGTTTGTAAGGGCAAGGAGATCGCCTACTTCGTGAAGATCTACCCGAGTAAGGCTAGTCCTCCGTGGGCGTAGGCCATGATGGCATAGACAAGGTTGCTTCTTCGTGGACCCTTCGTGGGTGGAGCCCTCCGTGGACTCTCGCAGCCGTTACCCTCCGTGGGTTGAAGTCTCCATCAACGTGGATTGACGATAGCACCACCTATCGGAACCACGAGAAAAATCTCCGTGTCTCCAAATTGCGTTTGCTCTTCTCCACCTCTATTTACTACATGTGCAATTTACTTTCCGCTGCCATTACTCTAGAATTGCATGTGTAGGGTGATACTTGACTTGCTCATCATTGTGAACTTGCTAAAAACTTGTCCTAATCAAAAGGCTAAACTTTTAAATTGTCAAGTAGTCTAATCACCCCCCCTCTAGACATACTTTCGATCCTACAAGTGGTATCAGAGCTTTGGTCTCCATTGGATTGGTTTCCATTGCATTGGACTCCATAAGCTTGGTTTCACAACCTAGGAGATTATGGCGTCTAGTGAGGGTAATTTTCGTAGAGGTCCTTACTTTGATGGTTCAAATTTTGCTAGTTGGAAGCATAAAATGAAAATGCATATTCTTGAACATAACCACCGCATGGGGCATTATTTGTGTTGGTTTGCAAGGTGAGTTCTTGAGGAAGGAAAAGTTCCGATCGCGAAGCTACAGCGGATGAATTGCGGATGTTCTGAACAATGCTCAAGCTTGTGACATTCTCTTCAATGCTTTATGTCCCGAGGAGTTCAACAAGATCAGCCGTCTTGAGAATGCAAAAGAGATTTGGGATACTTTGGTCGAAATGCACGAAGGTACCGAGTCCGTGAAGGAATCAAAGCTAGATGTTCTTCAAGGTCAACTTGACAAGTTCAAGATGAAGGAAGGTGAAGGAGTCGCTGAAATGTACTCTAGGCTTGCTCTCATCACCAATGAGATTGCCGGCTTAGGAAGCGAAGAAATGACCGACCGATTCATCATCAAGAAGATTCTCAGAGCTTTGGATGGAAAGTATGACACTGTGTGCACTTTGATCCAAATGATGCCAAACTACAAGAATCTCAAGCCTACCGAAGTCATTGGAAGAATTGTTGCTCATGAGATGACACTTAAAGATAAGGAAGAGCTTCACAACAAGTCAAGTGGTGCTTACAAAGCTACAGTTGAAGCTCCCACAACCTCAAGTGACAAGCTAGTTTCCAATGAGGAGATAAGCCTAATGGTGAAGAACTTCAACAAATTCTACAAGAGTAGAAGCAAGGAAAGAAGCTCAAAGTCTAGATCATATGATGAAAAGAGATCTTCTAGTCGTGATCGAATCTGCTACAATTGTGGAAGACCGGACACTACTCAAATGAGTGTTCGACTCCCCACAAGAGAAGAAAGAATCTCCAAGAAGAAGAAGCTCAAGAGAAGAGTCACCTCGAAAGAGAGAAGGAGTAGAGATGATCGTTATGAGCGAAGATCCTCTCGGAGAAGCAAGGATTCGGAAAGGAAAGACAAGTCATCAAGGAGCTACACAAGAAGAAAACATCAAGCTCATGTTGGTGAATGGGTCTCCGACTCCGACTCGACAATCACTCCGAAAGAAGCTATCACTCCAACTCGAATCTGATCAAGATGAAGGTGTTGCGGTCTTGCTCTCGTATCCTCCAACTCCAACTCCTATGACTTATTTGATTCACCAAATGAGGGAATTGGAAGATGCTTCATGGCAAAAGGCCCCAAGGTATCACACCCTGAATTTATTGACTTTGATAGTGATGAAGATGACTTGCTTGGTGAAGATGAGCTTTTACATGACAAATCTAGTGAGCTTAGTAATGATGAACATGCTAGTAGTCTTTATAGTCGAGAAGAGTCGAATGACAATGCTATGAAGGAGATTGAGCGTCTAACTAAAGAACTAAACACTCTTAAGTTAGCTCATGAAACAACTCAAGAAGATCATAGAGAGCTCCTAAGATCTCATGAGAAGCTATGCTTCGAGAAGCTCAATCTAGAGCAAGAACATGAGTTTCTAAAAGCTATCAATGACGATCTTCGAAAGAAGAGTTCTTCATATCTTGCCAAACGACTTCTCTTGTCTAATTTCTTGCCACCTATTAAAACTAAGCATGACAAGCATAAGAAAATTCTTCATCTAGTAGTAACAATAATCATGCTAAATCAAATGTTGTTACTTCTAGTAGTTCTCTTGATTCCACTAACAATGTTTCAAGCCAAGTTTCACTTGAGCAAGAAAATAGTTTATTGAAAGGGATTATAGAGAAAGGTGTCTACAAGAGCCTTGCGGAAGCAAGAACTTTGAGGAAATTGTTACAAGCAAGGAAGGCACCGGAAGAATCAAGGAATTGGTTTTGAGCGAAAGTTCAACGCCGAGGGTGTTGAATGGGAAGAAGGTCAATATCCCACTCCAAAGTTTGTTTCTCAAAAGGAGAAGTATGATCCTACTTCTTCCAATGTGGAACAAGCTCAAGATGACCTTCCACCACAAGACCACAAGCTAAAAGGCAAGGACAAGCTTCAAGAGGAGATTGATGCATTCATTGAAGCGCCCAAGGCCATGGTCAAGTGGGTTCCCAAGGAAACTTCAAGTTCTACTTCGACAAGCTCAACTACTACCCCAAGGATTCCCATCAAGATGATGTGGATCCCGAAGAAGAAGAACTAGAGAGTTCTTGAGGGTGACTCCGCCAACATACTTCACTCACATTCATTTTGGCAAGAACTTGTGCAATCAATTTCCACATCTTGCACTAGTTCATGGAGTCACAAACCCTCATGTTGGTAAGTCAAGGGACAAGGTAATCATTGCTTTCATGGACATCATCTATTGTGTACTTCAATCTATGTCCATGGATATCCTTGTTTGTTCCTTGTGGGACTAACCCATGTAGGTACTGAAAGTGCCCGAATCCAAAGGATTGCTCCCAACTCTTGATGATCTTCATCAACATTGAGCATCCACATCTTCAACATCTACATGAAGTCTACTATGACAACCCAAGGTTAGTTTGACCCTTTAAAAGGGGTTCTCACATCAAGGGGGAGCTTTGCTCTAAAGAATTGAGCTAAAGCATCTTCAAATGATGTGAACACATTAATGCTTTATGTAAAAGTGGTAACCCCACTTGTGCTTAAACGATGAGTATGACCTATGATCAAATGTTCTCATTTGACTCCTAAGTCAATATACTCATATATAGATGACCTAGTCATCGCCAAATTGTGTGCTAGTTGCTAGAGTTTTGTTTGTGCATGTTTGACACATATTTCATTTGCTATCTTATTGTGTGAGCATGTTGGATGCATAATTTTATCCATTCGAGGACATCCATTTGTTGCTTTGGTCTTTTGGATTTTTCTTTTTGACCAAATGGATGGACAAGAATGCCTAAGTTCCTCCCCTAGCTATCTATGCTTTCTTGTCTCAAACTCTATTCATGCTTATATCACAAACTTTGATCAAGTCTTTTTGGACAGACCGTGTGAGGAGCACTTTCGAGCCACCGATCCGTCAAACACTTAACTTCCAAAACCTTCTAAGTACTTTCGGTCAAACCAATATACTCAAATCGGACAGACCGAAATCACTTGGATTGATCTAGGTTTTCACCTCGGTGAAACCGAGTTGCAAATCTCGGCGTGACCGAAGTGAGTAACTGCTTGCAGTTAACCATCTCGGTGCCACCGAGTTTTCCAACTCGGTCCCACCGACAGCTGAAGGGTATATATACCTGAGGGCAGCGCGTGTTGATTCTTCTTCATACCGCCTCGCCCCCAAACCCTTAGCTGCCGTCGCCGTGGTCTCCGGATCGTCTCCGCCGTCGCCTGTGCGCCCTCGCCGCGGGTCTCCGTCGCCGTCAACGGTCAATCTCACCGCGCCGTTGCCGCCGTAGTGAAACTCCACCAAGTTGGGTGAGTTTCAATCCCTCTCGTGCTTCAACCTCTGATTCAATGCACGATAGGTTTTGCCTAGCTTCTTGCCACGTTTGAAATCTTCCTATCCAGCAGATTAGTTCTTAGAACAAAATTCGAGTGAAAATTTTAGGGTTAGGTTTCATGAACACATCTCGGTGTGACCGATTCTACATTCTCGGACTGACCGATTTGGCCTCTGGCCATTGCACTGCACTTTTCGGTCCAACCGAGTTGTGCAAATCGGTAAGACCGAAATGAGGATTTAGTGAAACCCTAGTGTTCTCGGCTAGACCGAAACCCATTTCGTCCAACCGAAAGTGGTGTGAATGGTTCTATTTAGACACTTGGATTCACGAATTTTAGACTCGGTCGACCGAAATGCATTCTGTGAAAACCTAAAACTGAAATTTGAACTCTTTTTTTGCAAAAACTTCGCGGTTTGTGATAACTCTTCTATTCTGCCTATACCTATTCTATTCACAAAGTTGTCACCATGTCGATGCAAGTGACAGCGAACAGTCTGAATCACCAGTTGCAATTCGAGAGGTAGGCACAAGTCCGAAGCCAAGAGCTTTTACGATGATGGTGAGAGGAGCACACCAAGTGGTTTGCCTCCAATGCCACGGGGCGGGAAGAAGAGAATTTCGATGAAGAGGACTCGACTTTGTTCTTTGAGGAAGAGATCACTTCCAAGCCTAAGAGGAAAGTGGTTGCCAAAGAGCATCAAGGGCAACAAACAAAGAAAGGCACCGAAGAAGGTGAAGAAGTCCACAGCTGCAAAGAAGCTGAGCATGGAAGAAGAAACCTCGAGCAAGGTAAAGAAAACTTCCAAGAGGAAGAGGATAGTACATGATGAAGGCGATGATGATTACGATGAGGAAGCACGCCAGCCTCCTCGAAGCCTAAGTTGATGGGAGATGCCATCGAGGCAGGAGCACCTACCAAATCTAAGCCGTCTGCTCCAAAGAAAGGCAGCTCAAGCCAAGCTTCTTGCCAAGCCCAAGAAAACAAAGGAGAAACATTCCCGCTTCAGAGAAGAAAAAGGACAATGTGCCACCAGCTGAGTCAGATGAAGAGGCACATGTATTGCTGAAACTTCGTCAGAAACTGCCAGTCCAAAATGATGCTCATCCTCGAGCTGAAAATATGAAGGAAAGGAAGGACATTGTTGCTGACACTAGATATGTTGACTGGAAATACATCGACAGTGAAGAGCACAGAGACTACTTCCCACATGTGCATGAGAGCTTCACTGCATGTGGAGTTGCAGAGTTCGTTGGTCGGCCCGACAAAGATGGAATGATGAGATGATCATGCAATTCTATGCCACAGCACACTTCTATTCAGATGGCAGAATTGTATGGATGACTGAAGGCCAGAGATTCTCTTCAACTGTTGAAGAGTGGGCTGCACTACTGAATGCTCCAGTAACAAGAGATGATGATGTAGATGTCTATGGAATCCCCAAGAAAAACCATGAGTCAATGAGGAACATGTATAATGAGGTACCAGCCAAGGATGTAGAGCTATGGAAGCTTGGATCAGTGTATCATCTTCAGGCAGGTCTCCCAACCACGAACACAATTCTGAGGCATACTTTGATGCCCAAGTCTGGAGACCATCGCATGATAATAGGCTATTCTATCAACATGCTGCACATTCTAGATCAGAAGGCACCTTTCAAGGTGATGGACCTGATAGTTGAGACTATCAAGAGGACAGCAGCAGACCAGAAGAGGTCGTGTGGGTTTGCTCCGCACATTCAGATGCTCATCAATGCCAAGTTTGGCACGGACACCTACTTGTTGGATAGATCCCACTTGCCACTGCAGCCTGAACATGAAGATAATGAAGTTGTGATGACTGAGGATGATCCCACATCTGTTGAAGGACAAGCTAAGTCTGAAGCTGCCAAACAAGCTAAAGTTGAGAAGGAAGCAAAGCAGAAAAACCCAAGAGCGTTGGAGAACAGCTTCTTGAAGCTACCGGAGGATTGAACTACGCTGGCCAAAGCATAGTGCGCCTCGGGAGAGTCTTGAGAGGATAGTTGAAGACAAGTTCCATGCTCGGATGTCAAGCTTCTCAAGTGCAGTCACCGTCAACAAGCTTGAGGCGGATATCGAGGAAGCCAAGAGGAGAAGGCGAGAGCTCATGAAGGAGATGCAGGATGACCTTGTCGAGGATGACTATGAGCAGCCTGCTCCGGTCCCCACAAAGCCAGATCACTGCTATTCGAAAGGAGACCCTGTGGCTCTGCATCAAGACCTCCACAGCTCCATCGGTTCCAGCTCGGCTCCAGTGTCCACTCCTCCAGCTCCACAGACTTGGCGAAGCATTTGCAGATGCAGCTATCTCCACTCCATCGACCCGAGGGAGCCGCCAGCAGAGTCCCTAGTGACATTTAGCTCTATACCTTTCGAACTTTTGGTAACTTGTTGCCAAAGGGAGAAATTGTATAGATCATAGGACTTCGAGAGAGAGTGCTCGTTTTTGCTCTTTCGTTCGCGGTTTTCCTTGAGATACTTTTGAGTTTTCCGAGACATTTCGTGTGTTTGATACTACGTTTGCTCTACTTTGATGAGTGCTTGATCATACTATGCCTTAATGTGTGCTTAATGCTTATCATATTCTATTCATATCTTGTATGATCATTTACTCATGTCTTGGTGATTGGGTGCATGCTATTCATTCTTATCATTTTGTGCGCTCCACCAAGACGTATGTGACATGGAAGAGTGACCCATGATCCTAATCGATTGTGCATTTGCATTCAAATGCAAATCTCAAATAATGCACAAATTTAGGGGGAGCTCTTGCTTATCACATACTTCTCAAAGCGACGATATTATTCATTGATTATATCTCTTGTCGAAGCTTTGATCTATATGTTGTCATCAATTACCAAAAAGGGGGAGATTGAAAGTGCAACTAATCCCCGGGTGGTTTTGGTAATTAATAACAACATATATATCATTGAACTAATAACTTCTTGAGTAATATTTCAGAAAGTTCAGTGATATGGGTATGGCAATGACTGAAGATGTGGACCCCTCAAAATGCTAAGGAAAACATTGGCAAAAGCTCAAGACTCCATTTTTGGTTTAGTGATCCAAGATCACATTGAGTCTATAGGAAAGCCAATACTATTAAAAGGGGATGAGGTTATGATGATGATCTGGTTGCTCAAAGTGCTTAGTGATTTATCTCCCAAACCATCGACAATCTTTCATTCCAACATATACTCATAAGTAATCTCGGTCCCACCGATTCCATAAACTTCAGTCCACCGAGATGAACCACCTCACCATATACCCAAACCCTAGTAATTTGGATTTTCCGATTCCAAACTCGGTCTTACGAAACTAGTGTTGCCAACCTTCAGAACATACAGACTCAAATCGGTGTCACCGAGATGATAAAGTCGGTCCCACCGAGAATGGCAAACCCTAGTCTTTGGAAGAATCGGACTAACCGAGATTGTATTTTCGGTCCCACCGAAAATCCCAACGTTCACAAGATTTGAACTTTCGGTCTCACCGAGTTGTCAACTTCGGTCTGACCGAGATTGGTCAAATGTGTGTAGCAGTTGGATTTTGTGTGGAGGCTATAAATACCCCTCCACCTCCTCTTCATTCGTGGAGAGAGCCATCAGAAAGAACTACCACTCCTACCTTACATTTCCGAGAAGAAAACTACCTACCCTTGTGTTGAGATCAAGTTGCTCCACTCCCACCATATGAAACTTGATTTCTAGTCTTCCCAAGTTGCTTTCCACTCAATCCTTTCTTCCACCACAGCCAAATCGGTGAGGAGAGTTGAGTGTTGGGGAGATTATCATTTGAAGCACAAGAGCAAGGAGTTCATCATCACCAACACCATCTATTACCTTTTGGAGGTGGTGCCTCCTAGATTGGTTAGGTGTCGCTTGGGAGCCTCCGTCAAGATGTGGAGTTGAACCAAGAAATTTGTAAGGGCAAGGAGATCGCCTACTTTGTGAAGATCTACCCGAGTAAGGCTAGTCCTCCGTGGGCGTAGCCATGATGGCATAGACAAGGTTGCTTCTTCGTGGACCCTTCGTGGGTGGAGCCCTCCGTGGACTCTCGCATGCCGTTACCCTCCGTGGGTTGAAGTCTCCATCAACGTGGATTGACGATAGCACCACCTATCGGAACCACGAGAAAAATCTTCGTGTCTCCAAATTGCGTTTGCTCTTCTCCACCTCTATTTACTACATGTGCAATTTACTTTCCGCTGCCATTACTCTAGAATTGCATGTGTAGGGTGATACTTGACTTGCTCATCATTGTGAACTTGCTAAAAACTTGTCCTAATCAAAAGGCTAAACTTTTAAATTGTCAAGTAGTCTAATCACCCCCCCTCTAGACATACTTTCGATCCTACAGAACCATACCGATAAGGGCATGCATCTGCTTGCGCCACCCATCTGAATCGATGCTCATACATAGAGGATTACCCTCGATAGGAAGACCGGTGATCATAGCAATATCTTGGAGTGTCACGGTCATCTCCCCGGTCCGAAGATGGAAACTATGTGTCTCCGGCCGCCAACGATCAGTAAGCACGGCGATTGCTACAGCATTGAGGGGTGGCGTCGACCGGCTGACCAATTGAGTGAAAGGGAGGAGTCCTGTCTCCCTTACATACGGTGTGTATCGCTCATCATATCGCATCCCCGAAAGGTTGACCCCGTGAGACCGAAGCTTAAGAGGTTGAAGCTCCTACAAACAAGCAAATCAGAAAATTACATATGGGGCATAATAAACACGAAATTCATAATACCGGCCACTTTCATTATTACTTGCTGCTGCACCGACAAAGCGTACGACTGGTGTTGATGGTCCCAGTGATCATCGAGAAGCCAAACCATCCTAACAATTTCAAACAAAGCATTCTTGTCAATACGATTATCTTTTCAATACAAATAAACTAAAGTAGGCCTACAATATGCAAGATTCAAAGCATATGTATCCAAAGCATTCTTGTCAATACGAGTATAATTTCAATACAAATAAACTAAACTAGCCCTACTTCATACAAATATCATTTTCATAGAAATAACATGTCAACCTATGTATCCAACCATATCTTTTCAATAACCTAAACTAAACTAGGGTTTCCCAAATCAAACAAACAAGGGTTCTAATACATGCAAGATTCAAATCAAATCAAATCAAACAAGGGTTCCTCAAATCTTCAAAATAGCATACTTTCTATGGATAGAAAGAAGGGGATCGGAGGAGAGTACCTTCTAGGATGGATTGGTGAAGAAATCCACGGACCAAATTGTCAGATCTGAAGGATTTGGGAGAGGGGATTGAGAGGGGGAGAGGAGGAAGTCGACAGCGCCGCTGTTCTGTAACTCTTGGAACAAATGGGTGGGGTGGGGGAGAGGGAGCGGGCGAGTGGCATCTAGGTCACAGTGCAGCGCCTAAGGGCTAAGCGCTGCACATTACATGTGTGGTGCCTAGCTCGGAGACGCTGCACTGCTTGGGTGCGGGCCCAGGGGCTGCCACAATGGACAGGTGTGCAATGCCCCAGAGCTAAGCGCTGCACCGTAGGGTGTGACGCCTGCGTGTCGGGCGCCACTCAAAAAGGTCAGGCGCGTGAAATAGTTTTAGGGTCAGTTCATTTCGTGAATTCATTGCGTCCACAGGTCAAAATTGTTAATTTTGCCTGCCCTAACGGCAGTGACGGCTCCAGGAATTTGCAACTGGATATTCATCTGTATTCATTTTGCCAAAATCCTGTTTTTCGAAAATTGTAACTCTTTTGCCCAAATAAACACTGTTTTGTAAAAATCACGGATATTCACATGAAGACCCAAGAATACCCCTAGCGCCGCCCCTGCCTAACGGCAGGGTGGCAATACACATGGATAGGCAGGAAGACAGCCGGTGGCTAGAGGTTAAAGACAACTGGAAGCCCTTGGATTGAAATCTTACGGGGGCTAGAAAATGACTGCACGATGCCGAATTGTGCTCAAGCCCCCAGGCGCTCCTTTTCCCCCTCACTCTAGTCCTCTGCTCCGCCACCAGGGGTGGTGGCGCACCGCCATTGAACAAAACCCCTCAACCCAGATCGGAAACCAAGCCGCCGCCATGTCCTCCTCCAACGACGCCCCCGTCAGCCCTCGCTCCCAGGTACGCCAGGCCGGGCTGAATTTCTCAAATTCCTCCCGCGATTTCGGTTGACGAATCCCCCTTTTCTGGCGCGCGCAGCTCGTGCTGAGCTGCTTCGAGGAGCTCCTCGACTTCGCGGTGGCGGACGTGGCGTCGGAGTGCCACCGCATCGCGCGCCTAGGCCTCGACCGCAGCGTCGACGCCGAGGAGGAGGAGCTCCGCCTCTGGGCCGCGCGCGTCGCTGGCGACCACCCCGGCGCCGAGGACGGGGCCACCCGCGGGGCCGGGGGAGGAGGGGGGAACAAGGGCGCGCCCGACGTCTTCGGGCAGACGCACCCCGCCATCGCCGCCGACGTCGTCGACTGCATGAACTGCGGCCGCCCCGTCGTCGCGGGCCGCTTCGCCCCGCACCTCGAGAAGTGCATGGGCAAGGTAAACCCGTCATCTGTTCCGGGCATCTGCGATCGACGCTGGTGTCCCAAATCTCATTGTCGTTCCCCTTTAGTATCAGAAGAAGTGGTAGACCGTTTTAATTGTTGCGGATAGGCTAGCTGGTACTCGCTCCGTCCCAAAATAAGTGTCTCAGCTTTATACTAACTCTAGTACAAAGTTGTATTAAGGTTGAGACACTTATTTTGGTACGGAGGTGGTATGTTCTGATCTGAGTGTCGTGATGCGCTTCCTCATTAATTGGAAATGAGTATGTTTCCTCATGACCCTCAAAAAAGTTAGATTCTGCTCCCTATGTTCAGTTTGTCTGTTGATTGATTAGCAAAAGGTTGATTTGAGCCCTCTTAACTCTGTAAATGTTCAGTTGCAACCTTAAAACCAAACACAAAGTTGACTTGGTCCATGTACGAGTTAAATAGCCTACTGTCTATTGAACTTTTCATGTGTATAGTAACTAGTTACTTCTATATACAGGTATGTGTCATTTCACAACAAAAGATATGGTGTATTGCTGCTAAATTAATAAAGTTAAAATTGCATTAAAATAACTTCAAAGTTACAGTGCTTCACAGAAGAAGAACAATGTGTACATTTAATGATTTCAAACCATTCCATTAATGCTGTATCTCAAACCAGGCACTTCAACTTTGAATTCAGCTAATAAATAATGTAAAAGAATCTATGAACTAAATAATGGATATTTCTGTTATGATAATTACAATTTCAATGTCTTCTGCGGATTTGTCACTATGGACAAACCATTAGTTCCACTGGAAGGAAACTGGCAACTCCTTTACAGCCCATGCAGTGGTGGGTCCAAAATGTTCAAGATGTGCTGTAGTGGTAGAATAACATGCTAATGTTTCTGCTTACATTGGTATGTATTCAGTTATTCAAGACTTCTACCAGTTAAGCCTGATTTGCAAATACACATGCAATGTCAACTCGGCCACAAATATTATTCACAGTTAGCTTTGGAACTTATTTTAGTATTGCACTTGTTCGGCTTTTTGTGATTGTTGAGAGATTTGATACATCAGGAAGCTCATGTACATAATATAATGTTCTTCACAGTTGTTCCTGCATTCATCATGTTTTGCTGATGCAGAATTAACTATTCTCCGTTGCTGATGCAGAATTAACTATTCGCCGATCTTCCATGTTGGCGTGGATAGAGAATTCTAGATTTTCTACATCATGACATTGTTTAAAATGATCCACTAGCATGAAAATTTACCTCTCATGTTTTGTGAGTATTCACTAAAATCTGTATCGTCAATCGTCCTTTGAAGTCTTAGCCACCAAAATTGCCAAATGATGCCATTTCTGTTCGAGAGGTTTAAATTCTGAATGCTGGACTCTGTTTGCACAATGTGTACAAATTTTGATTTCAATAAAGATGGAATTGGGGCATAGGTTTAATGCGCCATGTAAATCAAAATAAAATGCTAAATACAACAATAGGCTAATTGAACACGTGATTTTGCAAATGTTATGGCCGAAGGAGCTTATGAATCAGTGTTAACTGTAAACTGGTTGGTTATTTTTTAAACTCTGAATGCTGGACTCTGTTTGCACAACGGGTACAAATCTTGATTTCGATAAAATTGGAGCTGGGGCATAGGTTTAAGGCGCCAAGAATCTAAATAAAATGCTAAATTACAACAATAGGCCGAAGGAGCTTACGAATCTGTGTTAACTGTAAACTGGCTGGTTATTGCTTAAATTCTGAATGCTGGACTCTGTTTGCACAATGTGTACAAATCGTGATTTCAATAAAATTGGAGCTGGGGCATAGGTCGCCATGTGAATCTAAATAAAATGCGAACTTACAACAATAGGCTCATTGAACTCGTATTTTGGAAATGTTATGGCCGAAGGAGCTTATGAATCGGAACTGTAAACTGGGTGGTTATTGAGGGGTCCTTTATCTGTTTCTGTCCCAGCCGGTCCACAGGTGCATGACAATGGTGATAATGTGGTATCTGCGATGTCCTTTACACTAACTGGATGCAAGTGATGTGTGTCAGTCTGCTTTTCAGTTTCTTCCCCACCTTTATGTCGAATGTGCTCTGCATTTTTGCCATATCTGGTTCTTGAGATTCCCTAGAATGGATAAGTAGTACTTCTGTCACATTTGTGGGCTATCGTTATGTGCATCTCCACATAGTCGCTGGCTGGACCAAACATTTGTTGCATGACGAAAAAGAAATTTTATGATTGCTGTTTGTAGAGGAAATAAAGAATACATTGCAACCTGGTACCTCAAACGGGTGTGATTCACCTTTAACTTTTCTATCCATTTGCTCTTTCAGGGTCGCAAAGCTCGCGCAAAGACCACGAGGAGCAGCACAGCTGGACGGAACAGAAACAGCAACGGTAACACAGCTTCTTATTCCCCATACTAGTAACACGGTAGAGGGCGACGAACGGTGTAACTGATGGTGGCAGCGGTGGTGCAGGGGAGGAGCATAGCAATCATACATTCCAGGAGTCCTGATCGCAAGCTGTGCCTCT
This sequence comes from Aegilops speltoides, assembly GCA_021437245.1. Taxonomy (NCBI): domain Eukaryota; kingdom Viridiplantae; phylum Streptophyta; class Magnoliopsida; order Poales; family Poaceae; genus Aegilops; species Aegilops speltoides. The sequence goes on from CM038141.1 coordinate 319,552,489, forward strand.
GCCATGTTATCGTTGCTTGAGCGCCGTACGAGGGCGAAGGGCGTCACCTTGACCAATGTGTGGCTTGCATGCATGCTACTATCTGTTGCCTCGAGTCCTCTGTATATTAAGGCTTAAGAGTGTTTTGTTTATCAAGTGGATTCTTGGCCGTCCTGTATAGCTAATTCCTTCCAGCAAGTAGTAATACAGTTCGTTCCAGCACCAAGTTATTAGGTCTGGTGTGTAGTTTTGGGCCTGCTGTGTTGCCATATCCCTTTTCTAAAACTGGGTCCGCCAGGGAATTTGATCACTGGTTCCCTGGTCGAACCTCTGGTCTCGATGGCTTGGCAGAGAGAATACGATCACAAAGAAGATGCACACATACAATATGCACAAGTCTACATGTTCCTTATGCCCTGTACAATGCAAGTTGCTCAGGGAAGGTGCTTTTTAAGAAATAAATCATTTTTTTCTTAAGCACCAGTGCTCATTTTTTTGTATACAATAGACTAAGCACGGATGGTTAAGAAAAAAACTTGGTTTATTTTACTAAGCACCTTGTAGGGAGTATGTGTTAGAACTGTACGCATTTTCCTGTTCAAAAGAAAAATATAATTCCACCTTGAATAGGGTTCATCTTCGGTAACATGGAAACTAAGCCAAGAGGGGATAGAGTGGCGCTTTTCTGAGCCATTGGGAACTTAATCTGTATGCATCACCAACTGCTGAGCCAACATGCTCAGAACAGGGCAAGTTTTTTTTCTTTTCTTTTTAGAGAGAAGAACAGGGCCAGTTGATTGCAGAACTAAAGCCAAAAGAACCTACACTGGCTTCAATTTCTTCACAGTTCCTCTGAATAAACCTACAGACCAGGGGGCTTGAGAAATGGAATTGGGAACAGGCTCTCCACGTCGATCTGAGTACCAACGATGTTATTCACAAGCTCAGGCGAAGCGGTCGTGCCTTTCCACCCGTTGAACCAGGGACCTCCCCCAACTTCCACCGCTGCCATGTTGCTTGTAGTGTCAAGTATTATCTGCAACGAAACAAGTTAAGTGTCGTTGTTACATACGTACTATTGCCAAAAGGATTTTTTTTAAAAGACTGCTAAATCAAACAGGCATTACATCTTGGTGCAATATGCAAGTTACTTGGAAACAAGTTCAATTTTTTCCAGCACGGAAGAAAAGTTGCCTCGACTTGTGCAAACAATCAACCATGAATGCGTACCTTCCCTTTGCTCCCATCGTATTTCTTTTCCCACATTTGCAGCTTGAGATCTCCATAACAGGTGTCTTTGCATGCTGGTACCAATCCAGCCTCCATTGTTGGGGCTCGCAAAGCGGTCCCCGGTTCTTTGGTGGTTGCTTCTATTTCAACCTGTGGAATGTGTCGGAATGCACGCCATATCAGTGCATAGAATGTAATGCCAGTGTCCCCAAGTTCAAAACACCTCCAGTAATATGACAGCGAAATGCATAAAGTGCACTTGAGTTCAAGCGCAACAGAGATTGTAGCAATTGAAAACATTTAAGACTACACAACTAAAAAAGTAAAAAGTGTGCATCTGCTCAGTTATGAATACATGTCAAGAAACCCAACACAGATACTGGCAAACATTCAAGCAGGGTTCACATTTTAACCGCATTGGGTAATAATAATAATTACCAGATGATTTTTGTTCTCGCCAGACATCCTCCAGTGACCCCAAGGAGCAATGTCCCAGCTTACTGTCCCAGTCCAAGGCACAAACTCGTAAAATTTTCCCTCATGATGGACGCCAATCTGAACAGAGCAACAGGAGTTTTTATGAGGATAAGTAGCGCCAAATATCTCACTAGTCCATTTGCGGGTAACAGAACAGCAACAGTATGGAACATAATTTCATGTTCTACTTAGAAATAATACTTACTACTCACTATGTTAATTAAGTTGCTTTAAATACTTGTAACAAACAACAAAACAGGTAAAACTGCATTTTATTATCATCTTCGGGTGCCCAATGATATGCAGGAATATGTACTCCCTCCGATCCAAATTAGATGCAGCCACTATACAACATTGTATAGAGGTTGCGTCAGTTAATTCAGATCGGAGGGAGTATATTTGGACTTTCAGAAGGCGGTGCTATTTCCACCACGATATCCTTGTTGGTGGTTTGCCAGCCTGACTGTCATATTTATAAGTGGGGCCAATTGCAAATGCCAAGAGAAATAGGGAAGGGCTGGTCTTTTCCGACAGGAACTCGTTGTAGTGTACTTCTGCATTTTTATCAAGTAATAAGCCACATTGCCCAGTTTACCTCTAATTAACTGAGTGGTGTATGGTTTTTAGCCTAAACAGGGCCAACTCTACTATTCTCAAATAATAGACCCTCCCCTTCCGAGGTTTCTTGGATAAATAAGCCCAAAACAAATCTTCTTTTTGTGCAGATATCCAGAGATCAAGCTTGCATATGCTTGCATGATGAGCTAAGTAACATATAACACAAAATGGAAGTATGCACCACAGATTAAGTTGAAAGTATCAGATACATACTCCCTCCGTTCCAAAATACTTGACTTCCATTTGTCCAAAAATGAATGTACCTATATACTAAAACATGTCTAGATACACCTATATTTTGACAAATGAAAGGCATGTATTGTGGAACGGAGGGAGTACCAGTGAAGGACTCTCGTAGGTATCTCCCAATCCAATTTTCCTTAATCCACCAGCAGCAGTTAAAGCAACTTCACCAGATGTGCCTGAGAAGACATTACACTGGATCTGCACGAGCAAAGATGTTACAATTGGTATCTTGGGTTATGCATGCAATTGCGGAGTTAACTAAAATTCTACAACCATACAGAACGAACAGCCTACTTCACAACTATCCAACTGGGAGCCTACGTAACAATTATGGTTAGAAGGCTAAAAAAATATCAAGTGTCCTTGGTAATACTATGTCTACAGAAGGCGATCTTCAATGTAGCACAGATAATAAATAATACGTACATTAATAACAACTGAGGACTGGAATATACTTAGCGTCATCAAGACACCTAATGTGGAGAAATGCCATGCTCAGTGTGACACTATCCAGAATGCTACAGAAGCTTACTGCTCTTGTTCAGTATCTCCGGAGGACTTCTGTCTGGTACCTCTGAGCCAGCTAAGTTTGATTTCAAAGTTCCGACACTCCGAGTGAGTTCTGTCTGAACATTCCTAGATTATCTACTAGCAAAATCATGTGTTCCAGTATAGTTCAGATCCTCCGAATGATGTGTGGTGGGAGCCTCCTGGCAGTAGCAAAATCCCTGTGTCCCAGTATAGTTCAGACCCTCCCTCTGAGCTCCCCTCCCCCCTCCCCCCATCAAAGCCTTTGTGGACATACCACTTCCTCCATTCAGAGCCTCCGAGAGACTTTTCTCTGGATCCTCCAAGGTATATTCTTTCGGCTTTGGACTCGTGTTATATGGTCAGACCCTCTGAGCCAGTTGGAAGTTACCACCCTTGGCCCATTTGGAACCTTAAGAGTGATTTTGCCCGGAGCCTCCGAGCTGTGCTAATTAGTGTCTAACGGTAAGATTTCTAATCTAGCCCATAAATAACCCTACCCCATCCCACAATGTGCCAAGTCATTCCAAACACTTCACAGCTCATTTGCTCCAAGTTTCAAGCCATATTTTCAGAGCTCTCCTCCCATGAGATTCATTCCTATCCTTTGAACCTCTCATCCTCTCCTACCCTAGATCCATCCTAGGAGATTCTGAGAGTGGAGGACAATATCTTTTAGAGCACAATTAAGGGATTCATAACCAAGTAACCCCATTTTTTGTTACTTTTTGGGGTGCGTGTCTCATAAATTGGCTAGGTGTGCTTAGGAGCCTTCAAGATGTGAAGGAACCAAGAAGATTATGAGAGGCTTCCTAAGTGTCCGCCATGGTGGGATAGGTGGGCCAAGGTGCTTTGTGCGGCCCAGGACTTTGTGTCCTAAACGTTTGTGGTCATTTGGACGAGACTTTGTGTCCGAATCTCCACCGACGAGGGGTAGGATTGCGCCAACAATCCTAACCTCGGGGCAAATCCTTGTGTTGGTTGCGATATCTATCCCACACTCCATTTACTTTCATTAAAGTTTGCTTTATCTCTTTCAGTTCATAGTCTTGCATGTGTAGGGTGTTTTACACAAATGTAGCTTAAAAGTCAAATTCCATCGACTAAAACTGTCTGGTGCTTCTTTGTGATAATCTATTCGCCCCATGCATACTCCAACATTGGCTAGCCAAAACGTTGGCTAGAGATTCCTCTACCTTTTGTTCGACAGCTGGCAAGAATTGTGAAGAGAATGTGAGGAGGGTGGGCAAGTTTTCATGGGCGGCCAAAATTTGGGAAACCAACCAAGCAAGAGTCAAGATATCATAGGCTGCCAATTTTTTGGCCGGGTTAAATATGGGCACCGATGAACATACATAAGGACAGAACAAGAATACAAGAGTGAGACCGATGATAATGAAATATGTATAATGCATTTTGCTTATAGAATTCTATCTTGTCAACAAGTACATACATTCTTTCACATCAATTTATACTGAAACCATGGGTGAATATTAATGGCAATACAGAACCAAAACTACAAAGTAGCCTATTTTCTGATCCTTAAATGAGTTACTATGCGCTCCATATTTTGATCTATATGAATCAAGACTAATAGAAGATCAAAGCTCAGAAAGAGGATAGAGAAACACACCCAGTACCACTTCCTGGGGAACCCCCCACCCCAGTTCTTCTCTGAGTAGGAGGGAGCATTTTCAAATTCAAACCGTTCTCCATCCCATTCTATCCATCCTGGAAAGTACTCACACATCACAGAAACCAATATAACTCAATAATATGGATAGGTATATCCCTATATGAAGTATTAGAAATCTTTTATATATCAAGCACATTCACATTAGTTGTTCCAGTTACATGAAGCAAACCAGCTTCAAAAGTGTCTTTACATCAGATAATATCATACTACTGCTATGACTAATGACTCACAAAATTGTAGATGTCTGCTATAACCATGAAAGAAATGTGGAAAACATACCTTTTAACAAACAATAACGTACTAAAATGTAGGGCTGGACTGGAGAAGTTACTCAATGGAAGATAAAAATTGGACTCAAAGACAAGATAAGACTAGATGCAACTCCTGGTATGTGCCGATTACCTAAATGCAACTACGATTTTTGTGAACATTATTAAAGGGGAAAAGATTGGATGAAGCGAAGTTTATGAGCACATCCAATTTTGTATTTCGGATTAAGAATTACAGCTCCACTGAACATGGTAATTTCACACATGAGAGATGACCCTTTCCTTCCATAAAATTAATCGGCAGTACATGTGCCATCTTCGAGATAGTTCTACACATGAGAGACGAACATCTCCATGAAATTAATTGATGGTAAAAACAAACCTGTGGATAGGCCACCTGCCATGCATATCTGCCAATGAGGTTCAAAGAATGGAAAAGCAGCAAGCCAACCAGCTGTTGACTTCTGCTTAGATGTGACATCACCCCAGCCATACACTGGACGGGTGCTGTACTCCCAACGAGCTGTTTGGACGTTTGGCACATACTTTGACCTGTGAGGGGCAACAACTACCTTCAATTAGAATATAAAAAAGTGTGCATACATTTTTTACCCAATCTCCATGTCAACAACTTATATGGTACATTTTGCTGCAGTTATAGGAGGCAGCTTTAAGTTTACCCTGTTTTGTACAAGGGCTTGGAAAGGCTCTCGCCACTACAAACAAGATAGAAGAACTGTTCTTGTAGTACTTCCTTTATTCCACATTGGGTGGGGGGGTGGGGGGGGGGGGGGGCTCTTCGTATAGAGGCATAACAATCCAATCCAATCCAAGTAACAAATCATAGATCTTATCTCTAACTAGCTTAAGGCCCAAGTTAAACAATATATTCTTAATTTAAATGACAAATTTCTTAACTGGGAGATCACAGGATCCTCTCCCCAACTTGGTACTGGGCGCGCCCACACCTCTCTAGAGGCTCGTCCACGAGCTGCTAGGGGAGGCCACTGGCAGCCCAAGGAAGCCCCAGACTGAAGATAACACATTATGAGGCTTCACCTTGTGGCAAGGAAAAACTTGCGTCTCTTTGGCCCTGCACCCGTAGTGGAGGCCATACTGGCCTAGGGTAGAAGGCACCGTCTTCATCCATTCACACACGAACGGCATCAATTCTGAAAAATGTTGAAACGTCGCCGCCACTGCTCAACTATGGAAGGCCACTGACTCAATGAAAGCATTGTCTGTGATTTGTTTACCTTCACTTACACTAAGATGTGATCAGGATCTTCATCGCGATATTTCTTAATGTTGTCTAGAACCATGGCTATATATTTTGAACCATATTTCAGTGCCATAAAATTTTAACTACATGATGCAGTTCTCACACATGAAAGGGCGATAATGGTTCAGTAACAACAAATGTAATGCTTCTAAATAAGCAACCTACTAATCATTAAAAGCACAGATCTTCAACAAACATGGGATTTCACATGCCTTCCGTCATCACGTATGAAGCCCTGATGCCAAGTTGGTGTGACTTGGTAGCCTTCCAAAACGCGATTAGAAAATTCCTAAATCATCAAACATAGATAACTGTTCAGAATTTCAGGAAGTCTTTGCAAGTCATAAGACTGTAGAGAACTTAAAATCCATGAATCCCCAGAAAGACAACTAGAAATATGTGACGTCAGCACAAGAATTAAAATCCCATTTTCAGGTCATTCAAAGACTTGCAATCTGGGCTAGTATCTAATCATGCATGCATCTGTACTGGAAATTTTTCTTTCCCGAGATTTTTTTTTTGTTTTTGCTTTCAGTTACTCGACAGCAGAAGCAGTTATATCAACAAGAAATGTCACAACAAGATGGTCAGTAAGTACATTAAGGCAACATACAATGGGAAGCAAAGTAACATATAAGAAGTGGGAGTAAATCAATCTTCTCACATAGTTACCCGCAAAAAAAAAACTCCTTAAATAGTTGTTAAGAACCTAAGACTACGCCAGAAACAAAGAATAGAAATAAAGCATTGACCAAGTATAAAGCTTCAAGACATACAAATCTGTTAATTCAATGGAAAATCTTGCACACAGTCTAGCAAGTTAGATGAACATGGAAGAATGTAATACATAAATAGATAACTAGTGTAGAGACGGAAAACAAGTTATAACCACAAATCAAACAAGAAAATAATCCTTTTCGAATGATTCGCTAGGTGGCAAGTAGACATGGAGCAGCTCAGCACATGCCATTCAATATGTTTTAGTAGGAAGTCATACTAAGGAAGAAAAAACTTTAGAACATCAAACTGGCTCTCAAATTTCATAAGAAGCCATAAATCATCTACCTGAGGAGGGATTTCACGCTCCGGGGGAGTTGAGCCTTTATTGGGAATGAAAGTGTTTCCGAGAATTAGCTCATGTCGACCTATTGAATTGCAGCTTATTAATTGGGAAATCCACAGAGTGATGAATTGCAAAACTTGAAGCAAACAGGGAAAGTAATACTAATTGTCAGACAACAGAAAAATGAGCAAAATAAGTTTGCATCTTGGTTTAGTTTCGCTGCTTGGTTGTTAACGTGCAGTAATTCCTCATAGGTAAATAAACGGGGCTTCCAAAAATATGCAGTTGGTCTATACTTATTTGTTGAAGAGAAACACTGAGATATTATAGCTCTATTTATCTATTATGATTTACAATGTATTGAAATATAAGTTTGTGACCGTGATGATGTCTGAAATGTCGCTATTTTGTGACTGAAGGTACTAGTTGATGTCCGATAACCTCCTGTTTGGAGCAAATAAAAAAAAAACAGATTAGTGGTTCAACCAAGTAAAACCGAGTAGGGGTTCGACCGGGAAAAATCAGACCCAATGCTTTCTCTGGTCTGGTTCCCAATCCTTTCGAGATTTCTCGAATAGAAATAGCAGATTATGCAACGTACAGAACTAGTTTTGTGAGGATATTTTTGGTGATGGATTATCCAGCTGCACGTTTGTATTTTCATCAAATGTAGAGCATAAGATCTCAAATATATATGACAACACAACTACATTTCATTAGAACATTAATGACCAATTCTGTTAATTTTGGCTCTATAAACCTCATTGCAAGAAATATAGCTCTACCAGTTAATCCATAGACAATGACAGTACCATACACCCCACAATCTTATTATGTCAACTTAATCTCGATAACTAAAATGTTTCTAGGGCAGAAGTGCCAGAAAAGAAGCATTTGTAAGGAAAAACAATTGAAGAAAAGAGATTGAACAAGTATCTTACTCCCCCAAAAGTTGTTTGATTTTTCAGAGAACTGGCATATGTACTTATCGTCCGCACCAAGAATCTGCGCTCCCGCACCGGTAAACCGTGGACCATACAATGTCCGGTCGAGAGCAGTCATCCCATCACGAAAGAATGGGTTCTCAACAGAGTACATGAAACAGAAGCTCTGCCTGCATTCTGGAATGGAGACCTTGAAGTACCATCCTTCAAAGAAAGCCCTGGCGGTTCCATCATAGTGATACCTGCAAACAGTTCATCGTCACTATTAGCTTCTAAATCTCCTGCAACATGAACATAGCGTCACATCACAGTCCTGGTAGCTTGTGAATGCAGAGCAGCACATTAGCAGCATTCTACAGAATCTCAGCCCACCCCACTTGAGAGCTGCATCATATCAGGTTGGGGTTAAATTCAGTGAGCCCTTATTCAGAAAACCAAGCATGCGGACGGCTGGGGGTGAATCTGTGAACTAGAGCTACATTTCTTCAATCAAAACAGACAAATCGCCCTGCGCCTGATTCGGGAACTCCGATAACATATACAGTATAAAAATGAACGAACCCTCCGAATCGGCAGTTTATAATTTACCCGCTGTGCGGCGTCCGCAGAGGCCGATCCCGCGGAGTGGGGGCGTAGACGGGCGCCGCCGGCGGCGGCTCGGTGGCGGCGCGTGGGCTCAGGTTGCAGCGGGCGCTGGGGCGCCAGAGCGGCCGCGGGGCGCGGGGCGCTGGCCTGGCGCTCGGCACGAAAGCGGTGGCGGGGCCGGCGACGTTCATGTGGCTGAGCAGCGGGGCTATGGCGTGGGGGCGCACGCGGGAGTTGTGCTGGTCCCGTTGCGTCTCTGGTTTTGCTCCAGCCGTGGAGCGGTCAGCAGTGGTTGCCTTGCCTCGCTGAACGGTGGCTCGTGTAGTCCAAGTGTTCAAGTGTCGAACTGCGGTCGTGGCGCACGGGAGGCTCGACAGGTTGCGTTTTGCATGCGGGGGTCGTCTTGGCACGCGGTGGGTTCAGAGAAACTCGTGGTCCACGTGTACAAGGAAGAGCATCTCGATCTTAAAAAAAGAAGAAGAAGAAAAGCATTTCTTTTTTTAAAAAAACCCACCCATATACTCCCACCGTCCGAAAATACTTGTCGAAGGAATGAACGTATCTAGTCGCAACTTAGTTCTAGATACACCCATTTTCATCCATTTCTCCGACAAGTATTTCCGGACGGAGGGAGTATTAATTAATTGACACAAATGTTCGTACAATCATTCGTTACGGCTCTTGCCACGCAGGGCGGAACACTATTAATAAAAATACCATCGGACCTATTTATAAAACTAAATTTTGCAATCTCATGCGCCACCATATTCGCCTTCCTGTTAATCTTGGTGATTTTTAAAGTACTCATCATTTGGAGACACTCAACACTTCCTTCTTCAAATCAACAAGGTTTGACCTGTCCAGGTTATCATTTGCAAAAACCGAGTGCTACGGGATCGCAGCAACTCCTTGCGTCACGCCAGGATGTGGTAGGTGGAGACAGAGGGGAAATAGCTTGGAGAGGAAGAAGAAGCACAGAGAAAGGCTTGGGATTAGGAATAACGATATTCGGTTTACAGCTCCCTGTCCTCCTCTCCTCACACTAGCCTATAAGTAGATATCATTACAGGCCACAGTGGGCCGGCCCAGCAGGCCACTCACGCACACCTCGTGGGCACAACCCAGGTCGTTACATGCCCTCCCTTGAGAACCGGGGCGCCTCGTATTGTTCATCATCTTGCCGTTGTCATTTGGTGCCAGCGATGAAGCCCACTCCCGTTTGCCATCGAGAGAGAAGGCCGCGCAAGCAATCTTGACTTGCGCCGAGTGTGTCCGCCACCGCACTAAACGAGGCTGTAATACCCGAAATGGATTCGCGGTGTTGAGATTTGAAGGCGACCGGATCGATGGTCTTTATCATTACAGCTTCGGAGGTCAGGCTTTGGTTTCAACAATGAGACGTGGACCATCGGATGTATTTTCTTTGACGGCGGGGCAAGACGGTAAGCCACTTCACCCACTTTTTCCAAAATCTGGTAAGGGCCAAAGTATTTGAATCCGAGCTTGTGATTGAATCTTGGACTACTCCTTTGTTGCACATAGGGTGAAGTTTGGTATGCCCATTCCCCATCGCAAACTAACGATCTGGCGGTGTTTATCCTCTTGTGCTTTCATCTTGTTGTTGAGCACGCATAGCAGTGCTCCTGATCGAGCCTTGCATCGAGGTTGCGTTCGCTAACCACCTTTTACGGATCGGATGATAGCGAGCTCAAGATTTGCAACACCCAAGTGTCTGGGTTGATATCCATAGAGGACTTGAAATGGTGTTTTGCCCAGTGCTGAGTGGTAGTTAGTGTTGTACCAGTACTCTGCTTGTGGCAGCCAATAAGCCCATTTCTTTGGGGCAGAGTGTACCATGCACCGGAGAAATGTTTCCAAACACTGGTTGAGTTTCTCAGACTGACCATCAGTTTCTGGATGACTTGCAGAACTCATATTCATTTTTGTGTCAGTTAATTTGCACAGCTCTTGCCACAAAGTGCTTGTGAAGATAGGATCTCGATCGGTGACTATCACCATAGGAAGGCCGTGGAGTTTGTACACATTGTCCAGGTAAAGTTGTGCTAATTGGAGAGCAGTGAATGGATGAGCCAGAGGGAGGAAATGGCCATACTTGCTAAACTTGTCAATGACCACCAGAATAGTGTCAAATTTTTTGCTCTTGGGCAGGCCTCCAATAAAATCCATAGTAACCAAGTTCCATGCTTCTTTAGAGTCTTGGCGGAGGGTGAGCAAGCCAGGTTTCCTAATATGTTCAACTTTTGCTTGTTGACACACAGTGCACTCTTTCACATAGCTCTGAATATCTTGCTTCATAGCAGGCCAGGCAAACAAGGCTTTAATCCTTTGGTAAGTACCCTAGAACCTGAGTGACCTCCCACTCCACTAGCATGTAAGGATAACATAATTGCTTTGTGAGCCTCACTGTTATGACCTAACCACACTCTCTCCTTGTATCTAATGATACCTTGATGCAACACATATCCCTTGTCATTTGAGCCCAAGAGAGCTAGTTCTTGAAGCAATTGTTTGTCTTCCTCATGTTGCTGATATCCTTCGGAGACCACAGCCAACCACTTAGGTGTGCAGAAGGAAATTGTATGCAGCTCACTAGGAGAAGGTGATCTTGAGAGAGCATCAGCTGCTGTATTTTCCTGTCCTTTTTTGTATAGTATATTATACCTCGGGCCCAAAGAACTTCAATAGTGCTTTCATTTGCATAGGACTACTGATTTTTGATCTTGCAAGTGTGTCGACTCCTATGGTGCATTGCCAATGTAAATGGGGCATCTGCAGATAACTTCTCCATTTATCCACAGCAAGAATGACAGCTAAACACTCTTTCTCATAGGTGGAGAGTGCTTGAGCCTTGGGGCCCAGTGCTTTGCTTAGATAGGAAATGGGGTGCCCTTCTTGCATTAATACTGCCCCAATTCCACTGTTGCTGGCGTCAGTTTTAATCATGAAGGTTTTCTTGAAATCAGGCAGAGCTAGTACATGAGCTTGGGCTAAGGCAGTTTTCAGGCTCTGAAATGCAGCTTCTGTAGTAGGTGTCCAGGTGAACACTGCATCCTTTTTGAGCAAATCAGAGAGGCTCCTGCTGATAATTCCATAGTGTTTAATGAACCTTCTATAATATCCAGTAAGGCCTAGAAACCCTCTCACTTGCTTCACATTTGTTGGTACTGGCCAATCTCTAACAGCTGAGATTTTAGCAGGGTCAGTCTGAACTCCTGCTGCACTGATTACATGACCAAGGTATTCCAACTCCTGCTGGGCAAAAGAACACTTGCTCAGCTTGACATATAGTTGGTTTTCGTGCAAAATGGTGAAGACTTGTTCCAAGTGTTGCAGGTGCTCTTCCAAAGTTGCACTATATATAAGGATATCATCCATAAAAACTAGGACACATTTTCTCAGTAACAGTGCAAACAGTATATTCATGGCAGCTTGAAAAGTTGCAGGGGCATTGGTTAACCCAAATGGCATGACTTTGAATTCATACAGGCCATGATGGGTTTTGAAAGCAGTTTTGTGTTCCTCACCCTCAACCAATCTGATCTGATGATAGCCAGCTCTCAAATCCAACTTTGTGAAGTATTTTGCTCCTGCTAATTCGTCCAGCAATTCCACCACAACAGGCATGGGATATTTATGTTGCCTTTAGAATCGAGTTGAGCATTCTATAATCTACAGAATCTCCAGGTGCCATCTTTCTTTCTGACCAGCAGCACAGGAGAAGCAAAGGAACTGGTGCTATGCTGTATAACTCCCTGACTAAGCATGGTGGTCACTTGTGTTTCTATCTCTTGTTTTTGCATGGGATTATACCTGTATGGTTTAACATTCACAGGTTTTGCTCCAGGTAACAGAGGTATCTTATGGTCAAATTCCCTATGGGGAGGAAGGGAGTCAGGAGTAGTGAACAATTGCTAATGCTTGTCAAGAAGTGGCTGAACTTCAGGTGGAATGCAGGTTTCTGACATAGGTCTCTCTGCCATATGACAAAGGTGGATTACTTGCTCAACTGCTCCAGTGTTGAGGAGGCCTTGTAAGTGTTTTTCAGAAATAGCTGTGCAGGAGTTGAGTTTATCTTTAACTCCTCTGAGTGTGATTCTTGCTCCTTGGTACTTAAACCTCATGACCTTCTTTCTCCAGTCAACCCACATAGGACTCATTATTTCCAGCCACTGCATTCCTAATATGATATCATAAGTGCCTAAGGGAAGCACTTTGAACTGAGTGTTGAAGGTGTTTCCTTGACAAAACCAATGTAGGTTTGGCACTTGAGTATTACAGAGCAAAGTGCCTCCATTTGCCACAGTTACAGTTGTTGCAGGGATTTCTTCAGTTGTGCACTTGAGTTATTTTGCAAAATCATCTCTAATGAAGTTGGTAGAACTGCCTGAATCTACCAGTATTAAGAGCTAACGTTTTTCTACCATGCCTTGCAACTTAATACTCTCTTTAGAAGATGTGCCTGTGGCTGCTTGCACTAACAGTTTCATACAATCGTCACTGTCCTTATCTGCAGGGGGAGAGACCATTTGCTCGCTGTCAGACTCACTAGAAGCTGATTCAGACACCTGCAATGCATCCCACAATTCTTCCATCACATGTAATTGCACCTTGCTGGGGCATTTGTGTCTCGGGCCATATTTTTCCCCACACTTAAAACATTCTCCTCTGGCCCTATGCTGAGCTCTGAGTGTGTCAACTTTGTCCGGCACCTTAGCTTGCTCTTCTGACCGTTTGTCAGCTGGTGAGGCGCCCATTATACCCTGATGCACATATGGTTTGGAACTGAACCGTGGCTCCCACTTCTTGCTGAATTTAGATGTGTCTTGACCGGAGTGCTTCTTGTGTTTGTGCGGAGAGTAAGCCAAATCCATCGTGCTTGGCTATCGCTGCAGCTTCACAGTGCTCTTATTCTGGTTTGAGACCTTGAACAAAGCGGTTGATGAAGAACGTCTCATCATAAGATTGATTATAGACCAAACATCTTGTGCATGTGCTCTTGAAGAGGTGGGCATACTCATCCTTTGTGTCGGTCTGTTTCGGTCTGAAGAATATATCGATGTCTCTGGTGTATTTGTTTACATTGAATTTGGCGAACATCGCAACACACAAGGCTGCCTAACTGTCAACAACTGTGTGCATGGCCGTAAAGTCTGAAACCAACGCTACTGCATTGCTCGCAAAATGCATTGTTGCAAAATCGACCCATAAATCCTGCTGCACATTGTACATCTGGAAGTACTTCTCACACTGCTGTTTCCACCATTTAGGATCCTCCCCATCAAACTTAGGAAATTCAGACCGAGGAATGTGTGGTCCGTATCTGTTGTGATGCGATCGGTGCCCATACTCCATGGAGCGATCTGGATCTTCCTGATCATCCGAGAAATACTCGCTGGCCACGGGTCGGGTCTGAGATAGCTCACCAGCATGTGGTTGGGGACGATTCTGACGAGGCCCCCGCAGATCCGTCGCCTGCGGCAATTGCAGGCTGCTCTGTCCCTCCGTGCGCAGCGGCCCGAAGCGTTGCGGTGGTGGTGGTGGTGGTGCAGGGCCCGTTGCTGGAGCTCTCTCCAACTGGTCCACTCGACGTACCACTCCATCCAGCGCGCGCTTCATCTCCGCCATCGCTGCGTCAAGTGAATTGTTGGTGATGAGGACGCGGCCGAGGGTGGCCTCCGTACGGCCCAGCGCGGCCGTGGTCGTCTGTGCCAGCGCATCGAACGCCTTGGCGGACGAGGATGCGTACTTGTCGAGCGAGTCCTGGAGCTCGGTCACCCTCTCCGATGTGGCCGTCCCCGCATCTGAGACCGCCTTGCTCTGCTGGATCGTGGCCTACACCAATTTCTGCAGGTCCGCCAGGGAGAGCTCTGACGTCGCCATCCGCGCAGAGAGGGTCGGTTTGTTGGAGCGCGCCGTTGCTGCCGATCGATCTGCTCGACCCGACGCAGGTACACCGGAGTGTTTTTCGCAGAATCACCCGAGGGGATCCGCACCTTTTGCCTGGAATTAGGAGCTGATCAATGGATTGATTTGAAGATCGCGAAAAATTTCTTGGATCAGAGGACGCGGATCAATTTGGGCTCTGAGTACCAGATGCTACGGGATCGCAGCAACTCCTTGCGTCACGCCAAGATGTGGTAGGTGGAGACAGAGGGGAAATAGCTTGGAGAGGAAGAAGAAGCACAGAGGAAGGCTTGGGATTAGGAATAACGATATTCAGTTTACAGCTCCCTGTCCTCCTCTCCTCACACTAGCCTATAAGTAGATATCATTATAGGCCACAGTGGGCCGGCCCAGCAGGCCACTCACGCACACCTCGTGGGCATAACCCAGGTCGTTACACCGAGGCCACAAAATAACAGTCAGTTTCTAAAATAATGGGCTTGTGAAGAGTGATACCAATGTAAAGGCCTAAGATGGCTGCTCGAAGTTCTGCTTCCTCAGCACAAAGACATGAACCAATATAATCCCAAGAAGAAATAAGAACTTCTCCAGAATGATTTCTAACAACCGCCCCAACGCTCGCTGCGCTAATGGCCTCCACAAAACTTGCATCAACATTAACCTTGAGGAATTCCGGAGTGGGAGGCAGCCATGGAGCACAAATCCTCTCCACATTACTAATGGGTTGTAAACCATCAATCATACCAAGAAGAAGAGCATTTCGGGTCACCTTTTCTCCGAGAGCATCTCCAACATGCACTCAATTGTTATTTTAGCAATCTTGGCCAAAAATCCTCCTCCAACAGCCTTTGTATAAGTGGTTCCATAAAAAATGAAAGCTTGTTGTACTTTCACTCAGACTTTGTATCTACTACCACTATAAATCTACTACCCCTATAAAAGAAAGAGAGGACGGAGAACCAAACAATCAGATCCATTCATCAGTAAGATCCAATGGCCCTTAATCCTTCAATGTTTGACGCAACAAACCACGCATCCAGTGTTTAACGCTTCAAGCCATCCATCGATAAAACTGCCCCGCCGTTCAGAAAAAAACAAACAACACGCGCCCCCACGTCCTCTCACCCCGCCCGCACGACCTCGACCTCTCGCCCCTGCTCCTCCTCCCCCGCCGTTCGCCCTCTCCCGTTCCTCGCCGCTCCTCCATTCCTCTGGAGCCGCCCGCCATGCCCTTCGCCACAGGATCCCCTTCGTCGCGGGAGCCGCCGTCGAGCCCGTCCGTCGCGCCCGAGCCGCCGCCGGAGCCACCCTTCATCGCGGCTCGCAGTCGCCGAGCCGCCGCCTCGAGCCGCCCCCGCCGTGGTCCGCAGGTCGCCGAGCCGCCGCCGAGCCGCCCTTCGACGCGCAGCGGGTTCCCCACCCGCCGCCGGAGCCACCCTTCACCGCAGTCGCCGCCCCGGAGCCGCCCTTCGCCACATGTCTCCTCCCTGCTGGCCGCCCTGCCCTCCACCGCTCTTATCTTCAAGCCCAAGGCATGCACGCGATCCCCTCAGCTTCTGTCCTTTCTTCAACCCACCCATTTGTTTTCTGCATTATGAATTGTTCCCATCTGAACATCTACGTGACCCAATTACAATAGAAGCATAAATCCCTATATATATGCATAAGAGCAAATCTTCCTCCAAACGGCAGAACAGAGGCCCCTCTTTCAAATGACTGAAGATTGGTTATCCCATAACCAGACGCAAAGGGAGAAATTCAGTTCCATAACCTCCATATAAATACCATCATCCTTGTTCCCTCCTTCCCACTTCTGTTAAATTGTTAGAAACCTAGACTCATGGGCAAAGGAATTATTTGATTCAGTGATTTGTTAGATCAAAAATAGAATCTAGCTAAGGAGCACATGTCCTATTTTGCAGGTGATATATACTCAAAGGCATGAAACTAGTATTTAATAATACTCCAGGTGAGATATATGCAGGTGTTATGGATTGTGGTTTCGAGGAAAACAATTATGGAACTCAATATGCAGCCGCTAAGTTTCTGAAGCTTGATAGACATCTTTTATCAGTTGTTAATTAGTACTAGGATTCTTATGCATGTCTACTGCTGTTTAGGAAACTAAAGACATGATGGTTCCGTTTGGGACGAAAAAGAAAAGTAGCACCAGTGTGTTAACCCAATGCTTAGGTGATTAACTGCAGATAAAAAAAACATCCCCTGTTTGAGCAATATGGAAGTACACATGGTTATTTGGTCAGTGGCCTTCTTGGCATATGTAGATTTTCTGCGTTCTAAATTTTTAGCCCTTGTGATTCTTGTAGGTTATGCTTTATTCAGGCGTATAACTTGTACTTCCATTGCTCTACATTTTACTTAAATCACAAATTTGACACTTTGTACAATCTGTAGTTAATTACTAAATCCCCAGAGTTGCAGAGTAGTTCTACATTATTTCATTATTCCATTTAGAGCATGTCAATTGGATGTACAAGTTATTTAGGGGTAAAATCAACTTCCCTCTGAAGTCTGCTGCTAGTCATGCTCTTTTATATGGTGGTCTGATCTGGTCACACTCTTTCGACATTCGATGCATATTTTCTTTTGGGTGATTTGCTTCACCTAAGCTTCAGTAGCACTTTCTATCATGTGCATGGCCCTTTGAGTTCATATCTTTTATTGGCGTCTGAAAACTATCATTTTTGGTCAGCTGATATCACTCTATTCATGCTATCAATTTTTCTTTCTCACTATATGGTAGTCCTTGACCTGTTTGTGTCATCGGAGAAGGGAATTTTCCTTTTTTTCACTTTTATCTTGTTTTCTTTTAATATATTGGTTTTAGTTGTATATTATAGAAGGATTGGACATGGAGATCTAAGATGGAAGCGTTTGTGTATATACTGTACCTCTGTATATCTTTCCAAGTTCTATCTTGCCTTATCATACATTTTAAAAGAACAGTTGTTTTCTGAGTCATTGGTGTACTTATGTTGTGTTGTCACCGACCATGAGTATATAACAGTTTGTTGAACAAAAGTATTCTTGTGGTTTGTACCATGGTTGGGCACCATCTTAAATATAAAATGATAACATTGCAAACATTTTTATTTTGAAGGGCCAACAAGAAAGGATTTCTTCCGACAGCATAACAAAGAACCCATTGGGTGGATGCAACACCCGAATGCCTTTTTGACTAAATCATTTTAATTAACTAATTACAGTGGCGGAGCTAGATGGGGAGGCAAAGGGCAAATACATCAATTCTTGAGCGGTCCAAAAACTATAATTTGTTGAATTAAGCACCTCAAGAGTTCTTTATTCACACATTTTTCAAGGTTGGGGGTTTAATGTAAGTTTTCTGCTATTAAAACTACAACTTTTCATCCTGATTGTGTCCATGATTAAGTTTTGGGTGTGGGCGGGGCAGGAGATCAAGCACTCCGTCCTCTGCCAGTCGCCGCCACGCTGCCGGGGCGTGGGCGCGCGTGGTTCCGTCGATCGTTGGCAAACGAGGTCGAGTCCGTGCGAACCTGGTCTCCTCCTGCCGTCGTCGTCCTCCCTGCTTGCCAAATGACACCCTCCTGTCTCCTCTGCACAGATCTACTCCTTCATGTCTCTCCCCCTCTCAATCTCCTCTTTCTGTTGTTTGTTTTCTCTATCTCACATAGGAAAGCTCTTGATCCACCAAAACGTTGAATCATGTACATATTTGCTACCCTAGGACAGAAGGATATAAAACTGAACTACAAACATCAGTAGTAGAGCATACAGTATAAAGGGTTGTGGATGTCCCATTGCTGCACGAACTGAACCAAGGATGTTTAGCAACTAATTTCTTTTTTTGTGGCATCAACAGGAAGATGGGATTCATAATTGAGAACATTATGTGTTCATAATATATATTTTGTGGTAGCAACTGAACCAAGGATGCTCATGGCAAGTTTAATCGCAATATAAATCACTTGGTTTGGAAACACACATGCTAAGAAATAGATTGATCTTTTCTTAAAATCTTCAACCTACTATGTAAACCATTTCTCCTTTGTATCAATATGAGATCCATCTAAATTATATCTGATTTTAGTGATATATAAATCAAATTGATTTATTCACTCTTTGGTAAGCACTTATCTTTAGATGACACATTTGATAGTTCTGGTGTTCTGTTTTATGTGGTTTGATTTTATCAACCTAATTTGGTCTTTCTTTTGCAGATTATTTACAAAAGAAAATGGTTTGGGGTGAAGAGTTGAAGGCTTGAAGCCAAATGTTCCTAATCAAAAAGATGACCCGCACAACTCCCCTGAAACAAGGCCAGCACTATGTGCCAAGATTGAAGATCGCAAATATGTTTACTTTGGTCCAATATCGTATAGCAGTGTAATGCTTCAGGCACTTTTTATCATTCATTTTTATTATTCAAATCTCTATATGGTTGCCATAGATGCTACTCTTACATGGATTTATTACTATTTTTCATGTGTTGTTGAAAATAGAACTCACTCATTTATTTGTCTACGGAGGGAGTAGTATACAGTAAGCTTCATTTCACCGAGGAGATCATCCGTTACATAGAGTTATTAATTTCAATATGAATTCAGAATTCAGTACCCACACGAATTTCATAGATGCTTTGATCGAGACGTGCGTTGCACGTGCATGCTTACTAGTATTTGCAAAGTAGAGAGGTCACTTGCTATAATTTTTCAAAGCCTTCTAAAGTGTCCCCTTCATGTTTTTATCTCAATGACCGATAGGCCATGTATGCTGCGCGCGCGTGTGTGCGCTGTGTGCTGTGTGATGTGTACGTGTGATGAATTGTGTGCGTGTGTACCTTTTCTGCATGCCGCATGTGTGTGCTTTGTATGTTTGTTTGCATGGATTAAATGTGTACGTGTACGTGTACACATGTGTGTTATGTGTGTATATGACCTGTGGCGAGTTGGGGTAGTATATACATGTACGTAACCTAGTGTGTAGTGTGTATGACAAACTGTGAAGGAGCGCGATGGCTAGGGCGCCCTTGTCGTCGCCCGCGTCGGCGCCGGCCCTCGTCGCCGGGCGTCCCTCCCTCGCCAGCTCCTTCCCGCCACCCTCTCCCGCCGGCCTCCCGTCCCCGCCCTGCCCCCCTCCCCGGCTCGCGACACCACCTCCCCTGTCCCCGAGCCGCCCGTCTTTGAAGGCGATTAGGCGGAGGAGGACTGAGCTGAGGTCCAGGCGGCGGGCGGGTCTCTCCTCCGCCCGCGCCGGTCCGCGACCGCTGGTGGAGTGCCTCGCGCGGTGCTTGGGCCGCTGCGCCGACCACCTCGACCCCCTTTCCTTCCCTTGCGGGCGCGGCCGGGCGATCGTGCACCACCTTCCCCACCACCACCGGAACCGCGCCGGAGGCCGGCCGTCGTGGTCGTGGGGCCCGAGCCCGTGCTGGGGGGGGGGGGCGAAAGATCCGAGGTTGGTCCGGCGGTGATCTTGTGGCGTCGCTCTCCGCCGCCGCTCGCCGGTGCTCATTGCCGTTCGGCCTCGGCGATGGCGCTGTTCTTGACCCTGAGGGACCGAAATTCGCTCCTTCCGCCTTTACGTGGCGGCGCGATCGGCGGGTTGGCGGCGGCGCCGGTCGGCGGAGTTGGCGGCGGCGGCGCCGGTCCCCCGCCCACGAGGAACCCTAGCGCCTTCCCTCCCCCTGGACGGGTTGGGCCGTCCCGGGCCCATTGGGCCGGCTGGGACGGGGGCTGCTGCTAGGCCTCCGGGTGGCTTTTCTGCCAGCCCGCCTCCAATCCCCCCACCTCCCCTAGGCTGTGGCCCACCCCCCCCGTCTGGAGGCCCACCCCGCCCCTCTTTAGGGTTCGAGTCGGGAAGGCCTCCCTCTCCTCGACTCCTCCTAGCGCCGCCACCCGCTCGTCCCCTCCCTGCACCGTTCCTCGCCGTCGGCCCCTCCTCCAACGCCCCCTCTTCTCCCGTGGTGGTTCCTACCATGACCCAGGTGGTCGGGGATGGGGTTCCCCGCCCCAAGCGACGGGCTGGAGTTCGGGATGCCCCCCCCCCCGGACGCGCGCCGTCCCTCACCGGAGGGCTCTCGGCGAGAGGCGGAGCTTCGCGTTGGCCTCCTCCACAGCAAGGGGCCAGCCGAGGCCGACGCCGCCGATTGGCATTCCTCGTGGGGCCATGACCACTCCCCCGAGGTGTGGCGTGGTCGAGGCCGAGACTGGGACCGGGACCGGCGTCCCTATCCCCGTCGCTTTCGTTCCCCGGCTTGGTCCGAGCGTGCGTCGACCTCCCCCCCCTCCCGCGGCGCTATGACCCCTCCCCCCACCGTCGCCAAGCTTAATTCCCTCCATCCGGTCCTAGCAACAACAACAACAATCGCAATGGACGGGGGGCGTTTACTAAGAAGAAGAAGAAGAAGAGGGGTGCCCAACCCCAACCGAGTGGTCCAGCCTCGTAGGTCACTAACCCAACGGTCGTGTCGGCGCGTCCCTCGACCGCCACCTGCTTCAACTGTGGGATGGTCGGGCATGGTCAGGTGGACTACCCCAAGCCTCATGCTTGCTACCTCTACAAGAAGATGGATCATCTCGCCGCCCTCTGCCCGGTGCACCAGCCCCCCGGGACGCTTGGGTTGTTTGGCTATGCGTTGGATGACCTGGGCTTCTTCCTGATGGACCTCCCTGAGGCCCGGGCCACCCCGCCCATGACCGCTCTCATCTCGGTCTTGGATGGCCGGACGGCTTCTCCGGCCATCATCTCTGAGGAGCTTCGCCACCTGTTTAACCCGAATTGGGATTGTGAGGTGACCCCGATCTCGGACCGGGAGTTCACCACGATCTTCCCCGACCCGGTCAGTCTCCGCTATGGCACCCACAACGCCAGACTCACGCTTGCCCTCAACCAACTCTCAGTCTGCATCTCTGTCCCGTCTGTGGACCCGCTTGCGGTGGCCACCCTGTCTATGGTTTGGGTGCAGATTCGTGGGCTCCCCCCACCTGCTAGGGATGAGGGAGTTCTCCATGGCTTGGCCTGTCTGTTGGGCAAGTTTGTGGCTGTCGATAGCGCCTCACTGCCTAAGGGACCTGCTGTTCGGATTCAAATCAAGTCCCCCGACCCCTCCAAGCTCAAGATGGCGATCCGGATGTTCTTCAACGATGTTGGCTACGACTTGCACATCTCGGTTGAGGATGGGACTCCCACTGATTCCCTCAGCCCGGATGAAGGGGGTGGCCCTAGCCCCAAGCTGGGGCCGGACGCGGGGGGGGGGGGGCTGTCAGGGTTCCCCCCGGCGCCCTCGCAGCCACTCTTCCCGCTCTGAGACCTCCGACGACGGCTCGACAGACCCTGGGGACGATCTCCCTCCAGCCGGCTCCTTCCACCTCTTGTCTACTCATGGCTCGGGGCTGGGCTCCCATGACGCCTACCCCGGGAACGAGTCTGAGGACATTAAGGCTATTGCTGCCATGCTCGACGAGGCTGCCACCCTCCCTCCTGGCGCCACCCTCCCCCCTCCCTTCCTCCCTGCGTCGTTGTCCTTATCTAAGGAGGAGGGGAGCGGTGTCAGCCGGCATAGCATGAAGGTCCACCCTCCGTCCTCCTTGCAACTTGTGTCTCCGGTGCCGGTCCAGGAGGACCCCTCAGCGCCGGCCCTTCAGGAGTCCGACCCCGCGGATCCCCCTTCGCCCACGTCCTCTAGGCCTCCCAAGTCCCGGGGCCGCCACCGCTCGGCCTCTAATCCGGTGTCATCCGCCCGAAAGAGTGCCCGGCTCGGGGCGGCTCCGCGGCTGACCGGGGCCTCGCCGACCACGATGGAGAAGGCCTCCCAGCGCGCCGCCATCCGCAACCTAGACACAGGTTCGTACGACTCCCAGGCCCATGTCCTGATTCTGATGATATTTGTGATTCTTCCTTCTTCGCTCTTGCTGGTGTTCCACTTGGTCATCTTGCCAAGGTCGCGACCGACTTGACTATAGTCTTCCGTGGCAAGAAAGGCCCAGTCTTAGAGCAGTTTGCGTCCCTCCAGGCCAAGGAGATCCTGGAGCGCCACGTCCCAGCCACTCGGTCTCACGAGGTGGCAGCAGTTGCGGAGGCCCACACCCCTACGCCCCGCCAGGCTGGGGGTCAGGGTCCCCGTGAGGCCAACCCGGGTGAGATCCGTGGTCGGACACGCTCTCGTACTGCCCAGTTGCGTCGTGCCCTTAGTGCTACTACCACAGTTGGGTCCCGGGAGGACCCATTAGGCGAGTGATCATGCACGGACGCTCTATTCTGGAACCTACGTGGCTTTGGTCACGATGGCCGCCGCAGGCAACTTATTGCTTACATGCGTGATGAGTGCATAGATGTGGTAGCAATCCAAGAAACAATGCGCACCAAATTCTCTCTTGTGGAACTTGAGCGCCTTAGCAGACATCTATTCGCTTGGCACTGGTTGCCATCTAGTGGAGTGACAGGTCACTCCGGTGGCATCCTTTTAGGTGTGAAGGATGCCACCTTCGAGGTGGGCTCCATGGATCGCGGATCCCACTTTGTTAGCATGGAGGTCTGGGAACGTGATATGAATTTCAAGTGGGAGATAATCGTGGTGTATGGCCCTGCTGATCATAGTCGCTCAGTCGCGTTTCTGGCTGAACTTCATGCCAAGATCTCTTCAGCAACCCTTCTGGTGGTGGTAGGAGGAGACTTCAATCTCCTTCGCTCCGCCGAGGAAAAAATTAACTCGCAGGTTTATCTTGCGGAGATACGTCGTTTTAACGACTGGGTTGCAGACCTAGGTCTCCTTAAGCTAGACAGGGTCGGGGCGAGATTTACTGGACCAATAGACAGGTTTCCCCGACCCTTAGTGTGCTGGATCGTGCGTTTATCTCCCCCAACTGGGAGCTTCGGTTCCCTTTGGCCTCCCTCTAGGCTATTACTCGCATTGGGTCCGACTGTTGGGGAACGTAGTAATTTCAAAAAATTTCCTACGCACACGCAAGATCATGGTGATGATATAGCAACGAGGGGAGAGTGTTGTCTACGTACCCTCGTAGACCGAAGCGGAAGCGTTGACGCAACGTAGAGGAAGTAGTCGCACGTCCTCCCGGTCCGACCGATCCAAGCACCGTTACTCCGGCACCTCCGAGTTCTTGACACACGTACAGCTCGTGTTGGAAATATGCCCTAGAGGCAATAATAAAAGTATTATTATATTTCCTTGTTCATGATAATTGTCTTTTATTCATGCTATAACTGTATTATCCGGAAATCGTAATACACGTGTGAATACAAAGACCACAATATGTCCCTAGTGAGCCTCTAGTTGACTAGCTCGTTATGATCAACAGATAGTCATGGTTTCCTGGCTATGGACATTGGATGTCGTTGATAACGGGATCACATCATTAGGAGAATGATGTGATGGACAAGACCCAATACTAAGCATAGCACAAAGATCGTGTAGTTAAATGCTAGAGCTTTTCTAATGTCAAGTATCTCTTCCTTAGACCATGAGATCGTGTAACTCCCGGATACCGTAGGAGTGCTTTGGGTGTATCAAATGTCACAACGAATCGGGTGACTATAAAGGTGCACTACGGTATCTCCGAAAGTGTCATTGGGTTGACACGGATCGAGGCTCGGATTTGTCACTCCGTGTAAATGGAGAGGTATCTCTGGGCCCACTCGGTAGGACATCATCATAATGTGCACAATGTGATTAAGGGGTTGATCACGGGATGATGTGTTGCGGAACGAGTAAAGAGACTTGCGTGCGAGATTGAACAAGGTATCGGTATACCAACGATCGAATCTCGGGCAAGTAAAATACCGCTAGACAAAGGGAATTGTATACGGGATCGACCGAGTCCTTGACATCGTGGTTCATCCGATGAGATCATCGTGGAACATGTAGGAGCCAACATGGGTATCGAGATCCGCTGTTGGTTATTGACCGGAGAACGTCTCGGTCATGTCTACATGTCTCCCGAACCCGTAGGGTCTACACACTAAGGTTCGATGGCGCTAGGGTTATAAAGGAAGCTTGTATGTGGTTACGAATGTTGTTTGGAGTCCGGATGAGATCCGGACGTCACGAGGAGTTCGGAATGGTCCGGAGGTAAAGATTTATATATGGGAAGTCTGTTTTGGTCACCGGAAAAGTTTGGGGTTTATCCAGTAACGTCTGGGACCACCGGAGGGTCCTGGGTCCACCAAGTGGGGCCACATGCCCCGAGAGGCTCGTGGGCCAAGTGTGGGAGGGACCAGCCCCTAGGTGGGCTGGGGCTCCCCCACCAAGGCCCAAGGCGTGGGAAGTGGGGAAGGGGCAAACCCTAGGGCGAGATGGGCCCTAAGGCCCACCCCAGGTGCGCCTCCCCTCTCCCCCTCGGCCGCCACCAGGATGGGATCTGGGGCTGGCCGCCCCCCTAGGGGTGGAAACCTAGGTGGGGCGCAGCCCTCCCTTCCCTATATATAGTGAGGCCAGGGCTGCCCATAACACATGAGAACTTCTCCTCTTGGTGCGGCCTTGCCTCTCTCCCTCCTCCTCCTCTCCGTGGTGCTTAGCGAAGCCTGCTGGATTGCCACGCTCCTCCATCACCACCATGCCGTTGTGCTGCTGCTGGATGGAGTCTTCCTCAACCTCTCCTCTCTCCTTGCTGGATCAAGGCGTGGGAGGCGTCACCGGCTGTACGTGTGTTGAGCGGAGGTGCCGTATGCGTTGCACTTGATCATCGGTGATTTGAATCACGGCAGTCGACTCCATCAACCCCGTTCACTTGAGCGCTTCCGCTTAGCGAACTACAAGGGTATGTAGATTCACTCTCTTTCTACTCGTTCTTGGTCTCTCCATAGATAGATCTTGGTGACACGTGGGAAAATTTTGAATTTCTCGCCACGTTCCCCAACAATGGCATCATGAGCTAGGTCTATTGCGTAGATTCTTTGCACGAGTAGAACACAAAGTAGTTGTGGGCGTTGATTTTGTTCAATATGCTTACCGTTACTAGTCCAATCTTGTTTCGACGGTATTGTGGGATGAAGCGGCCGGACCGACCTTACGTACTCTTCGTGAGATGAGTTCCACCGATTGACATGCACATTGTGCATAAGGTGGCTAGCGGTGCCGCCTCTCTCCACTTTAGTCGGAATGGATTCGATGAAAAGGGTCCTTATGAAGGGTAAATATCAATTGGCATATCACGTTGTGGTTTTGCGTAAGTAAGCGTTCTTGCTAGAAACCCATAGCAGCCACGTAAAACATGCAAACAACAATTAGAGGACGTCTAACTTGTTTTTGCGGGGTATGCCATGTGATGTGATATGGCCAAAAGAATGTGATGAATGATATGTGATGTATGAGATTGATCATGTTCTTGTAATAGGAATCACGACTTGCATGTCGATGAGTATGACAACCGGCGAGAGCCATAGGAGTTGTCTTAATTTATTGTATGACCTGCGTGTCATTGAACAACGCCATGTAATTACTTTACTTTATTGCTAACGGTAGCCATAGTAGTAGAAGTAATAGTTGGCGAGACAACTTCATGAAGACACGATGATGGAGATCATGATGATGGAGATCATGGTGTCATGCGGTGACGATGATGATCATGGAGCCCGAAGATGGAGATCAAAGGAGCAAAATGATATTGGCCATATCATGTCACTATTTGATTGCATGTGATGTTTATCATGTTTATGCATCTTGTTTACTTAGGACGACGGTAGTAAATAAGATGATCCTTACAAAATTTCAAGAAGTGTTCTCCCTAACGTGCACCATTGCTACAGGTTAAATAAACTTCTAAGCACCACGTGATGATCGGGTGTGATGGATTCTTACGTTCACATACAACGGGTGTAAGACAGTTTTACACAATAAAACACTTAGGGTTAACTTGCGAGCCTAGCATGTACGGACATGGCCTCGGAACACGGAGACCGAAAGGTCGAGCATGAGTCGTATGGAGGATCGATCAACATGAAGATGTTCACCGATGATGACTAGTCCGTCTCACGTGATGATCGGACACGGCCTAGTTGACTTGGATCATGTAATCACTTAGATGACCGGAGGGATGTCTATCGAGTGGGAGTTCATAAGATGAACTTAATTATCTGAACATAGTCAAAAGATCTTTGCAAATTATGTAAATGGCTCGCACTTTAGTTCCACTGTTTAGATATGTTCCTAGAGAAAATATAGTTGAAAGTTGACATGGCGATTATGCGGACGATGAAAACTCATGTCCTTAATGCACCGCTCGATGTCTTTGAACCCCAAACGTCGTTTGTGGATGTTGCGAACATCGGACATACGTTTGATAACTACATGATAGTTCGGATAAGCGGTTTAGAATTAAGGCACCAAGATGTTTTTGAAAAGTCGCGGAACATATGAGATGTTTGAGGGCTGAAATTGAGATTTCGGGCTCGTGCCACGTCAAGAGGTATGAGACCTCCGGCGATTTTCTTAGCCAACAAACTAAGGTAGAAATGCTCAATCGTTGAGCTTGTGCTCGATTATCTGAGTGCAACAATCACTTAAATCGAGTGGGATTTGATCTTCCGATGAGATAGTGATGTTTCTCCAAAGTCATTGCCACCAAGCTACTAGAGCTTCGTGATGAACTATAAAATATCGAGGATAGATATGATGATCCTTGAGGTATTCGTGATGTTTGACACGGTGAAAGTAGAAATCAAGAAGGAGCATCAATTGTTGATGGTTGGTGAAACCACTAGTTTTAAAGAAGGGCAAGGGCAAGAAGGGATACTTCATGAAGCGG
Organism: Aegilops speltoides; assembly: GCA_021437245.1. Lineage (NCBI taxonomy): Eukaryota > Viridiplantae > Streptophyta > Magnoliopsida > Poales > Poaceae > Aegilops > Aegilops speltoides. The sequence goes on from CM038141.1 coordinate 319,580,089, forward strand.
CAAATCAGCTGCTGCTCGGTGAAGAAACCCAAGGTTGAACCCAAACCCGAGACTAAGTGCTTCGTAATAAGGGAACAACCAACGGAGCGGAATTACCCTAGATACTTGGTAGATGAGAAGGCTGGAAAGGTCGATAGAAGTATATTGGATATACATTATGTTAATGTGTACTTTACTAGTACTCCTAGTAGCACCAGGTATTAGATACGGTTCGGTTGCTAAGTGTTAGTAACTCGAAATAAAAGCTACGGAATAAGCGGAGACTAGCTAAAGGTGAGTGACGATATGTGTTGGAAGTGTTTCCATGGTTGATGTAATCAAGCATCGCACGCTCCCTCTACCATCGAGATTTGGTGTTTGCGTTGAGCATAGACATGATTGGATTATGTCTATCGCAATACAGTTATTCATTTAAGGAGAATAATGGTTACTCTATTTATTTGAATAATACCTTCAATGGTCTTGCACCTAAAGGAATGGTTTATTGAATCTCGATCGTAGTGATACACATTTTCATGCCAAAAGATATAAGATAGTAATGATAGTACCACTTACTTGTGGCACTGCCATGTAAGTCATATTGGTGTAAAACGCATGAAGAAGCTCCATGTTGATGGATCTTTGGACTCATTCAATTTTGAAAGGTTTGAGACATGCGAACCATGTCTATTGGTGTATACGCATGAAGAAACTCCATGCAGATGGATCGTTTGGACTCACTTGATTTTGAATCACTTGAGATATGCAAATCATACCACATGGACAAGATGACTAAAAAGCCTCGTTTTTCAGTAAAATGGAACAAGATAACAACTTGTTGGAAGTAACACATTTTGATGTGTGCAGTCCAATGAGTGCTGAGGCCTGCAGTGAATATCGTTATGTTCTTACTTCACAGATGATTTGAGTAGATGTAGAGTATATTTACTTGATGAAACACAAGTCTGAATTATTGAATGGTTCAAGTAATTTCAGAGTGAAGTTGAAGATCATCGTGACAAGAGGATGAAATGTCTATGATATGATCATAGAGATGAGTATCTGAGTTACAAGCTTTGGCACGCAATTAAGACATTGTGGAAATTGTTTCACAATTAATACCGCCTGGAACACCATAGTGTGATGGTCTGTCCGAACATCATAGTTGCACCCTATTGGATATGGTGCGTGCCATGATGTCTCTTATCGAATTACCAACTATCGTTTATGGGTTAGGCATTAGAGACAACCACATTCACTTTAAATAGGGCACCACGTAATTCCGTTGAGATGACACCGTATGAACTATGGTTTAGAGAAACCTAAGTCGTCATTTCTTAAAGGTTTGGGGCTGCGGCGCTTATGTGAAAAAGTTTCAGTTGATAAGCTCGAACCCAAAGCGATAAAATGCATCTTCATAGGACACCCAAAACAGTTGGGTATAACTCCTAATTCAGATCCGAAAGCAATAGGGATTGTTTCTTGAATCGGGTCCTTTCTCGAGGAAAAGTTTGTCTCGGAAAGTTGAGTGGGAGGATGGTGGAGACTTGATATGGTTATTGAACCGTCACTACAACTAGTGTGTAGCAGGGCACAGGAAGTTGTTCCTGTGGCGCCTACACCAATTGAAGTAGAAGCTTATGATAGTGATCATGAAGTTTTGGATCAAGTCACTACCGTACCTCGTAGGGTGACAAGGATGCGTACTACTTCAGAGTGGTACAGTAATCCTGTCTTGAAGGTCATGTTGTTAGACAACAATGAACCTACGAGCTATGGAGAAGCAATGATGGGCCCAAATTCCAATAAATGGTTAGAAGCCATGAAATCCGAGATAGGATCCATGTATCAGAACAAATCATGGACTTTGGTGGACTTGCCCGATGATCGGCAAGCCATTAAGATAAATGGATCTTTAAGAAGAAGACGGATGTGGACGGTAATGTCACCGTCTATGAAGCTCGACTTGTGGCGAAGAGTTTTTTCACAAGTTCAAAGAGTTGACTACGATGAGATTTTCTCATCCGTAGCGATGCTTAAGTCCGTCGGAATCATGTTAGCATTAGCTGCTTTATGAAATCTAGCAGATGGATGTCAAAATGAGTTTCCTTACCAGTTTTTGTAAGGAAAGGTTGTATGTGATACAATCAGAAAAGTTTTGTCGATCCTAAGGATGCTAAAAGGTATGCTAGCTCCAGCGATCCTTATAAGGACTGGAGTAAGCATCTCGGAGTTGGAATATGTACTTTGATAAGATGATCAAAGATTTTGGGTTTATACAAATTTATGGGAAACTTGTATTTCCAAAGAAGTGAGTGGGAGCACTATAGAATTTCTGATGAGTATATGTTGTTGACATATTGTTGATCAGAAATGATGTAGAATTTTCTGTAAAGCATATAGGGTTACTTGAAAAGTGTTTTCAAGTGAAAACCGGTTTAAGCTACTTGAGCATTAAGCATCAAGATCTATGAGGATAGATCAAAACCGCTTAATGGTACTTTCAAATGAGCATATACCTTGACATGATCTTGAAGGTGTTCAAGATGGATCGATCAAAGAAGGAGTTCTTGCACGAGATGTAAGGTATGAAGTTAAGACTTAAAGCTCGACCACGGCGGAAGAAGGAGAAAGGATTAAGGTCGTCCCTATGCTTTATACATAGGCTCTACAAGTATCTTTGTCTTGTGTACCGCACCAAGTGTGCCTTTCCATGAGTCGACAAGGGTACAAGAATGATCCACGAATGGATCATTGGACAGATCAAAATTGTCCTTGGAGTAAATAAGGACATGTTTCTCAATTATGGAGGTGATAAAGAGTTCGGCGTAAAGGGTTACATCGATGCAAGCTTTAACACCTATCCGAGTGACTCTGAGTAGCAAACCGGATACGTATAGTGGAGCAAACCATTTGGAATAGCTCCAAATGGAGCGTGGAAGCAGTATTTACAATGTGACCTAAAAATTTGCAAAGCACACACGGACCTGAAAGGTTCAGACCCGTTGACTAAAACCTCTCTCACAAGCAAAACTTGATCAAACCCCAGAACTCATTAGATGATGTTGGTCACATGGCGATGTGACCTGTCAATGTTAAATCACATGGCGATGTGAACTAGATTATTGACTCTAGTGCAAGTGGGAGACTGTTGGAAATATGCCCTAGAGGCAATAATAAAAGTATTATTATATTTCCTTGTTCATGATAATTGTCTTTTATTCATGCTATAAGCGTATTATCCGGAAATCGTAATACACGTGTGAATACAAAGACCACAATATGTCCCTAGTGAGCCTCTAGTTGACTAGCTCGTTGTGATCAGCAGATAGTCATGGTTTCTGACTATGGACATTGGATGTCGTTGATAACGGGATCACATCATTAGGAGAATGATGTGATGGACAAGACCCAATACTAAGCATAGCACAAAGATCGTGTAGTTAAATGCGCTAGAGCTTTTCTAATGTCAAGTATCTCTTCCTTAGACCATGAGATCGTGTAACTCCGGATACCGTAGGAGTGCTTTGGGTGTATCAAACGTCACAACGTAATCGGGTGACTATAAAGGTGCACTACGGTATCTCCGAAAGTGTCATTGGGTTGACACGGATCGAGGCTCGGATTTGTCACTCCGTGTAAATGGAGAGGTATCTCTGGGCCCACTCGGTAGGACATCATCATAATGTGCACAATGTGATTAAGGGGTTGATCACGGGATGATGTGTTGCGGAACGAGTAAAGAGACTTGCGTGCGAGATTGAACAAGGTATCGGTATACCGACGATCGAATCTCGGGCAAGTAAAATACCGCTAGACAAAGGGAATTGTATACGGGATCGACCGAGTCCTTGACATCGTGGTTCATCCGATGAGATCATCGTGGAACATGTAGGAGCCAACATGGGTATCCAGATCCGCTGTTGGTTATTGACCGAGAACGTCTCGGTCATGTCTACATGTCTTCCGAACCCGTAGGGTCTACACACTAAGGTTTGATGACGCTAGGGTTATAAAGGAAGCTTGTATGTGGTTACGAATGTTGTTCAAGTCCGGATGAGATCCCGGACGTCACGAGGAGTTCGGAATGGTCCGGAGGTAAAGATTTATATATGGGAAGTCTGTTTTGGTCACCGAAAAGTTTGGGGTTTATCGGACGCGTCTGGGACCACCGGAGGGTCCCGGGGGTCCACCAAGTGGGGCCACATGCCCCAGAAGGCTGCGTGGGCCAAGTGTGGGAGGGGACCAGCCCCTAGGTGGGCTGGGGCGCCCCCCACCAAGGCCCAAGGCGTGGGAAGTGGGGAAGGGGGGCAAACCCTAGGGCAGATGGGCCCTAAGGCCCACCCTGGGTGCGCCTCCCCCTCTCTCCCCCTCTGGCCGCCACCCAGATGGGATCTGGGGGCTGGCCGCCGCCCCCTAGGGGTGGAAACCTAGGTGGGGGCACAGCCCTCCCCTTCCCCTATATATAGTGAGGCCAGGGGCTGCCCATAACACATGAGAACTTCTCCTCTTGGTGCAGCCTTGCCTCTCTCCCTCCTCCTCCTCTCCCGTGGTGCTTAGCGAAGCCCTGCTGGATTGCCACGCTCCTCCATCACCACCATGCCGTTGTGCTGCTGCTGGATGGAGTCTTCCTCAACCTCTCCCTCTCTCCTTGCTGGATCAAGGCGTGGGAGACGTCACCGGGCTGTATGTGTGTTGAACGCGGAGGTGCCGTGCGTTCGGCACTTGATCATCGGTGATTTGAATCACGACGAGTACGACTCCATCAACCCCGTTCACTTGAACGCTTCCGCTTAGCGATCTACAAGGGTATGTAGATTCACTCTCTTTCTACTCGTTGCTGGTCTCTCCATAGATAGATCTTGGTGACACGTAGGAATTTTTTTGAATTTCTGCTATGTTCCCCAACAGTGGCATCATGAGCTAGGTCTATTGCGTAGATTCTTTGCACGAGTAGAACACAAAGTAGTTGTGGGCGTTGATTTTGTTCAATATGCTTACCGTTACTAGTCCAATCTTGTTTCGACGGCATTGTGGGATGAAGCGGCCCGGACCGACCTTACACGTACTCTTCGTGAGACGAGTTCCACCGACCGACATGCACTTCGTGCATAAGGTGGCTAGCGGTGCCGCTCTCCCACTTTAGTCGAACGGATTCGATGAAAAGGGTCCTTATGAAGGGTAAATATCAATTGGCATATCACGTTGTGGTTTTGCGTAGGTAAGAAACGTTCTTGCTAGAAACCCATAGCAGCCACGTAAAACATGCAAACAACAATTAGAGGACGTCTAACTTGTTTTTGCAGGGTATGCCATGTGATGTGATATGGCCAAAAGAATGTGATGAATGATATGTGATGTATGAGATTGATCATGTTCTTGTAATAGGAATCACGACTTGCATGTCGATGAGTATGACAACCGGCAGGAGCCATAGGAGTTGTCTTAATTTATTGTATGACCTGCGTGTCATTGAACAACGCCATGTAATTACTTTACTTTATTGCTAACCGGTAGCCATAGTAGTAGAAGTAATAGTTGGCAAGACAACTTCATGAAGACACGATGATGGAGATCATGATGATGGAGATCATGGTGTCATGCCGGTGATGATGATGATCATGGAGCCCCGAAGATGGAGATCAAAAGGAGCAAAATGATATTGGCCATATCATGTCACTATTTGATTGCATGTGATGTTTATCATGTTTATGCATCTTGTTTACTTAGGACGACGGTAGTAAATAAGATGATCCTTACAAAATTTCAAGAAGTGTTCTCCCTAATCGTGCACCGTTGCTACAGTTAAATCGCTTCTAAGCACCACGTGATGATCGGGTGTGATGGATTCTTACGTTCACATACAACGGGTGTAAGACAGTTTTACACAAATAAAACACTTAGGGTTAACTTGACGAGCCTAGCATGTACGAGACATGGCCTCGAACACGGAGACCGAAAGGTCGAGCATGAGTCGTATGGAGGATACGATCAACATGAAGATGTTCACCGATGATGACTAGTCCGTCTCACGTGATGATCGGACACGGCCTAGTTGACTTGGATCATGTAATCACTTAGATGACCAGAGGGATGTCTATCTGAGTGGGAGTTCATAAGATGAACTTAATTATCCTGAACATAGTCAAAAGATCTTTGCAAATTATGTCGTAAGCTCGCGCTTTAGTTCCACTGTTTAGATATGTTCCTAGAGAAAATATAGTTGAAAGTTGACAATGGCGATTATGCGACACGAGAAAACTCATGTCCTTAATGCACCGCCACAGTCTTTGAACCCCAAACGTCGTTTGTGGATGTTGCGAACATCGGACATACACGTTTGATAACTACATGATAGTTCGGATAAGCGGTTTAGAATTAAGGCACGAAGATGTTTTTCGAAAAGTCGCGGAACATATGAGATGTTTCGAGGGCTGAAATTGAGATTTCAGGCTCGTGCCCACGTCAAGAGGTATGAGACCTCCGACGATTTTCTTAGCCAGCAAACTAAGGTAGAAATGCTCAATCGTTGAGCTTGTGCTCAGATTGTCTGAGTGCAACAATCACTTAAATCGAGTGGGATTTGATCTTCCAGATGAGATAGTGATGTTTCTCCAAAGTCATTGCCACCAAGCTACTAGAGCTTCGTGATGAACTATAAAATATCAGGGATAGATATGATGATCCTTGAGGTATTCGTGATGTTTGACACAGTGAAAGTAGAAATCAAGAAGGAGCATCAATTGTTGATGGTTGGTGAAACCACTAGTTTTAAAGAAGGGCAAGGGCAAGAAGGGATACTTCATGAAACGGCAAATCAGTTTGCTTTGCTCGGTGAAGAAACCCAAGGTTGAACCCAAACCCGAGACTAAGTGCTTCTGTAATAAGGGGAACAACCACTTGAGCGGAATTACCCTAGATACTTGGTAGATGAGAAGGCTGGAAAGGTCGATAGAAGTATATTGGATATACATTATGTTAATGTGTACTTTACTAGTACTCCTAGTAGCACCGTGGTATTAGATACGGTTCGGTTGCTAAGTGTTAGTAACTCGAAATAAAAGCTACGGAATAAGCGGAGACTAGCTAAAGGTGAGTGACGATATGTGTTGGAAGTGTTTCCAAGGTTGATGTGATCAAGCATCGCGCGCTCCCTCTACCATCGAGATTTGGTGTTTGCGTTGAGCATAGACATGATTGGATTATGTCTATCGCAATACGGTTATTCATTTAAGGAGAATAATGGTTACTCTATTTATTTGAATAATACCTTCAATGGTCTTGCACCTAAAGGAATGGTTTATTGAATCTCGATCGTAGTGATACACATTTTCATGCCAAAAGATATAAGATAGTAATGATAGTACCACTTACTTGTGGCAATCGCCATGTAAGTCATATTGGTGTAAAAGCATGAAGAAGCTCCATGTTGATGGATCTTTGGACTCATTCAATTTTGAAAGGTTTGAGACATGCGAACCATGTCTATTGGTGTATACGCATGAAGAAACTCCATGCAGATGGATCGTTTGGACTCACTTGATTTTGAATCACTTGAGATATGCAAATCATACCACATGGACAAGATGACTAAAAAGCCTCGTTTTTCAAAGAAATGGAACAAGATAGCAACTTGTTGGAAGTAACACATTTTGATGTGTGCGGTCCAATGAGTCTTTGAGGCCTCGCATGAATATCGTTATGTTCTTACTTCACGATGATTCGAGTAGATGTAGAGTATATTTACTTGATGAAACACAAGTCCGAATTATTGAATGGTTCAAGTAATTTCAGAGTGAAGTTGAAGATCATCGTGACAAGAGGATGAAATGTCTATGATATGATCATAGAGATGAGTATCTGAGTTACAAGCTTTGGCACGCAATTAAGACATTGTGGAAATTGTTTCACAATTAATACCGCCTGGAACACCATAGTGTGATGGTCTGTCCGAACATCATAGTTGCACCCTATTGGATATGGTGCGTGCCATGATGTCTCTTATCGAATTACCAACTATCGTTTATGGTAGTACCCAAAGTGTTCCTCCGGTAAACGGGAGTTACACAATTCTCATAGTTACAGGAACATGTATAAGTCATGAAGGAAGCAATAGCAGAATACTAAACGATCAAGTGCTAAGCTAACGGGATGGGTCATGTCAATCACAACATTCTCCTAATGATGTGATCCCATTTAATCAAATGACAACACATGTCTATGGTTAGGAAACATAACCATCTTTGATTAATGAGCTAGTCAAGTAGAGGCATACTAGTGACTATATGTTTGTCTATGTATTCACACATGTATCATGTTTCCGGTTAATACAATTCTAGCATGAATAATAAACATTTATCATGATATTAGGAAATAAATAATAACTTTATTATTGCCTCTAGGGCATATTTCCTTCAGTCTCCCACTTGCACTAGAGTCAATAATCTAGATTACACTGTAATGATTCTAACACCCATGGAGTCTTGGTGCTGATCATGTTTTGCTTGTGAGAGGGGCTTAGTCAACGGGTCTGCAACATTCAAATCCGTATGTATCTTGCAAATCTCTATGTCTCCCACTTGGACTTGGTCTCGAATGTAATTGAAGCGTCTCTTGATGTGCTTGGTCCTCTTGTGAAATCTGGATTCCTTTGCTAAGGCAATTGCACCAGTATTGTCACAGAAGATCTTCATTGGTCCCGATGCACTAGGTATGACACCTAGATCGAAATGAACTCCTTCATCCGCACTCCTTCATTTCTTTGCTTGAAGCGCTATGTACTCCGCTTCACATGTAGATCCCGCCACGACGCTTTGTTTAGAACCGCACCAACTCATAGCTCCACCATTTAATATAAACACGTATCCGGTTTGCGATTTAGAATCGTCCGGATCGGTGTCAAAGCTTGCATCGGCGTAACCATTTACGACTAGCTCTTTGTCACCTCCATATCGAGAAACATATCCTTAGTCCTTTTCGTATTTCAGATGTTCTTGACCGCTGTCCGATGATCCACTCTGGATTACTTTGGTACCTACCGCCAAGCTTATTGCTAAGCATACGTCGGTCCGGTACACAATTGCATACATGATAGAGCCTATGGTGATGCATAGGAACACCTTTCATTTTCTCTCTATCTTCTGTTGTGGTCGGGCATTGAGTTTGACTCAACTTCACACCTTGTAGCAGTGCAAGAATCCTTTCTTTGCTCGATCCATTTTGAACCTTTTCAAAATTTTGTCAAGGTATGTGCTTTGTGAAAGTCCTATTAAGCGTCTTGATCTATCTCTATAGATCTTGATACCCAATATGTAAGCAGCTTCACCGAGGTCTTTCATTGAAAAACTTTTATTCAAGTATCCCTTTATGCTATCCAGAAATTCTATATCATTTCCAATTAATAATATGTCATCAACATATAAAACTAGAAATGCTACTGAGCTCCCACTCACTTTCTTGTAAATACATGCTTCTCCAAAAGTCTGTATAAAACCATATGCTTTGATCACACTGTCAAAGCATTTATTCCAACTCCGAGATGCTTGCACCAGTCCATAAATGGAACGCTGGAGCTTGCACACTTTGTTAGCACCTTTTGGATCAACAAAACCTTCAGGCTGCATCATATACAACTCTTCTTCTAGAAATCCATTCAAGAATGCAGTCTTGACATCCATTTGCCAAATTTCATAATCATGAAATGTAGAAATAGCCAACATGATTCGGACAGACTTAAGCATCACTACGGGTGAGAAAGTCTCATCGTAGTCAACCCCTTGAACTTGTCGAAAACCTTTTGCAACAAGTCGAGCTTTGTAGACAGTAACATTACCATCAGCGTCAGTCTTCTTCTTAAAGATCCATTTATTCTCAATGGCTTGCCGATCATCGGGCAAGTCAACCAAAGTCCATACTTTGTTTTCATACATGGATCCCATCTCAGATTTCATGGCCTCTAGCCATTTTGCGGAATCTGGGCTCATCATCGCTTCCTCATAGTTCGTAGGTTCATCATGGTCAAGTAACTTGACTTCCGAATAGGATTTCCGCACCACTCTGTGCGGATCTTACTCTGTATACCTACGAGGTTCAAGAGAAACTTGATCCAAGTTTCATGATCAATATCATTAGCTTCCTCACTAATTGGTGTAGTTGTCACAGAACCGGTTCTTGTGATGAACTACTTTCCAATAAGGAGTAGATACTGATTATCTCATCAAGTTCTACCTTCCTCCCACTCACTTCTTTCGAGAGAAATTCCTTCTCTAGAAAGGATCCGAATTAGCAACGAAAATCTTGCCCTCGGATCTGTGATAGAAGGTGTACCCAATAGTCTCCTTTGGGTATCCTATGAAGACACATTTCTCGATTTGGGTTCGAGCTTATCTGGTTGAAGTTTCTTCACATAAGCATCGCAGCCCCAAACTTTAAGAAACGACAACTTTGGTTTCTTGCCAAACCACAGTTCATAAGGCGTCGTCTCAACGGATTTTGATGGTGCCCTATTTAACGTGAATGCGGCCGTCTCTAAAGCATTACCCCAAAACGATAGCGGTAAATCGGTAAGAGACATCATAGATCGTACCATATCAAGTAAAGTACGATTACGACGTTCGGACACACCATTTCGTTGTGGTGTTCCAGGTGGCGTGAGTTGTGAAACTATTCCACATTGTTTCAAATGTAAACCAAACTCGTAACTCAAATATTCTCCTCCACGATCAGATCATAGAAACTTTATTTTCTTGTTACGATGATTTTCTACTTCACTCTGAAATTCTTTGAACTTTTCAAATGTTTCAGACTTGTGCTTCATCAAGTAGATATACCCATATCTGCTCAAATCATCTGTGAAGGTGAGAAAATAACGATATCCGCCACGAGCCTCAACATTCATCGGGCCACATACATCTGTATGTATGATTTCCAATAAATTTGTTGCTCTCTCCATAGATCCGGAGAACGGTGTTTTAGTCATCTTGCCCATGAGGCACGATTCGCAAGTACCAAGTGATTCATAATCAAGTGATTCCAGAAGTCCATTAGTATGGAGTTTCTTCATGCGTTTTACACCGATATGACCTAAACGGCAGTGCCACAAATATGTTGCACTATCATTATCAACTCTGCATCTTTTGGCTTCAACATTGTGAATATGTGTATCACTACTATCGAGATTCAACAAAAATAGTCCACTCTTCAAGGGTGCATGACCATAAAAGATATTACTCATATAAATAGAACAACCATTATTCTCTGATTTAAATGAATAACCGTCTCGCATCAAACAAGATCCAGATATAATGTTCATGCTCAACGCAGGCACCAAATAACAATTATTCAGGTCTAAAACTAATCCCGATGGTAGATGTAGAGGTAGCGTGCCGACCGCGATCACATCGACTTTGGAACCATTTCCCACGCCAAGATCGTCACCTCGTCCTTAGCTAATCTTCGCAATCCGTAGTCCTGCTTCGAGTTGCAAATGTTAGCAATGTAACCAAGATCAAATACCAGTGCTCTGCGAGCATTAGTAAGGTACACATCAATAACATGTATATCACATATACCTTTGTTCACTTTGCCATCCTTCTTATCCGCCAAATACTTGGGGCAGTTCCGCTTCAAAGTCGATCGCGCTTGCGGAGAAGCACTCGATTTGTGCTTAGGTCCGGACTTGGGTTTCTTCTCTTGAGCAAAGAACTTGTTTGTCGTTCTTTTGAAGTTCCTTCTTCTTCTCTTTGCCCTTTTCTTGAAACTAGTGGTCTTGTTGACCATCAACACTTGATGCTCCTTCTTGATTTCTACCTCCGCTGCTTTCAAATCGCGAAGAGCTCGGGAATAGTTTTGTTCATCCCTTGCATATTATAGTTCATCACAAAGCTCTTGTAGCTTGGTGGCGTGATTGGAGAATTTCATCAATGACGCTATCATCCGGAAGATTAACTCCCAGTTGAATCAAGTGATTATTATACCCGGACATTTTGAGTATATGCTCACTAATGTAACTGTTCTCCTCCATATTGCAGTTGTAGAACTTATTGGAGACTTCATATATCTCAATCCGGGCATTTGCTTGAAATATTAACTTCAACTCTGGAACATCTCATATGCTCCATGACGCTCAAAACGTCGTTGAAGACCCGGTTCTAAGCCGTAAAGCATGGCACATCGAACTATAGAGTAGTCATCGGCTTTGCTCGCCAGACGTTCTTAACGTCGTCGGTTACATCAAGAAGCAGTTCGGCACCCAGTGGTGCTTCTAGGACGTAACTCTTCGTGCAACAATGAGGATAATCCTCGAGTTACGGACCCGATCCGTGTAATTGCTACCATCATCTTTCAACTTTGCTTTCTCAAGGAACGCATTAAAATTCAACGGAACAACAACACGAGCCATCTATCTACAAACAAACATAGACAAGCAAAATACTATCAGGTACTAAGTTCATGATAAATTTAAGTTCAATTAATCATATTACTAAAGAACTCCCACTTAGACAGACATCTCTCTAGTCATCTAAGTGATTACGTGATCCAAATCAACTAAACCATGTCCGATCATCACGTGAGATGGAGTAGTTTCAATGGTGAACATCTCTATGTTGATCATATCTACTATATGATTCACGCTTGACCTTTCGGTCTCCGTGTTCGAGGCCATATCTGTATATGCTAGGCTCGTCAAGTATAACTCGAGTATTCTGCGTGTGCAACTGTTTTGCACCCGTTGTATTTGAACATAGAGCCTATCACACCCGATCATCACGTGGTGTCTCAAAGATGAAGAACTTTCATAACGGTGCATACTCGGGAGAACACTTCTTGATAATTAGTGAGAGATCATCTTAAAATGCTACCGTCAATCAAAGCAAGATAAGATGCATAAAGGATAAACATCACATGCAATCAATATAAGTGATATGATATGGCCATCATCATCTTGTGCTTGTGATCTCCATCTCCGGCACCGCCGTGATCACCATCGCCACCGCACAACACCTAGATCTCCATCGTAGCATCGTTGTCGTTACGCCATCTATTGCTTCTACGACTATCGCTACCGCTTAGTGATAAAGTAAAGCAATTACGTATGCTTGCATTTCATACAATAAAGCGACAACCATATGGCTCCTGCCATTGCCGATAACTTCGGTTACAAAACATGATCATCTCATACAATAAAATATAGCATCACGTCTTGACCATATCACATCACAACATGCCCTGCAAAAACAAGTTAGACATCCTCTACTTTGTTGTTGCAAATTTTACGTGGCTGCTACGGGCTTAGCAAGAACCGTTCTTACCTACGCATCAAAACCACAACGATAGTTTGTCAAATAGACTCCGTTTTAACCTTCACAAGGACCGGCGTAGCCACACTCGGTTCAACTAAAGTTGGAGAAACAGACACCGCTAGTCACCGTGTGCAAAGCACGGCGGTAAAACCAGTCTCGCGTAAGCGTCTGGCGTAATGTCGGTCCGGCCGCTTCATCCAACAATACCGCTGAACCAAAGTATGACATGCTTTGGTAGGCGGTATGACTTATATCGTCCACAACTCACTTGTGTTCTACTCGTGCATATAACATCAACGCATAAAACCTAGGCTCGGATACCATCATTGGGGAACGTAGTAATTTCAAAAAATTCCTACGCACACGCAAGATCATGGTGATGATATAGCAACGAGGGGAGAGTGTTGTCTACGCACTCGTGAGACCGGCGCGAGCGCTGACGCAACGTAGAGGAAGTAGTCGACGTCCTCCCGGTCCGACCGATCCAAGCACCGCATTCTCGGCACCTCCGAAGTTCTTGACATGCGTCAGCTCGATGACACACCTCGATCTCCAATCCAAGAGAGGCGCCGAGGGGATTTCCGTCAACGACGACGGCGTGGTGGCGATCTTGATGTTCTCTGTCGCAGGCTTCGCCTAAGCACCGCCACAATATGACCGAGGGTAATATCGTGGAGGGGGCACCACACACGGCTAAGGAACGATCAATGATCAACTTGTGTGTCTAGGGTGCCCCCTACCCCGTATATAAAGGAGGGAGGGAGGAGGTGGCTGCCCAAGGAGGCGCGCATAGGAGGAGGAAACCTACTCCAAGTAGGTTTCCCTCTTTCCTAATCCAATTTGGAGGGAAGGAAGGAGTACTAGTAGTAGGAAGGAAGAGAGGAAGGAGAAAGGAAAGGGGGCCGCCCCCCCCAATTCGGATTGGGCTTGGGGCGCGCCCCTCCTTTGCTCCTTCTCCTTCCTCCTACTTGGGCCCAATAAGGCCCATATACTTACGGGGTTCGGTAACCTCCTGAGCTCCAGATATTCCCAAACTCTCCCGAAACCTTTCCTGTCCAAATATATCCGTCCAATATATCAATCTTTATGTCTCGACCATTTCGAGACTCCTCGTCATGTCCGTGATCATATCCGGACTCAACAAACTTCGTACATCAAAATACATAAACTCATAATATAATTGTCATCAAAACCTTAAGCGTGCGGACCCTAAGGTTCGAGAACGATGTAGACATGATCGAGACATGTCTCGGTCAATAACCAATAGCGGGACCGGATGCCCATATTGGTTCCTACATATTCTACGAAGATCTTTATCGGTTAAACCGCACAACAACATACGTTGTTCCTTTGTCATCGGTATGTTACTTGTCCGAGATTCGATCGTCGGTATCCAATACCTAGTTCAATCTCGCTATCGACAAGTCTCTTTACTCGCTCGTAATACTTCATCTCATAACTAACTCATTAGTTACATGCTTGCAAGGCTTAGGTGATGAGCATTATCGAGAGGGCCCGAGATACCTCTTCGACAATCGGAGTGACAAATCCTAATCTCGAATTATGCTAACTCAACGTGTACCTTCGGAGACACTGTAGTACTCCTTTATAATCACCCGATTCGTTGTGACGCTTGGTAGTACCAAAGTGTTCCTCCGTAAACGGAGTTACACAATTCTCATAGTTACAGGAACATGTATAAGTCATGAAGGAAGCAATAGCAGAATACTAAACGATCAAGTGCTAAGCTAACGGGATGGGTCATGTCAATCACAACATTCTCCTAACGATGTGATCCCATTTAATCAAATGACAACACATGTCTATGGTTAGGAAACATAACAATCTTTGATTAATGAGCTAGTCAAGTAGAGGCATACTAGTGACTATATGTTTGTCTATGTATTCACACATGTATCATGTTTCCGGTTAATACAATTCTAGCATGAATAATAAACATTTATCATGATATGAGGAAATAAATAATAACTTTATTATTGCCTCTAGGGCATATTTCCTTCACCGACCACGTCCCCCTTTTCTTATCATCTAGGGATGAGAGACCGCGCCCCCTCCGCGGTTCCGTTTCGAGACTTTCTGGCTCCGGCAACCAGGCTTTGTGGCAGCCGTCCAGGCTCGCTGGGTCTCGGCGTTAGCTGGGCCCCATAGGCAGATGTCGATCCTGGACGAATGGCACCACCTATCCAAGCGACCCCGACAGTTCATGAAGGGATGGGGGGCTAATATCGGGAGGGATCTTTGGATCCAGAAGGCCTCCCTCCTTGAGGAGATCTGGGCCATTGACCTCCGTGCTGATATTGCTAGGATCTCTGCGGAGGAATTGGCTCATAGATACAATTTGGAGGACTGCCTCATGGAGATCTACTCCAAGGAGGAAGAATATTGGTGCCAACGTGGTTCTATGAACTATGTGCTATTTGGGGATGCCAACACTGCCTACTTCCAGGCCATCGCCAATGGTCGTAGGCGTCGCTGCTCCATTCCCCTTTTATGGGAAGAAGGTCAGCTGTTTCAGGAACCTCAGGCTATTCGCCTGCTGGTCGATGACTTTTACAAGTCGTTATTTCAGGGGCGCCCTCGGAGTGGTATCGCCCTTGCTGACCACATCTGGTCGCCCGACCAATAGATTTCCCCTGAGGAAAATGTGGCCTTGCTCGCCCCTTTTGATGCCGCAAAAGTGGAGGCTTTTGTCAAAGCCATGAACCCGGCCTCGGCCCCAGGCCCCAATGGACTGCCGGTCCATTTTTTTCAGGCTTTCTGGCCGATGGTCAAGGAGATCATCCTTGACCTTTTCCGTGAGTTCTCTAGGGGAACATTAGACATGTCCCAGCTTAACTATGGGATCATATCTCTGATTCCCAAGGTTCCTGGTGCGGCGAACATTAGGCAGTTCCAACCTATCACAGTCCTCAATGTGATATTTCAGAATTTGGCGAAAGGGTACGCCACTAGGGCGGCCCTAATCGCCCCCGGATCCATCACCCGAACCAGTCGGCCTTCACGAAAGGCAGGTATATTCTGGATGGGATCCTCGTTCTCCATGAGGTTATCCATGAGGTGACGAGCAAGCATCTCCGCGCTGTGTTCTTTAAGATCGACTTCCACAAAGCATGGTTCATGTGTTAAAAAAAGAATTAAAACATGGTTCATGTTACGATCACCTCCAACAACGATGACGGGCTCGCCACAGCTCCAACTCTTGCAACACAATACATGTTGCAGCACTAGCGGCCAACGACCTTGCAATAATGTGTATGTTTTTTTGCAGGACCCGGCAAGCAAGCACGGTGGGCGTCAGCTATGATGGGGGCAGTGGTATGGAACACCGTTGGGAGCTTGCATCAGCTCTCATGCAATCCACCCGACATAGTAGTAGTCATCGTTAGTGCTGCGAATGGTGCAACCCCCATGACATCCTGTCGGCACCATCCTCAACAAAGTAGTTGCTGCAGTAGTAGCCACCGTAAAAACAAGAGAAAATTGCTTAATTACCACAGACAACCTCGGCTATTGCTTATTTGCCATCGAACAAACCAACTTTGCTCTTGTTCCGCTTACAAGCTCGTTTCGTTGCTAATTTGCCATCGCCGTTACTCTGCCGTTATACATCCGCCGTTAGATTGAATAACCCCTGTCAGTTTATCTGAAAATACCAGTACTACCCTCATCTATCACCCTCTTATTTTCTTATAAAAAAGGAAAAACATGCGGTAAAAAAACCTTTCTTTCCTCCCACAGTACTCGACCCGCACAACTCTCCCAATTCCAACCCTAGCCTGGCCACGGCGTGGCCATGGTGGAACCGCCGCCGTCGCCGCCGCCCCTCCCGCATCTGTTCCCGCTGGCCAGAGGTCCTCCTCTCGTGGTCGTCTCTCCATCCACCGGCCCTTCCGCCCCTGCCCTCCAGCTGCTGCTCCCGCTGGTGGTCCTCCAGCTGCTGCTTCGGCCACAACCGGCCCTCCATCTGCTGCTTCCGCCGCCGACGGCCCTCCAGCTGCTGCTCCCTCCGCCGTCGGCCCTGCAGCTGCTGCTCCCTCCGCCGCCGGCCCTGCAGCTGGGGATCTTGCCGCCACTGGCCCTGTAGCGCCGGATCTCGGAGCCTCCGGCCCTGCAGCTGCGGATCTAGCCGCCGGCGCCCCTACAGGTGCTTCTCCAACCGCCGGCCCTGCAGATGCTGCTCCAGCCACTGCCGCCCCTGCACTGTCTACTGCTGCCTCATCCCCAGCAGCCGGCGCCCCTACAGCCGATGGACCTCATGTTCCAGCTGGTGAGGATGTTGCTTCTTCAACATCTGCTCAATCCCCGCGACGAATTCCTGCAGTAAGGTAGTTCATTGTCTCATGTGTTCGTGATATGTTCTCTCATGATATTTAGTTGCACATTGCGCCTAATCTTTAGACAAATTGGTTGATGATTGTCATGGTTGCGTCCGCAGGATGGACCAGGCATCAACATGTGTGCTAGAAGTTAGGATATGTAGTAGTCGCCGTAACTTCAGTGGAGGTTTTCCTTCAGTTGGAGCATTGATTTGCATGCTATCACTACTATGAAGGGGTTTCTAGATGCTATTTCTGCACAGTACTCTTGGGTTGTGTGGTCTGATGATGAAACTATCGTTGTAGAATGGTTTGATAGTATTAGTGAGAAATACAAACATGTTGCAAATGATGAAGAGTTGATGAAAATGTTTGAGTGTTTTAAGCAAGTTAGACATGGCAAAGTAGCACTTAAAGTTTTAAATGAACATTAAAAAGGGATGAGTTAAATGCTGATATGCCATGTACTCCTTCACATGCAACACCTTCTCTAGCACTGCCTAGTCAGCCAAGTAATGTCAGTGAAGAAACTGAAGAACCTACGGATACATATCTAGCGAATCCACATGAGGAATATGAACATGTAGGTGTTGATGAGGAAGACCAGTACTCAATTGGTAGTGCTTGCTCGGATTCCGATAGTAGTGAGGATGAGGTTGATAATGTTGTAGTTGATGTGGACGGTGTTGAGGACAGCAGTGATGATGATGAGAGGATTGCAGAAGATGCTATACCGGATGATGCTCCTCCGGATGTAGCGCATAACATGGGAGACCCACCCATGGCTGTGGGCACTATATACCCGAATATTGAAGTGTTTAGATTGGCAATTGCTCAATACCCTATTAAGCGTGAATTTGAGTACAAAATTGAAAAATCTGAACCTACTCGATTCAGAGCTAAATGTGCACAAAAAGGATGCAAATGGAGAATACATGTCGGTACAATTGATGACGGTGTCACTATGGAGGTATGTATATGATACTTGAATATATGTTATGTTACTTGAATTGATGTCTAACTTAAAAGTGAATTAGTATTTAGTACTGATTGTTATATGATTTGTATTTGCAGGTGAAAATCCATGATGAAGAACATAATTGTCACAGCACAAGAAAAAGTGATAACCCAAAGGCTGCTTCAAAGTCTTGGATATGTTCCAAGGTAATTGATTGGGTAAAAGAAGATCCTAGTGTGGCATCAATGGAGCTACGAAGGAGGTTGCATGACAAGTACAAGATTTGGATCCGTTATGACAAAGAGTAGAGGGTTGGACATAGAGTATGAGAGGATTGACCAGATGAAAGCAGAGGTGAGTGAGGGTGGTGAAGATGGCAAGCGACATGTTGTGGATCTGGACATCAGGACATGCACATGTAGAGAATTCCAAGTATCAGGGAAGCCTTGCAAGCATGCCATTTCCTTCATCACTGGAATTAGAGGGGTCACTATAGAAGACTTTGTTGATGATTACTATAGTGTTGCCAAGTTCGCAACAACATATACTCCTGTAATGCCGGGGCTTACTGATGCATCTCAATGGCCAAAGAAAACCCATGAATTCTTTTTGCACCCTCCAATCCTTCGAAGGGCTCCTGGGAGGCCAAAAGTAGAGAGGCACAAGAGTGGTGCTGAGCATAGCAAGAGCAAGAGAAGAAAAGGACAACATCAGTGCCCAATTTGCAAAGACTATGGTCATAGATGGCAAGGTTGCAAAAATGCTGATCCAGATGCAAAAGAAGCGTATGCCGATGTGGCAAAAGAAAGAAGGTAAGAGTGTAATTTTGTTTACAGTTATCATGCATATAACAATGCTAATGTTCCTTTGGTCATGTAGGAAAAAAAGAAATAAATCCAAAGTTGCAGCAAGGAGTGGTGACGCTAATATTCAAGCAATCGAAGGTACCCAACCAACGCTGCCCCTTCCATGTTCAACTACCAACCCAAGTGAAGTAGATGTGGTGAAGTCAACATCATCTAAGACTACATCATCCAAATCTGTGAGGTAAATGACACCTTAGTTTTCAAGATTATATTGTGCTTATCTTTTGCAATCATATCATCTACTTATACATGAATTGTTAATTTAGGTCCAAAACCGGTTCGAACCAAATTGAGAGCACATCAATGGAAATTGCGTCAACACCAAAGCGGCGCAAGGGCAAGTCGAAGGCAAAGGTGGTCCCAGCTGCAGCGGACAGCCCCGCAATGGCCACTCGAAGCAAGAACAGGCAACCAAACAGCCCTGCGATGGCCACTCGTAGCAAGAAAAAACTGAAAGTGTGAACTTGTTTCTTTCTATGACATTTGTGGACTTGTTTTCTTGCACTGGACATTGGTCTCTTTTGTGCATTTCAATTTCTTGTACTGGACATTGGTCTCTTTCGTGCACTTCAGTTTCTTGTACTGGACTATGAGTACCATGTCTATTTCTCCCGTTTACTATCCTCATTATGTGTTATGATGCAAATATATTATTGTCATGCTTATAACTGTTTGATCCTGAAATTACAAGCAAGGTGCTGCCAATTTTTTTATAGAGAAATATGTTATCTTAATATTTGTTATTCTACTGCAAGCTAGCTCCGGCAAGGTGATACCTTTTATCCTTGTTATGTGTTATGATAAAAATACTATATTGTTCTCATAAATTGTTTGATCTTTAATTACAAGCAAGGCGTTGCCAATTTTTTTTACAGAAATATGTAATCTCAATATGTTATGATAATTTGAACAGAAATGGTTCAGCATGGTTAAAAGGAACAATAGGTAAGGTTGCTCATTTGCCATTGAGGGTAAAATCGTCATTTTGCTTACTTTAACAGAAGTGGCTAACACCAAGTAAACAGCTGATGGCAAATTAGCAACGAAACAAGCTTGTAAGCGGTACAAGAGCAACGTTAGTTTGTTCGATGGCAAATGAGCAATGACCGAGCTTGTCAATGGTAAATAAGCAATTGTCTCTAAAAACAATGCACCCCAATGCTCTCGGGCATGCAACACCTACATCCAATCTTTTGCAACAGCAGGCCCTACCGCTTGCACCAGTGCCAAGCTGCTCGCCAGAAACAAGAGAGATGGCGCACATGAGATGTGATTGGGGACATGAGCTGAGATTGAGGAAAGAGTAAAGGATAAAAACGACCGGTGGGGCCTTCCGTGTGGATAAGACGGCCAGAGGGCTAGTGGGACCCAAAGCAACGTGGCACATGGATCAAAAGACAATCCAATGGTCGTTTGAGCTGCCGAATGGATCGCATGATCAGTCGCTTGTGTTGAAGAGTTTCCCTTCTATTTATCATTTTCTTAAATGCAATGGTCTATTTCATTGGGATTTTTCCTGGGAAAATTACCATAAACCTTCACGATTCTTGGAAAGTCCGGGGTATACTGTAAAATCCAAACGCTTATAGAAGTCTCTTATAATTTGTTTGACTAGAAAGCACTTTCGTTGCAATGCCATGAGAACCTAAGGTTTTTTGGTGTGTGTGCATGTTTTATGAGTCTACGGGGAAATAATAAACATAAGGTATTCAGCAGGTATTCGGGATACAACATGAGCTGAATTTGGCTCGGGGATCTCAGGGCTGGTTTGTGCTACTAAAGCCTGAAGGGGACGCCTAGCGGGCCGGCCCAGGAAAATCTTTTCTTGATCGCATCTCACGCGAATCAGTTGTTCCCAGACAAAAACTTATATGTTACTCTCAAGAGTTCATAAAAAAAAGAACAAAATTTTGAAAAAGTTCATACGAAAACCGGCAAAAATGATTTTTTATCATGAATTTGAAAAGTTCACAAAATTGAAAAAGGTTCATGAAATTTTAAAAATGTTCACTAAGATTGACAAAAGTTCACGAGCTAAGACACACAAATTTGAGACCAATTAAAGAAGTCCATGAATTTTTAAAAAGGTTCATGAATTTGAAAATTTCATGAAATTGAAAAAGTTCATGAATTCAAAATTGTTCACTAAGACTGAAAAAGTTCACGAGCTAAGACACACGAAATTCAAAAAGTTCATGAAATTTGAAAAAAGTGCACTAAGATTTTTTTGCGAACTTTTTATAAAAGTTCACAAGCCAAGACAAAAGAACTCGAAAAAAGTACATGGATTTAGAAAAAAAAATCATGAATTAGAAAATAGTTCACAAATTTGGAAAACTTCATGTATTTGAAAATGTTTATAAAATCTGAAAAAGTATTTTTAAAAAGAAGGGAAATAAAAAAAGGAAAAAGAAAGAGTAAAAAAGGGAAAAGGAAACATAATAAAGTAAGAAAAACTGGCCAAACAAACACGTAAAACCAGCAGGAAAAAAAACGTCTTGAAGTTACTAGATGCTTCCCAAAACTAGAAAAAAAAAGGACAACCTGGGAGCCAGCTTCCCCGCTCGAGCTTCCGTTCCCGCGTAACACTTCTGTCGAGTAGGCCCTGTACCATTATAACTATAGCGTGTGCCAAATAGGAAATGCTCTTGCACTGTGCATTGTAGCTGCATTTTGTCGCCTAAAGGTGTGCCAACCCATATTTTTACTCCCTCCACCAGCGATCCACTAGAAAAAAATAGCGTACAAAGCGATGCTCAATTGCCTAAGAAAACCAGCGACGAAAAAGTGCCGTAGCAGTGGTTGTTAGTTTTGAATAGATTTTCACTCGGTATCCCCTACAAATCAGGTGCTGCAGGAAATTGTTTAAAAATGTTTGCAAAATGTTCATGAGTTTGAACAAAAATGTCCACAAATTAAAAAGTTGTTCATGAGTTCAAAAAATGTGCACAAATTCCAAAAGTATTCATGAATTCAAAAAATCTTCGCAAAATAAAAAAAGTTTGCAAATTTCAAAAAAATGTTCTTGAAGTAAGAAATTTAACAACTAAAAAGTGTTCGTGGATCAAAAATGCTCTCAAATTCCTAAAAATGACCCCGGATTAAATAAGTTAGCGAATTAAAAAATCTCGAATTACTTCCAAATTTTACAAAATGTTTGCTAATTCAAACAATGTTCGTGAGCTTCAAAAAATATTTCTGAGTTTCAAAAATGTTTGGGAGTTTCAAAAAGTCTATGAATTCAAAAGAAGTTCAGGAATTCAAAAAATGTTCATGAATTGAGAAAATGTTCAAAAATCAAATATATTTGAATTTTTTAAAAAGCTACAAATTTTTAAAAAATAGTCACAAAAACTAAAAATGGTTGTGGTCTGAAAAAATGAATTAAAAAATTAATTCATTTAAACATGTTTGCAAATTCAAAAACTATTCATGATGTTTTAAAAGGAAAAAGTAATAAGAAAAAAGAAAAAGGAAAGAGAAGAGCAAAAAGTAAAGAAGAAGAAGAACACTACAAAACCCCCAAATAAATCGAAATAAAACCAAGAAAAATAATCATAGTAAAAAAGAAAACCCGTTCCAAAGAAGGTTATAGAAATGGAGGCAATTATGTTCCAGGAAATCCGAGAAACAACTAAATGGGCCGACCAAAAGCACCTACAGGGAGCAGTGTAGGTTTGATCGATTGCGCACAAAATAGGATCTGCTGAATAAGACGAGACCTCAAACTAATGTATTGGAGCTAGCGATTTACTATTGGAAATACACCTAATTAATGTTTATACTACTGAGAGATTCAGAGAAAAACTCAGTTGCATGTGTAGAACATAAACACCTAAATAGTTCTCTAGTCTCACCTCTAAGACTAGCCTATGTATTATAGATGATCCCATTTTCCTGATCATGGCATTGTTATAGTAATAAGGATGTCAACCGTAAAGAGAACACATTGTTGGTTGAACAAGATGTTGGATAGACTCAATACTTATGATATGCCCCGAGATCGTGTCATCATTTAGTTGTGTTAGCATTACTTACATCCTTATACGATGGGATTAATGTACAACCTTATACTAAATGGTTTGCTTGGGGTTGCCCAATGTTTTCCATAAAGGTGAGATCATTAAGGTAACTTATTGGCACACTGAAGATGTATGCCAAGGTTCTCGATGAAGACTGGAATTTGCTCCTTGGATGATGGAGAGATACTCTCAGGACCCACCCGATTTTATGGTATCCATAATCGACTGGCCAGATACAGTGATAGTGATCACATGGATATCGAAATACGGAAGCAAGAAAAGAAAACAAAACTGATGACGAGGATAACAAATATATAATGATCAAAGTGTTGATCACGAAAAAACTGGCTTCTCCTTGGGTTTTGTATGAGTATCACAAAGCAAAGGAAAGTGTATAAGAAAATAAAAGGTTCACCAGATATCTTTGTGTATGTGTGGGAGTTAACATGGGTGTCAAGATCCACCGTTCATTATTGATTGGAAAGTGTTCCAGTTAATGTCCACATATTACTAAACGTGTAGGGTCACATTCTTAACGACTTATTTGTTAGAGAACTAGAAGGTCATAGGAGAATGAGAGAAGGGCATTGGAAGAGTTCCAGATGGATCCGAGAGAGAGTGCGGGGAGCGTCTTGAAAGTGATCGAGAGCGCCACAAAATTTTATAGAAGGCTCCAAAAGGTTCTAGAATGTTTCATAAAGTTTTGAAATATTCCCGCGAGACCTAATGGGTTGTCCCCTGGCTAGCTCAAGAGGCAACACCTAATGGGCCGTAATGGGCCTACAGGGGGCGCCACCCCTTGTCTTGTGGGCCAAGCCAAGGTGGTGTGTGGGAGCGGAGGAGAAGGTGGACTCTTCTCCTAGGGTCGGTCAAACCCCGTGGGGCTGCCCCTCCTCCAAACCGCACCATCCCTTGGCCTCCCTATAAATATGTGGGAAGGGCTCCCCCAAGAACACACAAGTTTTGGGGGACCATCTCTCTCTCTCTCCCTCTAGTTTGGAACTAAATGGAAAGCCGCTAGGCTGCCTCTCCCTTTAGTTTTATTGGCAGTCTTTGTTCTGGATGACGAAGTGTTGTCAGATCAATACTTCGGTATGCATGGATACCGTAGAGGGGTCTACTTTGACTCTTGATCGGTGGAGTAATTCTCACGACTGGGACGTATAACCTAGTTGTGGGAATCATCACATCGTCACCAACATCTTCTCCGCTGCGTTCTTGTTGGTGAGATTGGATCTATCCTTCATCTTCATAGTAACCTTGGGTGTGATTGTACAATAAATGTTTTTGTTGCCTAGTATGTTCCCCTTTCTTTACTTCTTGTTGTGGTTTTCTAGCGTTTGATTGATTTCAATCATTTTTTCACAACAAAATGAAAATATTAATTTATTTGAAAAGGGGATATTTTATAAATAAGCATACAATTTCAATCTGGGAATTTATTTTTGGAAAAAACCTGGTCATTTTTAAAGAAAAGCTGAACATTTATTTTCCGAAATGCGAACATTTTGAAAACTTCGGTGAACATTTTGTAAATATGAACATTTTTTAATTCTAGGAAATTTATTAAAACCGTGAGGATTTTGTGAAAGAAATAGGAAAGAAAAAACAAAGAAAAGTGAAAATAAAAAGGAATGTGAAAGAAAGAAAAAGAAGATAAAAACCACAATACTTGATAAATACCAGTAGAGAAATGATAGAAAATAATAATGAAAAAGGTGATAACCTTCTAGAACCTTCCTAAAATGAGAAAATTAACCAGACATGTAACCTTCCAAGTGAGTCGCACGGTTCACTCCTGCCATTCGCCGACAATATTAAGCAAAATGGTCAAATAGGACTTCTCCAATAGGAGAACCCTCAACCTTGATTTTGAGATAGATCCCGAGTGGCCATGGGTGAATTCTAGGCCTCGTTGTGACCGTCCCAATATGGCCTCGACAGACCCAAAACCATTGCTCATTTTTCCATGAAGTACCCCTTTAGCTTCGCGGTTTGGGTTCTCTTGGAGCTCTGGTCGTTCGACGACCTTCGCCGACCCCACTTGTATTTGGAATTGTGCTGTAGTGATATGATTCGGTGAGTGTACATGCACACAAGGAAAGTCGAGTGGTCAATTATTATATGTAGTCCCTTCGGTTGGGTTTATAAGTTGAGCACGGGTTTTTAGGTCTTCAATTAACTAGTGAAACATGTGATGTATGTCAAAAAAATCTTTAGATTTGTCATCGAATAAAGTTCTAAACATATTTTTTCTGTGTGTATTACACATGCTTTGTTAGTTAAATTGAGGATCATTATCTAAAGAAAAGTTAAATTGAGGATCTAAAATCTTGCTTTACTCATAAACCCAATTGCTTTGGGTGTTGGATTCGGTGACGCCGGGTTTCAAGCATCGCTTCTTTTCTGTAGGCGTTGTTGTTGAAGAACCTCATTGTGCTTGTGGCATCATGAGATGGTTGGTGCTGATATGATCATTGTTGTAATTTGTTGAAAGTAGATTTGATGGTTTCTCGTTTTTTTTTTCTCGCTTAGACGTAGCTTTGGTCTTATATGATTTTGCCATTGTGTGTGTGTTGATGTTGATTGCATGCATCTTAGTTATGCGAAGGTCGGGTGTCTGTTCACTGTGTTTGTATTGATATTTCATTTTGAGTCAATGAAATTCACCCTCCATACAAAACTTATATACCCTACTGAAGTGAGTAATGCGGAATATGTTGAGAGACGTAACGGCCCTTATTTTCAACAATGTGAGGTTTACCTACATCGAGGTGGCTTTACATTTCCTTCCAAGAGTATTGCCAGGTCAAGTGTAATTTACCAAGCACGGATTGCAGTCGATCAGTATTTGTTTATCACCCGTTTGTGCTCTGCATTTGTTGCAAATTCCCAGCAGAATATGTATGTGCGTAGCATCAAACCTACGACACCAGCGACCAGTATATACAAAACAAAAAAGACCGGTATATACATATAACAATAGGAGTAGTTCTGGAAAAGGCTGCTTTGATTATGATCGAGCTATCGAGGCAGCTGATTTCAGCATCGATTCAATTGATCCGATCACATGACCTTATACAATTGATCATGTTGGGAAGGCCGGCTACAGAAGGATGTTCGATCTCCATGCATGCATGGGATTACCGCAGAAAAGGAAGCACTCGATGGAATCCAATCCTTCACGTGAGGCATGTGGGAAGCAAGTTACGGCCATGCTTCCTTGCCTGCTGCTGCCCTGGAGGCTACGTATTTAGGTTGGTTGAAAAGCTTGCGGCTGTATCTATACTGTTCTGGAGATTTCTCCCTATGCAGGTTTGTTTTAGTTATATGAAAATTATTTTCATGATAAATCTATGGTACCGATTTTGATATTCTGGATATTGATATAGTTCTCTACAAATTTAGTCAAGCTTAAAGCGGTTTGACTTTTCAAAAACTAATGTACCTCATATTTTAAAACAAAGTGAGTAAACAAATATGAAAACTTAATAACAACAACGGCATAGCAAAGTGCGCCCAACGCTTCTAGTTGAGATGATTTCTTACTGATGAACATATAGGAGTGCATGTAAAAAAGTATCAAAAATAGCATCTAAAACTTTGTCTGAAAATATATAGAAAAATATTTATACTGATAAGGAGTATCATTGGATTGTTTTTTAGAATATTACTCTTGCAGTTCTGGATTACAAGCCCGCTCGTAATTTAATTATAATTTTAAGTTTTTAACCATTAATTTAATCAACATAAATATGTGTTATGTATAAAAATAAATATACCATTAAAATCTTCTTCCGAATGCACAACTTTACGTCATATTAATTAGTCCAAATGGCTCGTTCCTAGTTACTGAGCTACTTTTCATTTTTTCACTAATTGGATGCTTTATTACTCTGGTACATTCAGTTAGCGTTCTACTACTGCTTAGTTTGTGTTAAGGGCAACCCAATGCTGCACATTGAAATGGACATCACCAAATGTGCACGGACACGTGTCTTAGACAGTCGAACAGGCGCCAGCATCCAACCATATGCAGTATACCTAAGAGAATTATTCCTACTAAGTTATTTATCTCGATATGCAAGCATACCACATCATCATACAATTATAGATGGGATAAGACCCATCTTAGTATGTAACCATGCATGGAACAATATTTTTTATTCTATTATTCTATCTATATTCAATAAATATTTTACACTAAACATGATCAAATATAATAAGTCATATACATTTTTACTTTTGGTTCACATGGTATAAATATTATTTATATTCCACACAATCAAATTTCAATAGAACATATTATAACCGATTCACGCAGCAACGCGTGGGGTATCATTTATGATTTGTGGGATTTGAACATTTGTCGGTGTCCACGGACATTTCTTGACTCATGTTAAATGATTAAAAAAATTGTATAAAGATCAGATTCAAGAGACGCCTAGCCAGCCGCCGCCTATCCAAAAAAAAAACTAGGGTTTCTCTGCCTCTCGCCGGTGCCGACGTCGGTCCACCCCGTCTACCGTGGCCTTAGGGGATGGAGTGGATCCCGGCCATTGCTGGTGGGAGGGCTCCGTTTCTAGATCTTTTTTCGAGGTTTGTTAGGTTTGTGTCCTACTCAGGAAGGCGAGACGGCGACGACTCCCTGAAGATGGAATAAAGGTCTCCCCTGTTGACAGTTGCATGGCGATCCCATGCACGTACGTGCTCTCCCACATACATGCATACGATCCGCCCCCCACTGCGCACGTCGCCCACTCTCTCCTCTCTCTTCTCGAGCGCCATTGTGCCTCTGTACATTGTACTATATATTGCTGTCTATGGAACGAGAGCACCCAACATGCATTTTCTCTCCCGCATACTACTCTACATGGTATCAGTTCCCAGGCCTCTCTAGACACCTCTTTCCGCTGCCGTCTGCTCGCGGCCATGGCGCATCCTCCGCCACCGCCGCCGCCTCCTCCTCCACCCCTGTCTACTCGCGGCGGTGCTCCGAGCCCGATCCGCACCATGCCCCTTCTCACACCCGATGCACTTGCCCAGGGTGCGCTGCTCGCCCGCCATGACACCGAGTCGAGCTCCTCTGCCGCACCGCCCAACCAGTCGCCGCTCGCCGGCGTCTTCATCAACCAGCATGTCCCCATCATGCTCAGCCTCAACCCCCCCAACTTCTCCCAGTGGCGTACGCTCTTCGATGTTCAGTTCCAGAAGTCCGGCGTCACCGACCACCTCACCGGCTCCCCATGCCGCCCTGACGCTGCCTGGCTCTAGGACGACACCCATGTCCTCTCCTGGCTTTACAACCGGGTGAGCCCGGAGATCTTCGGCCTGGTGCACCGGCGCGGCGCCACCGCCGCCGAAGTCTGGGACGCCATCTGCTCCATCTTCCTGGAGAACCGCGAGCACTAGCTTGTCCTGCTCGCCACCGAGTTTCGCCGCATCGACCAAGGCTCGTCCTCCATCCTCTCTTACTTTGCCCGCCTCAAGGACTGTGCTGACCGGCTGGCGGACCTCGGCGAACACGTCGGTGACCGCGACCAGGTCCTTAACATGATCCGTGGTCTCCATCCTCGCTTTCGCTATGCTGTGCCCATCCTGACCATGCAGTCGCCCTTCCCCACCTTCCTGCGCTGCCGCGCCTTCCTCCTCCTGGAGGAGAGCCGCCAAGCTGAAGAGGCCCCCCACGACATCGCGCTACACGCTGGGCGGGTCGCCCAGAACCCAGGCGGGGGCGGCGACCACAACAACCGCTCTGGCGGGGGCGGCCGTGGCGGTGGCGGCCGCAGCAGAGGAAAGGGCAGGGCTCGGGGGCTCGACGAGGCTCGGCGTCTACACAGCGCCCGCTTCTCAGCGCTGACGGCATGGTCCATGCATGGCCCATGCCCTGGTGGCCCCATGCCCCCCGTGCGGGCATCCTCGGGCCCCATCCCGGTGGTCCGACACCTTTCGCCGGCGTTGCAGCACAGTACGGTGCTCCTCCCCCACGTGCATCGGCTTCCCCGGCGCACTGGCAGATGGGTGCGGTGTTAGGGAACGTAGTAATTTCAAAAAATTTCCTACGCACACGCAAGATCATGGTGATGCATAGCAACGAGAGGGGAGAGTGTTGTCTACGTACCCTCGAGACCCGGCGAAGCGATCACAACGTAGAGGAAGTAGTCGACGCTCTCCTCGCGATCCGACCGATCCCGGCCCATACTCGGCGCCCGAGTTCTTGACACACGTACAGCTCGATGACGCCCTCGACTCGATCCAGCCGAGTGTCGAGGAGAGTTCCACAAGACGACGGCAGGACGATCTTGATGTTTCACGGCGCAGGGCTTCGCTTAAGCTTCGACGGTATAACCGAGGTGGAATATGGTGGAGGGGGCACCGCACACGGCTAAGGAACGATCCAAAGATCAAACTTGTGTGTTCTAGGGTGCCCCCTGCCCCGTATATAAAGGAGGGAGGGGGAGGCCGGCCGCCTAGCTAGGCGCTGCGGAGGAGTCCTACTCCTACCGAGTAGGACTCCCCCTTCCTAGTTGGATTAGGTTTGGGGGAGGAAAGAGGAGAGGGCGCCGCCTCCTTGTCCTATTCGGACTGGGGGAGGGCGGCCACCTCCTGGCCGGCCCCTCCTCTTCTCCCTCGAGGCCCACCGAGGCCCATTTACCCCGGGGTTCCGTAACCTCCGGTACTCCAGAATTCCGCTTTTGCGGAACCATTCGAACTCCAAACATAGGCTTCCAATATATCAATCTTTATGTCTCGACCATTCCGAGACTCCTCGTCATGTCCGTGATCACATCCGGACTCGAACTTCTTTGGTACATCAAAACTCATAAACTCATAATAACCATCATCGAAACCTTAAGCGTGCATGGACCCTACGGTTCGAGAACAATGTAGACATGACCTAGAACTATTCACGGTCAATAACCAACAGCGGACCTGGATGCCCATATTGGTTCCTACATATTCTACGAAGATCTTTATCGGTCGATCCGCATAACAACATACGTTGTTCCCTTTGTCATCGGTATGTTACTTGCCCGAGATTCGATCGTCGGTATCCAATACCTAGTTCAATCTCGCTACGGCAAGTCTCTTTTACTCGCTCCGTAATACATCATCTCACAACTAACTCATTAGTTGTAGTGCTTGCAAGGCTTCAAAGATGTGCATTACCGAGAGGGCCAGAGATACCTCTCCGACAATCGGAGTGACAAAACCTAATCTCGAAATCGCCAACCCAACATCCGCCTTTGGAGACACCTGTAGTACTCCTTTATAATCACCCGATTCGTTGTGACGCTTGGTAGCACCCAAAGTGTTCCTCCGCAAACGGAGTTGCATAATCTCATAGTTACAGGAACATGTATAAGTCATGGATAAAAGCAAGAGCAACATACTAAACGATCGTGTGCTAAGCTAAGGGAATGGGTCATGTCAATCGATCATTCTACTAATGATGTGACCTTGTTAATCAAATAACAACTCTTTGTTCATGGTTAGGAAACATAACCATCTTTGATTAACAAGCTAGTCTAGTAGAGGCATACTAGTGACATATTGTTTTGTCTATGCATTCACACATGTATCATGTTTCCTGTTAATACAATTCTAGCATGAATGATAAACTTTTATCATGAAATAAGGAAATAAATAATAACTTTATTATTGCCTCTAGGGCATATTTCCTTCAGATCTCCCACTTGCACTAGAGTCAATAATCTAGATTACATAGTCATGATTCTCACACCCATGGAGTCTTGGTGCCGATCATGTTTTGCTCGTGGAAGAGGCTTAGTCAACGGTCTCGCAACATTCAGATCCGTGTGTATCTTGCAAATCTCTATGTCTCCCACCGACTAAGTCCCGGATGGAATTGAAGCGCCTCTTGATGTGCTTGGTCCTCTTGTGAAATCTGGATTCCTTCGCTAAGGCAATTGCTCCAAGATTGTCACGTAAGATTTTCATTGGACCCGATGCACTAGGTATGACACCTAGATCGGATATGAACTCCTTCATCCGCATCCTTCATTAGCTGCTTCCGGCTGCTATGTATTCCGCTTCACATGTAGATCCCGCCACGACGCTTTGTTTAGAACGCACTAACCGACAGCTCCTCCGCTTAGTGTAAATACGATCCGGTCTGCGATTTAGAATTGTCCGGATCGGTGTCAAAGCTTGCATCAACGTAACTGCTTACGATGAGCTCTTTGTCACCTCCATATACGAGAAACATATCCTTAGTCCTTTTCGTATTTCAGATGTTCTTGACCGCTGTCCAATGATCCACTCTGGATTACTTTGGTACCTCCTGCTAAACTTATAGCAAGGCACACATCAGTCCGTACACAAGATTGCATACATGATAGAGCCTATGGTGAAGCATAGGAACATCTTTCATTTTCTCTCTATCTTCTGCGTGGGTCGGCATTGAGTCTTACTCAACTTCACACCTTGCAACACAGCAAGAACCCTCTCTTTGCTTGATCCATTTTGAACTTCTTCAAAATCTTGTCAAGGTATGTGCTTTGTGAAAGTCCAATTAAGCGCCTTGATCTATCTCTATAGATCTTAATGCCCAATATGTAAGCAGCTTCACCGAGGTCTTTCATTGAAAAACTCTTATTCAAGTATCCCTTTATGCTATCCAGAATTCTATATCATTTCCGATTAGCAATATGTCATCCACATATAATATCGAAATGCTACAGAGCTCCCACTCACTTTCTTGTAAATACAGGCTTCTCCAAAAGTCTCAGATAAACCCAAATGCTTTGATCACACTATCAAAGCGCTTATTCCAACTCCGAGATGCTTGCACCAGTCCATAGATGGATCGCTGGAGCTTGCATACTTTGTTAGCTCCTTTGGATCGATAAAACCTTCGGTTGCATCATATACAACTCTTCTTCCGTAAATCCATTCAGAATGCGCTTTACATCCATTTGCCAAATTTCATAATCATAAAATGCGGCAATTGCTAACATGATTCGGACAGACTTAAGCATCGCCACGGGTGAGAAGGTCTCATCGTAGTCAATCCCTTGAACTTGCCGAAACCTTTTGCATAAGTCGAGCTTTATAGACGAGAATATTACCGTCGTCGGTCTTCTTCTTGAAGATCCACTTGTTTTCTATTGCTTGCCTATCCTCGGCAAGTCAACCAAAGTCCACACTTTGTTTTCATACATGGATCCCATCTCGATTTCATGGCCTCAAGCCATTTTATGGAATCTGGGCTCACCATCGCTTCTTCATAGTTCGTGGGTTCATCATGATCTAGTAGCATGATTTCCGAACAGGATTACCGTACCACTCAGTGCGGATCTTACTCGTTGATCTACGAGGTTCTCAGAGCAACTTGATCCAAGTTTCATGATCCACATCATCAACTTCCTCACTACTTGGTGTAGGTGTCTCGAAACCGGTTTCGCGATTTAACTACTTTCAAGTAAGGGAGAAGGTACAATTACCTCATCAAGTTCTACTTTCCTCCCACTCACTTCTTTCGAGAGAAACTCCTTCTCTAGAAAGGATCCATTCTTAGCAACAAATGTCTTGCCTTCGGATCTGTGATAGAAGGTGTACCCAACTGTCTCCTTTGGGTATCCTATGAAGACACATTTCTCCGATTTGGGTTCGAGTTTATCAGTTGAAGCTTTTTCACATAAGCATCGCATCCCCAAACTTTAAGAAACGACAACTTTGGTTTCTTGCCAAACCACAGTTCATAAGGTGTCGTCTCAACGGATTTCGACGGTGTTCTATTCAGGTGAATGCGGCCGCCTCTAGAGCATAACCCCAAAACGATAGCGGTAAATCTGAAGAGACATCATAGATCGCACCATATCTAGTAAAGTACGATTCGACGCTCGGACACACCATTACGCTGTGGTGTTCCGGTGGCGTAAGTTCTAAACTATTCCGCATTGTTTCAAATGTAGACCAAACTCGAACTCAAATATTCACCTCCACGATCGATCGTAGAAACTTAATTTTCATGTTACGATGATTTTCAACTTCACTCTGAAATTCTTTGAACTTTTCAAATGTTTCAGACTTATGTTTCATTAAGTAGATATACCCATATCTGCTTAAGTCATCTGTGAAGGTGAGAAAATAACGATATCCGCCACGAGCCTCAACGTTCATCGGACCACATACATCTCAGATGTATGATCTCCAACAAATCTGTTGCTCTCTCCATAGTACCGAGAACGGGTTTTAGTCATCTTGCCCATGAGGCACGGTTCGCAAGTGCCAAGTGATTCATAATCAAGTGACTCCAAAAGTCCATCAAGATGGAGTTTCTTCATGCGCTTTACACCGATATGACCTAAACGGCAAGTACCACAAATAAGTTGCACTTTCATTATCAACTCTGCATCTTTTGGTTTCAACATTATGAATATGTGTATCACTACTATCGAGATTCATCAAAATAGACCACTCCTCAAGGGTGCATGACCATAAAAGATATTACTCATATAAATAGAACAACCATTATTCTCTCGATTTAAATGAATAACCGCCTCGCATCAAACAAGATCCAGATATAATGTTCATGCTCAACGCAGCACCAAATAACAATTATTTAGGTCTAAAACTAATCCGAAGGTAGATGTAGAGGTAGCGTGCCGACCGCGATCACATCGACTTTGGAACCATTTCCCACGCGCATCGTCACCTCGCCCTTTGCGAGTTCGCAATCCGTAGTCCTGCTTGAGTTGCAAATATTAGCAATGTAACCAGATCAAATACCAGTGCTACTACGAGCTCTAGTAAGGTACACATCAATAACATGTATATCACATATACCTTTGTTCACCTTGCCATCCTTCTTATCCGCCAAATACTTGGGGCAGTTCCGCTTCCAAAGGACTATCGCTTGCGGTAGAAGCACTCGGCTTCAGGTTTAGGGCCGACTTGGGTTTCTTTTCCGAGCAAAGAACTTGCTTGCTGTTCTTCTTGAAGTTCCCTTCTTCTTCCTTTGCCTTTCTTCTTGAAACTAGTGGTCTTATTGACCATCAACACTTGATGCTCCTTCTTGATTTCTACCTCCGCAGCCTTTAGCATTGCGAAGAGCTCGGTATAGTCTTTACTAACCCTTGCATATTATAGTTCATCACGAAGCCTTTGTAGCTTGGTGGCGTGATTGAAGAATTCATCAATGACACAATCATCCGGAAGATTAACTCCCAATTGTGTCAAGTGATTGTAGTACCCGCACATTCCGAGTATATGCTCACTAATGTAACTATTCTCCTCCATCTTGCAGCTATAGAACTTATTGGAGACTTCATATCTCTCAATCCGGGCATTCTGTTGGAATATTAACTTCAACTCTGGAACATCTCATATGCTCCATGACGCTCAAAACGTCGTTGAAGTCCCGGTTCTAAGCCGTAAAGCATGGCACATCGAACTATAGAGTAGTCATCAGCTTTGCTCGCCAGACGCTCATAACATCTGCAGTTGCATTAGCAAGAGTTCTGCACCTAGCGGTGCATCCAGACGTAACTCTTCGTGCAGCAATGAGGATGATCCTCAAATTACGGACCCAATCCGTGTAATTGCTACCATCATCTTTCAACTTTGCTTTCTCAAGGAACGCATTAAAATTCAACGGAACAACAAACGAGCCATCTATCTACAATCAAACATAAACAAGCAAGATACTATCGGTACTAAGTTCATGATAAATTTAAGTTCAATTAATCATATTACTTAAGAACTCCCACTTAGAAAGACATCCTCTAGTCATCTAAGTGATCACGTGATCCAAATCAACTAAACCATAACCGATCATCACGTGAAATGGAGTAGTTTTCAATGGTGAACATCTTATGTTGATCATATCTACTATATGATTCACGCCGACCTTTCGGTCTCCGTGTTCCGAGGCCATATCTGCATATGCTAGGCTCGTCAAGTATAACCCGAGTATTCTCGTGTGCAAAACTGGCTTGCACCCGTTGTAGATGGACGTAGAGCTTATCACACCCGATCATCACGTGGTGTCTGGGCACGACGAACTTTGGCAACGGTGCATACTCGGGGAGAACACTTCTTGATAATTTAGTGAGAGATCATCTTATAATGCTACCGACAATCAAAGCAAGATAAGATGCATAAAAGGATAAACATCACATGCAAATCAATATAAGTGATATGATATGGTCATCATCATCTTGTGCTTCATGATCTCCATCTTGCAGCACCACCATGATCACCATCGCCACCGGCGCGACACCTTGATCTCCATCGTAGCATCGTTGTCGCCTCGCCAAACTTATGCTTCTACGACTATCGCTACCGCTTAGTGATAAAGTAAAGCATTACGATGCGATTGCATTGCATACAATAAAGCGACAACCATATGGCTCCAGCCGATTGCCGATAACTTCGGTTACAAAACATGATCATCTCATACAATAAAATATAGCATCACGCCTTGACCATATCACATCACAACATGCCCTGCAAAAACAAGTTAGACGTCCTCTACTTTGTTGTTGCAAGTTTTACGTGGCTGCTACGGGCTTAAGCAAGAACCAGTCTCACCTCGCATCAAAACCACAACGATATTTCGTCAAATAGACTCCGCTTTAACCTTCTCAAGGACCGGCGTAGCCACACTCGGTTCAACTAAAGTGAGAGAGACAGCACCCACCAGGTCACCTTTAAGCAACGAGTGCTCGAGCGGTGAAACCAGTCTCGCGTAAGCGTCTGGCGTAATGTCGGTCAGGCCGCTTCATCTCACAATACCGCTGAACCAAAGTATGACATGCTGGTAGGTAGTATGACTTGTATCGCCCACAACTCACTTGTGTTCTACTCGTGCAAAACATCAAACCATAGAAAAACCTTGGCTCGATGCCACCGTTAGGGAACGAGTAATTTCAAAATTTTCCTACGCACACGCAAGATCATGGTGATGCATAGCAACGAGAGGGAGAGTGTTGTCTACGCACCCTCGTGAGACCAAGCGAAGCGATCACAACGTAGAGGAAGTAGTCGACGTTCTCCTCGCGATCCGACCGATCCCGCGCCATTACTCGGCGCCCCGAGTTCTTGACACACGACAACTCGATGACGCCCTCAGACTCGATCCTGCCGAGTGTCGAGGAGAGTTCCACAAGACGACGGCGTGGACGATCTTGATGTTTCACGGCGCGCAGGGCTTCGCTTAAGCTTCGCGACGGTATAACCGAGGTGGAATATGGTGGAGGGGGGCACCGCACACGGCTAAGGAACGATCCAAAGATCAAACTTGTGTGTTCTAGGGTGCCCCCCTGCCCCCGTATATAAAGGAAGGAGGGGGAGGCCGGCCGGCCTAGCTAGGCGCTGCCGAGGAGTCCTACTCCTACCGAGTAGGACTCCCCTTTCCTAGTTGGATTAGGTTTGGGGGAGGGAAAGAGGAGAGGCGCGCCCTCCTCCTTGTCCTATTCGGACTGGGGGGAGAGGCGCTGCCACCTCCTGGCCGGCCCTCCTCTTCTCCCTCGAGGCCCACCGAGGCCCATTTACCCCGGGGTTCCGTAACC
Organism: Aegilops speltoides; assembly: GCA_021437245.1. Classification (NCBI taxonomy): domain Eukaryota; kingdom Viridiplantae; phylum Streptophyta; class Magnoliopsida; order Poales; family Poaceae; genus Aegilops; species Aegilops speltoides. Next base: position 319,617,090 of record CM038141.1, read on the forward strand.
TCCGGTACTCGAATTTCCGCCGCCTCGGAACCATTCAACTCCAAACATAGGCTTCCAATATATCAATCTTTATGTCTCGACCATTCCGAGACTCCTCGTCATGTCCGTGATCACATCCGGGACTCAACTTCTTCGTACATCAAAACTCATAAACTCATAATAACCGCCATCGAAACCTTAAGCGTGCGGGACCCTACGGTTCGAGAACAATGTAGACATGACCTAGAACTATTCACGGTCAATAACCAACAGCGGACCTGGATGCCCATATTGGTTCCTACATATTCTACGAAGATCTTTATCGGTCGACCGCATAACAACATACGTTGTTCCCTTTGTCATCGGTATGTTACTTGCCCGAGATTCGATCGTCGGTATCCAATACCTAGTTCAATCTCGCTACGCAAGTCTCTTTACTCGCTCCGTAATACATCATCTCACAACTAACTCATTAGTTGTAGTGCTTGCAAGGCTTCAGTGATGTGCATTACCGAGAGGGCCCAGAGATACCTCTCCAGACAATCGGAGTGACAAAACCTAATCTCAAATACGCCAACCCAACATCGCCTTTGGAGACACCTGTAGTACTCCTTTATAATCACCCGCTTACGCCAGACGCTTGGTAGCACCCAAAGTGTTCCTCCGCAAACGGAGTTGCATAATCTCATAGTTACGTGAACATGTATAAGTCATGGATAAAAGCAGAGCAACATACTAAACGATCGTGTGCTAAGCTAAGGGAATGGGTCATGTCAATCAGATCATTCTACTAATGATGTGACCTTGTTAATCAAATAACAACTCTTTGTTCATGGTTAGGAAACATAACCATCTTTGATTAACAAGCTAGTCTAGTAGAGGCATACTAGTGACATATTGTTTTGTCTATGCATTCACACATGTATCATGTTTCCGGTTAATACAATTCTAGCATGAATGATAAACTTTTATCATGAAATAAGGAAATAAATAATAACTTTATTATTGCCTCTAGGGCATATTTCCTTCATGCGGTCCCTCCGCATCCCGTCTACGGCATCAACCACGGTGCGCCTGCCGCTGCCCCACAGCCTGCCTGGGATCAGGCCGCACTTGTTCAGGCGCTCAACGCCATGAGCATGCAGCAAGGGCAGGCACCGCCGAACTCCGACGGGGACTGGGTGCTGGACTCTGGCGCGACCTCACACATGGCTTCCTCCTCTGGTATGCTCTCGTCATCTCGCCCTAGTTTTTCTCCTGATATCGTAGTTGGTGATGGATCAACCCTAGCAGTCACACACATTGGCCAACACACCATTCCCACTTCCTCTTATCCTCTCTCTCTCCGCAACATTCTTGTCTCTCCTCACTTAATCAAGAATCTCATTTCTGTTAAAGCCCTCGCACGCGATAACCCAGTTAATGTAGAATTTGATGACTGTGGTTTTTCTTTCAAGGATCGAAGAACGAAGGCGGTGATCCTCCGCTCTGACTCGCCGGACGAGCTCTACCCACTCCACCCATCACACCCGTCTCAAGTGCCCCACGCCTTCACTGCAGTCACCCGTGACACATGGCATCGTCGCCTCGGCCATCTTGGTGATGATGGCCTGGATTCCACTCTTCGCCGCGCCTTCATCGCCGCTCCACGCTCCACCGGCGAAGCCTGCACCGCCTGCCAACTAGGGAAAAGCCATCGTTTACCTTTTCGTTCTTCAGATCATGTATCTTACTTTCCGTTTCAGCTTATCCATTGTGATGTATGGACCTCGCCAGTACTTAGCTTGTCTGGTTTTCAGTACTACTTAGTCGTTTTTGATGATTACAGTCATTTGATGTGGATGTTTCCCCTTAAGCTGAAATCTGATGTGTTCCCCACATTGCGCGCGTTTGTTCACATGGTTTGCACCCACTTTAACCTTCCTGTACTCACCGTTCAAACAGATAACGGGCGTGAGTTTGAAAACTTCGCCGCCCGTCAGTTCTTCTCTTCGCTCGGTATAGTTCTGCGCATGTCGTGCCCACACACATCGCCACAAAATGGGCGCGCCGAACGTGCTCTCCGCACACTCAATGACATCACATGATCACTTCTCATCCATGCCTCCATGCCCTACTCCTACTGGGCCGAAGCACTCCAGACCGCCACCTTCCTGCTCAACCGCCGACCGTGTCGCCCGCGCCACCAGCACACGCCATTCTTCCTGTTGTACGGAGTACATCCCGACTACTCACCAAATGGACGTGAGCAACGCGTTTCTTCACGACCACCTCTCCGAGCGCGTGTACTGCCAGCAACCAGCCGGCTTCGTCGACGTGTCCAACCCCGACCACGTCTGCCTCCTCGACAAGTCACTCTACGGCCTCAAGCAAGCGCCGCGCGCCTGGTTCGCCAGGTTCGCTGTGTTCGTCTGCACCCTCAGCCTCCTGGACTCGCGCTCGGATCCGTCCCTGTTCGTGCTCCACAATGACAGTGGGACGGCCTACCTTCTCCTCTACGTCGACGACAATATCCTCGCCGTGTCGTCACCAGCTCTCCTTCGACGACTCCAGCAGCAGCTCTCAGCGGAGTTCTCCATGAAGGATCTCGGTGCCCTCCACTATTTTCTGGGCATCGCAGTCACCAGGAACGACGCCGGCTTCTTCCTCTCCCAGCGCGCCTACGTCGAGGACCTGCTAGACCGTGCCAATATGGTGGACTGCAAGCCAGTCTCCACGCCGGTCGACACGCACTCAAAGTTGTCTGCCACGGACGGTGCGCCGGTGCCTGATGCCTCCGAGTACCGCAGCCTGGTTGGCGTGCTCCAGTACTTGACAATGACGCGCCCGGACATCGCCTACGCCGTTCACCAGTGCTGCCTCATCATGCATGATCCACGCGCAGCTCATCTCACTCTGGTGAAGCGCATCATGCGCTACCTTCACGGCTCGACGGACCTCGATCTCCACATCCACCGCTCCGCCAGCCTTGACCTCGTGGCGTACTCTGACGCCGACTGGGTCGGGTGTCCCGACACACGGAGGTCCACCTCAGGCTATGCGGTGTTCCTCGGCGATGCACTTGTGTCCTGGTCGAGCAAGCGCCAAGCCACGGTCTCCCGTTCGAGCGCGGAAGCCGAATACCGCGCCGTCGCCAACGCAGTGGCCGAGTGCTGCTGGCTCCGACAACTCCTCGTTGAGCTCCACGTCCCCCTCCCCAAGGCAACCGTGGTATTCTGCGACAACATATCCTCTGTCTACATGGCGGCGAACCCCGTTCACCATCGGCGCACGAAACATATTGAGCTGGACATCCACTTCGTCCGGGAGAAGGTTGCCCTCGGCGAGTTTCGTGTCTTGCACGTCCCGACCACGCAGCAGTTCGCAGATGTGCTCACCAAAGGGCTGCCTTCACCAGCCTTTTACGACTTCCGATCCAGCTTATGCATCCGGCCACCAGATGCTGCAGCTGCGGCGGGGTGTTGACAGTTGCATGGCGATCCCATGCACGTACGTGCTCTCCCACGTACATGCACACGATCTGCCCCCCACTGCGCACGTCGCCCACTCTCTCCTCTCTCTTCTCGAGCGCCATTGCGCCTCTGTACATTGTACTATATATTGTTGTCTATGGAACGAGAGCACCCAACGTGCATTTTCTCCCCCGCATACTACTCTACATCCCCGCCTAGTCGTCGTTCTGGTGATGCGCCTAGCATCGTCAGTGGGCGTGTGGAGGTGTGTCTCCGGTGGATCTGCTCGGATTTGTTCGCCGTCCGTCTTTGTTTGTGTGTCTTCAGGTTGGATCCTTCTTATCTACACTCTTTATAGGCGGCGGTTGCTATTCTGGTGCATTGGTTCTATGGGGCCTTAGCACAACTACTTCCCGACTGTCAAGTACAACAAGGTTTGCCCAGCTCCGGTGAGGGAGGGGCAATGACAGCGGCACGCCTTCGCTTGCTTCAGTGCTTGTAGTCATCGTTAGGTGGTCTACGGAACTGGATGTAATTTTTGTTATTTCTAGTGTTCGTTGTACTACCATGATTGAAGATGAATAGATCGGAAGTTTATCCTAATTTTTTTTGAAACCATGCAGTTCGGACATTTAGAAGCGATTTGAGTTACCGCGTTGGAGTTGCCCTAACGCATTGTTTTTTATTTCTTTGAACGCATGCATCTTTTTGATTCCTTAATCTCAAAGGAAAAAGGTAGAGGAAGTGCTACGGTGGGAATGCTAGAAGTAATATAATAGTACAACAGCTAGCTACTAGCTCATAGCCCCTGCCTTTCGTAGGTTGGTGTAATACACTAACGACAGTGCAGAGGCACGCTTCCGTTGCAGTGGCATCGTCACAAGACCAGCCAGTGTAGCTAGGTGCGGCTGTGAACCTGTTTCCGCAACTTGCTGCTTGCAGTTAGCCCCATTCATGCCACTGCAAACATGCAAGCAACAAACGTCAACTTTTATAGTTTCTCTAGGCAATAGGAGTAGTAGCTGCTAAGGTACTACTAGCATACAAGCAATCAGTGGGTTTCAAGTTGTAGTAGTACAACAGTATCACTAGGCTCCCTTGCTTGTATATGTAGAGGAAAAAGACTACGTATACAGCCAATACGACAGTAATATGGTGTGCCTTAGAGGGGTTGTACACATGTTTCTCATGATGCGTGCATGTGTGTGACGCGAAAGCATGGTCAAAATGCATGCCGGGCATCTCCAATGCTTACCATGCCTTAAATTGGTTGAAGAAAAAATGTTCCCCGCTCCCTCCCGCTAGGGTTTCCGCCGCCGGCGGCGGCGCCCTAGCCTCCTCTCGCCGCCGTCGGCCGCCCGGCCTGGCGTCCCGACGATCCCACCCCTTCTTGCCCCCTCCTGCTTCCGCCTGCGCCGCCTCCCGGGAGGTGGCGGGCGCGCCCTCCCTTCCTCTCGGCCCCCTCCTCCGGTGGTTCTCCCCCACCGCCGCCGATGTCGGCCCCGGCGCTGGCCCAGGTGGTGCCGCCGGCGGCGGGCCCTTCTGTCCCTGCGTGCTCATCTCCTTCCTGGGGCAGGTGACGGCGGCGGTGCTACTCGGCTAGGCGGCGGCTCGGCAACGGCTGCCGGTGGTGGGCGTGGTGGCGGTGTTGCCCTTGGTGGCAGGGCGGCGTGGTGACGTGCGGTGGCCGGCGGCACGCCCCCGGCCCAGATCTGCGACGCGGTGTGGAGGAGGAGCGGCTCGGATGTGGGGCATCGGCGCCAATGGCGTGTCGGCAGCAGCGCGAAGGCGGGAGCTTTACGGGCCCACGAGGGCTCGGTCGGGCCTGTGGGCCCACGGCCCCGGTGCGCTCCTGCTATTGCGTCCGGACGGCTACCGTCGCGGATGGTGGAGGTGGGGCCCTTCCGCGTGCCGACGGTGCTGATGCCCTAGTCTCGGCTCTGATTCTTCAACGCGCTGTCCCCACTTTGCGGTGCCGTGGTGAGACGGCGTGGGGGGCTCATGACCGTGTTGGCGCAGGGTGGTTGTTGGTTTGGTGGCTGGATCCAGAGCGCCCGAGGTGCAGGGTGGGATCGGGGGAAACCCCTGTCGGCGGGGCCGACACCGGCGCGGTGGTGCCTGTGGGTGCCACCTGACCTTCCGGGAGGGCGTCGGGGGCTACCCTTCCTCTCGCCTCGTCGTGTACCGGGAAAACCCTTGGCAGCAGCGTCATCATCGTCGCGATCCTTTTTGGAGGTGTTGATAGGTGCCGGCGCTTCGGAGTCTTGGAGTCTGGTGGAAGATCCCAGTGGGCACAGCGATCGCGAGGCTTCTTCGTTTTTGTTGATCCGCCGTTGTCGGCATTTGTTTTCTTTTGTTCTTTCTTTGTCGTTTTTCTGGGCGTGACTGTGCTGCTTCCGCCCCAGCACCTATCCATGTATGGCTCGGTTGGTTGCTTTGTATACAAAGCGGGGGAAAACCTTTTTTTGGTAAATTGGTTGAAGTCTTGGAGTATCACATCTTTTATTCGAGAAATACTTCCGATCTATTCATCAACTGTTAAGATAGTACAAAGGACACCAAAAGTTATATTCAGGTCCGTAGACCACCTAACGATGGCTACAAGCACTGGAGCGAGCCGAAGGCGCGCTGCCGTCATCGTCTCTCCATCACCGGAGCCAAACAAACCTTGTTGTAGAAGACAATCGAAAAGTCGTCGTGCTAAGGTCCCAGAGGACTAGCGCACCAGAACAACAACCATCATTGTTGAAGAGAATCGTAGTTCAAAAGCATCCAACAGTAGACACACGAGCATAGATGAACAAAAACCGGATCCAAGTGGATCCACCAAAGAAAAACGCCGACCGAATCCCGCGAGATCCGCCGGAGATAAACCTCTACACACCCTCCGATGACACTAGAAGCACCACTGAGACAGGGGCTAGGCGGGGAGAACCTTATTCCATCTTGAAGAAGCTGCCACCGCCTCGCCTTCCCGAGCAGGACACAAACCTTACCAAAACTCAAGAAAATACTTTAAAACGGTGCCCTCCCGTTGGCAAGGACCGTGCCCCTAAATCCATAGGAGACGAGGCGGGTCGGCGGCTATGCGGCGGGAGGCAGGGGAAACTTTAGCATTGGGTCGTGGGAGCGTGAGGAGAGAAGGGGTATCCAATCTAAAATCCTACATTGTTCAACAAGTATAATAAGACGATGTAATAAAAGCAAATATACTATTTTAGTCGACTTAGAGTCCTGCATTGTGTGCCTTATACTCCTGGTTAGAGGGAATAGTGTGTTTATATACTTCCTTTGTTCCATCATGCTTGTCATGGTTTTAATGCAAAACCACAACAAGTATTATGAGATGAAGGGAGTACTAGTTACTACTCCATCCTTTCTCAAGCCACGTTTTGTTCGGCGTCGCTCGAGACGGCTGATCACCTCATGTTCGAGTGCCCGTTTGCCTGAGGCTTCTGGGGGCACGTACGCCTTCCTGTTTTTGGCGCCACCGTCCGAGACCTGCACCTCCTCGACGTGTCTGCGGCTGTGGGAACCGCGTCTTCAGATGCTTTTGTGCTCCTCTGCTGTTGGCACCTTTGGAAGAGGCAGAACATGGTCGTCTTCCGAGAAGCCACCTCGTCCCTTGAGCTCACCCTCAAAGCATGTAGAGACGACGCGGTCCTTTGGTGAGGATTGTTCAAGGCCGAGCACCGGGTTCATGTCGACGTTTGGTTGTCCACCCTGACCACGCTAGTGTTTCCCACCCCTCCACTTCCTCTCTCTTTTCTCTAGTTTAGCCCCTCTTTGCTTGTGAGTATTCTTTTTTTTTTTTTTTTGCAAATGGTGCTTGTGAGTATTCATTGTACTCGTTTCCCTGATGTAAATATCTCGGGCCTGGCCCCTTCTTGAATACAAAAAATCAGGTGGGGGAGCTCTTCCCCCAAGTTCAAAAAAATGCAAGGCACGTTTGACTTTTCACTTCTTTGTCTCTTTGAATGTGCGACTTTGAATTTATATACACCAAGTATATATAGATTGAACATGTAACAATGGCGTCATTGTATTTATGTTGCAAAACATTTTCATGCCATACTAATTATATATGAAAATTGTACTTATAAATGAAGGCCATACAAAAAACAATTTATCATACGTGCCTTCCATTCTGAAAAAACAGGTACTAGTGAATAGAGCAGTGCTATGCGGACGACAACATTAGGACAATTCGCATACGAGGGTTAAATCCAGCGTAGGAATCTGCTCGGCAACGAAGCAACGGCCGCTGGATTACTTTGTCATGCACAGATCGCCCAGAGAACATCGTGTGTGGAGCAGTTTAGTACTAGTGAATAAGCCCTTGTTGCTAGTAAAATATTACTCCCTCCATTTCAAAATAAGCGTCTTAACTTTGTACTAGTTCTGATACAAAATTATACTAACCTTGAGACAATTATTTTGATACGAAGGAAATACTATTATTTTTTAATATACCATGTATATAGCAGTAGAGAGAAAAACACCAGAAGTAAAGTTTAACCCTCTTTAAGGAGTATGCTTTCATGTTGCGCGCCTACTCTGCGTTGTTTCAACCTCTGTCTGTCCTTTTTTCATCGTCAACTACACACATCTTTGCTCGTTCCCGATGCTTGTGTCGCATCATCTTTGTGAGCTTTTTGCTAGGTCCACGGAAACCAGTCACATAACTCGAAACAATTCATTCCTTCGCTGCCAACAAAGCCGTTGGGCCCAGCCGTTTGTTTGTTTGGTATGCATATACTACCACGATTGCACGAGGTGGCAAAATTGACAATTTTAACATGTGGACGCAATGAATTCACAAAATGAACTGCACCTAAAACTATTTTCACGCACCTGATCTTTTTGTGTGGCATTCGACACGCAGGCGCCACACTCTACGGTGCAGCGCCCAGCTCTGGGGCGTTGCACCCCGGTCCACCGTGGCAGCCCCTGAGCCGCACCCAGCAGTGCAGCGCCTAGCCCTTAGGCGCTGCACTGTCTATTACTAGTTGGCCGTGCCCCCCTCCCCCCTCCCCCTCCCACACACCCCAACCCCAAACACATCCCACCCGAGATCTGTCCCCTCTCCCCTCTCCCTCCCTCTCAAATCCTTCCCCAAATCCTAAAAATTTGAAGATTTTGTCCGTGGATTTCGAACTCAAACCCTCTCTCAAAGTAATCTTCCCGAATCCCCTTGTTTTGATCCAAGTAATGTTAACAAATTGCTCATTTGTTGCTAGTTTGGGGAAACCCTAGTTTTGTATGGATCTAGAGATTTGCATGGATATGTGAGATGTTTGTTTGCCAATTTCCTATGATTAGGCTTGTTAGTATGTTAGGATTGTGGTCAGGGTTAGGGTTATGGTTAGGGTTATGGTTGTTGTTTCATATATATGTTAGGGTTTCTATTCCGTGTTAATCTTTGGATTAGTACTCATGGAAGAAATGTTATGTTGTGTTGTTTGAATGCTTATAGGGATGGGAAGAACATGTGTGTTTGTTCATCATGGGGACAAAGACGCCTTCTTGAAAGACAATATCGAACTGGACCCGGATGAGATTGACATGGTGTTTAATAATAGTCCTAGCTATGCGGAGCTCTTGCAACAAGTGAGGAAAATTTGAATTGGATGGACCCTAGTGATATCGTTGAGTTGGAGGGAAGGCATAATGTTGGTTTTGGAATGCACATCCGTTGGAAGACAATGCATGTCAACTCGGAGCAACGTTGGGTTGCATACAAGGAGACGGTGGCCGAATCACTAGACAAGGCTCTTGAGTTATTTGCAACGAAGAAGGTTGATTCAAGTTTGCATTTGGACTTGAACCCCTCTCCTTTGGTTGCTAGTGCCCCCACCCTTGAACCGAGATGAAATTGTTGACAAGAGGAGAACATTGAGCCCTTTTCCAAACAATCAAAATGAAGCTTTCGAAGAGGAGAATGATGAGTATGCGGACGATGACAATGAAGTTGATCTCCATGACAACAATGTGGGTGATCTCGACAAATATCATTTGCAAGAGACAGTGGACCATTACATCCCTTATACCCGTGGCTATGCATCGTATTCGGACGACGAAGGTCCCGATGAACAAGTTGATGAGAAGGGGTTCACGGCGAAGGAGGCCGAAGGTTTTGGGAAGGTATTCGGTCGGGATCACCGGACTACATTGTTCAAGGATGTTAGTCTCGCGGATGAAGTCATGGTAGATGGTGGCCAAGGTATATCTCTTGGGGTTAGGCCAAGCTCTCACCGTGATTTGGATGATGGCAAGAACGGGATTGCTAAAGGGTCTAAGTTCCAAACCTTGTTGGAATTGAAGATGTGGCTCAACAACTACTCAGTTATGCATTATCGTCCACACAAGGTGGTGCACTCGAACGTCAACGTGCGCTACACGGTTGCATGTGCATGTGAAGATGATGAAAAATGTCAGTGGATCGTGCGTGCAAGACCATGGAAAGGAGGTCCCACTTGGCACGTAGTGAGTTGTGTGCCAACTCACGTGTGCCGAGGCAAAAGGGTGGATGACAAGGTTGTGTCCCAAGACCACAGACAACTCACATCCGAGTTCATTGCTTACAGGCTCTTCAACTCAATATCCGCACTTCCAACAATGAGCATCCAACATATCATTGACCTTGTGAAAGCCATCTTTCATTACAAGGTGAAGTACGGGAAGGCATGGAAGGCGAAGCAAGCCGCATTTAAGATGTTGTATGGTAGTTGGGAGGAAGCATACACCTGAATCCCTAGGTTGTTGTTAGCCATGGCCGCCACAGACCCGGGCATGGTTCATGTGGTCGAGCCTCATGGGGAAGAAACAACGGATCATGAAGGAAGGAAAGCCCGAGTATTTGGCCGTGCATTTTGGGCGTTCGAGCAATGCGTGAGGGCTTTCGAACACTGTAGGCCGGTCATCGCCATTGATGGCATGTTCTTGACCGGACAATACAAGGGCACCTTGTTGGTTGCGATAGCAAGTGATGCCAATAACCGGGTGTTGCCATTGACATTTGCTTTGGTTGAGGTGGAGAACAATGACAACTGGGAGTGGTTTTTGTGTCGACGAAGTTGTTACCCGCTCAGAGGGAAATTTGTGTCATATTGGATCGGCATCCAGGAATTCTTAACACGGTGGAGATTGACATTCCTGGGCATGCTCCGTTGCACCATCGATGGTGCATGAGGCAATTTTGTTCGAACTTCTATAGGGCATGTGGCCTTAAGGAGTTGGCCGATGATCTTCAAGATTGTTGTCTCGTTTTCTCTAACAAACGATTCACCACTTTGTTCAACAAATTGCTGGCACACAAAAAACTTGATCCCGGGGGTTAAGACTTTCTCAATAGGCACATTCAACATCGGAACAAGTGGGCACGTGCTTTTGATGAAGATGGCCGGAGATACGGTCAAATGACAAGCAATATGGCCGAATGCTTCAATAAGGTGCTCAAAGGTGCACGTGGATTACCCGTGACGACAATAGTGTTGGGGAACGTAGTAATTTCAAAAAATTTCCTACGCACACGCAAGATCATGGTGATGCATAGCAACAAGAGGGGAGAGTGTTGTCTACATACCCTTGTAGACCGAAGCGGAAGCGTTCACAACGTAGAGGAAGTAGTCGTACGTTCTCCTCGCGATCCAACCGATCCCAGCGCCGTTACTCCGGCGCCTCCGAGTTCTTGACACGCCAGTACAGCTCGGTGGCGCCCTCGGGCTCCGATCCAGCAGAGCTTCGGGAGGGAGAGTTCCGTCAAGACGACGGCGTGGTGACGATCTTGATGTTCTACCGACGCAGGCTTCGCCTAAGCACCGCTGATATGACCGAGGTGGATTATGGTGGAGGGGGCACCGACACGGCTAAGGAACGATCTCAAGGATCAACTTGTGTGTTCATGGGTGCCCCTGCCCCGTATATAAAGGAGGGAGGGAGGAGGAGGCCCCCTCTCTATGGCGCGCCATGGGGAGTCCTACTCCCACCGGGTAGGATTCCCTTTCCTAGTCCAACTAGTAGTCCTTCCATGTATTAGGAGTAGGAAAGAAGGAAAGGGAAGATAGAAGGAGAAGGAAGGAAGGGTCGCCCCTTCCTAGTCCAATCGGACTAGACCAAGGGGAGGCGGCGCCACCCTTTTGGCCCTTTTTCTCCTTTCCCGTATGGCCCATTAAGGCCCAATACGAATTCCGTAACTCTCCGGTACTCAAAAATACCGAATCACTCGGAACCTTTCCGAACTCGAATATAGTCGTCCAATATATCGATCTTTACGTCTCGACCATTTCGAGACTCCTCGTCATGTCCCCGATCTCATCCGGGACTCGAACTCCTTCGGTACATCAAAACTCATAAACTCATAATATAACATCGCATCGAAACCTTAAGCGTGCGGACCCTACGGTTCGAGAACAATGTAGACATGACCGAGACACGTCTCCGGTCAATAACCAATAGCGGGACCTGGATGCCCATATTGGTTCCTACATATTCTACGAAGATCTTTATCGGTCAGACCGCATAACAACATACGTTGTTCCCTTTGTCATCGGTATGTTACTTGCCCGAGATTCGATCGTCGGTATCCAATACCTAGTTCAATCTCGTTACCGACAAGTCTCTTTACTCGTTCCGTAATACATCATCTCACAACTAACTCATTAGTTACAATGCTTGCAAGGCTTAAGTGATGTGCATTATCGAGAGGGCCCAGAGATACCTCTCCAACATTCGGAGTGACAAATCCTAATCTCGAAATACGCCAACCCAACATCTGCCTTTGGAGACACCTGTAGTACTCCTTTATAATCACCCGATTCGTTGTGACGTTTGGTAGTACCAAAGTGTTCCTCCGCAAACGGAGTTGCATAATCTCATAGTTATAGGAACATGTATAAGTCATGAAGGAAGCAATAGCAATATACTAAACGATCGTGTGCTAAGCTAACGGAATGGGTCATGTCAATCAGATCATTCAACTAATGATGTGACCTTGTTAATCAAATAACAACTCCTTGTTCATGGTTAGGAAACATAACCATCTTTGATTAACAAGCTAGTCAAGTAGAGGCATACTAGTGACACTCTGTTTGTCTATATATTCACACATGTATTATGTTTCCGGTTAATACAATTCTAGCATGAATAATAAACATTTATCATGATATAAGGAAATAAATAATAACTTTATTATTGCCTCTAGGGCATATTTCCTTCAAATAGTTCAATATGCATTTGACAAGATGAATGCGTACTTTCTAAAGTACTCGATGGAAACGGATGCACAGATAGCGGGTGAGAACAAGCGCAAGTACAAGTACAAGTTTCCACCCAAGGTTGATGAATGGTTGGAATTTCAATCGCGGAAGGCGGACTCACAAGAAGCTATACTATATGACAATGAAGAGTGGAAGTATGAAGTGAAAGAGCCAGGAGGAACCACAAATGATGGCTGCCAACATGGAGGTCGGGCTTTCAAGGTCTCCTTAACATGGTGTGATTGCTCTTGCGAGAGGCCATTGTTGCTTCATCTCCCATGCTCACACTTGTATACAGCCGGTCGTGTTAGGAATGTGGATGTCAATCACCCCCTCACCGTGAGGGAGTTGGAGTTCTCAATCATGATGGTTAAGAAAACATGGGCTCCCCACTTTCACCCATACTTTGACCAATCACAATGTCTAGAGTACCATGGAGTTCAACTATGGCCGGATCCAGAGTTGAAGGTTGTTAAACGGGGTAGACGTAAGACAAAGTGTCTTAGAGGCAACATGGATGGATGGGGTCATGGTGGCCGCCGTGAAGCAGGCAACGACCAATTCCAAGAGCCACGTGAGAGCTCCCATTGTGGGGAATGCAAAGGTCTTGGCCACAACAAAAGAAAATGTATGAAACCACGAAAAAGGTCCAAGAAAAATGATGCAAGCACAAGCCAACAAGGAGCTACGCAAGGTAGCCAACCAAGTGGTATCCAACAACTGCCAAGCCAACCAAGTGGTAGCCAACAAGTGCCAAGGCCTCTGAGCTGGGAGTTTACCCAGGCATGCAACGCCTACGAGCTGGGCGCCACACTGTATAGTGCAACGCCTCTGAGCTGGGCATTGCACAATACAGTGCGGCGCCTCTTGGCTAGGCGCTGCACAAGCACTTTGTGTTTTTTTAACACATAAACTTGGTCATTCAGACGCATGTTAAGGCACATTTTCAGGCACATATACTTGCATCACAGAGAAATAGTAATGATAATGATGACATTTTCAATAGCACTTCAACTATAACAAAGGCAACATTTCTTAGAGTGACCATCACTTCAATTTCAACATTACTAAGACATACAATCACTTCAAGTTCAACATTACTAAGAGCTACCACCACTTCAAGGTCAACGACATAACAAGTTCGACATAAGAAAAACACCCACTAGGCGAGTTACATAACAAACAGAGGACGAAGACTAGTTCCTTGAGCGCTTTTTGCCTCCTCCCCTCTCGTGTTGGCTATCTTCTTCACCTTCCTAGGAAGAGCAACCCGCTCCGGCTCCGGCTCCCGCTCCGGTTCCTCCACTTCATCCATGTCATCCACATAGTCATCCAAAGCTGCCATCCGCGAGGTGCCGACCGTCCTCTTGCCTCTTTCGGTGAAGTCTTCGGGTGTGTACTTATTGATTCCCCTCCTAGGCTTTAACATGTATGCTGACCGAACTTGAAAGGTCCCCAAGGTCATGTCATCTTAAACCTATTACAAAAACAAAAGATATGAAAAATACCATTTGTGAGGATAAAGTTATCAATGCATCAATAGTTGAACATATGCTATTGGCTTACCTCTTGGGTGAGCACACTCACATCCTCATCCTCCAAAGGATCACTATGGCCAGAATTGGGATCTGATGGTGTCACCGACCTAGACCGTTGAGGTGATACATACTCGGGGTCACGACAACCGACAAGGTTGGATAACCTTTGTCCCTGACGCTGCAACATGTACAAGTGAATGAGATATCAAACGTAGCAACACATGTTACATGGACAATTGAAGGAGATGTGAACCTTAATGAATGCTCGAAGTGCACCTTCCCCATCGCTTTTCCCAACCAGGGTTGTCTCCAGAATAGTCTTGGTCTCATCAGCTGCTTTCTTGATCTGGGCACGCTATGAACAGAAACGACATTAACGTGTTAGGCAAGCGAAGATGTGAATAGTGCAAATGGGAAAGCAGAAAGAGGAAATACCACAATGTTCATCATTGGAGCTGAAGGGACTGAGGTGCCTTCCCTGACTAATTTGTTGTACTGGTGCTAAGTTACCTCATCGAAGACGGTGGGATCTTCCAAAATCTCCTCAGCATACGCCGGCTTGCATACCTCCACACGGGTACTTGCAAGAAACCATGTGAGAGAGTTGTTGAGTGCGATCGGGCAATGCTCACGAAGCTGGGCTCATTTTCCAGCCTTAGCTTGCTCCACACTAAGTGCAAACTATATGATATACTTCCTGTGATGCTTGTCCCAATGCTTGACCTTCCGCTGCTTTTTCCTATCCAGCCTGCAAGTTAGAAACAGAATGTTAGCACCATCGAAACCGCCGAGAACCTGCTAAGTGCTCAAGGTTGATTATATCTTACACGTGTAGACACTTGTCCGTGTCCTCCCACTCCGGCGGGTGTGGCTGGAACAAACCGAACTGGCGGTACACCCAATGTGGCAGGTGAAGCTCAACCGCCCAGTTGTATATGAGTGGGCACCACATATGCCAAAGATCCCTATCCCTAAAGCACATCAGATTCAGCACAAAGTCTCTAAGGTTACCAAGACTATCCCCTTTTCCATACAACTCCCATTCCACCTGCAACATAGCATAGATTACAAAATTGATTATGAGTTACGATAGAAGCATGAGAATCACTTATACAATCTCGAGTCACCTGCTCAGCCATGATCGTGTCCAGCTCGCTCTTGTCAACTTGTACATGACCAAGGGATCATCCATCGTCTCATTTACCACATCCCACTCGAAAGCCCAAGTGGGGTACCGTAGTGGGTCGTCATGGTTGTTCCAATCCTCGTACTTCACGGTCTTCGGGCGTCAAACCGACAATCGCTCCCTGCTCCATATAGAAAGTGTGAGCATACAACCACCAATACCTCCTGGTTTCCTATAAGAGGCTTCATCCAACTGCACATAAAAGAAAACATGGTTGAATTAACAAGAAGATCGCATTGAGAATGTAGCAATGAAGTGAAAAAGAAACAACTTTCTACCTGTCTATACAAGTAAGCCAGTGTCGCCGAACCCCAACTCCATTTGCTATCTAAGACGGTCAATGCCTTCAGCCACATCCATGGAGCATTCTTGCCTGTGCCATCAGCAAACTGTATTACGGAACGAGTAAAGAGACTTGCCGGAAACGAGATTGAACTAGGTATTGGATACCGACGATCGAATCTCGGGCAAGTAACATACCGATGACAAAGGGAACAACGTATGTTGTTATGCGGTCTGACCGATAAAGATCTTCGTAGAATATGTAGGAACGAATATGGGCATCCAGGTCCCGCTATTGGTTATTGACCGGAGACGTGTCTCGGTCATGTCTACATTGTTCTCGAACCGTAGGGTCCGCACGCTTAAAGTTTCGATGATGCTTATATTATGAGTTTATGAGTTTTGATGTACCAAGGAGTTCGAGTCCCGGATGAGATCGGGGACATGACGAGGAGTCTCGAAATGGTCGAGACATAAAGATCTATATATTGGACGACTATATTCGAGTTCGGAAAGGTTCCGAGTCATTCGGTATTTATCGAGTACCGGAGAGTTACGGAATTCGCCGGGAGAAGTATTGGGCCTTATGGGCCATACGGGAAAGAGAGAGGGCTGCCCTAGGCAGGCCGCGCCGCCCTAGTCCTAGTCCGACTGGGGGAGGCCGCACCCCTCCTTCCTTCCCTTCTCTCTTCCCTTCCTAGTCTCCTACTCCTAATACATGGAAGAATCCTAGTTGGACTAGGAAAGGGGAATCCTACTCTGGTGGGAGTAGGACTCCCCTATGGCGCCCTCCTCACTAGGCCGGCCTCCTCCTCCCTCCCTCCTTTATATACGGGGGCAGGGGGCACCCCGTGGACACACAAGTTGATCCTTGAGATCGTTCCTTAGCCGTGTGCGGTGCCCCCCTCCACCATAATCCACCTCGATCATATCGTAGCGGTGCTTAGGCGAAGCCCTGCGTCGGTAGAACATCAAGATCGTCACCACGCCGTCGTGCTGACGGAACTCTCCCTCCCTGAAGCTCTGCTGGATCGGAGCCCGAGGAGCGTCATCGAGCTGTACGCGTGTCAAGAACTCGAAGGCGCCGGAGTAACGGCGCTGGGATCGGTTGGATCACGAGGAGAACGTCGACTACTTCCTCTACGCTGTGAATGCTTCCGCTTGGTCTCGAGGGTACGTAGACAACACTCTCCCCTCTCGCTATACATCACCATGATCTTGCGTGTGCGTGGGAAATTTTTGAAATTACTACGTTCCCCAACAAAGGCATCCGAGCCAGGTTTTATGGTTTGATGTTATATGCACGAGTAGAACACAAGTGAGTTGTGGGCGATATAAGTCATCTTGCTTACTAGCATGTCATAATTTGGTTCGGGCGGTATTGTTGGATGAAGCGGCCCGACCGACATTACGCCAGACGCTTACGCGAGACTGGTTTTACCGCCGTGCTTTGCACACAGTGACTAGCGGTGTCGGTTTCTCAACTTTAGTTGAACCGAGTGTGGTTACGCCCGTCCTTGCGAAGGTTAAAACAACATCAACTTGACAAACTATCGTTGTGGTTTTGATGCGTAGGTGAGATTGGTTCTTGCTTAAGCCCGTAGCAGCCACGTAAAACTTGCAACAACAAAGTAGAGGACGTCTAACTTGTTTTTGCAGGGCATGTTGTGATGTGATATGGTCAAGACGTGATAAGATATAAGTTGTTATATGAGATGATCATGTTTTGTTGAAGTTATCGACAATGGCGAAGCCCTATGGATGTCTCTTTGTTGCATAAGATGCAAGTGCCAAATAATTGCTTTACTTTATCGCTATACGATAGCAATAGTTGTAAGAGCAATAGTTGGTGAGACAACCATGTGATGACACATTGATATAGATCAAGATGATGAAGATCATGGTGTCGTGCCGGTGACGATAGAGATCATGACAGTACTTTGGAGATGGAGATCAAAGGCGCAAGATGATCATGGCCATATCATGTCACATATTTTGATTGCATATGATGTTTATCTATTATACATCTTATTCTTGCTTTGATTGACGGTAGCATTTTAAGATGATCTCTCACTAAATTATCAAGAAGTGTTCTCCCTGAGTATGCACCGTTGCCAAAGTTCGTCGTGCCCAGACACCACGTGATGATCGGGTGTGATAAGCTCTCGTCCATCTACAACGGGTGCAAGCCAGTTTTGCACACGCGAATACTCAGTTAAACTTGACGAGCCTAGCATATGCGAGATATGGCCTCGAACACGGAGACCGAAAGGTCGGCGTGAATCATATAGTAGATATGATCAACATGAGATGTTCACCATTGAAAACTACTCCATCTCACGTGATGATCGGTTATGGTTTAGTTGATTTGGATCACGTGATCACTTAGATGACTAGAGAGATGTCTGTCTAAGTGGGAGTTCTTAAGTAATATGATTAATTGAACTTAAATTTATCATGAACTTAGTCCCGTAGTATTTTGCAAATTATGTTGTAGATCAATAGCTCGCGTTGTTGCTTTCATATGTTTATTTTCATATGTTCCTAGAGAAAATTGTGTTGAAAAATGTTAGTAGCAATGATGCGGATTGGATCCGCGATCTGAGGTTTATCCTCAATGCTGCAGAGAAGAATTATGTCCTTAATGCACCGCTAGGTGACAAACCTATTGCAGGAGCAGATGCAGACGTTATGAACGTTTGGCTAGCTCAATATGATGACTACTTGATAGTTTTGTGCACCATGCTTTATGGCTTAGAATCGGGACTTCAAAGATGTTTTGAACATCATGGACCATATGAGATGTTCCAGGAGTTGAAGTTAATATTTCAAGCAAATACCCGAGTTAAGAGATATGAAGTCTCCAACAAGTTCTATAGCTAAAAGATGGAGGAGAATCGCTCAACTAGTGAGCATGTGCTCAGATTGTCCAGGTACTACAATCGCTTGAATCAAGTGGGAGTTAATCCTCCGATAAGATAGTGATTGATGAAATTCTCTAGTCACCATCACCAAGTTAGTAGAACTTCGTGATGAACTATAGTATGCAAGGGATGATGAAAATAATTCCCGAGTTTTTCATGATGATGAAATCGATGAAGGTAGAAATCAAGAAAGAACATCAAGTGTTGATGGTTAACAAGGCCACTAGTTTCAAGAAAAGGGCAAAGGGATGGAAGGGAACTTCAAGAAGAACGGCAAGCAAGTTGTTGCTCAAGTGAAGAATCCCAAGTCTGGACCTAAGCCTGAGACTAAGTGCTTCTACTTGCAAAGGGACTGGTTCTTCGAAGCGTAACTACCCCAAGTATTTGGCAGATAAGAAGGATGGCAAAATGAACAAAGGTATATTTGATATACATGTTATTGATGTGTACTTTACTAGTGTTTATAGCAACCCCTCGGTATTTGGTACTGGTTCAATTGCTTAGAGTAGTAACTCGAAACGGGAGTTGCAGAATAGACAGAAACTAGTTAAGGGTGAAGTGACGATGTGTGTTGAAAGTAGTTTCAAGATTGATATGATCATCATCGCACACTCCCTATACTTTCGGGGTTAGTGTTGAACCTAAATAAATGTTATTTGGCGTTTGCGTTGAGCATGAATATGATTTGATCATGTTTATTGCGATACGGTTATTCATTTAAAGTTATAGAATAAATTGTTATTCTATTTACATGAATAAAACCTTATATGGTTACACACCCAATGAAAATGGTTCATTGGATCTCGATCATAGTGATACACATATTCATAATATTGAAACCAAAAGATGCAAAGTTAATAATGATAGTGCAACTTATTTGTGGCACTTGCCGTTTATGTCATATTGGTGTAAAGCGCATGAAGAAACTCCATGCTGATGGGATTTTGGAATCACTTGATTATGAATCACTTGATGCTTAAGAACCATGCCTCATGGGCAAGATGACTAAGACTCCGTTCTCCGAACAATGGAGCAAGCAACCGACTTATTGGAAATAATACATCTTGATGTATGCGATCCAATGAGTGTTAAGGCTCATGGCGGGTATCGTTATTTTCTGACCTTCAGAGATGATTTGAGCAGATATGGGTATATCTACTTGATGAAACATAAGTCTGAAATAGTTGAAAGGTTCAAAGAATTTCAAAGTGAAGTGGAAAAATCATCGTGACAAGAAAATAAGGTTTCTACGATTTGATCGCAGAGACGAATATTTGAGTTACGAGTTTGGTCTTCAATTAAAACAATGTGGAATAGTTTCATAGCTCACGCCACCTGGAACACCACAATGTTATGGTGTGTCCAAACATCGTAACCACACTTTATTGGATAAAGTGCAATCTATGATGTTTCTTACTGATTTACCAATATCGTTTTGGGATCATGCATTAGAGACAGCTGCATTCACGTTAAATTGGGCACCATCTAAATCCGTTGAGATGACACTATATGAACTGTGGTTTAGCAAGAAACCCAAGTTGTCGTTTCTTAAAGTTTGGAGTTGCGATGCTTATGTGAAAAGTTTCATCTGATAAGCTCAAACCCAAATCGAGAAGTGCGTCTTCATAGAATACCCAAAGGAAATTGTTGGGTACACCTTCTATCACAGATCCGAAGGCAAGATATTCGTTGCTTAAGATGGATCCTTTCTAGAGAAGGAGTTTCTCTCGAAAGAAGTGAGTGGGAGGAAAGTAGAACTTGATGAGGTAATCAGACTGTTCCTTATTGGAAAGTAGTTCATCACGTAAATCTGTTCTTGTGACTACTATACCAATTAGTGAGGAAGTTAATGATGATGATCATGTAACTTCAGATCAAGTTACTACCGAACCTCGTAGGTAAAAGAGTGAGATTCGCACGAGTGGTACGGTAATCCTGTTCGGAGGTCGTGTTACTTGACCATGACAAACCTACGAACTATGAGGAAGCGATGATGAGCCCAGATTCCGCAAAATGGTTTGAGGCCATGAAATCGAGATATGATCCATGTATGAGAACAAAGTATGGACTTTGATGGATTTGCCGATGATCGGCAAACCATAGAAAATAAATGGATCTTCAAGAGGAAGACGGACGTTGATAGTAGTGTTACTATCTACAAAGCTCGACTTGTTGCAAAAAGGTTTTCGACAAAGTTCAAGATGTTGACTACAATGAGATTTTCTCAAGCAGAGCGATGCTTAAGTCTGTCCGAATCATGTTAGCAATTGCCACAATTTATGAAATTTGGCAAATGGATGTAAAACTGCATTCTGAATGGTTTTACGGAGGAAGAGTTGTATATGATGCAACGAGAAGGTTTTTTCGATCCAAAGGAGCTAACAAAGTGTGCAAGCTCCAATGATCCATCTATGGACTGGTGCAAGCATCTCGGAGTTGGAATATACGCTTTGATGAGTTGATCAAAGCATATAGTTTTGCATGCACTTATGGTGAAGCCTCATATTTACTAGAAAGTGAGTGGGAGCACTACAACATTTCTGATAAGTATATGTGAATGACATATTGTAGATCGGAAATAATGTCGAATTATTTTGCAAAGCATAAAGGAGTGTTTGAAAGAAGTTTTTCAAAGAAAGACCTCGGTGAAACTGCTTACATATTGAGCATCAAGATCTATAGAGATAGATCAAGATGCTTGATAAGTTTTTTCAATGAGTACATACCTTGACAAGATTTTGAAGTAGTTCAAAATGGAACAGTCAAAGAAAGAGTTCTTGCCTGTGTTACAAGGTGTGAAATTGAGTAAGACTCAAAACCCGACCACTGCAGAAGATAGAAAGAGAATGAAAGTCATTCCCTATGCCTTGGCCATAGGTTCTATAAAGTATGCCATGCTGTGTACCAGATCTATTGTATACCCCGTGACCGAGTTTGGCAAGGAGTACAATAGTGATCTAGGAGTAGATCATCGACAGCGGTCAAAATTATCCTTAGTGGAATAAGGATATGTTTCTCGATTATGGAAGTGACAAAAGGTTAGTCGTAAAGGGTTACGTCGATGCAAGTTTTGACACCGATCCGATGACTCTAAGTCTCGATCTAGATACATATTGAAAGTGGGAGCAATTAGCTAGAGTAGCTTAAATGCGAGCATTGTAGACATAGAAAAATTGCAAAATACATAACGGATCTGAATGTAAAAGACCCGTTGACTAAGACTCTCTCACAAGCAAAACATGATCACACCTTAGTACTCTTTGGGTGTTAATCACATAGCGATGTGAACTAGATTACTGAATCTAGTAAACCCTTTGGGTGTTGGTCACATGGCGATGTGAACTATGGGTGTTAGTCACATGATGATGTGAACTATCGATGTTAATCACATGGTGATGTGATCTAGATTATTGACTCTAGTGCAAGTGGGAGACTGAAGGAAATATGCCCTAGAGGCAATAATAAAGTTATTATATATTTCCTCATATCATGATAAATGTTTATTATTCATGCTAGAATTGTATTAACCGGAAACATAATACATGTGTGAATATATAAACAAACAGAGTGTCACTAGTATGCCTCTACTTGACTAGCTTGTTAATCAAAGATGGTTACGTTTCCTAACCATGAACAAGGAGTTGTTATTTGATTAACAAGGTCACATCATTAGTTGACTGATTTGATTGACATGACCCATGCCGTTAGCTTAGCACACGATCGTTTAGTATGTTGCTATTGCTTCCTTCATGACTTATACATGTTCCTATGACTATGAGATTATGCAACTCCCGTTTACCGGAGGAACACTTTGTGTGCTACCAAACGTCACAACGTAGCTGGGTGATTATAAAGGTGCTCTCTGGTGTCTCCAAAGGTACTTGTTGGGTTGGCGATTTCGAGATTAGGATTTGTCACTCCGAATGTCGGAGAGGTATCTCTGGCCCTCTCGGTAATGCACATCACTTAAAGCCTTGCAAGCATTGTAACTAATGAGTTAGTTGCGGATGATGTATTACGGAACGAGTAAAGAGACTTGCCGGAAACGAGATTGAACTAGGTATTGGATCTTGACGATCGAATCTCGGGCAAGTAACATACCGATGACAAAGGAACAACGTATGTTGTTATGCGGTCCGACCGATAAAGATCTTCGTAGAATATGTAGGAACCAATATGGGCATCCAGGTCCGCTATTGGTTATTGACCGAGACGGTCTCGGTCATGTCTACATTGTTCTCGAACCGTAGGGTCCGCACGCTTAAAGTTTCGATGACAGTTATATTATGAGTTTATGAGTTTTGATGTACCGAAGGAGTTGGGAGTCCCGGATGAGATCGGGGACATGACGAGGAGTCTCGAAATGGTCGAGACGTAAAGATCGATATATTGGACGACTATATTCGGAGTTCGTAAAGGTTCCGAGTCATTCGGTATTTATCGAGTCTGGGAGAGTTACGGGAATTCGCCGGGAGAAGTATTGGGCCTTATGGGCCATACGGGAAAGAGAGAGGGCTGCCCTAGGCAGGCCGCGCCCTTGCCCTTGTCCGAATTGGGCTAGGGGGAGGGGCCGCACCCCCTCCTTCCTTCCCTTCTCTCTTCCCCTTCCTAGTCTTCTACTCCTAATACATGGAAGGATCCCTAGTTGGACTAGGAAAGGGGGAATCCTACTCCTGGTGGGAGTAGGACTCCCCTATGGCGCGCCTCCTCACTAGGCCGGCCTCCTCCTCCCTCCCTCCTTTATATACGGGGGCAGGGGGCACCCCATGGACACACAAGTTGATCCTTGAGATCGTTCCTTAGCCGTGTGCGGTGCCCCCCTCCACCATAATCCACCTCGATCATATCGTAGCGGTGCCTAGGCGAAGCCCTGCGTCGGTAGAACATCAAGATCGTCACCACACCGTCGTGCTGACGGAACTCTCCCTCCCCGAAGCTCTGCTGGATCGGAGCCCGAGGAGCGTCATCGAGCTGTACGCGTGTCAAGAACTTCGGGCGCCGGATGCGGCGGCTGGGATCGGTTGGATCGCGAGGAGAACGCGTCGACTACTTCCTCTACGTTGTGAACGCTTCGCTTCGGTCTACGAGGGTACGTAGACAACACTCTCCCCTCTCGTTGCTATACATCACCATGATCTTGCGTGTGCGTAGGAATTTTTTTGAAATTACTACGTTCCCCAACACAAACATAGTCCTGGATATTACGTACCACATGTACACACGAGCATATGTCTTGACCTCATCCTCATTAGCCTCCTCGGGGCAATTAGCAAAGTTCCATGCAATCCAGGTGAACGGAGCACCGGCTACGACCTTTCCTTCTTCTTATCTTCTCCTTCTGGTTGCCGAGGCTCCGGAGGAACCATACCAATAAGGGCATGCATCTGCTCGCGCCACCCATCAGAATCGGTGCTCATACATAGTGGGTTACCCTTGATAGGAAGAGCGGTGATCATAGCAATATCCTGGAGCGCCACGGTCATCTCCCCGGTCCGAAGATGAAAATTGTGTGTCTCCGGCCTCCAATGATCAACAAGCACGGTGATTGCTGCAACATTGAGGGGTGGCGTCAACCGACTGACCAACTGAATGAATGGGAGGAGTCCTGTCTCCCTTACATACGGTGTGCATCGCTCATCATACCGCATCCCCAAAAGGTTGACCCCACCGAAACTTCAGAGGTTGAAGATCCTACAAACAAGCAAATCAAAAAATTACATATGCGGCATTTATCTTTGGAATAAACACGAAAATCATAATTACCTCCTGTTGCACCGACAAAGCGTACGACCGGTGTTGCTGGTCCCAGTGATCACCGAGAAGCCAAACCATCCTAACAATTTCAAACAAATCATTCTTGTCAACACGATTATCTTTTCAATACAAAAAATTAAAGTAGGCCTACTATATGAAAAATTCAAAGCATATGTATCCAAAGCATTCTTGTCAATACGAGTATAATTTCAACACAAATAAACTAAACTAGGCCTACTTCATACAAATATCTTTTCCATAGAAATAACATGTGAACCTATGTATCCAACCATATCTTTTCAATAAACTAAACTAAACTAGGGTTCCCCAAATCAAACAAACAAGGGTTCTAATACATGCAAGATTCTAATACATGCAAGATTCTAATGTAATCAAATCAAACAAGGATTCCCCATATCTTCAAAATAGCATATTTTCTATGGATAGAAAGAAGGGGATCAGAGGAGAGTACCTTCTAGGATGGATTGGTGAAGAAATCCACAGACCAAATCGTCGGATATGAAGGATTTGGGAGAGGGGATTGAGAGGGGGAGAGGAGGAAGCCGCGCCGCTGCTTCTGTAACTGAATGGGTGGGGCGGGGGGAGGGAGATTGGGCTGTTGAATCTAAGTCACAGTGTAGTGCCTAAGGGCTAGGCGCTGCACATTACATGTGTGGTGCCTAGCTCAGAGGCGCTGCACTGCTTGGGTGCAGGCCCAGGGGCTGCCATGGTGGACAGGGGTGCAATGCCTGAGAGCTGGGCGCTGCACCGTAGGGTGTGGCGCCTGCGTGTCGGGCGCCACTCAAAAAGGTCAGGCGCGTGAAATAGTTTTAGGGCCAGTTCATTTCGTGAATTCATTGCATCCACATGTCAAAATTATCAATTTTGCCGCGCGTGGTCGTCTCATCAAATGCTTCCTTAAGCGGAAACCCTTCCGCTCAACCAACTGTGAGTGCGCATCTAGGCTTTCCTGACCGTTTGATCTTGATTGCGGTGTGTACATCACCCACCTCATCACACAAACGTTTGCAATATTGGCCATGTTGCAAACAACCAAGCATAATATAGGGCGTGTTGTGTGTCTCATGAACCAGTCACATACACAATTGACCTGATCGAAAATTCATCAGCGTCCCGCCTCCCCAAGACAACATGTGTTCCTTGTGGGTCCCACCCATCTCCCCCTTCTCAACCTTAGGCCAACTCAAATGCGTTGACCTAAATGGACGCGATTTTTATCTGCTTTTTTGTACGTTTGGGTTGGCCGAGCAGACGAGTGGGTCTAGTCTTGGCTGGGATGACATGCGCCCAACGCGGTTGACCGCATCCAAAATTTACGAAAAAAAACTAAAATCCAAATAAAAATCTAAAACATATAAACTTAATAGTTTCAAATGCCGCCCAAAGTCCACTTACATTAATAATAACTTAAACTAAAAACATGAAAAAACAAAAACAACGGCGGCCGGCGAATCTAGGGCGCATGACGTCATCGTCGTCTCCTTTTTCTCGTTCTCGTTGGGGAGGTTAACGTACTCTGGCGTCTGTGATAAGTCTACAATGTATCTAATTTTTTCAAACACTTTTGCTCTTATTTTAGTCTCTGATTTGCATGATTTAACTGAAACTAACACGGGCTGACGCTATTTGCGTTGGACAGATCTTTTTAAAAATTTATTTTGAAAAATATAAAAAATATTGGAGCCAAAAAGTACCGAAGAGGAGCCAGGCGGTGGCTAGATGGACAGGCAACACGACCACCCCCATGCCGCGCCAGGTGTCCATGTTGGGCCCTTGAGCGTCCTCTTGACCTAACTCCGACGTTGTAAATACAAATCCCCTAAAAAAATTGTCGATAATGTTTCATCGCATTTTACAATACGAAGCCGCCGCTAGCTGCTATTCTTCGTAGGGAGCCATAATCTAGAGTCCAATCGAAGTTTCGAAGAGAGGGAATCACTGCCGTCGTCATCACCAACCCTTCTTCATCAAAAAATTCATGATACTCACAATCATGTGTGAGTAATCCCCTTGTAGGCGTACTGGAGGTAGATGAGATTGGATGAGATTTCTTAGTAGTCGTGTCAATTTGTTAGGGTTGATCCTTGATATCCACTATCATCTGTGATGTTGCTATGACTTTGTTATGCATAATGCTTTGCCATTAGAGCCCGAGTGCCATGATTTCAAATCTTAACCTTCTATATATTCATGAATATATTTAAGTTTTTGATCGTGTCTGTAGGTTGCATGCACCTATTATTGTCCTGAACCATAGGCCCCAGGGTGACAATAATTGGGATACTCTACGGTGATGACTGTAATTTGAGGAGTTCGTGTATTTACTATGTGTTAATGCTTTGTTCTGATTATCTATTAAAAGGAGCACATTAATTACCCTTAGTTTCCCTTAGGACCCCGCTGCCACGGAAAGCTATGACAAAAAGTGTTATGCAAGTTCTTATCGCAAGCACGTATGACTATATACGAAATATATGCCTACATATGATTAATGAATTGGAGATAGTTTGGCCGCTCTAGGTTGTGACCGCTGCATATTGAATCTCATCTGAACATCCCATCGCTACTCCATGCTTATGCTTTTTTTCTATCGCCTTTGCTCAAGTTACTATTACTCTACCATTACAAACTTGTTATTACTACCACTACTATTACTGTTATTACTCTGCTATCACTACTCCTACTACCTCTCTCTTAGTTTACAGGGCCTGCACGTACCCCTAGGTCATCAATTTGACCAACCTAATACAAGTCATATATTACAAAAAATATACCAACACAAACTTCGGAGTTTCTACTTTCAAAAGGTATAATTTTTGTGTTATATAGTTTATATTAGGGTGATAAAATTGACAACCTAGGTATACGCGTAGGACTGGTAAACTGAAACGGAGGTAGTATCAAATTATTGTGCTACTAATAAATTGTTGCATGGGCGTGATTTCTCAAGTGTGGTTGAATTGACAACTCAACTGCTAAGACTTATAAGTATTATTTGACTCCCCTTGTGTCAAATAAATAAATTTGGGTGAAATACTACTTTTAAAGATTGTTGCAATCCCGTATACTTGTGGGTCATTAGCCTGCGCCCAAGGAAAGGCTTGCTGGTAGGCAGTCAGAGCAGCCACCGCTTGCTTGGCCGCATCGGACGACGGCTGCTGCACACGTGCTGCCTCCTGAGTGAACTCGTGGGACTCCTCCTCCTTGTTGCAGTATACTGATAACCCACAAGTGTAGGGGATAATTGTAGCCTCTTTCGATAAGTAGGAGTGTCAAACCCAATGAGGAGCTAAAGGTAGAACAAATACTCTCTCAAGTCCTATCTGCCACTGATACGACTCTACGCATGCTGTTCGCTTTACCTAGAACAAGTATGAAACTAGAAGGACTTTGGAGGTGTTGTTGGATAGGTTTGTAAGATAATAAAGAACACATAAATAAAAAGTAGGGGCTGTTTAGATAAAGATGCAATAAAGTAAATATAGCGAGTGTGGATAAGTGGTGGTAGGAGTTGTGGAATTGTCCCTAGGCAATTGACTATGTTACTAGACCGGTAATCACTATTGCAATTCTATTTGAGGGAGAGGCATAAGCTAACATACTTTCTCTTCTTGGATCATATGCACTTATGATTGGAACTCTAGCAAGCATCTGCAACTACTAAAGACCATTAAGGTAAAACCCAACCATAGCATTAAAGTATCAAGTCCCCTTTATCCCATACGCAAACAACCTACTTACTCGAGTATGTGCTTCTGTCACTCACGCCACCCACCATAAGAAAATCATGAACATATTGCAAACCGTACAGCGGGGATCCCTCACGCTTGCGCTACACGGAGAGCACCATAGGACAGCATCAATAATAAAACATGCAACTCAAACCAATCATAGCAATTCATCAATCACCGATAGGACAACGAAAAATCTACTCAGACATCATAGGATGGCAACACATCATTGGATAATAATATGAAGCATAAAGCACCATGTTCAAGTAGAGGGTACATCGGGATGCGGGAGAGTGGACCGCTGAATATAGATGGGGGAAGGTGATGGAGATGTTGGTGAAGATGAAGGAGGTGTTGGTGAAGATCGCAGTGATGATGATGGCCTCCGGCAGCATTCCGGCGCCACCGGAAGCAAGGGGGAGAGAGCCCCCTTCTTCTTCTTCTTCCTTGACCTCCTCCCTAGATGGGAGAAGGGGTTCCCCTCTGGTCCTTGGCTCCCATGGCTTGGGAGGGGCGAGAGCCCCTCCGAGATTGGATCTATCTCTCTATCTCTCTCTGTTTCTGCGCTCTAAGATTCTGCCCTGGCACCGTTTCTTTTATATTCGGAGATCCGTAACTCTGATTGGATTGAAACCTTCGCCCAGATCTTTTTCCAAAAATTAGCTTTCTTGCGGCCAAAGAAGGGCATCAACCACCTTACGAGGGGCCCAGGAGGGTGGGGGGCGCGCCCACCTGGAGTGGGCATGGGCCCCTGTCTCGTGGCCACCTCGGGCACCGTCTCGCGTTGATTTTACTTCCCAAAAGTCACAAATATTCGAAAATAATTCTCCGTCCGTTTTTATCCCGTTTGGACTCCGTTTGATATGGGGTTTCTGTGAAACATAAAACATGCAATGATGTGAGGCGCACTGAGCCTTTGGATCAATATGTTAGTCCCAAAAAATAGTACTCCCTCCGTTCCTTGATATAAGGTGTATAGATTTTTGAAAAAAACCCGAAATATAAGGTGTATTGCATTGCACCACTCGTTTGGATAATTTTTTTAGGGATTTGATTACATTTCCTTATATTAGGCAATCTCCTCTATTTTCTCATGCCAATTAGTCAGGTGTAATATCGCCCAAAACTTGTGAAATTTTCCCTCCACGTGCGTTCTTTAATTTCCGTGCCAAAAACTATACACCCTATATTGAGGAATGGAGGGAGTATAAAAAGTTGCCAAAAGTATATGAAAGGTGTAGAATATTGGCATGGAACAATCAAAAATTATAGATACGATAGAGACGTATCAGCATCCCCAAGCTTAATTCCTGCTCATCCTCGAGTAGGTAAATGATAAAAAAGATAATTTTTGATGTGGAATGCTACTTAGCATAATCTTGATCATATGTCTAATCATGGCATGAATATTAAGACACGAGTGATTCAAAGCAATAATCTATCATTTGACATAAAAACAATAATACTTAGGGCATCCCAACAAACAATCATGTCTTTCAAAATATCAATGCTTCAGAAAGTTATCCCTACAAAATCATATAGTCTTGTATCCTCCCTTTTCTTAACACAAGGTACCCCTCATGCCTATCCCGGTGTCGGCCAAGCAATTGTCTCATAATTTAGTATTCTCAAACTTTTTCAACCTTCACGCAATACATGAGCGTGAGCCATGGATATAGCACTATGGGTGGAATAGAATATGATGGTGGGGGTTATGTGGAGAAGACAAAAAGGGAGAAAGTCTCATATCGACGTGGCTAATCAACGGGCTATGGAGATGCCCATCAATTGATGTCAATGCGAGGAGTAGGGATTGCCATGCAACTGATGCACTAGAGCTATAAGTGTATGAAAGCTCAAACTGAAACTAAGTGGGTGTGCATCCAACTTGCTTGCTCATGAAGACCTAGGGCATTTGAGGAAGCCCATCGTTGGAATATACAAGCCAAGTTCTATAATGAAAATTCCCACTAGTATATGAAAGTGACAACATAAGAGACTCTCTATATGAAGAACATGGTGCTACTTTGAAGCACAAATGTGGTAAAAGGATAGTAACATTGCCCCTTTTCTTTTCTTCTTTTTTTCTTTTTTTGGGTGGGCTTATTTGGCCCCCTTTTTTATTTAGGCTTCTTTGGCCTCTTTTTTCCTTTTTCTTTTTTTCATGGAGCAATGCTCTATAATGTGATGATTATCACACTTTTATTTACTTACAACTCAATATCACAACTCGATACTAGAACAAAGATATGACTCTATATGAATGCTTCCGGCGGTGTACCAGGATGTGCAATGATCTAGCATAGCAATGACATCAAAAAACGGACAAGCGATGAAAACATCATGCTAGCTATCTTACGATCATGCAAAGCAATATGACAATGAATGCTCAAGTCATGTATACGATGATGATGGAAGTTGCATGGTAATATATCTCGAAATGGCTATAGAAATTGTTGAGGATATAACTACCGAGTGTAAACCGCCCAGGAGGGGCCGTTTAACGCTCAACTATGTTGAAGCCCATGAAGGCAATAAAATGGCGCTTTACTAATAAAACTTAGAGGCCCAGAGCCCAGAGGCGGGTTAGGGTCCGTAGTGGTAAACCGCCATAATTGTATAACTTGTATTGTAAGTTAGGGAAAGGGAGAAAGCGAGCCGAACACTTGTATGGGTCGGCCTTGGGACTCTGTAAACCGGCCGGGCGTCAACCTGTGTATATAAAGGGACGACCCGACGGCGGTTCAAGGACAAGGCAACAACTCGAGACCCAGGCAAAGCGTATTTTCTCCCTGGTCACCGAAACCCCAATAATTCCATCACAACTAGACGTAGGCTTTTACCTTCATCGAAGGGGCCGAACTAGTATAAACTCTCGTGTCCCTTGTCCGGTTTAACCCCTTCAGGCTAATCTTGTTGCGATGGCTCCACCACTAAGTCCTTCCGCTAGGACATCTGACGTGATATTTCCACGACAGTTGGCGCCCACCGTGGGGCTATCGCACGATGGTTTCGAGTTCTTGAAGGGCAGCTTTGAAGGACTCAAGGGGTATGTGGTTGGCCGGATGACAAAGAGTTGTCGCGGCAAGCTCTACATCGACGATGCAGGATGGGGCCCCGAGGACGGCCCAATTGAGTACGGGTACCGGGTCCCCTTTGGTGGAATTCACGTTTTCATTGGCAAGATCGGCGAACCGGGCCCTGAGCCGGACATCTCCACCGACCTCGTCGAGACGGCTCAGCGTGCAAGTCCTGCCCGGGTTCAGCCTGCCATGAAGCGTGCAAGGATTCATCCATGGTGCGGAATCTGAACCGGTGTCCAATGGTGAGACAGCCGTCTACTCAGATGGTGAATCATCCACTGGCGAAACCGAGTCACTATACCAACTGCACGATGGCCGGTTTGAGGGATACTCCGATGGCGACAGTATTTCGAGTCCCCTTGAACCGCCAAACCGGGTTGCGATCTTCATGGCCGGTACACAGCCCACCGTGCAATCTTCATCTACATCAGCAATGGTCTCCGGATCAGCAAACGCGGCAGGAGGCCCGACGCGCCGGCCGGCTCAAGTTCTGGCCGGTTTACTGGACGCCTTGATGACATTGTTGACTACAACGGTGACTCCAGAGACTCAAGATCAGGCATAATGCGGATGTTACAAAACTAAAGGATCAGATAGCTCAGGCCAAGGCGGACTTGGCGGCTGAGGAGGCCAGGATGGATGAAGAGCGGGCCGCTTTAGATGCCCAATCACAACAGATCCAGGCGCAAAATTACTGGCTTGTTTTGGATCAGAACGCATCAAACGACGTCATGAGAAGGAAGTACCAATCTCGTCTACCGCAAATTTACGAAGGTCTGAATCTATTCGGTACACCAGGAGCTAGGCCTAGCAATCCGACAGGAGTAAACCGGACCGAGGCACCTGGGGCAGCACCGGATCAGCCACGGACGATGGACCTGCCTCGACGGATGGACAACCCGCTGCCATATGTAGCAACACCACCGGGTCACTTTTCCAGTCCTTTGGACAACATGATTGCGGCAGCATCGTGTTTGGCAGCTATTCCGATGGAGGGTGACTCACTCGCGGCGGTTGAAACACAACGAGCAAGGATCTTCTTCAAACCGCCGTTATACAGCAACATGCTTATTCTTACAGCCGAGACAGAATACATTCAACCCCTCGTCCGAGCAAGAGTTATAGCAGGCACATGGACGAACCGGCCTGTCAAGCAGTGCGCAGCGTCATGATGCCCCTCGAGGGCCTAATCCGGTGAACGGCGGTTTGAATGCTCTGGATGTGGTGGATAATGGCAGAGCATGAAGGGAGGCCGCATTAGCAGCACAACATGCGGGTCATCATCAACCCGCCCCGGTTTCATCCAGCAGCGTTAGTAGAGTGAGGGACAGGGCTTGGCTTCAGCTCTTGGGGAGTGCCGTGTCTCATCCCGGCTCTCCGTAATGTGCGGTTGCCCAAGGATTTCAAAGGGCCACGCAAGGTGCCTAATTATACTGCTGATCAACCCCCCAAGGCGTGGGTTGAGAGTTATGAGATGGCAATGGAGATGCTAGATGTGGATGAAGCGGTGTGTGCAAAATACTTCACCATGATGCTAGAAGGTACGGCTCTTTTGGTGAAGAGCACGCTTCTAACTCGATCAATTCATGGGATGAGTTGAAGGCCAAGTTCATAGCAAACTTCAAAGATACATGCAAGCAGCCTATGTCCATTGTAGATCTGGCGGCTTGTGTCCAAGGAGAGAATGAATCAACAACCCATTGGGTGCACCGGGTTTCAGAAATTTTGCATTCATCCGGCCGCATCAATCCAGATACAGCAATTGTGACGTTGGAGGGCAATTGCCGGTTTAAGTCACTAAAGATGAAGTTGGGACGGCTCAAGCGTCACTGCAATGATATGGGAACACTCATGGCGGCTTTGGTTAAGTATGCTGATTATGATAATACCAAGGACCCTGACTCTGATGAAGAGAAACAGGAGAAGGGAAAGAAGGATGCCGGTTCAAAGGGACAACATAACCAGGCGGGCCACGGAAATAATGGTAAGCGTAAAGCGGACAATTCCGATTTTGTGGCTAACACCAGTATGCAGGGTAATATGCAGCGCCTTAAGGGCAAACCGCCCCAGCGCGGTGGAGGAATGAATCTGGAACACCTGTTAAACCAGCCTTGCCGAAAGCACGGGACAAAGGAGGTTCCGGCCACACACCTTTGGAAGGATTGCCACATCATGAGGGAATTCGAAAACTCTGCTCTTTTCCGGTATGATCAGGGTCCATCTGGTGGTTCCGGTCCGGGATTTCATGGGCCGGGTTACGGTGGTGGCTGTTCAAACTCAGGGTTTCAGAATAATCAGGTCAATAAGAATAACCAAGGTGGTAACCATCAACAAGGTAATCAGGGGAATCAACAGCAGTCGGGTTACCAGAGCAACCCAAAGCAGTTAAACGGTGGACAGTATCATGTCTTCACTACTAGCTTGTGCAAGCGCGATCAGAAACTCCATAAAAGGGCAGTGAACTCTGTTGAACCAGCGGTGCCCCGTTATCTACGCTAGTCTGAGCAGCCTATTGTCTGGAGCAGGGAGGATCCTCTGCCCCGGGTTGACAATTCGGGTCACCTAGCTTTGGTGGTTGCACCATAGGTGGGAGGTTATAAGTTTACCAAGGTACTCATGGACGGAGGGAGTAGTATCAATATTTTGTACTATGAAACCTTCCGGCGTATGGGGTTGACAGATAAGAATCTTAGACCATCAAACACCATTTTTCACGGAGT
The DNA here is from genome assembly GCA_021437245.1 of Aegilops speltoides. Lineage (NCBI taxonomy): Eukaryota > Viridiplantae > Streptophyta > Magnoliopsida > Poales > Poaceae > Aegilops > Aegilops speltoides. The sequence continues at coordinate 319,651,017 of CM038141.1, forward strand.
GGTGCCTGGTAAATCGGCTTACCCAGTTGGTAAGATAGCTCTGGAGGTGGTTTTTGGAGATGATCATGATTCAAGGTCCGAGACGCTAACCTTTGAAGTAGTCAAGATCAGAAGTCCGTACCACGCTTTATTTGGACGACCAGTTTATGCTAAATTCATGGCGAGGCCGTGTTATGTTTATCTGCAGCTCAAGATGCCGGGTCACAAAGGAACCATTACGGTTCATGGTAGCCGTAAGATTGCTCTGGAGTGTGAGGAAGGTGATGCGGCCTACGCCGAATCGGTTTGTGCAACGGAAGAGTTGAAGTTTTATAAGGACAATGTTGATCCGATAGACATGACTTCTTTAAAGAAGCCCACCACAGAGCATGATCCGGCTTTGAAGTTTAAATCGGCTGATGAAACCAAATTGGTTGATTTTGTTCCTGGCGATTCATCCAAGCAGTTCAGCATCAGCGTCAACTTGGATCCCAAATAGGAAAGCGCGCTCATCGAGTTCATCCGTGAGAACCGGGACATCTTTGCATGGAAACCTTCTGACATGCCAGGTGTACTGAGGGAACTCGCTGAGCACACTCTTAATATTGATCCAAAATTCAAACTGGTCAAACAGTTTCTTCGCCGCTTTAATGAGGAATGACGTAAGGCCATTGGGGAAGAGGTAGCCCGGCTACTGGTAGCAGGGTTTATCGTGGAAGTATTTCACCCAGAGTGGTTGGCTAATCTGGTGCTGGTACTTAAGAAAAACGACACTTGGCGTATGTGTGTGGATTACACAGATTTGAATAAAGCTTGCCCAGCTGATACCTTTGCCCTCCCTCATATTGATCAAATCATTGATGCTACGGTGGGTTGTCAGCGTTTGAGTTTGTTGGATGCTTATTCTGGTTATCATCAGATCAAGATGGCAGTTAAGGACCAGGAGAAGACAACTTTCACTACTACCTTTGGAGCCTTCTGTTATGTATCTATGCCCTTTGGGCTCAAGAGTGCTCAGGCCACTTATCAACGTTGTGTGCAGAATTGTCTTCATACTCAGATTGGGCGCAACGTTCATGCCTATGTGGACGATATTGTGGTCAAGTCCAGGAAGGTAGAGACGCTCATATCTGATTTGTAAGAAACCTTTGATAATCTGAGAGTTTATAAAATGACGCTCAACCCGGCTAAGTGAGTTTTTGGTGTACCGGCTGGCAAGCTCTTGGGTTTTCTGATGTCCAACCGGGATATTGAGGCTAATCTGGAAAAGATCAAGGCTATCATATCTCTGGCTAAACCGGCATGTGTCAATGATGGTCAACGTCTGGCGGGTCGTATTGCGGCTTTGAGCCAGTTTATCAACAGGTTGGGAGAAAAGGCGATCCCTCTGTACCAGATGTTGAAGAAGATGACAATTACATGCGAGGCGAGGCTCTTGATGCGGCGTTTGAAGACTTGAAGAAGCAGTTGGCTGAACCGCTGGTTCTTGCCGCTCCAGTTGATAAGGAGCCACTGCTGTTATATGTGGCTGCTAATGCCCGAGCTGTCAGTGTTGCCATTGTGGTGGAGCGCAAGGAGGCTGGGAAGGAATACCGGTTTACTATATCAACGATGTGCTCATTGAGTCAAAACAACGATATCCGCATTGGCAGAAGCTCGTGTATGGGTTTTTTATGGCAAGTCAGAAGCTTAAACAGTACTTTCAAGGTCATCCCATCACAGTGGTTAGTTTTGCTCCTTTGGGGGATATAATCCAGAACAGGGAAGCGACTGGCCGGGTTGCTAAGTGGGCTATTGAGCTTGGGCCGCACAATTTGAAGTATATGCCTCGAACAACAATCAAATCCCAAGCCCTTGTGGATTTCATCAATGATTGGACAGAGTTGCAGATACTGGAGGACAAACCGGACAGTACATACTGGACTATTCACTTTGACGGATCCAGGCAATTGGAGGGCTCGGGGGCTAGAGTTGTCCTTACTTCCCCTCGAGGTGATAAAATTCATTATGTTCTTTTCCCTTGTACTAACAATGCAGCTGAGTATGAAGCCTTACTCCACGGTCTTCGAGTGGCTAAGGAGATGAACTTAAGCCAAGTACGATGCCTTGGAGATTCTGATCTGGTGGCTCAACAAGTTTCTGGCACTTGGGACTCTAAAGATCCCCTCATGGCGACTTACATGCGAGAAGTGGATGTTGTGGCTGGTCACTTCAAAGGTTATCAGGTTGAGCATATTGATCGGCGTAAAAACGAAGCAGCTGATGCTTTAAGCCGGCTGGGATCTCAGCGTAAACCGGTGCCACCCAATACCTTTCTGGATGTCCTGCATAATCCGTCGGTTCAACTGCCCACAGAGGAGGACCTCGCTATTCCTGATCCGGAGGCATAGTTGGTGGCCGCTTTACATATCATTCCGGATTGGACGGTTCCATACTTGGCGTATATGAATCGGGGCGAGTTACCAGAAGATGAAGTTCTGGCCAGACAGATAGTCCGGCGATCCAAGTCCATGACAATCGTCAATGGCGAGTTGCATCATTGCAGTGTTTCAGGGGCGTTTCAGCGTTGTGTCTCTCCTGAAGAAGGCCGTGAGATTTTACGCGAGATCCACGAAGGAGACTGTGGTCATCACGCCGGTTCAAAATCCTTGGTGGCTAAAGATTTCCGTCATGGTTTTTACTGGTTGACGGCTCATGTCGATGCTGAGGACCTGGTAAAGCGGTGTGATGATTTTCAGAAGTTTGCACGCCGAGCTCATGTTCCGGCTCAGGAGCTACGGATGATTCCTATCACTTGGCCATTTGCCACTTGGGGGCCCGACATGGTAGGGCCTTTCAAGTGATCCAAAGATAAGAAGACCCACCTGTTGGTGGCGGTTGACAAGTTTACTAAATGGGTTGAAGCGGAGCCAGTAAGCAAGTGTGACGCAGCCATGGCGGTTCAGTTCATCAAAAAGGTGATCTTCCGTTTCGGTTTTCCACATAGCATTATCACAGATAATGGCACGAACCTCTCTAAAGGCGAGATGGAGGACTTTTGTCAACGAGAGCACATCCGGCTTGATGTGGCATCCTTGGCTCACCCCAATCTAATGGTCAAGCTGAGCGAGCTAATCAGGAAATTTTGAAGGGTATTGAGGGAGTCCCGGACTAGGGGGTGTCCGGATGGCCGGACTATAGCCTTTGGCCGGACTCCTGGACTATGAAGATACAAGATTGAAGACTTCGTCCCGTGTCCGGATTGGTCTTTCCTTGGCGATACGGATATGTAGATCTCCTACCATTATAACCGACTCTGTGTAACCCTAACCCTCTTCGGTGCCTATATAAACCGAAGGGTTTTAGTCCGTAAGACGAACAACAATCATACCATAGGCTAGCTTCTAGGGTTTAGCCTCTCTGATCTCATGGTAGATCTACTCTTGTACTACCCATATTATCAATATTAATCAAGCAGGAGTAGGGTTTTACCTCCATCGAGAGGGCCCGAACCTGGGTAAAAGCATCATGTACCTTGTCTCCTGTTACCATCCGCCTAGACGCACAGTTCGGGACCCCCTACCCGAGATCTGCCGGTTTTGACACAGACATTGGTGCTTTCATTAAGAGTTCGTCTGTGTCGTCATCTTTAGGCCCGATGGCTCCTTCGATCATCAACAACGACGCGTCCAGGTGAGACTTTTCTCCCAGACAGATCTTCATATTTGGTGGCTTTTGCAATGCGGGCAATTAAGCAGCCATCTAGAGCAGATTAAGCTACGCCCACAGCCATCAGTCGGTGGAAGTTTGAACTATATGGTCGACGTCGCGAAGACTTGATCTTGACGGTTCGAGCCACAGCCAAGCGCGCCAGACCGTCACGATGGGCATGATCTAGCTCTGCCACGGACAAGGCCACAGGCCGCACAAGTGTACACTCTGACCCTTAGCTCGGAGCCGACTGCGCCGACCGAGGACGGGTGGCTGGACACCGCCTCGGGGGCTGCTATCTCTACGACGATTGAGCCGAACACCAACCTTGTCCTTTGCGAAGCTCATGACTCCAAGGTGCCGGACTCCTCTCCGGACTCCGAACCTTCCGCGCCGATCATGGAGTTCACTGCTGCGGACATCTTTCAGCACTCGCCCTTTGGCGACACCCTGAATTCGCTAAAGTTTCTCTCTTTATCAGGAGAGCCCTGGCCGGATTATGGTCAGGAAGGTTGGGATGCGGACGACAAAGAAATTCAAAGCCCACCCACCACCCACTTCGTAGCCACTGTCAATGATTTAACCGACATGCTCGACTTCGACTCCGAAGACATCGACGGTATGGACGATGATGCAGGAGACGACCAAGAACCAGTGCCTATAGGGCACTGGAAGGCCACCTCGTCATACGACATGTACATGGTGGACATCCCAAAAGATGGGAATGGCGATGGAACAATGGAGGATGGCCCCTCCAAGAAACAACCTAAGCGCCGGTGTCAGCGGCGCCGCTCTAAATCCCACCACAGCAAAAACGATGATTCCAGCACGGGAGACAATAACACCCCGGTCAGTGCCAAAGACAACCCTCTCCAGCAGGATTCAGTGCAGCAGGATGGAGAAGCCAGCCCTCATGAGAGAGCGGCAGGCAGAGAGGTAGAGGACGATAATTACATGCCTCCCTCCGAAGACGAGGCAAGCCTCGACGACAACAAATTTGTCGTTCCTGAGGATCCCGTCGAACAAGAGCATTTCAAACGCAAGCCTATGGCCACGGCAAGTAGCCTCAAGAAAAAGCAACAGCAGCTTATAGCTGACCAAGATTTGCTAGCCGACAGATGGACTGAAGTCCTGGCGGCCGAAGAGTACGAACTCGAACGCCCCTCCAAGAGCTACCCAAAACGCAGGCTGCTACCCCTATTAGAGGAGGAAGCACCTGAACCTACATCACCAGCGCATAATATGGCCGACCGGCCACCTCGTGGCCGCGACAGAGAGGCCTCTCGGCCCTCCACTCAAGCCGCACCCCGGCGCCGCTCAAAAAATACCAAGGCACGGGAAAATGCGCCAGACCTGCAGGATATATTGGAGGATAAGGCAAGACAAACAAGATCGATCTATGGATTGCGTGGGCGCCCCATGATGCGTGATGATAACCATCACGCCGGATATGGCAATTCCAGCCGGGCCGAACACAGTATACAAAGCTCATTTGAGCTGCGTCATGATATAGCCCAATACAGAGGCGCCGCACACCCACTATGCTTCACAGACGAAGTGATGGATCATCAAATCCCTGAGGGTTTCAAACCTGTAAACATTGAATCATACGATGGCACAACAGATCCTACGGTCTGGATTGAGGACTATCTCCTTCATATCCACATGGCCCGCGGTGATGATCTACACGCCATCAAATACCTCCCACTCAAGCTTAAAGGACCAGCTCGGCATTGGCTTAACAGCTTGCCGGTAGTCAATTGGTTGTTGGGAAGACACGGAAGCCGCATTCCTCTACAACTTCGTGGCACCTATGTGCGACCACCGACGCCGATGACCTAAGCCACATAATTCAGCAGCCAGAGGAATCGGCGGACAATTACTCGACACGGTTCCTAACCAAGAAAAATCAAATTGTTGATGTCCAGATCAGAGGCCCTTGCAGCCTTCAAACATAACATCCATGACGAGTGGCTTGCCCGCACCTAGGGCAGAAAAGCCAAATCCATGGCAGCCCTCACAACACTCATGACCCGCTTATGCTGGAGAAGACAACTAGCTAGCTCGTAGTAACAATATGACCAAGAGCCCCAGTAATTGGATACCAAGGACAAGAACGGCAGGTCGCGTTGCAACAAGCACAAGCACCACATTAATGGAGATAATCTTTGAAGATCTGACGGTCAATGCCGGATTCAGAGGCTCTAAACCCGGTCAGTGGAAAAAGCCATTCAAAAGAAATACTCCGGGCCCGTCCAATTTGGACCGAATACTCGATCGCTCGTGCCAGATACACGGCACCCCCGAAAAGCCAACCAATCACACCAACAAGGATTGTTGGGTGTTCAAGCAGGCAGGCAAGTTAAATGCCTAAAACAATGACAAGGGGCTGCATAGCGACGACGAGGAGGAGCCCCGGCTGCCGAACAATAGAGAACAGAAGGGCTTCCCCCACAAGTGCGGACGGTGAACATGATATACGCAACCCACATACCCAAAAGGGAGCGGAAGCGTGCACTAAGGGACGTATATGCGATGGAGCCAGTCGCCCCAAAGTTCAATCCGTGGTCCTCCTGCCCGATCACTTTCAATCGAAGGAACCACCCCACTAGCATCCACCATGGCGTATTCGCCTCATTGGTTCTAGACCCAATCGTTGACGGATTTCACCTCACTAGAGTCCTGATGGACAGCGGCAACAACCTGAACCTGCTTTATCAGGATACAGTGCGCAAGATGGGCATAGACCCCTCAAGGATTAAACCCACAAAGACGACCTTCAAAGGCGTCATACCAGTGTAGAGGCCAAGCTATGCAGGCTCGCCACACTTGAAGTGGTCTTCGGATCACCGGATAACTTCCGAAGCGAGGAATTAATCTTCGACATAGTCCCGTTCCGCAGCGGCTATCACGCACTGCTAGGACGAACCGCATTTGCAAAGTTCAATGCGGTGGTGCACTACGCATACCTCAAGCTCAAGATGCCAGGCCCTTGAGGAGTCATTACGGTCAACGAAAACACCGAACGCTCTCTCCGAACGGAGGAGCATACGGCGGCCCTCGCGGCAGAAGTACAAAGCAGCCTCTTAAGGCAATTCTCGAGTCCGGCTATTAAACGCCCGGACACCGTCAAGCGCGCCCGGAGTATCCTACAACAAGACCGCCTGGCACGTTCCGAGCACGCGTAGCAATGCGGCCCCAACCCCAGCCCTCGCGAAATTGCGAAACCAGTACTACGCGTACATAATTACGCTCTGGAAATACCATGGGCATAGGGGAAGGGGCACGACCACGGCAGGCCCAGAATGCGGCTCAACCGCACCAGGGGCTCCCAATTGTGTCATTCTTCTTTTTTTCTCTTACTTTCAAGACTCCTTTCTCAAGAAGCCCTGTCCGGCAGTAGAATCGCCGAACACACGATGCAACAGCCAGGGAAGCAGAAAGCTACGTCGAGTGTCCAGGTGGTGTCTATAACGAGCAGTATACTTGTTTTACATATCATCCCGCAGCTCGCTCCTAGAGGGAGACATGTCAAATAGTCCCGTCCCTTTCTTATCGCACTATTTGTATCGTTCTGCTTTTACCGCAGCCTTTTTGAATAAACAATGCATAGCTTTTGCCTATTATTGCATTCCTTTTTTTATCTATACATGTTTTGCATCCGTACGCTTTGGTATGGCCAAATACACCAGGGGCTTAAGTACCCCAAAATATGGTGTGATAAGTCCAAACACTTTCACAAGTGCGGCACCCCGAACTTATAGCATTATATGCATCGGCTCCGAATCATGTCTTGGGTCAATAGTTGGGTTTGCCCGGCTCCCACATTTTGGTACCTTACGTTTCGTTATATCAGCTAAGGTAGCGCTGGGAGAACCATTGTGATTGTGCCCCGGTTGAGCTGGGTTAAGCACCTCAATGGAGAAAGCTAAAACTAACCGTCATGATAGGGCGAGAGCCGGTCGCTGTTCGAGAGGTTTTCGAGTGCTTAAAGACTTATGCCGCTTAGAGCAAGGAGTCGGCTTTGTCCGGCCCAGGCGTGGATAGCGCCCCAAACTCGGTCTTCCGAATACTAGGGGCTTGGCCAAAATTTAAAATTATAGAATTCTATGGCTAAGTGAGAGTGTTCAAGCATTATAGTCCAGTTGCCTTGTTCGTTGCGTTGAGCGCCTCCCTCGAAGGACCCAAGAATGGGAAAAAGCGCGCAAGTTTATCCCTAACACCCCAAAGACTCGTGGCATGGGGGCGAAGCCGATGACTCGCCATCTCTCAAATTTAATAAGCGGCGCACGAAGGTAATATTTTAAATTCACAAGCGTTGCTTAGCGCATATGAACAAGTTTTCAAGCGTAACAGATAACAAATGCGAGTTTACTCAAAAATTACATCTTTGGAGCATTCACCCGCTATAAGGCGGGCACCCTTCAGGACGCCCTCATAATACATCTCGGGCTTGTGATACTCCCTGCCCGGCGGTGGAGCGTCCGTCACAAGCTTCTCAGCGTCCATCTTGCCCCAGTGCACTTTAGCACGGGCAAGGCCTCTGGGCACCTTCGATCTGAGCGGAGCGCTTGACGACTTCAATCCATGGACAGGCGTCCACCAACCGCCTCACCAGCCCGAAGTAGCTCCCAGGCATGGCTTCCTTAGGCCACAGCCGAACTATGAGGCCCTTCATGGCCTGTTCGGCCACCTTATGGAGCTTGACCAGCTGCTTCAGCTGGTCGCTCAAGGGCACCGGGTGTCCGGCCTCGACATCTTGAAACCGTAACACCTTCTCCGTCGAGCTCCCTCCTCGGCCCGGTAGAATCACGCGTCGGACACATGCTGCAGGGTAGATCTGCGAATGCTCCTGGAGAGCTCCGGATTCGGGTAAGTAACAAGTAATTCACTTTCACGTGCTTGCTTTGCATGAAGAATGCCTTACCCGCCGCTATCTTCTGCATTGCCTCAATTTCCTGGAGGGCTTTTTGGGCTTCGGCCTTAGCGGCTTTGGCACTCTCAAGAGCCGAGGCGAGCTCGGACTCTCGAGTCTTTGAGTCACGCTCCAAATTCTCGTGTCTTTCCACGAGAGCCTGGAGCTCTTGCCGCACCTCCGCCACCCGTGCCTCCTGCTTCTCTCACTCGGTGCATTCCACGGCCGCATTGCTTTCGGCCTTGGACGCTGCTTCCTTCAGGGTCGCCACCTCGTTCGTGGCCCCTGCAATTCTCACGTTATTCCTGTTATTTTTTGCAACCACATCTTTTACATACTTCCATAAGGTATTACTTACCTTCCTTGTCCTCGAGCTGCTTTTTGGCAAGGCCGAGCTCATTCTCGGACCGCTCGAGGCTCTGCTTCAATGCATTGACCTCCATTGATCGGTCTTGGCAGAGGTCGGCGGCGCACTGCATTCCCATATTGACATACTTATGTTAGACTCCTGCGTACATCTTTTTAGATCCTCAGTTCGGCTTTTCTTTCCGAACACCAAACTGAGCATCAGGGGCTATTGTCTATGCAGTAATATTTTTACATATCTTAAATACATACCTCAAAGCTTTGTTAGAAGGCTGCACGAGCTTCAGCTAGCTTTGCTCTTGGCGGATGAACTTTCGGATGACCACACTCATAACAATGCGGTGCTCCTCGTCGATGGAGGCGCCATTAAGCGCCTCCCGCAAATTATCCGGTGCCTCCAGTTGGACGGAGGTCACCGGTGTCGCAGTCTCGCCCTTCTTACGAAGGGGCTGCTTGCCGGACTCCGAAACCACTGAAGGTTCCGGTGCGGAGTCTGGCCCTCCCTTTGGGGTTTTATACCCCTTATGCCTGGAGTCTGGGAGGTTGCCTTGCGGCGCCTCCTGGACCTCCTCCTCCTGGCTGGGCCCCTTTTGGGACCCCACCTCGGCGTCATCCGCAGTGCAAGGAGAGGAGGCAGCCGGAAGTGAAGTGCTATTCACGTCCGACAAAGCCAGGGAGCCGCTCGTTGAAGTGTCGAGCCCATCCTTGGGCGGGCTGCAGGGTTATATTCGACGTTAGGAGATTCTATACGACAATATGAAAAAACGAAACGCCATGAGTTATTTTGGTATCCGGACACTTACGAAGTCGCCAGGGGCTTAGTCCTCGGTGGCCACTCCTCTTCGCCGTCGTCGGTGTTGGTGGAGTAGTCCGGAGGGAGGGTCCTTCCCTTCTTGGACCCTTCGGCCTCCCCTGTTGGGGCGGCCTTCCTTTTCTTCTCTCCCCCCGCTGGGGGAGAGGCCTCTTTTTCCTCCTCCTCGTCTTCGCGGGAGAAGTCCGCCTCGGAGTCATCGGACAATGAGTCCGACAACACCTGGCGTCGGGAACTCCTTCTAGTTCCCGTGGCCTTCTTCTTGGCCTTCTTCTCCGGCACCACGTGAGGTGCCGGAACCAGCAGCCCCGTCAATTGGGCGTCCGCTGGGTCTTCTGGCAAGGGAGCCAGACAGTTAACCTGCCCAGACGTCTTCTACCAGGCCTGTCAAAGGTAAGGGAGTTTAGATCCCGCATAGAGTCAAACTATGGATAACAAGAGTCCCGTAAAGGGTACAGTAGCTTACCTCACTGGCTTGACGCTGCGAGCTGTATTCGCGATCTTCGGTTGCAGATGTGGGAGCCTCGGCGCCCTTGAACAGCACCTTCCAGGCATCTTCGTACGTAGTGTCGAAGAGCCTGCTCAAGGTTTGGTGTTGTGCCGGATCAAACTCTCATAAGCCGAAGGCCCGTTGTTGGCACGGGAGGATCCGGCGGATGAGCATGACCTGGACGACGTTGACAAGCTTGAGCTTCTTGTTCACCAGGCTTTGGACGCAGGATTGAAGTCCGGTCAGCTCTTCCGAATTACCCCATGTCAGGCCCGTCTCTTTCCAAGAGGTGAGCCGTGTAGGGAAGCCAGATCGGAATTCGGGGGCCGCCACCCATTTAGGGTCACGCGGCTTGGTGATGTAGAACCACCCCGATTGCCACCCCTTTATGGTCTCCACGAAGGAGCCCTCGAGCCAAAGGACGTTGGGCATCCTGCCCACCATGGCACCTCCGCACTCTGCCTGGTGGCCGCCCACTACCTTTGACATTGAAGGTCTTCAGCCATAAGCCGAAGTAGGGATGGATGCAGAGGAAGGCCTCGCACACGACGATGAATGCCGAGATGTTGAGGATGAAATTTGGGGCTAGATCGTGGAAATCCAGGCCATAGTAGAACATGAGCCCCCGGACAAATGGGTGAAGTGGAAAACCTAGTCCGCGGAGGAAGTGGGTGAGGAATACCACCCTCTCATGGGGCCTGGGGGTGGGGATAAGCTACCCCTTGTCGGGGAGCCGATGCGCGATGTCGCTGGACAAGTATTCGGCTTTCCGCAGCTTTTTGATGTGCCCCTCCGTGACGGAGGAGACCATCCACTTGCCTCCCCCTCCGAACATGGCTGGGGAAGGTTGAGGTGAGATGTGCGGACTTGGGTGCTGGAGCTCGAGTGCGCGGAAATGGATGAGCAAAGGAGGAAGAAGGCGTGTGTGAAAAAGTGGATCCTTATCCCCTTATATGGACGGACGAAGCTATGCGTCCCCACCAGCCTGGTAAAACTCGCTTATCTCCCAAGCGCCGTAATTAATGGCGCGGTTGGGTTACCCACGCCTGTATTGATGAGAATCCCGGAATAAGGGGACACGATCTCTGCTTTGACAAGACGTGCCAAGGAAACTGCCTAGCTAAACGCGCTGAGGTGGGACAGTAAAAAACGATTCGAATAAAGGCTTGGCCATGGTGTGATGTCACGCCACGAAATACGTCAGCAGATTGAATTTGTGTAAATATTATTCTCTCTACGGTGGTATGTGGAACTTATTTGCAGAGTCGGACATTATCCTTGTGTTCAAAATCTTCTATGAAGTATTCGGAGGGGGAACCCGCCTTGCAATGCCGAAGACAATATGCGCGCCGGACTCGTTGTCATTGAAGCTTTGGTTCGAGAGACTCTTGAGGAGTCTGGACTAGGGGGTGTCTGGATGGCCGGACTATAGCCTTTGGCCGTACTCCTGGACTATGAAGATACAAGATTGAAGACTTCATCCCGTATCCGGATGGGACTTTCCTTGGCGTGGAAGGCAAGCTTGGCGATACGGATATGTAGATCTCCTACCATTGTAACCGACTCTGTGTAACCCTAACCCTCTTCGGTGCCTATATAAACCGGAGGGTTTTAGTCCGTAGGACGAACAACAATCATACCATAGGCTAGCTTCTAGGGTTTAGCCTCTTTGATCTCGTGGTAGATCTACTCTTGTACTACCCATATCATCAATATTAATCAAGGAGGAGTAGGGTTTTACCTCCATCGAGAGGGCCCGAACCTGGGTAAAAACATCGTGTCCCTTGTCTCCTGTTACCATCCGCCTAGACGCACAGTTCGGGACCCCCTACTCGAGATCCGCCGGTTTTGACACCTACAGGTATAAAGCCCCGGCTTATGCTCCCTTTGAAGCGGACGCCGGGTTGCTGGGTGGAAGAACTACCATCTGTGTTATGGAGCATAAACACCACCCCAAACTGGTCTACAGGTTATACGCCTTTCTTCATGGTTTACGGAGTAGAGGCGGTACTCCCCAGTGATATTCGTCATGACTCGCCTCGGGTTGCCAATTATGTTGAAGCGGACAACAAGCAAGCACGTCAAGAAGCACTGGACCTGTTAGATGAGAAGCGGGACATGGCTTTGGCTCGTTCGGTGGTTTACCAGCAAGACCTGCGGCGTTATCACAGCCGCCGGGTTAAAACAAGAACCTTTCAAGAAGGCGATTTAGTGCTCCGACTCATCCAGGATCAGACCGATATGCACAAGTTATCCCCACCTTGGGAAGGACCCTTTGTGGTCAGCAAGAATATGCACAACGAATCATACTACCTCATTGACGTTCGAGAAGACTCACGCAGTTCTGAGGAGGAGACCCGACAGCCATGGAACATAGCTCTCCTTCGGCCTTACTACACCTGAGCTACAAGCTCTTCTTATGTACATATTATGACAATGTATATATTATGCTCAATATAATAAACCGACATCCTTGCTACAAGCAGGGCCTCTGCCGTTCTTCCAATATTTCTTGGTTACAAGGGGGCTTCTGCTTCCAAAGCGATGACCCGTTTTTTCCATTAAACTGACTATTATGCCATCATACCGCTTGGGAGCTTCACACCCAAGGGGCCAAAGAGAGATCTGTTGCTACAAGCACGACTCAAACATAGGCACCCATTGAGCACAACTCACAAAGTTACTTGGGGGCTCTTTGTGTAAAGTAACAAAGAGTTTGAAAGGACCCTTGTAACTGGGTATCGACCCACGGCTTGGAAGCCTGGTGTATTCACCTAAAACCCCGGGTTAACTTGCCTTCATCAAGTAAGTCACTCCTATCCAGGTAATCCTGGCATGACCCGTCGAACGTTTGACGAGTTACTCTCATTGAGACCCTGAACTTGTCAAAGTTAAAACGACGATTGGTTAGTTGGAGGCCCATCTTAAAAGGCTTTGTCAAATGGTTTAACTCAGCGGCCTGGCAGCCCACGAAAAGCCTCGAATTTGGGCCTGGCCGCCCTCGAAAAGCCTCGGCTACAAGTTTTTCTTCGCTTTCGTTTTTACAAGTTTTATCTTTATTGATCAACTTTTACAATAAACCGGAGTCTATCGACCCGGCCAGACTACATGTCTTCATCTCAAACTGGTGTTTTTTAACCCGGTGGGGCTTACAGTTATCATCTGTTAAAGCATATAATCAATGGTGAACCGACATCTTTAATCCGGTCTGGCTTTGACTGCATGTCGCCAGTATGGTCATCCGGTGTTCATCACAACCCGGTGTGACTTAATACATACCAGCACTGCATGGTGGAAGTTATGAACATTAAAAGAGTTGGGTGTTCACCCTTACTACAATCAAGTTGGTAAACCAATATCACATGTATGATTTATTTTTTGGTATTTTTACAACCTTGGTTACCTACCAGGTTGTGTATTGGGCATTATGTCCCGTCCGGCGGTAAACCGCCCGGACAGATCTTTTTATGCAGACACAGGGATTGCATAATACTATGAAGATATATAAGCCAGCGCCACAAATATCATGGCAGATCAAACCAAGTCATATATCAGCGCATGATGGCAGCAGACCAAAGTATGCCAACTAGCCTATTACAAGGTGCTTTAAGGCCCAAAATAAGTGATTGTTCTTTACATAGCACACAATATGTGAACATCAACCTGGTTGTCGTATTAAGACTCGTCGCCAGGTTGACGAGAGGTGGATGGATCTTCTGGCGTTGTTTCAACCTCCTCCTCCCCATCCAGTGGCTGAAAGTCAACGGTGGTCCAGTCAATCCGGGTTAAAGCTCGAAAGATAGCCTCTTCACTTATAAGTTCGGACGGTTCAACGTCAGGGGCATAAGTGTGCTTATAGATTGGCGGGATAAGGTTTTGCGCTTCTTTCACAGCAGTGTCAATCCGTTGGTTGTTGGCATCGTAGAAAGACCGATGAACAGTCAAGTTAGCCTCTTTCGCCAATTGACTTGCCAGAGGACATATTTCCTTTGTCAGGGATTTGAGGGCTTCATTATCAAATTCTGACCCATTTTCTTGTTCATCGGGATAGCCCTTGGCAATATCAACTGGATCCAGGTCAGCTATACATGCTTTGGCCCGAGTAAGTGCCAACAAAGCGCCAGCCCTCGCAGCAGATCACTTCATTTCTTCTATCTGTGCTGGTGTCATCGACAATTTGGCTAGTGTCTCCTTGATCAATGTTGGTGCCGGTTTGTTGTATGAGACTGCGCAGATAACTCGTTGGGCACCGGTATATAGTTGCTCTATCAACATATATGCCGCCTTCAGCTTCATCCGCATGTCAACACCCAAATGAGCAACATGGCTACCTGAAACGGTTTAAGAATTCACTGTTAGACCGAATATTTTAGAGATGGATAATCAAGCTCTGCACAGAAGGTACTTACCAAATATTGCAGACATCATGGCATTTACGTGCTGTTTCAACCCGGTTAGCTCTTCTGCCTCCGGTTTAAGAGCTGCCTCGGCGTCTTCAGCCCGCTTCAGCAAAGCAGCCTTTTTAGTTTCCCAGTTGGCACGTTCAGTCTTGAAACCGTCCTTCAGTTGTTCCATGGCTGTTAAAGCACCTTTTATCTCCTCTTTAGCCTTGGAAGTCTCTGCTTGCTAGGACTTGATATTCTCTTGAAGATCAGAAATTTGAGAACCTTAGTGGTTTATACCAGCCTGCAACAGTCAGATGATGAGGATGTTAATATTTTTCTCAAAAGTCCCAAGCACATAACCAATTATACACTTGGCACTTGGGGGCTAATGCGGATTGCTTCTTTACTACTGATTATTTGAAGTCCCATGGATGAATACAAGTATTAATCTTGGCATTTGGGGGCTAATGTGTGTTTGATCAGAAAGAACACAGGCAAGGGAATTAACAAAATGCAGTATGGAACATTAAAGTCCCGGTTTATCTTCAAGAGATAAACCGGCCTTTGGGGACTACTCAGTTGAAGTGTTCTTTATCTTTAAAGTCCCAGTTTATCTTCAAGAGACAAACCGGCCCTTGGGGGCTGCAATGAAGTAGATAGTCAGAACAAGAAGGATTGAAGTGTTTAAGATTACCTCATAGCGCTCCTTCGTCATGTTCACCAAACCGGCCTCATAATCTCGGCTTGTGTATAGGCGGTTTAGGAATCCGGAATGAAGCTCCTGGGCAGATAGGTTAACATAGTGGATAAATCTGTCTTCCCTTTCCCCTTGCCCATAGCAACAAATTCCTCCTTGGCAGTATGCTTTGATAAGGCAACTGGATTGCCTAGGACGGTATGAGCAGTACCGGTGATAATAACATCATCATCGCCACCATTTGATGGGCTCGGCGGATTGACAATATCCCTGGCTGGGCTTGGCAGATTAGCAGCTGGGCTCGGCGGATCAGCAGCTGGACTTGGAGGCGTAGCATGCGGGCTTGATGGATCAACATGAATAGCCAGGTCAGCCTCCGGCGGATCAGCATATGTGTTTTGATCTTGTGGGGCAGAATCATCCATGACAGCATCAGTGTCTCTACCAGCACCTTCTGGGGTCTTCTCCGGTTCAACTTCATCAGTGGGGGCGCTGGTCTTGGCTTTCTTGCTCAGTCGGGCTTTGGCACTACAATATCAAACAAAGATTAGTATGGTAAACCGACGCATGAAGGAAAAAGCTGAAGGGCAGTATACTTACCCAGCGACGGTCTTGAGGGGAGGCAATTGCGTGGTTGATGATTCGCCAGATGAAGAATTAGAAGTCACCTGATAATTTGAATCAGACGGATTAAGTGGGTATCAGAAGCAACCCGCCAAGGGATTAGGTTTATTAAAAGAGGAAGAGACCTCTGGACGACGTTTCCGGGGTGGAGTGTCTGGTAAACCGGAGGAAGTAACTTGTTGGCCACTATGCTGGCTTGTGCGACGACCTTCATGTTGCTGTGTCTTCAAAGAAAATTGTGGATCCAAATGAGCAAGAGGGTGAGAGTATTTTACTTTTCAAACTGCATGGCAAAGTTTTTGAAATGGCGCATGATCTGAATCGGAGGAAAGGGAGATTACCTCTACATGATCGGCACGACTGGCTTCCGCATCATCCTGGTAATAATTATTGTCAATAAGGTGTACGAAAAATAAGCCAAGGGAGTCAAGTTCTACCTCTTGATCCGATTCCTCAATATCTTCGGGCGGATCAGCGGACTCGCCGGTTTTCTTCTTGGTTGGTTTCTTTATGACTTTGCTTTTGGCATGAGGAGCCCTCGCCGGTTTATCTTGAGTTTTCCTCTTCCAGAAGGAATCTTTGGCCTGTAAAAATTAAACAAAGGATTATTATAGCAGTGTTAAAGCGGAGACAGATTAAAAAGCACAAGGTTAAAGTTTTTACTGCTGGCAGTTTGTTGGAGGCATAAAAAGGGCGCAGCCCAGTTTTGCTGCATGCGGCGATCGGTTCATCCAGCATCTTCTTCACAGATTCAGTGACTTCGTCATCAGTCATTTTTATTTCACTAAACTGTTGAGGATCGTTGGTGTTGCCGGTGTATTCATGCATTAACCCGGAGCGGCGGCTTAAAGGTAGGATACTCCATGAGACCCAGCAGCGAACGAGGTCAACACCAGTTAAACCGTTGGCTAGGAGAGCCCGGAGCTTGGCGAGTTGAGGTGCATAAGCTTGGCCTTCTTTGGCAGTTAGTCGTTGAGGTAACGGGTGGCCGTTGCTAAGCTGGTGAGCACGGTAACCTGACAAAGGATTTTCTCCAGCAGGGGCAGTGTTTTGACAATAAAACCATGTTTGGTTCCAGTCTTTGGGATGGCTGTGGTGTTTTGCATGAGGGAAATCAACTTCTTTCCTCTTCTGGATTGACACCCCACCAAGTTCAGTGTTGGGACCATCAGAGAACTCAGTTCGGCGGTTTAGATGGAAAAAGTCCCTAAAGAGCTCAACAGACGGTTCTTCTTGAAGGTAAACTTCACAGAATACTTGGAAGTTGCATATGTTGGACACAGAATTCGGTCCAATATCTTGTGGATGGATTTGAAAGCTAGCAAGTACATCCTGGAAAAACTTTGATCTGGGAGGGCTGAATCCCCGGTCTAGATGTTGCATGAACACGATCACTTCTGCATCTTGATGTTTAGGAGGGCACTCAGGGCCAGGGACTCGCCAATGAAGGACATTTTTTGAGGCTAAGGCGCCAGTCAGAACATATCCACTGATTTGTGTTTCCATGATCCGGGAGGGAACCCAGTCGCAAGCGGAGAATTGCTTGGTCATCTTGGAAAACAAACTGTACAAGAAAGTAAAGGCCGGTTTACGATTGAAGGTTGATGTGTACTAATCGCTATTAAACAAGGGAATTTGATCAAGGCATACATATGAGTTAAACCGGAACTACTATTCAAGTCAAGATGGCGGTTTAAGTGAGGGCTAATGGTATCTGGCGGATTATCAACTACTAAAGGTTAAACCGCCGAACGAACGGAAGGAATAGATCTAAAATCTACTAAGTGTTGCAGAAACACGTTTCACAAAATGGTGATATAATTTTGGATCTATCGTGGTTCAGTAAAGAAATTTTCCTGAGCCCTACAATGGCACTAAGCAGAACAGAGAAGGGCTAAATGAGATTTATCTAGGAACAACAAGATGTTGTAGTACGACAGATCAAAGCTATGGATCTACCGCAAAAGGAAACAGTCAGGCGTAGCTAAGATTCAATAAGATGCCAAGGGAAAAGCGGATAAGCATTGATGAACATCAATGAACAGGGAAGAACATGAAGCCCTAATGGAGATTTAGGGTTACAGGAAGAAAGCTTACCGGATTCTCAGGAGCAGCGGAGGAGAGTTGCGGATCTCTGGAAACGTTCAGGTTGATGCAGCGGCTTGAGATGAGGCAGAGCTTCGAGGTCGACGGTGGCGGTGATGCTTGCGTTCTTCGGGTCGCGAGGAAGAAGAAGAAGATGAGAAGATGCGAGGGGGAAAATGGAAGGACCTTCGGTCCTATTTATAAAGGCAGGAGCATAAAACGGCAGGCACGAAAATCGAGGGGCCTGAAGCGGCAAAAGAGGGTGCAGCTGTCGCCTTGATCTTCGGGAATTAATTAAGAGAAGGGAATCTTCATAAATCTTTTTATGCAGAGATGACATCATGACGACTTACTACAGTGACAGAAGATGACGTCACGGCAGTTTACCGAAGTTTACAAGGAGATGACAACATGGCGGTTTACAAGAATTATTACAAGTTGCTCACAGAATTTTTCTAAGTATTGAAGATTGACATGAACAGGTTCAAATCAATCTGGGGCCTAATGTTGAGGATATAACTACTGAGTGTAAACCACCCAGGAGGGGCCGGTTCACGCTCAACTATGTTGTAGCCCATGAAGACAAGAAGATGGTGCTTTACTAATAAAACTTAGAGGCCCAGCGCCCAGAGGCGGGTTAGGGTCCATAGTGGTAAACTGCCATAGTTGTATAACTTGTACTGTAAGTTAGGGAAAGGGAGAAACCGAGCCGAACACTTGTATGGGTCGGCCTCGGGACTCTGTAAACCGGCCGGGCGTCAACCTGTGTATATAGAGGGACGACCCGACGGCGTTTCAAGGACAAGACAACAACTCGAGACCCAGGCAAAGCGTATTTGCTCCCTAGTCATCGAAACCCCAATAATTCCATCAAAACTAGACGTAGGCTTTTACCTTCATCGAAGGGGCCGAACTAGTATAAACTCTCGTGTCCCTTGTCCGGTTTAACCCCTTCAGGCTAATCTCGTTGCGATGGCTCCACGACTAAGTCCTTCTGCTAGGACATCTGACGTGATATTTCCACGACAGAAATGCCATGATAGGTAGGTATGGTGGCTGTTTTGAGGTAGATATAAGGAGGCTTATGTGTGATAGAGCGTATCGTATCACGGGGTTTGGATGCACTGGCGAAGTTTGCACCAACTCTCGAGGTGAGAAAGGGCAATGCACGGTACTGAAGAGGCTAGCAATGATGGAAGGGTGAGAGTGCGTATAATCCATGGACTCAACATTAGTCATAAAGAACTCACATACATATTGCAAAAATTTATTAGCCCTTGAAACAAAGTACTACGCGCATGCTCCTAGGGGGGAGGTTGGTAGGAGTTAACCATCGCGCGCCCCCGACCTTCACGCAAAGATAAGCAATCAAAATACAATGCGCGCCAATTTGGTTACATAGTTAGTAGACCATACGTGCATGCTTCAGGAATCACAAACCTTAGCGCCAACATCCTTACTAAACACAACCATCTACTAGTACCTCCCACATATTATCTCCTCTATATCGCAAAACTATTGCAAGGAATCAAACATATCATATTCAGTGATCCACAAGTTTATGTAGGATTTTATGACTAACCATGTGATTGACCAATTCCTGTCATCTCTCTAAATTGATATAAGTGAAGCAAGAGAGTTTAATTCTTTCTAAAAAGATATGCCCATGCTCTAACAAATATAAGAGAAGCAAAAGAGCATTCTACAAATGGTGGTTTTCTATGTGAAGAGAAACAGGCAATCCATACTTCAAATGATATAAGTGAAGCACATGAAGCATTCTATAAAGCCATAGTCAACAGATTTAAGTGAAGTGCAATGAGCATTCTATAAATCAACCAAGGACTATCTCATACCAGCACGGTGCATAAAATAAAAGTAAAAACTAAATGCAAAAGACGCTCCAAGACTTGCACATATCGCATGAACGAAACGAATCCAAAAACATACCGATACTTGTTGAAGAAAGAGGGGATGCCTTTCGGGGCATCCCCAAGCTTAGACGCTTGAGTCTCCTTGAATATTTACTTGGGGTTCCTTGGATATCCCCAAGCTTGAGCTCTTGCCTCTCCTCCTTTTCCTCATATCGAGACCTTCTCGATCAAACACTTCATCCACACAAAACTTCAACAGAAAACTCGGTAAGATCCATTAGTATAATAAAGTAAATCACTACTCTAGGTACTGTTGCAAACCAATTTATATTTTGTTTTTGCATTGTGTATACTGTAATATAGCTTTTCCATGGCTTAATCCATTAATATAAATTGATAGTTTCATCAAAACAAGCAAACTATGCATCAAAAACAGAATCTGTCAAAAACAGAACAGTCTGTAGAAATCTGAACATTGACCATACTTATGTTACCCCAAAAATTCTACAAAAATTAGGAAAAATAAACAATTTTTACATAAAGACAGTTCAAGAAGAATCAGAACCATTTGTCGTTCCAGTAAAAAATGTAAAATCGCGCACTACAGCCACAGTTTCTGTCCTGCACCGTACAAACCAACAAGCATTGTAAACATCCTAAAGACAAACCTTGGCACATTATTTTTATAATACAATGGAATTTTACAACGGGATAATTATTTTTGATGAAAAGTTTCTGTAATTAAGATTTACAAAGTTTCCGTGAGCATGAACAATGCTTATCTCTCCCACTTCAACAATGCTTATCTCTCTCACTTTCACTTTCCTTATTGAAAAGTTTTTAGGTTCCCCTCTTAATTTTTTTGTTTTTAAACTTTATGAAAGCACTCAACAGAAAATAAATGACTCTCTAAAACTTCTGGGTTGTCTCCCTGGTGGCGCTTTCTTTACAGCCATTAAGCTAGGCATATAGTGCTCAAGTAATGGATCCACCCGGATCCCAAGGTATATCAAAGCCAATTTTAATTAACAATGATTTGTAATTTGGTAGTGAGCACAAAGTAACATATATCAAGCAACAACAAAGTCTAACTCTCTTCCTATGCATCGGCATGTCATAAAAGAACAATGCATGCACACCAAGTAAAGGCCAATGCATAGTATAAGCAGTTTCTTGCAATTCTATCGTATTGGAAACATAGAGAGGCGGAGATATAGTTCCTCTCTCATAATAATAGCAAGTAGGAGAAGCAATCACATGCATATTATATCTATCAAAATCATCATGTGTAGTAGTAAAATGCAACCCATCAATATAATCCTTAATAAGCACAAACTTCTCCGATATAGTGTAGTTGGGAGAATTCAAAAAGATAAGAGGACTATCATGCGTGGGTGCAATAGCAACAATTTCATGTTTAACATAAGGAACTATAGCAAGTTCATCTCCATAAGAATAATTCATATTGGCATCTTGGCCACAAGCATAGCAAGCATCATCAAAAAGAGATATTTCAAGAGAATCAACAGGATCGTAACAATCATCATAGCAATCATCCTTCGGTAAGAACGAAGGGACATTAAATAATGTATGAGTTGAAGAGTTACTATCATTAGAGGTGGGCACGGGTAGCTAATCCGCTCTTCCTCCTTTTGTTGTTCGGTCTCCTCATCATCTTTTTCATCCAATGAGCTCACAGTTTCATCAATTTCTTCTTCCATAGCTTCCTGCAAAATATTATTCTCTTCTTGGACAGCGGAGTAGTCCTCAATATATAGTTTAACATAGGCATTAGAATCATAATTATCATAACAATATTCAAGTATGGCAAAATTTTCAGATTTGTAGAGAGTAGCATCACACTTTTCAATCAAAGAAGCAATTTCATAAGCACCCTTAAAAGCAACAAATTCTTCAATTTGTTGAACATCATAGTAATTATAAACACCCTTAGCATATGAAGATACGATTCCATTATCACTAAACAAGCATTGGTAGGGAAGGTGTTTCTTAGGGTTTTCAGAACAACAAGTAAGATCATATAATTCACATAAAGTCCAAGCATAGCATTACAAATGATGAATTTGATCCAGTAAAAGTTTCCCTTTTTCAGATATACGGTGTCACACATAACAAGCATGCTCATCTAAAGATTTGCCCTCAACTAAGCTAGTGGGGGTTTCAGCACGAGCGCATAGGGATCGAAGATGATCCAAGTAAAAAATTTCAAGAGTGTGATAGATTTTGAATGGTTCTTCTACCATTGGTGTAGTAGGTACAACTAATTATTTTTGTATTTTGCGTTTCCTACCCATAACTAAAGATAGAAAACAACTAAGAACAGCAAATAAAAATTACTTAGTGATAAAGCAAACAAGCACACACGAGAATATTCACCCCACGCTATGACTCCCTGGCAACGGCGCCAGAAAAAGTTCTTGATAACCCACACGTGTAGGGGATAATTGTAGCCACTTTCGATAAGTAAGAGTGTCGAACCCAACGAGGAGCTAAAGGTAGAACAAATACTCTCTCAAGTCCTATCTGCCACTGATACGACTCTACGCATGCTTAGTGTTTGCTTTACCTAGAATAAGTATGAAACTAGAAGGACTTTGTAGGTGTTGTTGGATAGGTTTGCAAGATAATAAAGAACACATAAATAAAAAGTAGGGGCTGTTTAGATAAAGATGCAATAAAGTAAATATAGCGAGCGTGGAGAATTGGTGGTAGGAGTTGTGGAATTCTCCCTAGGCAGTTGACTACGTTACTAGACCGGTAATCACTATTGCAATTCTATTTGAGGGAGAGGCATAAGCTAACATACTTTCTCTTCTTGGATCATATGCACTTATGATTGGAACTCTAGCAAGCATCCTCAACTAATAAAGATCATTAAGGTAAAACCCAACCATAGCATTAAAGTATCAAGTCCCCTTTATCCCATACACAAACAACCTACTTACTCGGGTCTGTGCTTCTGTCACCCACGCCACCCACCATAAGCAAATCATGAACATATTGCAAACCCTACAACGGGGATCCCTCATGCTTGCGCGGCATGGAGAGCACCATAGGACATCACCAATAAGAAAACATGCAACTCAAACCAATCATAGAAATTCATCAATCACCGATAGGACAACGAAAATCTACTCAGACATCATAGGATGGCAACACATCATAGGATAATAATATGAAGCATAAAGCACCATGTTCAAGTAGAGGGTACAACGGGATGCGGGAGAGTGGACCGCTGAATAAAGATGGGGGAAGGTGCTGGAGATGTTGGTGAAGATGATGGAGGTGTTGGTGAAGATGGCGGTGATGATGATGGCCCCCAGCAGCATTCCGGCGCCACCGGAAGCAAGGGGGAGAGAGCCCCCCTTCTTCTTCTTCTTCCTTGACCTCCTCCCTAGATGGGAGAAGGGTTTCCCCTCTGGTCCTTCGCTCCCATGGCTTGGGAGGGGCGAGAGCCCCTCCGAGATTGGATCTATCTCTCTATCTCTCTCTGTTTCTGTGCTCTCAGATTCTGCCCTGGCACCGTTTCTTTTACATCCGGAGATCCGTAACTCCGATTGGATTGTAACCTTCGCCCAGATCTTTTTCCAAAACTTAGCTTTCTTGCAGTCAAAGAAGGGCATCAACCGCCTTACGAGGGGACCAGGAGGGTGGGGGGCGCACCCACCTGGAGTGGGCGTGGGCCCCTGCCTCGTGGCCACCTCGGGCACCGTCTCACGTTGATTTTACTTCCCAAAAATCACAAATATTCCAAAATAATTCTCCATCCATTTTTATCCCGTTTGGACTCCGTTTGATATGGGGTTTCTGCGAAACATAAAACATGCAACAAACATGAACTGGCACTGGGCACTGGATCAATATGTTAGTCCCAAAAAATAGTATAAAAAGTAGCCAAAAGTATATGAAACTTGTAGAATATTGACATAGAACAATAAAAAATTATAGATACGACGGAGACGTATCATATACTTGTGTTACCCTTGCATATTCTGACCACTCCCTAGCCAGTGCTTGCGCCTCCTGCTCCAGGACGTCCTGATGTTCCTCCTCCTCCATGCCCACCCACACAAGTGGGCAAGAGACGTAGACGGGCATGGTGACCGTCCACTGGTAGGTGTGTTGCATGTCAGGCGCGGGTGGTGGTGGCGGCTGCATGAAGGCCTCTACGCCAGGCGCGGGTGGTGGTGGCAGCAGTATGAAGGCCTCCACACCAGTGCCTACGTGAGGCTAGGTCACCTCCTCCTGCGCCTCAGACTCCTCATATTGCCGCTGGTTAGCCTCCTCCAGGGCGGCCAAGTCGGCGGCCTCCTCCCCTGTCTTCACTACCAATGTTGGTGATAGAGAAGCCTGATACGTCCATTTTGCATCATGTTTTCCTACTGTTATTTACAATGTTTTTGATCATTGTAACACTTTGTGATGCAATTCTAATGTCTTTTCTCTGTTAAATTGCAATATTTACATGAAGAGAGAGATTACTAGCAGCTGGAATTCTGGACCTGAAAAAGCTACATCAGAGATACCTATTCTGCATAACTTTGAATGAGTTGAAATTTCACAGAGAATTATTTTGGAATATATAAAAATACCGACGAGAGAATTACGAGAGGGTCCCCACCAGGCAGCCACAAGAATGGGATGCACGCCCTACCCCTTAGGGCGCACCTCTTGGACTTGTGGGGCCCCTACCAGGCCTCCGAAGCCATCTTCTTCTATAAGGTGTCATTTGACCTAGAAAAGAAAATCAAGAGGAAGGTTTTGGGGTGAAGCGCTATCGTCTCAAGGCGGAACCTGCATAGTGACACCTTTTCTCTCCGGCGGAGCGATTCCGCCGGGGACAATTCCCAGGGCCGGCCCATAGGTGTGCAGGCTGTGCATCCCGCACAGGGCCCACACATTTTGGGGGCCCTAAATTTTTATAAGGCCTATGTATGTTTCTTCATGGGCGCCTCCCAGCAGCCTGCTTGATGCCTTTGAACGAGATTGATCGCAAAGAAAATCAATTGCATCCAGAGCCAACCAATGATCGGCGCCTCAAAAGATTCAGGGTAGCGGTAAGATATGGGTTGTTATGTACTCTGGCCGCAGATATAATTAGTTTATGCCCATCCATAATTACCTTGATGTGATGTGTACTGAAGCCCAAAAGAGCCCACGCCCATTATCTTGTGTATTTAGGCCACCGAGGTAATTGTCGAGTTTCGTTTACATGGTTGGCAAGACCTAGCGTCCATCCCTAGCCGCTCAGATCAATCTATTCCACGCCGTCGTTGTTGCTATGCCTCGTTGTTGCTATGCCGGTTGCAGCCTTGTGAGTTGCAGGATGCCACCTACACACCTCCGTTGGTTTGATGCTAGCCGTCAACTTACAATATCTCTATGATCCTACACTGACAGCATTGCGGTGCCACATAGAGTATTCCAGTTTGCAGATGATTGTATTATATCGGTGTATTCGTTCCTTGAGCAGTTGAATCTAAAGGTATGTATTAAGTACTAGTTTGTATTATGTTGGTGGAATTCAATCTAGTAGTGTACTGATTTTGTTTACTTGCATATAAGACAACATGCTAATTAACAAATTAGGCGTCTCACTTTTTCATGGGAGTTGACTTTGATTAATTTGGCAAATCACATGATCACTTAATTGAAACGAAATTGCTGCAAAATACTCCATGGTCTAAAGGTAATCTAATACTAAAGATTCACAAGGATCATTTTCCGTGAAGTTTTATCTATTGTGTGGTCATTCTGTTCCTCTCCCCATCACGTTTAAATCTTGGCTCGGCTCCTGCACTTGAGAGCAAAGTGCCGAAGAAGATTGATTATGAGGATATCATTGAAGATTGCATTTCAAAGAAAACTAAAGGAATGATGTTGTTCAGACAAATATTAGGCAACCGAGAGTTGAATATGTATGATTTTCCATACATTCAATTGTTATATAAGACATTATATCATCTAACTGCTCGTTAGTTCATTTTAGTGAGATATGATCTCATTTTTTAGTTTCGCGTAGGGCCCTAAATTTTGCCGGCCGGACCCTGATACTTCCCTCCAGGAGGGGGAAATCAAAGCTAACGAGATCACCAACAACCCTCTCATCATGGGAGGACCAATTTCATCAACATCTTCACCAGCACCATCTCATATCAAACCCTAGTTCATCTCTTGTATTCAATCTTTGTCTCAAAACCTCAGATTGGTACTTGTGGGTTGCTAGTAGTGCTGATTACATCTTGTAGCTGATGCTAGTTGGTTTATTTGGTGGAAGATTATATGTTCAGACCCTTAATGATATTCAATACCCCTCTGATCTTGAACATGAATATTATTTGTGAGTAGTTTCTTTTGTTCTTGAGGATATGAGAGAAGTCCGGTTATAAGTAATCATGTGAATTTGGTATTCGTTCGATATTTTGATGATATGTATATTGTTGCTTCCTTTTGTGGTGTCAAGTGAATGTCGATTACATGATACTTCACCATACTTGGCCCTAAGGGAAGGCATTGTGGAGTAGTAATTAGATGATGGGTTGCTAGAGTGATAGAAGCTTAAACCCTAGTTTATGCGCTATTCCATAAGGGGCTAATTTGGATCCATATGTTTCATGCTATGGTCAGATTTATCTTAATTCTTCTTTCGTAGCTGTGGATGCTTTCGAGCGAGCGTAAACATAAGTGGGAGGCTTGTTCAAGTGAGAACAACACCCAAGCACCGGTCCACCCACATACCAAATTATCAAAGTAGCGTACATGAATCAAATAAACATGATGAAAGTGACTAGATGAATTCCCAAGTGTCCTCAAGAACAGTTTGTTTGCTATAAGAGATTGTCCTTTGCTATAAAAGGACTGGGCTACCTTGCTGCACATTTGCTACTATTTCTACTTGTCACTTGTTACGAATTGTCTTGCTATCAAACTATTTGTTGCTGATAATTCCAGTGCTTGGAAAAATACCTTGCTGAAAACCGCTTGTCATTTCCTTCTACTCCTCGTTGGGTTTGAAACTCTTACTTATCGAAAGGACTACGATTGATCCCCTATACTTGTGGATCATCAAGACTCTTTTCTACCGCCGTAGTCGGGGAGTGAAGCGCCTTTGGTAAGTGGAATTTGGTAAGGTAACATTTTTAACATTACATGCTGAAATTTACTTTCACTTGTCCCTATGGAAAGTAGTCCTTTGAGCGGTTTGTTCGGGGTATCTTCACCTCGACCGAAAGAATTTAGAGTTGTACCTCAACCTACTGAACCTACTGAAAATATATTATGAGATTCCTTCGGGTATGATAGAAAAACTGCTAGTTAATCCTTATGCAGGAGAGGGAACAATACATCGTGATATGCACTTAATCTATCTGGACAAAATTTGTGGATTGTTTAGGCTTGCAGGTTTATCCAAGGATGGAGTTGAGAAGAAGGTTTTTCCATTTATCTTTGGAGGGAAAGGCATTGGCATGGTATAGGCTATGTGATGATATTGGAACGTGGGATTGGGAAACAATTGAAATTGGAATTTCATCAAAAGTTTTATCCTATGCATCTGGTTCATCGTGATCAGAATTATATATACATAATTTTTGGCCTCATGAAGGAGAAAGTATCACTCAAGATTGGGGGAGGCTTAAGTGCATGATGCACACATGCCCTAACATGAGCTCTCAATAAAAATAATTATTTAGAGTTTTTATGCTCAACTTTCTCATAATGATCCACTACAAAAAATACACTTCCGTGATGATATGTGTTTGTCATAGTACGCGTTTTTTGTCATGCATGTACATCCATGACAATTTTATGACAGAATCAAGATAGTCATACATGTGCTGTCGTAGAAGTGTTCCATGACATTACCAAAATTATCATCACGGAAGTGTCCACTTCCATGACGATAAATTGCGCGTCACAGAAGTGCTTTCGTCAAGGGTGACCGACACGTGGCATCCACCGTAACGGAACGTCGTTAAGCTATCAGGTCGGGTTTTGGATCCGATAACCCGTTAACAGCCCCGACCAATGGGGATTTTCCACATGTAAAATCATCATTGGCAGGAGGAAACACGTGTCAGCTCATCGTTGGGACAGATGTCATCCACTCATTGGACGGAAGTCGCCTACGATACGTCGACATGTGGCACGGCCCAACAGAGGCCCATTCCTGTGAAAAGGCCGGCCCAGTAAAAATCAGCAGGCCAGCCCATATAAGGCCTACTTGTGCCAGGTCCATTTAAGCCCACGGCCCATACGAGATGTGCCAATTCGGCCCGTCAACGGCCCGTTAAAGATTTGACACCATTGCAGCCCATCGTCAGTTCGAGCCTGTTAACAGCCTGCTATGTATTTGGGCTCAATATCGGCCCGATGAGATTTCGGCCTGTTAACGACCCATTGAATGGATGGGCCAATTTTCAGGATGTACATCTTTTGGCCTTTTAGCGACCCATTTAAATGTTGGGCTAATTTCCGGCCCGGTGTGTCTTTCAGCCTGTTGACGACTCATAAATCTAATGGGCAATTTGTTGTCGGACCTGAGTTTCGGCCTTTTAGCGGCCCATTTAAGTGTTGGGCCAATTTCTGGCCTGGTGTCACTTTCAGCCTATTTACAGCCCATAAATCAGTTGGGCCATTTGTAGTCAGACCTGAGTTTTGGCCTTTTAGCAACCCATTTAAGTGTTGGGCCAATTCCCGGCCCTTTGTGCCTTTCGGTCTGTTAACGGACCATAAATGAGTTGGGCCATTTGTAGTCGGACCTTAGTTTTGGCCTTTTAACGGCCCATGCCCTTCATGGTCCAATACCAGCCCGGTTTCTCTTCGGCTGCTAAAGGCCCACAACCTGATTGGGCCATTTACAATCTGCTCGACTTTCGCCTCTTAGCGGCCCATGGTCTTCTTGGTCCAAGACAAGCCCATTGTCTCTTTCGCCTGCTAAAGGCCTACAAAGATAGTTGGGCCATATGTAGCCCAAACTTAGTAACGGCCTGTTAACGGCCCGTGAAATAAATTGGGGCCACCTGTTGCCCGCTTTGATGTCAGTGTGTTAACGACCCGGGAGGTAAGAGGGCCGACCATTAACTTTTGGCCTAGTAACGGCCCATTAACTTAATGGGCCCACTAAAGTTCGTACATGTCTTTAGATAATTTGAGCCCATTACGACGAGCAATTATTCACAGGACCAAAACCAATCAAGCAGAGGTACGGCATACAGGGAATAACGTTGCACATCCATCATATATTACATGAAATTACTTCCACCGGGAAATCAAAGATTGATGCCAGTGCAAATAAATGAGCAGAATCTAACCATATACAATGTCATAATCTGCAACCTCAGCACAGATGATGCCCATAAGCATGTGGGCACCAATGTACCTGGCAAACACTTCACCATTCTGATTTTTGAACAGCTTATAGTTTGCATCAAAGGATTCATCAATGATAATAGGAAGCACAGGTAAAGCCAGATAAAGTGGATGGATCTACTGAAGGTTCCTTTGCAGCAACCCATGTGGTTTTGGGGTACCGCTTAGGCTTCCAAAGACGAGCCATCAACATTCATTTTCCTCTCAACCCAACACCCTCTTTCCTAGGGTTTCGGTTCAGAATCTGCTTTTTGAGGACATCGCAGAGAGTCTGATGTCCCTTCAAACTTTTGTACATTCTTGTTTCAAGCAATGTCTTCAACATAGCATTTTCATTAGCAACAAGAAGGGTATCCTCCGCAGAGGGGTTAGTGACCACATCAGTAGGTGAAGACAATGAAACAATGGCAGCGATGGAACATTCAAAGAATGATGTAGCATTATCACGCTCAGTGCATTTTAGACATGGTGGTTCAAATCCTTCCTGAGCGGAACTGATCTGTTGAGCGTGAAGTGAATCTCGCTCCTTCTGAAGATTTTCGTAATCCACTCTTATCTTTTCAAGGTCTAACTTTCTTTGAAGACATTCAGAAGAAAGCTTCTCATGATCAGATAAGAGAGCATTATGTTGATCTTGAAGGGCGTCAAACTTAGCATGAAGTCTTTGAAGACTATCAGCCAAAGCTTTTGACTGATCCATTTCCGCACCCAACATATCATCGCTTTTACTAAGCATGTCTTGAACCTTTTCCAAGATTCTTTGTTGTTTAGTGGCAAGGGAAGCAAGCTCGTCATAGCTAGGGCCAAATTCATCACCGGATTCATCATCGCTAGATTCAGAGAGATAGCATTCAGTTACCTTATCACCCCTTGCCATGTGGCACGATGAGGATGATGATGATTCAGGTGCAAAGGTCATTTCCTTGAGAGATTCCTTGTAGTCCTCAAAACAGGGATCATGACGAGTGCGATGACCTTCGTATACATCAGAAAGCCGGTCCCAGATTAGCTTCGCGTGATTGAGGTGCATAACATTTCTGAACTGATTTCTAAACAAATGACAGTAGATGACATCCTTTGCTGTGAGGTTCAATAGCGTATACTTGCGAATGTCATCAGCCTCTGCCATCTTGCATAGATAAGTGAGTCCAATCTCAGTGACGGTCCACAGTTCACTATCCATGGACATGAGTAGCTTCTTCATCATGGCCTTCCATCGGGGATACTCATGACCGTCAAAGGTGGGACACGAGATGTTCCTCAATCCTGCAGCCGACATAGCTGAAACTCCAGGTGGTTAAACCGAATCACACAGAACAAGGGAGTACCTTGCTCTGATACCAATTAAAAGTGCTAGTATCGACTAGAGGGGGGGGGTGAATAGGCGATTTTTCTTGAAGTCTTCAAAACTTGGAAGTTTCGAAGACAAACAATAGAAACAACCTAATTGATATGCAGCGGAAGATAAACTATCCTAAACAAGCCATAGTCAAGTATGTAATGATGTGAAAGTACAGGACTAATAGCAGTTAGGTAGAAGGATCAAGATGGAAGATAGTGTGAAGCCAATCAACAATAGTATTCAAGCAATGAAGTCAAATAGATACACAGATAAGTAATGACTTCATGAAGACAAACTTAAGTAAGGTTGGAAGGGATAGAACCAGTTGCTTGTTGAAGACACAGGATTTGTTGGACTAGTTCCAGTTGCTGTGACAACTGTACATCTGGTTAGGGAGGTTGAGATTTAACTCAGAAGACCGTGTCTTCACCTTATTCCCCTTGAGCTAAGGACACCCAGTCCTCGCCCAATCACTCTGTAATTCTTCAAGGGAGACTTCCAAACCTTCACAGACTTCGCTCACGGTAATCCACAATGACTCTTGGATGCTCGTAACGCGACACCTAACCGGCCGGAGGATTCACAGGTCCTCAAGTGTAATAAGTCTTCAGTCACATGCATGTAAAGACTTCATGATGCCTAACACTCTTTGGCTCGGGTGTTTGGGCTTTGTCCTCGCAAGGATTTCTCTCTCTCAAATGCTTCGAGGTGGGTTGCTCTCAAACGACAAAAGCCGTGCACAAACTCTGAGCAACCACCAATTTATGGTGTACGGGGTGGGCTATTTATAGCCACTAGGCAACCCGACCTGATTTGTCCAAAATGACCCTGGGTCACTAAGGAACTGACACGTGTTCCAACGGTCAGATTTCAAACACACGCGACAACTTTACTTGGGCTACAAGCAAAGCTGACTCATCCAGCTCTGGATAAGATTTGCTCTCATTGTATTCACTCGAAGACATAGGATTTGAGTTGAGCATCACTTCAGTCACTCTGACTTAGTTCACTTGGACCCCACTTAACAGTTCGGTGGTTCCTATGACTCAACAAAGAAGAAAAGGAAACAATGAAAACACACAGTCTTCGCGCTCCAAAGTCTTCACGCAATATCTTCTCATGTCATAGTCTTCAATATGAATATCTTCTTATACCACCATTATCTTCAATGTCTTCATACATTTTTAGGGGTCATCTCCGGTAGGTAAACCGAATCAATGAGGGACACTACCTGCGTTATCCTGCAATTCTCACAAACGCATTAGTCCCTCAACCAACTTTGTCGTCAATACTCCAAAACCAACTAGGGGTGGCACTAGATGCACTTACACGCACGTCTGCGCCTTTCCTCCTTAGTAGTGAGTCCTTTGAGAGGAGTGTTTGATGGCTGGGACATACTAGTCTTAAAAGGATCTCCTGTGACAACCATCCTGTAAGTAGGGCTCTTGATGAACCTGCGTTTTTTTAAAAGGAAGGGGGTTATGCGGTCCATTTATGGTCAAGCCGTGCAATGGACCTATTCCACAGTGTGCCTCTGGCGTCACCCAGGGTATTTTTAGTGCATAATTATGTACGCGCACCTGAACCACCACCTGGTGGGGCGATTAGAGGAGGCCGAACTGCTAACCAATGTCCGGATCTGCTGATTTATGCGCGGACCGGACTCGTTTAGATGCGTCATTGGCTTTATTGGCCTGTGAACTGCTCGGCTTGACATGGCCGCTATACACTTCAGCTGCAAGGGCCACGGTGTGTTCTTCAATACAGAGTGAGCACTCCATATTACCATTGAATGTAATAACACCACGGGGTCCGGGCATTTTGAGCTTCAAGTAAGCATAATGCGGGACTACGTTAAAGCGGGCGAAGGCAGTTCGTCCGAGCAGTGCATTGTAACCACTATGGACGATGTCGAAGATTAACTCTTTGCTGCGGAAGTTATTTGGGGAGCCGAATACTACATGTGATGTAACCCGTACAACGGGCCTCCACTCCTGGTATCACACCTTTAAAGGTAGTGTTACTAGGCTTGATTCGTGACGGGTCAATCCCCATCTTTCGGACAGTACCTTGATAGATTAAGTAGAGACTGCTTCCTCCATCCACAAGGACTCTAGTGAGGTGGTATCCGTCGATGATTGGATCAAGGACTAGGGCGGCCGAACCCCGTGACGGATACTAGTTGGGTGGTCCCTGCGATCGAAGGTGATCGGACATGCTGACCATGGATTGAATTTGGGGGCGACAGGCTCTACGACATAGATGTCCCGTAATGTGCGTTTGCGCTCCCTTTTGGGGATGTGAGTGACATATATCATGTTCACTATTTTCACCTTGGGGGAAATTGTTTCTGACCCCTGGTGTTCGGCTGACGAGGCTCATCATCGTGTTCGCTTGTGGGCCCTTTTCCCTTGTGCTCGGTATTTAACTTACCGGCCTGTTTGAAGACCCAGCAGTCCATGTTGGTATGATTTGCAGGTTTATCGGGTGTGCCATGAATCTGATAGGGCCTCTCAAGGATTTTATCTAAGTTGGATGGCCCATCTTTGCCTTTGAAAGGTTTCTTCCGCTGATCAGACTTCGGACCGCTGAATCCGGTATTGACTATCGTATCATTTGCTTCGCTGTTGTTGCTATTCCAACGTTTGTTTTTATTGCGGCGAGGTTTATCGTTGTCGTCTCGCACCTCAAAGGTGTCGGGGTCACCTGAGCTATTGCTTCTATGAGCCAACCAGCTGTCTTCGCCCGCACAGAAGCGGGTCATAAGTGCCGTTAAGGCTGCCATGGTCTTCGGTTTTTCCTGCTTGAGGTGCCGGGCGAGCCATTCGTCGCGGACGCTGTGCTTAAAGGCCGCTAAGGCTTCGGCGTCCGGACATTCTACGATCTGGTTCTTTTTAGTTAAGAACCGATTCCAAAGTTTGCGAGCTGATTCACCTGGCTGCTGAATTATGTGACTCAGGTCATCGGCATCCGGTGGCCGGACGTAAGTGCCCAGGAAGTTAGCCCTAAAGGCATCTTCCAAGTCTTCCCAGGTTCTAGTGGACTTTTCTGGGAGGCTGTTTAGCCAGTGCCGTGCTGGTCCCTTCAGCTTCAGAGGGAGATATTTAATGGCATGGAGGTCATCTCCTCGAGCCATATGAATGTGGAGAAAGAAGTCTTCAATCCAGATGGCCGGATCCGTCGTTCCATCGTATGGCTCAATGTTTACGGGCTTAAACCCTTCCGGAACAGATGTTCCATAACCTCATCAGTAAAGCATAAGGGGTGTGTGGCTCCTCTGTATCTGGCGATGTCGTGGCAGAGATCGACTCGCATCTGGGTTCGGTACTGATCCCGAACATAGTAGCGGTCGTCACGCCGGGCTTCATAGCCGTTATCTCGCATCGGGGCACACCCCCTTGATCCATAGATTGATCAGGTCTGACCAGCTTTGTAGGCTAGGTTACGTTGCATGTCGTATGTATATCTCGCGGCTGTGGTCTCCCTGCCTCTTCGGCGAGGGGGCGCGGGTTGGTATTTGGCTTGATATGCCGCTTTATCCCGTCCACATGGTGGTCGGTCTGGTTGGTTTGCCTGATTGTATTTCGACGATATTGGTTCAAGGACTTCGTCGTCAAATTGAGGCAACAGCTTACGGCTAGGGTAACTTTTGACAGGTCGCTCTTGGTTGTATTCCTCAGTGGCCAGGACCTTAGTCCACCTTTCGTTCAGTGTGTCTTGCTCTTCTTTGAGCTGCTGCAGCTTCCTTTTCAGGCTCCGAGCTATAGTAATAAGCTGTCGCTTGAAGCATTCTTGGTTGAGGGTTCTTCTGGGACAATGAGGTCCTCTTCACCGAGGCTGACCTCCTCTTTAGATTCTGGCATGTAGTTGCTGTCCTCTACGTCTTCATTGTTAGCGCGTCCAGGGATGTATTCACCTTCTTCCCGTTCATCCTGTTCGGATGTGGGCTCGATAAGGTGTTCATTATCTTCGGCGCCATCCGGAGTCACGTTGTCTCCGGTGGCGGTATTACTATCCTTCTCCCGACGCGATCGGGAGCACGCCGCTGACGTCGGCGCTTTGGTGGTTTATCGACGGGTCTATCCTCATCTGGGCTTGGGTTCTCCTTGTCGTTCTTCAGAGTGTCCACCATGTATACATTGTATGTTGAGGTGGCATTCCAACGCCCCGTAATGGGTGGGACTTGGCTTTGTTAGGCATCGGCATCGGCATCCATGCCGTTGATGTATTCAGACGCATAATCCAGCATGTCAGTTAAATTCCCGACATTGGCTATCAAGTGGGTGGTGGGTGGGGTGTAAAATTCCCCTCTCTCAGCCCCCAATCCAGGCTGGGTGCAGTTAGAAGGTAAAGCCTCCGTGATGGTGAGAGATTTCATCAGACCCAACGATTCATCTAAGAGCGGGAGTGGGAACCGCGGGTCTGCCGCGATGTGTTCGGCTTGGAGTGCCTGATCGGATCCGCTAAGTGCAGACCTTGGCAGTTCGGCACGGTTGCCCAGAGCCAGGTTTAAGCCTACATCTGGGTCTTCAGAAGGAAGTTCGATAAGGGGAAGAAGTTCGGCGGGGTTTACGCTCCTGTCTTCGGATGATGAGATCTTCCCCGGATCTAAGGCCGAGGCGAGTGCTGGTGTTGTCCCCCAGACGAGATCCGATAGGGGATCCAAAGAATCTTCTTGGATGGGACGCGAATGGCGGCTGAGGCTGCAAACCCATCGAAGACCAAGTCTCCTCAGATGTTAGCGACATAATTCAGGTTTCCAAACCTGATCTGGTGGCCGGGGGGTAACTATCGACCTGCTCGAGGTGGCCGATCGAGTTGGCTCGAAGCACGAAGCTACCAAACACAAAAACCTGTCCAGGAAGAAA
Source organism: Aegilops speltoides (assembly GCA_021437245.1). Taxonomy (NCBI): domain Eukaryota; kingdom Viridiplantae; phylum Streptophyta; class Magnoliopsida; order Poales; family Poaceae; genus Aegilops; species Aegilops speltoides. The sequence continues at coordinate 319,686,533 of CM038141.1, forward strand.
AATCTCCTTGGACGCAGCGTCACCATTCACGAAGAGGTGAGCCATTGATCCTTCTGTCGAAGATACATCAGAGCTCTCAATGAAAGCATGAATGTCGGTGTCAAAACCAGCAGATCTTGGGTAGGGGGGCCCAAGCTATACGTCTCAGGATCAATAGTAACAATGGAGAAGGGACACAATGTTTACCCAGGTTTGGACCCTCTTAATGGAGGTAAAAGCCTACTCCTGCTTGATTATATTGAGGGTATAGGGGTTACAAGAGTTGATCTACCATGAGATCGGTTTGGCTAACCCTAGATAGCTAGCCTAGCAATGTTGTCCTTTTTTACCTCCGCTCTAACCCTCTGGTTTATATAGACACCAGAGGGGCTTAGGGTTTGTACAAAGTCGGTTTTATAGAAAGGAATAACATATCTAGATACATAAACTTGCCATCCATGCATGCGAGAGTCCCCACCGAATACGAGAGAGGATCTTTAGTCTTGTATCTTGACGGCCCATCAGTCTGGTCCACATCAGTAGACCGGACGCCTAAGGACCCCCTAATCCAGGACTCCCACAATACCCATATCTGCTCAAATGTCTGTGAAGGTCAGAAAATAATGATCGCCACGAGCCTCAACACTCATCGGACCGCATACAATGGTATGTATTATTTCCAATAAGTCATTAGCTTGTTCCATTGTTCCGGAGAACAGAGTTTTAGTCATCTTGCCCATAAGGCATGGATCGCAAGTATCAAATGATTCATAATCAAGTGATTCCTAAAGTCCATCTGCATGGAGTTTCTTCATGCGCTTTACACTGATATGACCCAAACGGCAGTGCCACAAATACGTTGCACTATCACCATCAACTTTGCATCTTTTGGCATCAATATTATGAATATGTGTATCACCACGATCGAGATTCAACAAAAATAGACCACTCTTCAAGGGTGCATGACCATAAAAGATATTATTTATATAAATAGAACAACCATTATTCTCTGATTTAAATGAATAACTGTCTCGCACTAAACAAGATCCAAATATAATGTTGATGCTCAACACTGGCACCAAATAACAATTATTCAGGTCTAAAATTAACCCGAAGGTATAAGTAGAGGTAGCGTGCCGACGGCGATCACATCAACCTTGGAACCATTCCCGACGTGCATCGCCACCTCGTCCTTAGCCAATCTTCATTTAAACCGTAGTCCCTCTTTCGAGTTACAAATATGAGCAACTGAACCGGTATCAAATACCCATGCACTACTACGAGAATGAGTAAGGTACACATCAATAACATGTATATCAAATATACCTTTGTTTACTTTGCCATCCTTCTTATCCGCCAAATACTTGGGGTAGTTCTGCTTCCAGTGACCAGTCCCTTTGCAATAGAAGCACTCAGTTTCAAGCTTGGGTCCAGCTTTGGGTTTCTTCCCGGGAGTGACAACTTGCTTGCCATTCTTCTTGAAGTTCCCCTTCTTTCCCTTGCCCTTATTCTTGAAACTGGTGGTCTTGTTAACCATCAACACTTGATGCTCCTTCTTGATTTCTACCTCCACAGCTTTTAGCATTGCGAAGAGCTCGGGAATAGTCTTTTCCATCCCTTGCATATTGTAGTTAATCACAAAGCCTTTGTAGCTTGGTGGCAGTGATTGAAGAACTTTGTCAATGACACAATCATCTGGAAGATTAACTCCCAGCTGAGTAAAGTGATTATGGTACCCAGACATTCTGAGTATGTGCTCACTAACAGAATAGTTCTCCTCCATTTTGCAGATATAGAACTTGTTGGAGACTTCATATCTCTTAACTCGGGCATTTGGTTGAAATATTAACTTCAACTCCTGGAACATCTTATAGGTCCATGACGTTCAAAACGTCTTTGAAGTCCCGATTCTAAGCCGTAAAGCATGGCACACTGACCTAATGAGTAGTCATCAACACGCGACTGCCAGGCATTCGCAATGTCTGCAGTTGCTGGGGCGGGTGGTACACCTAGCGGTGCATCAAGGACATAATTCTTCTGTGCAGCAATGAGGATAATCCTCAAGTTACGGACCTAGTCCGTGTAGTTGCTACCATCATCTTTCAACTTAGCTTTCTCTTTGAACGCACTAAAATTGAAGGGAACGGTAGCACGGGCCATTGATGTTCAATATAGATATGCAAAAACTATCAGGACTAAATTCATGATAAATTAAGTTTAATTAATCATATTACTTAAGAACTCCCACTTAGATAGGCATCCCTCAAGTCATCTAAATGATACGTGATCCAAATCAACTAAACCATGTCCGATCATCACGTGAGATGGAGTAGTCATCAATGGTGGACATCTCTATGTTGATCCTATCTACTATATGATTCACGTTCGACCTTTCGGTCTCCAGTGTTCCGAGGCCATGTCTCTACATGCTAGGCTCGTCAAGTTTAACCCGAGTATTCCGCATGTGCAAAACTGGCTTGCACCCATTGTATTTGAACGTAGAGTCTATCACACCCGATCATCACATGGTGTCTCAGCACGAAGAACTTTCACAACGGTGTATACTCGGGGGGAACACTTATACCTTGAAATTTAGTTAAGGGATCATCTTATAATGCTACCGTTGTACTAAGCAAAATAACATGCATAAAAGATAAACATCACATGCAATCAAAATATATGACATGATATGGCCATCATCATCTTGTGCTTTTGAGCTCCATCACCAAAGCAACATCATGATCTCCATCATCACCGGCTTAACACCTTGATCTCCATCGTAGCGTCGTGGTCGTCTCGCCAACTATTTCTTCGTCTATGACTATCGCTACCGCTTAGTGATAAAGTAAAGGAATTACATGGCGTTTGTATTTCATACAACAAAGCAGCAACTATAAGGCTCCTGCCAGTTGCCGATAACTTTTACAAAACATGATCATCTCATACAATAATGTATATCACATCATGTCTTGACCATATCACATCACAACATGCCCTACAAAAACAAGTTAGAAGTCCTCTACTTTCTTGTTGCAAGTTTTACGTGGCTGCTACGGGCTTCTAGCAAGAACCGTTCTTACCTACGACACAAAAATCACAACGGTGATTTGTCAAGTTTGCTGTTTTAACCTTCATAAGGATCGACCGCAGTCAAATTCGATTCAACTAAAGTTGGAGAAACAGACACCCGCTAGCCACCTTTATGCAAAACTAGTTGCATGTCTGTCGGTGGAAGCGGTCTCATGAACGTGGTCATGTAAGGTTGGTCTGGGATGCTTCATCCAACAATACCGCCGAATCAAAATAAGACATTGGTGGTAAGCAGTATGATGATCACCGCCCACAACTCTTTGTGTTCTACTCGTGCATATCATCTACGCGTAGACCTGGCTCAGATGCCACGGTAGGAAAACGTAGCATGCAATTTCAAAAAAAAATCCTACGCTCATGCAAGATCTATCTAGGAGATGCATAGCAACGAGAGGGGGAGAGTGTGTCCACGTACCCTCATTAACCAAAAGCGGAAGAGTTTGCTTAACGCAGTTGATGTAGTCAAACGTCTTCTCGTTCTGACCTATCGAGTACCGAACGTACGGCACCTTCGAGTTCTGCACACGTTCAGCGCGATGACGTCCCTTGAGCTCCTGATCCAGCAGAGGGTCGAAGGAGTAGATGAGTTCCGTCAGCAAGACAGCGTGGTGACGGTGATGGTGATGTGATCCGCAGGGCTTCACCTAAGCACCGTGAAATAAGACCGGAGGCGTAAACTATGGAGGGGGGTGCCGCACATGATTGATAGCAATTGGTGTGTGGTCTAGGGGCGCCCCCCGTATATAAAGGAGGGGGGAGAGGAGGTCGTCAAGAGGCGCGCCCCAAGTGGGAGGAGTCCCACTTGGGCTCCTAGTAGGATTCACTCCCCTTCCTTTTATCGGAGGGGGAAAGGGGGAAGGAGAGGGAGAGGGAGAAGGAAAGGGGGGCGCCGCCCCATCCCCTTGTCCAATTCGGACTCCTCCCTGGTGGGGCGCGCGCCACACCTTTGTGGGCTGGTGTGCCTCCCTCCTATGGCCCATATATTTCTCCGAGGAGTTCCGGTAACCCCTCCGGTACTCCGGGAGGTAAACTAATGGAACCCCTTCCAATGACCCGATACGTACCCGGTACCCCCGGAACACTTCCGGTGTCCGAATACTATCGTCCTATATATATGAATATTTACCTCTCGACCATTTAGAGACTCCTCGTCTTATTCGTGATTTCATCCGGGACTCCGAACCACATTCAGTCACCAAATCACATAACTCATATAATATAAAATCATCATTGAATGTTAAGCGTGTGGACCCTACAGGTTCGAGAACTATGTAGACATGACCAAGACACCTCTCCGGTCAATAACCAAGAGCGGAACCTGGATGCTCATATTGGCTCCCACATATTCTACGAAGATCTTTATCAATCAAAACGTTATGAAAACATACGTTATTTCCTTTGTCATCGGTATGTTACTTGCCCGAGATTCGATCGTCGGTATCTTCATACCTAGTTCAATCTTGTTACCGGCAAGTCTCTTTACGTGTTCCGTAATGCATCATCCCGCAACTAACTCATTAGTCACATTGCTCGCAAGGCTTCTTATGATGTGCATTACCGAGAGGGCCCAAAGATACCTCTCCGATACTCGAAGTGACAAATCCTAATCTCAATCTATGCCAACTCAGCAAACACCTTCGGAGATACCTGTAGAGCATCTTTATAATCACCTAGTTACGTTGTGACGTTTGATAGCACACAAGGCATTCCTTCGGTATCCGAGAGTTGCAAAATCTCATAGTCAGAGGTATATGTATTTGACATGAAGAAAGCAGTAGCAATAAAACTGAACGATCATTATGCTAAGCTAACAGATGGTCTTCTCCATCACATCATTCTCCTAATGATGTGATCCCGTTCATCAAATGACAACACATGTCTATGGCTAGGAAACTTAACCATCTTTGATTAACGAGCTAGTCAAGTAGAGGCATATTAGGGACACGGTGTTTTGTCTATATATCCACACATGTATCAAGTTTCCGGTTAATACAATTCTAGCATGAACAATAAACATTTATCATGAATAAGGAAATATAAAATAACAACTTTATTATTGCCTCTAGGGCATATTTCCTTCACTCCTTATCCGTCGAGGACTCCTCTACACCGCCGTAGCTCGGGACCCCCTACCCGTGATTCATCAGAATCGACTCTGTCGACACTCCAAGTTAGTTTGACAAATATTTAATTCATGTATGTTTATCATTTTTTTTGCAGGAAGTCTGTTTAACATTTCTTGCAGCCATGCATCAATGGCGGTTGTTCGCTCTTGATCACATGCATCCTTTCCCTCATCCTTCTACGAGTTTCTACAAAAAAATCACTTCTCCCGAGGCGGAAGACATCCGATCTTGTTCATTGGTGATTAATGGGTCATGGTAGAAAAAAATTAGGCAGGAAGTACAAATAGGTTGCAACTTCATATAAATCATTTTGAATGGATTGCCATGAATCTTCATATCCAAGATATGACGATAGGATCTCATAGACACCTACAACTTGTACAAATTGTAATACCACCAATCTAGCATTATTTAATTTATCACTATTATTATAATTTGCTAGTATGGGTCGATATTGCATTCACATTAATATCTCAGGTGCCTTTTTGATCCACAATCTATGCACAATACTGGATATGAAGCACATATAAGGGATGAAATTTTATTCACCAATTTTACCCAATCTTTTAAAGTTGCTTCATCGGTAGCCGCAAACGGTTTACTCGTGTATCTCATCTCCTTGATTGCAGATTCCATATGTCCTGAGTAGACATCTCAGGAGACATGATAAACATATTTCCTTTTTCATATTTAGGTTAAGGAAAATAGTAAGATAAATAGCAACAAATAAAAATAAAATATACGTGAACGGGAATGTAATGACCAAGCGCTATGCTCCTGGCAATGGCACCAGAAGAAAAGGAAGTCACTAATATCCCTGTAGTTGCGTTGTCACTTGCACAACTATGCTTCCAAACCGGAGTTTGGAAATAGTTCACTAAAGTCGGTTGCTAGGGGAAATGACTAAAACATGAAACTAGACTAAGTACTAGAATGAACGGAAAATAAATACTCAACTAAACCAAGAAAATAACTATGAGAATTAAAGAGATTTTTTAGATGAATTCACCAGTGTTTGGGTACGGCCTCGGCTCCGCCACAGAATGGAGTTAAGCTTTTCGACTACCCGCACATGTGGCAGTTGTACTAAGGCTGAGACACTTATTTTGGGACGGAGGGAGTACATTATAGGGTCTGACAATCTACGGATGGTGGACGGTCCCTCACGTAACATTGTCTCATGCAGCACCATGTTGAGACAACTTAAACATCCTACTTCCCGTCTCTACCAGCGGCGGCTAACTAGAAGACATTAAGGTCATGGGGACTGGACCGAAGGGGATAAGTTCGACAGACAATCGTGACTCCTAGAATAAATGTGTGGCCCGGGAAGTTTGATATCATCAACTACGCTGATGGATCGGACCTCAAACCACTTACTACCACAAAGGTAAATAAAACATGTAGAAGACACATAAATAAATAACGCACATCAAGTACCGCTTACTAGCGGACCGACCCATGGCCAACAATTACTCAAATAACATCACATATAAAGGGGGTTTAAGAGTTGTTACAACACATCACAAAGACCGTGATGGGGGAAGGAGAAGGGGTGTTCTTGAAGATGACGATGGTGATGGTGATGGTGCAGCGACGACGGCCCATGGTTGCACCCTCCGAAGACGTTCCTCCGGTGGCGGCAGCTCCCTTCCGGTCTTCCTCCAAGGTTGCAACGAGGGAGATGGAGGCTTGGCATAGCTCACAAGTGCTTCTTGATGTGGACGGCGACTAGACGTGGAGAGATGGGAATTGTGAAGACTTGTACGATGATGATGGCAGCGGCTATGATTGTAGGTGTATATATAAGAGCTCTTCTAAAGCCTCCTTCGTTGATGTACGTAGCATCTCTTCTTTGATCCAAGGGCTCTAGGTGAGTCGAATCATTTTTCAGAACATCCCTTGAAGGCCAAGGAAATAGTACGAACAAACAGAAATGGAATCCGTCAAGAATACCATTTGAAAGGGCAACTTTCGAAGGTTTAGAACAGCGATATGACCAGCTGTAGTCGTACAAGTTGTCTTTGCTCTATGAACTCTCCGGTAAAATGACCATAACTTTACATCCGAACTCCGTTTTCAATGTTGTTGGACTTGTTGGAATCATATGAATGACACCCATACACTAGTAGTATCAGATCTTGTTTTTGAGCACTTTGAAAAAAAAAATGAAACCAAAGGCTTCAAATCGAAGCCCAACCTATGCCCGTTCCCGTGAGTGCCGTGACTGATGGTTAAGACTAGCCACGGTGGGAGTAACTTCAGCAGTAACATCAAGTCCAACTAAGCAAATTTGCTTATGTGGCAATGAGTTAATGAAGAGAGAGGTAGTTTGAGTAACTTTACGCTAGTCGTAATGAAGAGTATCATACACTAGTATCATGTATATGATACTAGTGTATGATACTACTTCCGTAATGCATAGTATTATCATAAGTTAGTATCTTACGTTGGCTTATTAATTGCCATGCATGACACAAAGTAGTACGGCATTTAATATGATACGGTAACATGATATGATGCCACGTCATTCAAAAAGTCTAGTTGGCATGCATGATACCGTTTATGATACTTCTAATGCACTATGAGTCTATAATCTAACAAATAAAACATTGTATGACATCATACTTATGTTACTACCCACTGTGAAGGTAGTAACATAATCTAGATATGTTTATGTTACTAGCGTTACTACGCACCCGTGTTAGTCTAAAACAAGAAGAAAATATAGGCACATCGCCACATAAGATAAACCACACCGAATAAACCCCACGATGTGATACCCTCTATGTAGCGTCAACTCATACCTGCATGAGAGCATGACCTTTCACTGCATTGCATGCATGTCCGTTCCCTTCTCTCTCACTCACTCCTGCTCGCTGTACTCCACTGTGTACGCTCTCTCTCGCCCTTTATATTTGACCACCGCCCCTCTCCACCAAGCACATCCTCCTCGGCCACTCCATCCCCACCCTCTCTCTCTTCATCGGTCTCCCCAACGCACAGCGAGCTAGGTATCCCTCTCTCTTCCCCATCCCTCCCCGTCCCCCCAGCGCCAGGTCCCTCCCTATCTTTATACCTACCACTGCCGCCACCCCATGGAACACAAACCCAACCCAGCAGTGCTTACCGCTACCACTACCGAGGCCGCAAGCAGCAGCGACGTCGGGAGCAGCGTGAGCAGTGGCGGCCGGAAGGGGAAGGCGGCGGGCAAGGGCGGGCCGGAGAACGCCAAGTTCAGGTACCGTGGCGTGCGGCAGCGGAGCTGGGGCAAGTGGGTGGCGGAGATCCGGGAGCCCCGCAAGCGCTCGCGCAAGTGGCTCGGTACCTTCGCCACTGCCGAGGATGCCGCGCGCGCCTACGACCGCGCGGCGCTGCTCCTCTACGGCCCGCGTGCCCACCTCAACCTCACCGCGCCGCCGCCCCTGGCCCCCGGGGCGGACTCCCACCCCCGGCCCATGGGGTCCTCGGCTTCTTCCTCAAGCTCCTCCGCGCCTCCGCCGCTCCGGCCGCTCTTGCCGCGTCCGCCGCAGCACTCAGGTGGCGCCGGGGCGGTCTTCCAACACCACCACCACCACCAATACCGCTTCCTGCCGCTCCGCGTGACGCCACCGTCGACGTCGCCGCCTCTGTACTACGCGAGCACAGCCACCGCGTCCACGGTGACCACCACGGTGGCGCCGCCTCACGAGACGACTGCCTCGTTGCCAGTGGCTTCGTCATCTACGATGGCCGCCCAGGATGGTGCTCCGGCGGGGGCGGCAGAGGCTGAGGTGACCCCCGAATGGTACCTTGCCGCCGAGGAGGAGGACTACGAGGCCGCGCTGCTGTGGAATGAACCTGATCCCTTGTTCGACATCTTCTCCAAGTGACCAACAATCCACATAGATCAGAGCACCTGACATGCATGGACTATGGCGGATCGGCTCATGCGGCAAGCGGCATGCATGTGTGTTGCAACTTGAAAGCAAGGAAAGGTAGATATAGCCTTACTAGGGTTTCCGATTTGATTTTTCCTTACTACTAATTGATCAAGCTATCTTAATTAGATATATTTTTCTTGTATTTCTTGTTGGAGTTTGGCTTTGGGGTAATGTCGTGTCGTGGTATTGGGAATATTTAGGCCTTGGCAGGGACTTCAGATTTGATTTCAGTTCAGTCGTTTGCATCCACAAGTGGATGCATGATAACTGAACTGACTTGTATATATATCACATTATTATTTCTTTATCTTTTTGTACATACTACTACTCCCTTTTGAAAATGCTTTTAGAAAAAGAGCATATATAACCTATGAAAGATATACTTGCATGTATATATACTCCTTTTTCAGAAGTACTTCAAAAACTTCAGTCTATATTTCTTTTGTTTTTCACTTCGGATCGATCTAATTTTGCTGTCTGAAAAGTGGCAATTTATTATATATGTTGATTTAAATTTACCTCCCTAATCCTTTTCAACCGCAGCTATACACTTCCTGGGATGGGATGTAATTCTACAATGTGCAGTTTTGCGTGGTTGAGGTTTAAACACATATATGCTGCGTGTGATAATTTTACCCAAACGCAAAAACTGAACTGAGCATCTTCATTATTTACTTTACAATATAGCTATGACGATTTGCTGTTTAATATAATCATGCAATATTTAAGTAGTTTGTTTCAACTTTATCCTTCACATTTACTCTGAAAATTCAACTTCACATTTACTCTGAAATTTCAAGCACATGTAAAGTGTGTTACTCCATCTGTTTCTTTTTGAGCACTGCTATCTGCACGACACTTACCACACGAATTACACACGACACCCACCCATCCCACCATCCAAGCCCAACGCCGAACAGCACCAACCGGTTGGATCACACATCGTTCCAGTGTCGTTCAGTAAAAATCGTGTGTGAAGTACTTTCGTTTCTTTTTACTCGGCGTATTAATTTGTCTAAAAACTTTATAAAGTTTGATCAAGTTTCCATCTACAATACTAAATGAATATAATATAAAGTTTGACCGTTTGCCAGAAGTCCTACATAGAATTATAAACATACATGTACTTGACCAGGTCACATATGTGTATGTTGGCATACAATTGTAACCCGAGATCCACGGTGAATTAGACTATTTCAAGTGAAATTCCTACGAAATATTTACATGGACTTTTAGTTCCAAATATCCAGGTGTTAAGGGTGTTCAAATTATTAAACAACATTTTCACCTGTTTTCACCTATCCTGTCAATAATTTTATTTTATTTTCTTGTTCTTTTGTCAAACTAATTTTATAATTTCTTACTTAATTAATTAGGTTCAAATATTCCGCCACGGTATATAAGAAGTATACAAACTGCATGTTACAAGATGACTAAATCATGCGTGATGCAATGATCTACTGATAGAAACTACTTTGTTTGTGTTTACTGTTAAAACATAGATTTATTAATTATAGTGTAATGTCATCACAATTGTTTGGCCACAAAGGATTATATATAGGAGTACTACTAGTACTACTCTTGAACCCAAAAGAGACCCAAGCGCCATAAACTAGCAAACCTTCTGAACAACTGGAGTGCTCAACCGTGCGTTTGAATGGTGACCCAGGAGAGCTTATGAATGGCGATGACTCAATACCTTGTCTCTCGTGAACTTTATTTGAGTGCAAGTGTAGTACATGCATGGAGCTGGGAAAACACACTGGTCTTGGGAAATGGGAGTTGTACGCACTTTATTAAGTGTAGTAGCTTTGGAGGTTGGAAGTTGGGACGTGGACTTGGGAGTACTTGCAAGTTTCTACTACTCCTCGACAGCATTGGAATATCTCAAAGCGAGTTTATTCCGCAGAAAATTTTGCGTTAACAAAATTGGATAGCAGATCGTTTCAATACTAGCATAGCCCGCGCGGCGGCACGCCGCGTCCATTGTTACGTTGTATTTATACGGATCGTAAAGTGCATTGTTATAGTTGTAACGATAGAATCGTCCATGGCTAGAACCCAAAAAAAATATATACGATGAGTCTAGTAAAAGAAGATGGAAAATGGGACATTTATATTGCAGCTATGCATGATACATACTGATGAACGGAAGTGTACACGCTGATAGATTACTAATAAGGTCTTCCGTTCTAGCCCAGTTAAGAAAATAAATTGAATTACTGACGCACAAGAATCAAGTTTGGCATGAAATTTGAAAGATGTATCTTCTCATGTCCTAAAGTAGCTTAAGAGAGATGTGTATGTTAGCTTAATACAATAGAGAGCCACAAAAATGCAGAGAAAAGGAGCACCAAACTATATGTAATTATGTCCGCTTAGTTCAATCATACATTCCATGCTCATAAGATGAGGATAGGTAGCCTAAATTATCTTCCAAAAAATATGTGCAGAAACATTCTTCCACATCTGTTTTCATTCCTTCAAAAAAAATCCTATTACAAAAAATAAATACCATTGTGCCTCATGCGGTCACCACATCATAAAAATAGCGACAATTCATGATACCGCAAAAGCTGAACCCTTAAACACTAAATTAGTATTATATCCACACTTTGACTCGAGTAATAATAATGCCACCTGAAAGCGCAGTTGATCTCCCTCCGGCTCCAATGATTTGGCCTTTTCTTGCTTCAACGCTCATTTTCTGATTCATTAGATTGAGCTCCGCATGTTATTAACTAATACTCCCTCCGTAAACTAATATAAGAGTGTTTAGATCACTACTTTAGTAATCTAAACGTTCTTATATCAGTTTACAAAGGGAGTACTTCTCTGTGCATTATCAAACTTGCTTGTACATTCCTGCACCTCAAGTACATCAAAAGATGCATAAATAATTTGTGCAAATTGGAAGGCTCACTGTACATAGGAATTTGATTTGTCTCATACTTCAAACAGAAGAAGTCAAACAGAGTAGCACGACAACTGCATGCATAAAACACGTATCAAAGAAATATATAAAAGAGCAAAAGGGGAGTGTCGGTGTCAAAACCGGCGGATCTCGGGTAGGGGGTCCCGAACTATGCGTCTAGGCGGATGGTAACAGGAGACAAGGGACACGATGTTTTACCCAGGTTCGGGCCCTCTTGATGGAGGTAAAACCCTACGTCCTGCTTGATTAATATTGATGATATGGATAGTACAAGAGTGGATCTACCACGAGATCAAGGAGGCTAAACCCTAAAGCTAGCCTATGGTATGATTGTTGTAATGTATGTTGTGTCCTACGGACTAAAGCCCTCCGGTTTATATAGACACCGGAGAAGGCTAGGGTTACACAGAGTCGGTTACAATGGTAGGAGATCTACATATCTGTATCACCAAGCTTGCCTTCCACGCCAAGGAAAGTCCCATCCGGACACGGGACGGAGTCTTCAATCTTGTATCTTCGTAGTCTTGGAGTCCGGCGGACGATGATAGTCCGGCTGTCCGGACACCCCCTAGTCCAGGACTCCCTCAGTAGCCCCTGAACCAGGCTTCAATGACGATAAGTCCGGCGCGCATAATGTTCGGCATTGCAAGGCGGGTTCCTTCTTTGAATAATCCAGAGAAGATCATGAACACCAGGATAGTGTCCGGCTCTGCAAAATAAATTCCACATTCCACCGTAGAGAGAATAAAATGTACACAAGTCAATCTGCTGACGTATTATGCGGCATGACATCACACCGCTACCAAGCCTTTACTTGAATCGTTTTTTATTATACCACCTCAAAGACGCTTAGCGAAGCGGTTTCCTTGGCACGCCCCGTCAAGCGAGATCGTGTTCCCCTTATTCCGGGATTCTCATCAATACGGACGTGGGTAACCCAACCGCGTCATTGATGGTGGCGCTTGGGAGATAAGCGAGTTTTACCAGGCAAGTGGGGGACGCACAGTCTTCGCCCGCCTATATATAAGGGATAAGGATTCACCTTCTCACCTACGCCTTCTTCCTCCTTTGCTTATCCATCTCCGCGCACTCAAGCTCCAACGTCCAAGCTCGCGCATTTCGCCTCGACCTTTTCCGACCATGTCCGGAGCGGGAGGCAAATGGTTGGCCTCCACCGTTAAGGAGGAGCACATCACCAAGCTGCGCAGCGCCGGATACCTTTCCGGCGACATCACAGATCGGTCGCCCGACGAGGGCAGCTCATCCCTACCCCCAGCCCCATGAGAGGGTCGTTTTCCTCCCCCACTTCCTCCGCGGACTGGGCTTTCCACTTCACCCTTTTGTCCGGGGGCTCATGTTCTACTACGGCCTGGATTTTCACGATCTGGCGCCGAACTTCATCCTCAACATCTCTGTGATAGCCTGGCTTATTAGGGATGATAGACTACTCATATCAATAAGGAATTCCTTCTTTTCCGGGAGCCCATTAGGACAGAACTCCAAAGTTAAGCGTGCTCAGCTTGGAGTAGTCTCAGGATGGGTGACCGACCGGGAAGTTGCTCCCGGGTCGCATGAGTGAGGACAAAGTGCGCAGAAAAGACTAGTATTGATCTGTGGGGCCGCCTAGATCCCGCCAGAGTAACGACCACCGGCGGGTGTGTCCGGGCGTTACAAGTTGGTATCGAGCCGACCCTCGCGGTTACACGGATGGTTGCGGACAGGTCGCGGTCATGTTGTTCATGACGTTTGTGACCCGTCGTGGCACACGACATGGCACATGTACCGATCGATGCACGACGGTTGTGCCAAGAGGGAACGTTCGTGGCCCGACGAGGACGCCGGTTCCTCCGAGTGTGGGTGTATGTGATAGCCGGCTTATTAGGGATGATAGACTACTCATATCAATAAGGAATTCTTCTTTTCCGGAGCCCATTCGGACGTAACTCCAAAGTTAAGCGTGCTCGGCTTGGAGTAGTCTCAGATGGGTGACCGACCGAAGTTGCTCCAGTGCGCATGAGTGAGCACAAAGTGCGTAGAAAAGACTAGTATTGATCTGTGGGGCCAGTCTAGATCCCGCCAGGAGTAACGACCATCGGCGGGTGTGTCCGGGGCGTTACAATCTCGGCGTTTATCCTCGTGTGTGAGGCCTTCCTCTGCATCCGGCCCCACTTCAGCCTGTGGCTCAAGACCTTCAACGTTAAGCCGAAGGTTGTGAAGGGCACGCAAGCGGAATGCGGAGGCGCCATGTTGGGCAAGATGCCCAACGTTCTTCGGCTCGAAGGGGCCTTCGTGGACTCCGTTAAGGGGTGGCAATCGGGGTGGTTCTACATCACCGAGCCGCGCGAACCCACATGGGCGGCGGCCCCCGAGTTCAGATCCGGCATCCCCACGCAGCTCACCTCCTGGAAAGAGAAGGGCTTGTTGTGGGGCAATCCGAAGGAGTTGACGGGACTCCGAGCCTGTATCCAGAAGCTGGTGAACAATAAGCTCAGGCTCGTCGACGTGGTCCAAGTCATGCTCATCCGCCGGATTCTCCCATGCCAAGAACGGGCATTCAATCTGTGGGAGTTCAATCCGGAACAGCACCAGGCGCTAAGCGGGCTCTTTGACACGACGTACGAAGGTGCCTGGAGGGTGCTGTTTAAGGCGCCGAAGCCCGCATCCGCCGACGGAAGATCGCGATTTCGCCGCAGATCCAACCGACGAGGTAAGTGATTCAACCCCTTTATGGGACACTTGTGGCAAATAGATTGATTCTAAGAGGGTTTCAATCTCTTTTTCCTTTGGCAGGAATGGATGGAGAAGGCCGAGCAGCTCATCTGTCCGCCCCATGCCGAAGACCAGTGAACGCCTGCCTAGCGGGGCTGCTGGTTCTGCACCGCACGTGGTGCCGGAGAAGAAGGCCAAGAAGGCGGCCACGGGACTCGAAAGAGTTCCCGTAATCAGGCGTCCGACGACGAGGCGGACTCCTCCCCCGAAGACGAGGAGGAGGAAGAAGACTCTCTCCCGGAGGAGGGAGAGAGGAAAAGGAAGGCTTCCCCAATAGGGGAGGCCGAAGGGTCCAAGAGGGGGAGAACTAATCCCCTGGATAGCTCCGCAACACCAATGTTGGCGAAGAGGAGTGGCCTTCAAGGGCCAGGCCTCCGGCGAGATCGTAAGTATCCGGATCCCTGTATATTCTGAAATTTCTTTCGTGCCACATAGTGCCTTTCTGATGCCGCATACTGTCTGCAGTCCGGCCGATGATGATCTCCCCGCTTCATCGAGCGGGTCGTTGGCCCCGTCGGATGTGGATTCACTTCCGACTGCCTCCACCCCCCACGCCGATGAGGACGCCGAGGTGGGATCCCAAAGAGGGACCCATCAGGAGGAGGCTCCGGAGGCGCCGCAAGGCAGCCTCCTGGACTTTGCGCCGGACTCTACGTCGAAACCTGCAATGGTTCCGGAGTCCGGCAGGCGGCCCCTTCGAAAGAAGGGCAATATCGTGACGCCGGCGGCCTCCGTCCAACCGGAGGCGCCAGACAACTTGCTGGAGGCGCTCAAAGGCGCTTCTATCGAGGAAGAACACCGCACTATCATGAGTGCGGTGATTCGAAGGTTCACCGCCAAGAGCGGGCCGACCGAAGCCTCGCAGCAGCCTTCTAACGGGCTTTGTGGTAAGAAGTTATAATTATGTAATGTAATACCGCATAGACAAGAGTTTCGATGCTCGGGCTCGTGTTCGGAAAGAAAAGCCGACCGAGGATCTAAGAAGGTATACACAGGGTTGCTTTAAATATGTCAATATGGGTTTGCAGGCTGCGCTGCTGACCTCTGCCGCACTGACTGCGGAGGTCGGTGCATTGAAGCAGGATCTCGAGCGGTCCGAGCAAGAGCTCGGCCATGCCAAGAAGAAGCTCGAGGACAAAGAAGGTGAGTAACACCACTTTGAATAGTTACCTTACAGAAAAGGATTTTGGTTGCAATAAAATTAACAAGGATAATATGGGTATTGCAGGGGCCACGAACGAGGTGGCAGCCCTGAAGGAGGCTGTGTCATGCGTCAACGCAGCTTGCCATGAACGGGCAGAGAGAGAAAAGCAGGAGGCACAGGTGGCGGAAGTACGACAAGAGCTCCAGGCTCTCATGGAGAAGTATGAGAGCTTGGAGCGTGACTCCAAGACTCGAGAGTCCGAGCTTGCCTCGGCTCTCGAAAGTGCCAAGTCCGCCAAGGCCGAGGCCCGTAAGGCCCTTCAGGAGATTCAAGATGTAAAGAAGATAGCGGCGGGTAAGGCATTTTTCATGCAAAGCAAGCATGTTAATGTAAACTACCTGACACTTACCCGCATTCGGAGCTATCCAGGGGCATTTGCAGATCTGCCGCACAAGTCGTCCGATGCCGCCAGCCTCTACCGTGGCGAGGAGGGAGCTCAACGGAGAAGGTCTTCGGTCTCAAGACGCCGAGGCCGCCATCCGTGCCCTAAGCGACCAAATGAAGCAGCTGGTCGAACTCCACAAGGTAGCCGAGGAGGCCATGAAGGGCCTTATAGTCCGGTGTGGCTCGACAAGCCATGCCTCGGAGCTACTTGCCCAGTCGGCGGCTGGTGGATGCGTGCCCCGGGTGGAGGTCATCAAGCGCTCCGCTTTGTATTGAAGGTGCTCGTCGGGCCCTTGCCCGCATTAAAGGTGCATTGGGGCAGGCTGGATGCGGAGAAGCTTCATCGACCCACCGCCACCGGCAAGGAGTATTGTACGCCAAATGTATTATAAAACTGTCCTGAAGGGAGCCCGCGATATTGCGGATGAATGCCCTAGAGATGTAATTTTTGAGTAAACTCGCTATGTATTATCGTGTGCGCTGAAAACTTTGTTCATATGCGCCTTAAGCAACGCTTGTTTAATTTAAAATATTACCTTATGTGCGGCCGTTTAAAAAATTTGAGAGATGGCAAGTCGTTGGCTTCATTTCCGAGCCATGAAAAGCTGGGGTGTTCGGGATAAACTTGAGTACTCTTGTTCCCATTTTTGGGTCCATCTAGGGAGGCGCTCAACACAACGAACAAGGCAACCGACTTATAATGCTTGAACACTCTCACTTAGCCATAGAATTCTATAATTTTAAATTTCGTGAAGCCCCAGTATTCGAAGACCAATCCGGGCGCTATCCACGCCTTCGCGACATTATCCGAACTTCGCTCGAGCGGCGTGAGTCTTTATGACCCCAAAAGACCTCTCGAACAGCGACCAGCCTCTCGCCTTATCATGCCGGGTCAGTTTTAGCTTTCCATCGAGGCGCCGCCTGGCTCAACCGGGCGCAATCGCAGTGGTTCTCCCAAAGCCACCTTAGCCGACAGAACGGAACGTAAGGTACCAAAACGTGGGGCCGCAAACCCAACTATTGACCCAAGACATGATTCGAGCCGATTCATATAATGCTATAAGTTCGGGTGCCGACTTATGAAAGTGTTCGGACTTATCACACCATAATGTGGGAACATAAGCCCTCGTGTATTAGGCCGCACTAAAATATACTGGTGCAAGATGTCATGTAATGAACATATATATATATATATATATATATATATATATATATATATATATATATAAAGTAATGTAATTGCAGTCGAAAAGTACTGCGTTATTTATTAAAGGAAGTCTGCTATGAGTGCGGACTGATACAAATAGTGCGGTAAGCAAGTGATTTGGACTAATTAAACATGTCCCCCTCCAGGGATGAGCTGCGGACTTTGTGTATATAATCAAATTTAATGCTCGTAATTAAGACCACCTGAGTGTTCGTCGCAGCCTTCTTTTTTCCCTG
Organism: Aegilops speltoides; assembly: GCA_021437245.1. NCBI lineage: Eukaryota > Viridiplantae > Streptophyta > Magnoliopsida > Poales > Poaceae > Aegilops > Aegilops speltoides. Next base: position 319,704,386 of record CM038141.1, read on the forward strand.
GCTGTTGCATCGTGAGTTCGGCAGGTTCACCGCCGGACAGGGCCTCTGGTTTAACGGAGTCCTGTGTATACAAAGAAGGAAAATAATAAAAAAGAGTGGCACACTTGCGAGCCCCTGGTGTGGTCGAGCCGCACTTTGGGTCCATTATGATCATGCCCCTTCCCCTACGCCCATGGTATCTCCAAAGCGTAATGATGTACGCGGAGGGTTGTTCTTGCCATCATGCGAGGGCGGGGGTTAGGGCCGCATTGCTACGCGATGCTCGATCGTGCTGTGGTCTTGGTTGGTATTGCTTGGGCGTGTTTTGCTTTATATCCGCCGCTTAACGGCCGGACTCGAAAATTGCCTTAAAAGGCTGCTCAGATTTCGCCGCGAGAGTCATTGCCAGATGTTCCTCCGCTCGAGGGCGCGCCGTATTTCCGCTGACCGTGATGACTCCACGAGGGCCTCGCATCTTGATCTTGAGGTATGCATAATGCGGCACCGCGCTGAACTTTGCAAATGCGGTTCGTCTGAAAGCAGAGCGTGATAGCCGCTGCGGAATGGGACTATGTCAAGATTAACTCCTCGCCCGAAATTGTCCGGGATCCGAAGACCACTTCGGTGTGGATGAGCCTGTACAATTGGCTTCCACACCTGGTATGACACCTTTAAAGGTTGTCTTTGTAGGTTTAATACCTGAGGGGTCTATGCCCATCTTGCGCACTATATCCTGATAAAGAAAGTTCAGGCTACTGCCGCCGTCCATCAGGACTCTTGTGAGGTGAAATCCATCGACGATTGGGTCTAAAACCAATGCGGCAAATCCGCCATGGCGTATGCTGGTCGGATGGTCTCTTCGATCGAAAGTGATCGGACAAGAGGACCATGGATTGAACTTCAGGGCGACTAGCTCCATCGCATAGACGTCGCTTAGTGCACGCTTCCGCTCCCTCTTGGGTATATGGGTTGCGTTTCACCGTCCGCACTTGTGGGGGGAAACCCTTCTGTCCTCTATTGTTCGGCGGTCGGGTCTCTTCCTCGTCATCGCTGTTTAGCCCCTTGTCATTGTTTTCGGCAATTAACTTGCCTGCCTGCTTGAACACCCAGCAATCTCTGTTGGTGTGATTAGCTGGCTTTTCAGGGGTGCCATGTATCTGGCATAAGCGGTCGAGTATTCATTCCAAATTGGACGGACCCGAGGTGGTTCTTTTGAATGGCTTCTTCCGTTGACCGGGTTTAGAGCCTCGGAATACGGCATTAACTGCCGTATCCTCCTTGTCGTCGCCGTTAATGCGGCGTTTATTCTTGCTTCGACATGACCTGCCATTGTTGTCCTTAGTATCCGGACTGCCAGAATTTTTACTAAGGTTGTTGCTGCGAGCTAGCCAGCTATCCTCTCCCGCGCAAAAGCAGGTCATTAATGATGTGAGGGCTGCCATGGATTTCGGCTTTTCCTGTCCCAGGTGCCGGGCTAGCCACTCATCGCGGATGTTATGTTTGAAGGCTGCAAGGGCCTCTGCATCCGGACAGTCGACGATTTGGTTTTTCTTTGTCAAGAACCGTGTCCAGAATTGTCTGGCCGATTCGTCTGGCTGCTGAATTATGTGGCTGAGGTCATCGGCGTCTGGTGGCTGCACATACGTGCCCTAGAAGTTGTCGAGGAATGCGGCTTCCAGGTCTTCCCAACACCCAATTGACTCTGTGGGCAAGCTGTTAAGCCAATGCCGAGCTGGTCCTTTAAGCTTGAGTGGGAGATACTTGATGGCATGGAGATCGTCGCCGCGGGCCATATGGATGTGAAGAAGATAATCTTCAATCCAAACCGCGGGGTCTGTTGTGCCATCGTAGGATTCGATATTTACGGGTTTAAACCCTTCAGGGATTTGATGATCCATTACTTCGTCAGTGAAGCATAGCGGGTCTGCGGCGCCTCTATATTGAGCAATATCACGACGCAGCTCAAGAGAGCGTTGTCTGCTGTGTTCGGCCCGGCCGGGGTTATTGTATCCGGCGCGACGGTATTCGTCGCAGGTCGTGGGGCGCCCTCGTGATACGTAGATGGATCTGGATTGCCTTGCTTTGTCCTCCAATACGTCTCGCAAGTCCGGCGCTTTCCCTTTTGGCTTCGTACTTTTGGAGCGATGCCGGGTACGGTCTTGGTTGAGGGCCCGATGCCTCTCTGCCGTGACCACGTGGTGGTCGGTCCGCCGATCGTCGCTGGTGATGAAGGTATGTATGCTTCCTCCTCTAGTCGGGAGTAACTTGCGCCTTGGGTAGCTTTTGAGGGCGTTCGAGTTTATATTTTCGCCGCGAGGACCTCGGTCCATCGGTCGGCCAAGAGGTACCGATCAGCTTGAAGCTGCTGCTGCTTTTCTTTAGGCTATTTGCCGTGGCGATAATCCTGCGCTTAAAACGCCTTGTTCGACGGGATCTCGGCACGACGAATTGGCTGTCGCTGAGGCTTGCCTCGCCTTCGGAGGAAGGTATATAGTTATAATCCTCGACCTCTTAAATGCCGCCTCTCGTGAGGGCTTGCTTCGCATCCTCCTGCGCCGAGTCTTGCCGGAGGGATTATCTTCGCACTCTCGGGTATTATTATCTCTGTGCCGAATCTCCATTCTTCTTGTGGCGGATTTAGAGCGGCGCCACGACGCCGGGCGCTTGGGCTGTTTCTTTAAGGGATCTGCCTCCGCTGCTTCTTCGCCGTCCCGTCTTTTGGGGTGTCCACCATGTATATGTCATATGATTTAGGTGGTCTTCCAAAGCCTCAGAGGCACTGGTTCTCGTTAAATCCGGCATCGCCGTCCATAGCGCCGATGTCTTCGAGTCGCAGCAAGCATGTCGGTAAGATTGTCGACAGGGCTACAAAGTGGGTGGTGGGTGGGCTCAATTTCTTCGTGGTCCGATCTCAACCATCCCGCCATAATCCGCCAGATTCTCCAAATAACGAGAGATGCTTTAGCTAATTTAGGATGTCACCAAAGGGCGAGTGTTGAAGATGTCCGCGCGGTGAATTCCATAACCGCGCCCAATCGATTCGATTGGGGGCGGGAGGTCCAGAGTCCGCAAGGAGTCCGCACCTCGAGTCACGAAGTTTCATGAGGGACAAGGATAGTGTTCGCCCATCGCCATGGAAGTTGAGCCCCGAGGCGGTGTCCAACCACCGTCCTCGATCTGGCGATCGGCTCCGGTCTAAGGGCCGGAGCGGATTCTTGTGCGCCACCAAGGCACTGCTCGCGACAGAGCTAGATCATGCCCATCGTAATAAAGGCGGCACGCTTAGCTGGGCTCGAGCCCGTCAAGATCAAGTCCCCGCGGATGTCGGCCGTGAAGTTTAGGCTTCGAATCGACTCGACGGCCAGGGCGTAGCTTCGATCCGCTCCAGATGGCTGCTTAATTAGCCCGCAGCGCGGCCGCCAAATACGAAGATCTGTCCGGGGAGAAAAGTCCCATCCTGGACAGCGTTGTTGATCGAAGAAGCCATCGAGCCTATCAATGACGACACAGAGGATCTCTCAACGAAAGCACCAATGTCGGTGTCAAAACCGGCGGATCTCAGGTAGGGGGTCCCGAACTGTGCGTCTAGGCGGATGGTAACAGGAGACAAGGGACACGATGTTTTACCTGTGTTCGGCCCTCTTGATGGAGGTAAAACCCTCACGCCCCGCTTGACTAATATTGATGATATGGGTAGTACAAGAGTGGATCTACCACGAGATCAAGGAGGCTAAACCCTAAAACTAGCCTATGGTATGATTGTTGTAATGTATGTTGTGTCCTATGGACTAAAGCCCTCCGGTTTATATAGACACCGGAGAAGGCAAGGGTTACAGAGAGTCGGTTACAATGGTAGGAGATCTACATATCTGTATCGCCAAGCTTGCCTTCCACGCCAAGGAAAGTCCCATCCGGACACGGGACAGAGTCTTCAATCTTGTATCTTCATAGTCTTGGAGTCCGGCGGACGATGATAGTCCGGCTGTCCGGACACCCCCTAGTCCAGGACTCCCTCAGGGAGAGAGAGAGAGAGAGAGAGAGAGAGAGAGAGAGAGAGAGAGCTAATAGCACACGGCCCGCAAACAACAGTCTGTCCTTCAGATGGAAGTAGCCTGTGAGTACATAACTGGTTTTTGCCGGATAATCCTGCAGCTAACCTTGAAGGACGAATGTCGGTGTACTAAAGTAGGGGTACCTTAGTACCCCGAACTTGTGCACGGGCAGTCGCAGTGTCCCGCGGCAAGGCTTGCCGGGCGTCCGCCAAGACCCTTCGCTATTCATATTACTGCCATTCAAGAACAAAGTATTAACTGTGAAGACAAGGCCCCGGCAAGAGGCGCTTGCCGGGAAGAACAAGACCCCGGCAAGAGGAGCTTGCCGGGAAGGCCAACAAAGGCATGTCAAGAGACTTGCCGCGATGCGCCGCACGTCCCGGCAAGGCCCTGGCAAGAGAAGCTTGCCGGGAAGGTCAAGACCCCGGCAAGAGGAGCTTGCCGGGAGGGCCAGCCAAGGCACTTCAGAAGACTTGCCGCGACGTCCCGCGCGTCCCGGCAAGACCCGACGAGCGGCAAGCTTGCGGGTGCGACAAGATAGCGACCGCGACAAGGTGCTTGCCGCAGCGAGGCCACCACTCTGCACCCACGCTCCAGCACATCCGACGACGTGTCGCCGCAGGATCGCTCCTGGTGCACGTGGCGGGCGGTCAGGCAGCTAAGCGTGCGAGGTGGCAAGTGAAGATGACAAGGAGGCCATCGTGGCGTCGTGGCGCTTCTACGGTTGCTTCTGCACTGCAGGACCGGACGGGCATTAAATGCCCTTGTCCCCGCCGCCGAGTTAGGTAGGGGCACTGCTGATAGCAGCTGTACCAACCCGCATTTTTATGTTTTACCTCTCTCTGCGTTACACACCTTCGGTGACCCTTTAGCCTATAAAAGGGAGGCCCGTGCGCACGAGAGGGGGTTCGGGTTCGACTCATTCGAGACGACAAAGATACCCACGCCGAGCAAGAACAAATACAAACACAAAGCAGCAGAGGAGTTTTATCTCTCGGAGAGCTCCGGTTGGTAAAATCCCTCGGCGCCGACCTCGATCGCTCTTCGGCGCACCCGCTCCTCGCCGACCGAAAGGGCCCCGCCCCATAGGTGTTCGCTTTCCAGCCACGACATCTTTGGCGCGCCAGTAGGGGCGCCCAGTTGTGCGAACCTGATCCGTCTCCGCGCTTCATCAACATCTTCATCGACATGCCACCGAAGAAGAAGACTTGAGGTGGCCGCTCCGTCTACGTCGATTCCACCGCCGCCGCCGCCGGAGCAAACGGGCGGTGGGGTAGACGCCGGCGGAGGAGCGGGCGCCAACGGTGGGACTCACGTCGTCACCAGGTCCAAGGACAGGGCCCCACAAGCTTCGGCGACCGTACATACGCCGCACCCTTCCCAGGAGGTGCAGGGTCGACAACGCCATGGTGCTCCTAGCACCGTACTCGCGTTGGAGCAAGGCCAAGCTGGTGGATCTCGGGGCGTTCAAGACCAGCGTGCACGCCAGCATGCTGGCATGAGTGAGGTACGGTCGCCTGGACGGGGTATTGCTCCTTCCAACCCAGTTGGGAGTCCGAGCATATCCCGCTCCTCGCGCTGCTCGTCACCGCCGCCGCCGAAAACTCCAGAGGAAGCGCTGGCCCGAGCCCAGCTGCTTCTAGATTACCCTCAAGCGCCACACAAGATTGATGACTGGAGGATGACCATTCAGAGCCTCATCGGCTTCGCCAACGGCGACAAGCCCCGGCAACCGAGCACATCGAAGCCCCGGCAAGACGCCCAGGCGCAAGCCGACGCCGACAAGACCGCTGGGGGTGCCACCACCGTGCACTCCCCGCCCCGAAGGCCAAGATCGCCGACTCGTCGGGCCAACCTTGACACCGACTCAACTGCATCGTCGGACCCGCGAGCTCGTCGCGATCAGCGCCAAGTTATCCAAGAACGACGACATGAAGACGCCGCTTTTCAGACGAAGCGCCGGAGAGAAGCGCGACGTCAGTCTGACCAGCGCGCTGGGCCCACTGTCGATATGCATGCGCCAGGGGAACCAGGCGACTTGCCATACGCGGTAGGTTGCCCTGCGCTCACTCGTGAGCTGCGGCAAGTCCAAAGGGCCCAGCACCAAGAACTTCAAGCGATGTGCCCGAGAAGCACGATGGCAGGATACATCCGTCGGAGTTCTCTCGCTGTCTACACCATCGTGGTGCAAAGCTGCGGAGGCGGACGAGAAGATCCTCGCCAACTACTTCCGCCGGTGCTCAAGCCCAACGTTAGATCTTGGCTCATGCACTTGCCGAACAACTCCATCTCTTCGTAGGCGGACTGTGCTATCAGTTTGTCGGCGCCTTCACAGCGCCACAAGCCTCATGGCCGTGAAAGCGATCTTCATTTGCTTGCCCGTAGGAAGGAGAACCCCGCAAAGTACATATAGAGATTCAGCCAGTGCGCAACAACATCCCGTGATGTCCACCCCGCCACGGTTATCGCGCGCTCCATCGGAACGCGTGCATAACCGCAGATGAGGAAGGAGATGGCGATGTGCAAGATCAGAGATGTCAGCGAGCTCTATGCTCTGGCCGACAAGTGCGCCCGTGCTGAAGAGGGGAGGAAACTCCCCGGAGAGAACACAGGACCAGAAGGATCTGACAGCGAGGACGCCTCTCCGGCAAAGAAGAACCGGAGGCGGAATAACAGAAAGAGAAAGGCTAAGGATGTACTAGTTGTTGAGCAGTCCGGCAACGGAAGCGGCGCCGACAAGGCCAAGGCTGGCAACTCTGGCAAGGCTGTGGTGGCCGCCGACAAGCAGGACGGCTCTGGCAAGCAGTACTGCAAGATCCATCGCACCAAGGGCCATGACCTCCAAGCATGCAAGAAGGTTGAGCAGATGGCAGAGCTACAGAAAGCTGAATATGAGCGTCACGACAAGGAGAAGGCCCAGGAAGGTGGCGGAGGATCCGGCAAGAATCGTCTCGCCCGGGGAGGGCGCCGCGGCAAGCCCAAGCAGCGGCAAGGAGACAGACCTCCCCGTGGCCGCGACAAAGACGAAGACGAAGGTGAAGATGATGAGATGGATGAGGATGAGACCGACGAGCAAGAGTTTCAGAAGGCAACGGAGGTTTTGTGCGTTGACGGCGGTGCTTCTCTGCACACCTCGCACCGCCAACTTAAACAGTGGGTGCGGGAGGTGAATGCAGCAGAATCATCAGTCGAATCGCGCAAGCCTCTGAGGTGGTCTAGCACGCCCATCGTCTTTGATGTTTAGGATCACCCTGATCGCATCACTGCGGTCGGGTGCTTGCCGATGTTGGTTTCTCCAACCATTCGCAACCTCAAGGTCACGAAGATGTTGGTTGACGGCGGGGCCGGCCTAAATCTGATCTCTTCCGCGGTGCTCAACAAGCTCCAGATCCCCGACAGCGAGCTCGAAGAAACTGGTACCTTTCAAGGAATCAACCCGGGAAGGAGCAAGCCCAAGGGGAAGATCACACTGCCAGTGACGTTTGGCAGCGAGCTGAATTTTAGAACAGAGAGAGTCACATTTGACGTCGCTGATTTCCCATTGCCCTACAATGGGATACTCGGACGTCCGGCGCTTGCCAAGTTCATGGCAGCCTCTCACTACGCCTACAATGTGCTCAAGATGCCTGGTCTGATAAGTGTCATTTCTGTCCAAGGCGACAAGAAGGACGCACTTATCTGTACCGACAAGATCTACCGGGAAGCAGCAGCCGCAGCAGAGCACAAACCACTTGTCACCAAGCTCCTGGGAAGAAGAAGAAGACCAAGTCCGCAAGAGTAGCTCGATGCCCACTCGCAAGCGCACCTCTTCGAGTGCTGCGCTACCGCCGAGGACGCACCATCGAGCTCCACCGGCAAGTGCAAGAAGGCGAAGACAGCTGCACCAGAGACCAAGAAAGTGGTCGCCAAGGAGGACGGCACTGGTGGTACCTTCACCATCGCCACGCTTGATCCTAAAAGGAAAGCGCTTGTTGCTTTCCTGGGCGAATGTCGATGTGTTTGCATGGCAACCATCTTACATCCCCGTGTTCCTGTGAAAGTAATTGAGCACCACCTTGCCGCCTGTCCTCACGCGGCCCGTCAAACAGAGAGTCGAAGCAAGCGGTGGAGCAAGAGTTCATTACGAAGAGATCAAGAAGTTGAAGCAGCGGCGGGCCGAGGAGTACTCCATCCAACGTGGTTAGCCAATCCAATGAGTCGTGCGCAAGGCTTAACGGGAAGTGGAGGCTTTGTATTGACTTCACGGATGTTAATAAAGCTTGTCCCAAAGATCCATTTCCTTGCCGCGCATTGACCAGATTGTCGACTCCACGGCAGGATGTGATCTGCTTTCATTTCTTGATGCATACTCGAGATACCACCGGATCTTCATGGCGAAGAGGATGAAGAGAAAACCGCATTCATTACTCCATGTGGCACGTACTGCTTTGTACGAATGCCTTTCGGATTAAAGAATGCTGGTTCAACGTTTGCAAGAGTAGTCAGTCATGCTTTTGGGCCACAGCTGCACAGGAATGTAGAAGCATATATGGATGACATAGTGATCAAGAGCAAGGAAAGAGAAACTTTGGTTCAAGACCTTGAAGAGACTTTTGCAAATCTACGCAAGGTCAATCTCAAGTTGAACCCCGAGAAGTGCGTGTTTGGAGTTCCTTCCGGCAAGCTTCTCGGGTTCTTTGTGTCCCAGAGGGGGATTGAAGCCAACCCCGACAAGATCAAGGCCATCGAGCAGATTGAAGCCCCGAAGCGCGTCAAGGATGTGCGAAGGCTTGCCGGCTGTGTTGCTGCTCTTAGTAGGTTCATCTCTAAGTCTGCTGAGCGCGCCCTGCCATTTTTCAAAATTTTAAAAAAGGCAGGTCCAATGAAATGGACTCTGGAAGCGGAGGCTGCGCTACAGGACCTGAAGAGATACCTATCCTCCACTCCAGTACTTGTCGCACCTAAACCACAAGAGAAGTTGCTACTGTATCTAGCGGCAACCAATCAAGTGGCTAGTGCTTCGTTAGTAGCAGAGAGGGAGGCAGATGATGAGCACGCAACCGCGTCAAGCGAATCCAGCGACAAGCAGGGGGCTTCTCCGACAAGCTCTGGTCCCGGCAAGGATGGATCCGTGCAGTTGCCGGAAGAGAAACAGAAGAAGGTGGTGCAGCGCCCAGTTTACTTTGTCGGTTCCCTTCGCAGGGGCTAGATCAAGGTACTACGGTGTGCGTTGCTTTTCGGCCTTCTCATGGCCTCGAGGAAGCTGCACCATTATTTTCAAGCACACGAGATCACAGTTATCACTCGCTTTCCGTTGAAGAGGATATTGCAGAATCCAGAAGCAACAGGCAGGATTGTCGAGTGGGCACTGGAATTGTCAAGCTTTGGCCTCAAGTTTGAAAGTACATCAACTATCCAGAGCCGGGCTTTGGCAGAGTTCATAGCAGAATGGACACCAACACCCGATGAGGAAACTCCGGAGAAGAGCATCCCCGTCAAGGAAGCAAGTAAAGAATGGATCATGTACTTTGATGGTGCCTTCTCGCTGCAAGGCGCTGGTGCGGGTGTGTTGCTTGTCGCACCCTCCGGAGAGCACCTCAAGTACGTGATCCAAATGCACTTTCCCAAGGAGCAAGCAACAAATAATACTGCAGAGTATGAAGGCTTTCTTGCCGACTCAGATCGCGCAGTAACTTGGGATCAAGAAGCTTATTGTCAGGGGTGACTCGCAGCTTGTCGTCCACCAAGTTAACAAAGATTATCAGAGTCCGTTGATGGAAGCCTACATTGATGAAGTGAGGAAGCTGGAAGAGCATTTTGACGGCCTACAGATGGAACATGTTCCGAGAGCTCAGAACGACATTGCAGATGGCCTGTCAAAATGCGCCATGATCAAGTTGCTCAATGGAACTGTGGATCTTTGTGCTCAAGCTGACTCAGCCATCTGTAACACCATCAATTGGACAGAGCAAGAAGAGAAAGTTGGTTACTGGCGACTACTTTCCGGCAGAGCTTCCCGAAGCCGCCGCCAAGAAGGTCCCTAGGATCAACGCAGAAGTGCTGATGAGCGATCATTCCGACAAGCCCTAGGGCTTGTTTCGTTGAAGCGACGCTCGACAAGTCAGTCCCGACACGCTTGCCGGGAGCATCACGCCCGGCAGGATCCTGATTCTTGCCGTAGAAGCGGATGTTCCCGCAAAGCAGCATTTGAGCCTTTAGTCCTTGTCGTCGAGCCACAAGCTCCGACATGGGCACAACAGATAGTCCATTTCCTTCAAACAGGAGAACTTCCCGAGGAGCAAGAAGAAGCAGAGAAAGTAGCCCGGCAATCAAGTATGTACCAGTTTGTCGATGACATACTGTACAGAAGAAGATTCAACGGAGTGAAATTGAAGTGCATTTCCCGGGAATAAGGACAAGAGCTGTTGGCGGAGATACACGGAGGCATATGTGGTCACCACATTGGCGCAAGAGCACTTGCCGGCAAAGCTTTCCGACAAGGTTTCTTTTGGCCGACAGCCCTCCAAGATGCAACTGCACAAGTAACCAAGTGTGAAGCGTGCCAATTCCACTCCAAACAGATTCATCAACCAGCTCAAGCTCTCCAAACAATCCCTTTATCCTGGCAATTTTCGGTCTAGGGGCTCGACATTCTCGGCCCCTTTCCCCGAGCTGTCGGGGGCTTCGAGTTCTTGTAAGTGGCAATCGACAAGTTCACGAAGTGGTCGGAGGTGGAGCCAATGAGGAAGGTGACAGCACAGTCAGCAGTCAAGTTCTTCAGGTCAATTGTCTGCCGTTTCGGAGTCCCTAACAGGATCATCACCGACAACGGCACACAATTCATGAGCCGCACCTTCATGCAAGACGCCCAAGATCTTGGCGCCAAGATCGCGCTTCGCTTTGCTCACCCGAGAAGCAATGGTCAAGCGGAGAGGGCAACGCTGAAGTGCTGCGCGGGCTCAAGACCGAACTTTCGACTGTGCTGCACAAGTGCGAAGAAATTGATCGAGGAGCTGCCAAAGGTTCTTTGGTCGATCAGACGACGCAAAATCGAGCCACCGCCGCACACCTTTGCTCTTGTCTACGGAGCGGAGGCGTTATCCCCACGGAACTCAGATACGGATCGCCTCGAGTGCTCGCTATGATGAGCTTGAGCAAGAGCAGCTTGCGGCAAGATGACGCTGCTCCTCGAGGAAGATCGTCTTCGAGTCTTTGTGACGAGCTGCTCGTTACCAGCAAGCTTTGCGCCGCTACCATAGCCGCAGTTAATGCCGAAGCTTCGAGGAAGGCGACATTGTTCTTCGCTGCTCAATCCGCCAAGAATTCCAATAAGTTGACACCGAAGTGGGAAGGCCCTTATCGGGTAAAGCGAGTCACTAGGCCTGGCGCTATCCGCCTTGAGACCGAAGATGGCATTCCGGTGAGCAACTCCTGGAACATAGAGCATCTTCGCAAGTTTTACCCATAAGGCGCGGTTGCCGGGATCCTTTCCGGCAACCACCTTTTGTACAAGCTTTGCCGCTGTTGCATGTAACCCTTTGTACAAAACCGGGCGCTGATCCCGTGCATAAATAAAGATCGTACGTTCAGTACATATTGTCAAATTTCATGCCTTTTTATTTTTTAGCATGTATACACTGACACTCTGTGCAGAACTTGCCCCCGGTAAGCAATAACAAGCCTCAAGGCTCCATAACTTTATTTTCTCTTCTTTCTTTTGCTCAAAAAGAAGGTTCCTCCGCCCACAAGTTCACCGGGGGGAGGAGAAGATAAACGTGTGGAACAGGCGTCGTTCAAAGAGGCATGAGCCTTGCCGGGACGCAAACGACAGAAAAGCTAAGTTGCCAAAGTTTGAGCATAGTCATTTGAAAATTTTAAGTTATATTCCTTGAACGACCGTGCCTTGTATGGAAAACCTGTGCGCGGAGGAGCCGGCTCATGGCTAAGTTGCGCCCTTACTTTGTTTCGAGTCCGCTCAACAATGAAAGTGTGCTGCGACTAGCCCCGACAAGGTTTCTTGCCGGAGGCAACACCGCCGCAGCTCTGCGATGTTCCAAGACTCAGCGCTTGCGCAAGTGTGCTCGCACCGGTAAGTTTCCTAAAAGCGTAGGGTAAAAACATACAAGGATGGAACCGAACAAAGGAAGTAACATAGCAGACAGTACCCAGAATAAAGTTATATTACAATAAATAACTTGCCGCGCTCTAATGAGTTGTTCCCATGACATATCTAGCAGCGGCAAGAAAAAGGAGAAGAAGGGTGGCCTAATCCACGCGCTCGCCGTCGACCCTCTTGACTTCATTGACCTTGCCACAATGGGTGCAACGATGGCTTTGAGCTCTTCAAGATCGGCACCTGCCAGCAGCTTCTTGAGGACGCGGGAGAGGTCGAGGTTCGGGTTGCGGAAGAGTATCTTCACCAACACCTTCTCCAAGACCTTGGCGCAGATTGCGCGTGACTCGTCGGCCAGCTTCTTTGGGATCCTTTCCCGGAGCTGCTGGAGAGCCGTCACCACTCCCTTGAAGAAAAGAGTAAGCTTGGCACTGGGCTGGAGGTTCTCGTCGGGGGAGTACCCAAAGCCCGCCAAGTCCAGCTCCGCCAGCTCCTCGTCGATGGATGCAGCAATGTTGACGAGGCCCTCTATCCAGTGCTCCACCGTAGCCTGGAAGGTGTTCTGAGTCTCAGCGGCCCTCGTCAGCAGCTCCTCGTTGCCCTTGAGCTCTTTCTTCAAGTCATCCTCTCGCGTCTTGGCGGCATCCAGTGTCTCCGTCAAGGTGGCCAGCTTCAATTCCAGATCAGCACTTGAGTCCTTGGCGGCGTTCAGTTCCTTGATCTTCTCGGCAAGTTGAGCTTGCAGATCGCCATGGGCAAGTGCATCCTTCTCGCGTTCGCACTGGAGTGCGGCAAGCTCTTCATTCTTCTTTCCCATATCCGCCTCCAGCTGCACCACTTTCTCCTCTAACTCCTTCTTGGCGGCCTCGGCGGCCGCGGCTGCGTCCTTTGCCTCCTTGAGCGCCCCGCCAAGTGACTGCTCTCGTGCATCGAGCTCCTCCTCGTGTCTGTCCAGGTTCACCTTCTTCTGCATCAGTTCACCTTCTCGCCTGGACATCTCCTCGGCGGCGAGCCTCTGCTGCTCCTCGGCTTCAGCCTTTTCCAGGATGAACGCCTTCTTCGCCTCATCAAGTTCCGCCCTCTCCTCCGCAATGGATCGAAGGGCCTCCTGGTTGCGGCTCTTGAGCTCCTCTGCATGCTTTTCTATGTCAACTCCCGCCACATGACAAGCGCCCCGACTCAAGCTTCGCTTGCCGGGCGCGTAGAGTGACACCAACTTCCGAGCAACCGCCCTCCTGACTCACCATCGCTGCTGCTAGGCGATCAACCACCGCCAGCCCAGCAGAGGCGTAGTATTCTCCACAAACTCTCTCCTTCGATCGGTACCTCGAGCTCAACGCCCGTGGAAGCTTGATGTATACTCCTTGCCGCCTTCAAGTATACTGGTGGGGCGAGCCCGGCACAGATCAGCGGGCGGAGGGTTCGGCGGTCGGTGCAGCGCCTTGCGCCCCTGCCCTCCGGTCGCCAAGACGATCGCGGACCTCGCCATCTTCATACCCGGCAGCCTTGGCGGCTTCTTCATCGGCAGTTCATCAAGACCGCCTCTTCCTCATCGCCAGCGGCGCCTTCAAGATCGCCAGGCGCCTCCTCACCGTGGCCCTCGGCCCATTGGGTCTGTGAGAGGGGGATCTAAGGACGGGGAGAGGTAGGAAAAGTCTAGCAAATATCCAAAAAAAAGAAAAAAAGAAGAACAGAAGAAGAACCCAAGGGAAGGTTTCCGACATTGAAGGTTACCTGTGCTGGGCTCCGTGACCATGGGCTCCACCACTGGGGGCTCAATGGTTCCGCCCCTTGCCGGGGACCCCTCCCTTGCCGGGGAGCGCTCCCTTGTCGGGGAATCACCCCTTGGCGGCGTAGTCGAAGCCGATAGCACCTCCGGGGCGGCCTCTGGTTGCTCCTGGTGGGCCCGTTCCGCTCCTACACAAATGGATCAACAATCGAGATGCAGCAAAAGAAGAAGCACCCATGCGCGCCCCACAATAGGAAGTGAACCAAACACTTACGCTGGGGGCTGTGCTGGGGGCTGCTGCGAGGAGAAGGAATTGGGTCCGTCAAGGTGGTCTTGGACGTGTCTTCTGCCACCACGGCAGGATCGTCCTCGATGACAACCACGGGGACCTTGGCCCTCTTCGCCGCCCTCTCGGCCAGAGTCCTAAAATGAAACAGGGATTCAGAGGGAAGCAAATCAAATGCAAGTCAAACAACAACGAAGATCGAAGAAAAACAAGTACAGCAAGAAGAAAGCCTTACTCTTCCTCCTCTTCTTCCTCCTCGTCGGAGCTGAGTGCAGAAAGGTCGAAGTTCGGTACCTTTTCTGCGCGGCGAGGCAGAGGAGTAGGCTCCCTCGGACGTTTGCCGGGGGCTACGGCAGGATCAGGTGTGACGGCCCGGGAAGACCCCGCCTCACTTGCCGGCATGGCCTGGGACCCTCCCGCAGCAACGGTACTTGCCGCGGTGGAGCGTGTCCCACGGCGCCTCGGCTGCTGGCTTGCCTGTCCCCCTGCCATATCTCCGACTCGACGGAGGCGCCTTCTTGGTTGGAATTGGGCCTGTTTCGGTTAGTGAAACCCTAGTGTTCTCGGCTAGACCGAAACCCATTTCGGTCCAACCGAAAGTGTTGTGAATGGTTCTGTTTAGACACTTCGGATTCACCGAATTTTAGACTCGGTCAGACCGAAATGCATTCTGTGAAAACCTAAAACTGAAATTTGAACTCATTTTTTTGCAAAAACTCGCAGCTTTGTGATAACTCTTCTATTCTCGCCTATACCTATTCTATTCACAAAGTTGTCACCATGTCGATGCAAGTGACAGCCGAACAGGTCCTGAATCACCGCTTGCAATTCCAGAGGCAACAAGTCCCGAAGCCAGCAGTTTTTCAGATGATGGTGAGAGGAGCACACCAAGTGGTTTGCCTGCAAATGCCACTGGCCGTGAAGAAGAGAAATTCGATGAAGAGGACTCGACTTTGTTGCCGAGGAAGAGATCACATCCAAGCCTAAGAGGAAAGTGGTTGCCAAAGAGCATCAAGGGCAACAAACAAAGAAAGGCACCAAAGAAGGTGAAGAAGTCCACAGCTGCAAAGAAGTCGAGCATGGAAGAAGAAACCTCGAGCAAGGTAAAGAAAACTTCCAAGAGGAAGAGGATAGTACATGATGAAGCCGATGATGATTCGATGAGGAAGCACCCCAGCCTCCTCGTAGCTTCCAAGTTGATGGGAGATGCCATCGTAAGGGAGCACCTACTAAGTCTAAGCCGCCTGCTCCAAAGAAAGGCAGCTCAAGCCAAGCCTCGCCGCCAAGCCCAAGAAAACAAAGTGAGAAACATTCCCGCTTGTAAGAAGGACAATGTGCCACCAAATGAGTCGATGAAGAGGCACATGTTTTGTGAAACTCCGTCAGAAACTACCAGTCCACAATGATGCTCATCCTCGAGCTGAAAATATGAAGGAAAGGAAGGACAAAGGTCTCAGGCTATGGAGGCAAGTCGATCCATATGCCACCAGGAGAAGGACAGCTGTTGACCCAAGGTTCCACACCAGAGAGCAACAAGATTTCTATGAGATGTTGCTTATGGACAAGAAGCCCATTGTTGCTGACACTAGATATGTTGACTGGAAATACATCGACAGTGAAGAGCACAGAGACTACTTCCCACATGTGCATGAGAGCTTCACCGCATGTGGAGTTGCAGAGTTCGCTGGTCGAAACCGACAAAGATGGAATGATGAGATGATCATGCGCTTCTATGCCACAAAGACACTTCTATTCAGATGGCGAATTGTATGGATGATGAAGGCGTAGATTCTCTTCAACAGTTGAAGAGTGGGCTGAACTACTGAATGCTCCAGTATCAAGAGATGATGATGTAGATGTCTATGGAATCCCCAAGAAGAATCATGAGTCAATGAGGAACATGTACAATGAGGTACCAGCCAAGGATGTAGAGCTATGGAAGCTTGGATCAGTGTATCATCTTCAGGCAGGTCTCCCAACCACTAACACTATTCTGGAGGCATACTTTGATGCCCAAGTCTGGAGACCATCGCATGATAAGAGGCTACTCTATCAACATGCTGCATATTCTAGATCGAAGGCACCTTTCAAGGTGATGGACCTGATAGTTGAGACTATCAAGAGGACAAAGACAGCAGACTGTAAGAGGTCATGTGGGTTTGCTCCGCACATTCAGATGCTCATCAATGCCAAGTTTGGCACGGACACCTACTTGTTGGATAGACCCCACTTGCCACCGCAGCCGAACATGAAGATAATGAAGTCGTGATGACCGAGGATGATCCCACATCTGCTGAAGGACAAGCTAAGTCCAAGCTGCCAAACAAGCAAAAGTCGAGAAGGAAGCAGAAGAAGCAGAAAAACCCAAGAGCGTTGGAGAACAGCTTCTTGAAGCTACCCAGAGGATTGAACTACGCCTCGCCAGATAGTGCAGTCTCGGGAGAGTCTTGAGAGGATAGTTGAAGACAAGTTCCATGCTCGATGTCAAGTCGATCAAGTGCAAGTCACAGTAAACAAGCTTGAGGCAGATATTGAGGAAGCCAAGAGGGAGAAGGCAGAGCTCATGAAGGAGATGCAGGATGACCTTGTCGAGGATGACTATGAGCAGCCTGCCCGGTTCCCACAAAGCCCAGATCAGCTGCTATTCCAAAGGATGCACCCTGTGGCTATCGTGATCAAGACCTCCTACAGCTCCATCGGCCCAGCTCCAGCTCCAGTGTCCACTCCTCCAGCTCCACAGACTTCAGCAGAAGCCTTTGCAGATGCAGCTATCTCCACTCCATCGACCCGCACAGAGCCGCCAAGAGAGTCCCTAGTGACGCTTAGCTCTATACCTTTTGAACTTTTGGTAACTTGTTGCCAAAGGGGAGAAATTGTATAGATCATAGGACTTCGAGAGAGAGAGTGCTCGCTTTTGCTCTTTCGCTTATGCGGTTTTCCTTGAGATACTTTTGAGTTTTCCGAGACATTTCGTGTGTTTGATACTACGCTTGTTTCTACTTTGATGAGTGCTTGATCATACTATGCCTTAATGTGTGCTTAATGCTTATCATATTCTATTCATATCTTGTATGATCATTTACTCATGTCTTGGTGATTGGGTGCATGCTATTCATTCTTATCATTTTGTGCGCTCCACCAAGATGTATGTGACATGGAAGAGTGACCCATGATCCTAATCGATTGTGCATTTGCATTCAAACGCAAATCTCAAATAATGCACAAATTTAGGGGGAGCTCTTGCTTATCACATACTTCTCAAAGCGATTTATATTATTCATTGATTATATCTCTTGTCGAAGCTTTGATCTATATGTTGTCATCAATTACCAAAAGGGGAGACCGAAAGTGCAACTAATCCCCGGTGGTTTTGGTAATTAATAACAACATATATATCATTGAACTAATTGTTTCTTGAGAATATTTCGAAAGTTCAAGGATATGGGTATGGCAATGACCGATGATGTGGACCCTCAAAATGCTAAGGAAAACATTGGCAAAAGCTCAAGACTCTATTTTTGGTTTAGTGATCCAAGATCACATTGAGTCCATAGGAAAGCCAATACTATTAAAAGGGGATGAGGTTATGATGATGATCTGGTTGCTCAAAGTGCTTAGTGATTTATCTCTCAAACTATCAGCAATCTTTCATTCCAACATATACTCATAAGTAATCTCGGTCCCACCGATTCCATAAACTCACCACACCGAGATGAACCACCTCAGCCATATAGCCAAACCCTAGAAATTTCGGATTTTCCGATTCCAAACTCGGTCTTACCGAAACTAGTGTTGCCAACCTTCTGTAACCTTCTGTACTCAAATCGGTGTCACCGAGATGATAAAGTCGGTCCCACCGAGAATGGCAAACCCTAGTCTTTGGAAGAATCGGACTAACCGAGATTGTATTTTCGGTCCCACCGAAAATCCCAACGTTCACAAGATTTGAACTTTCGGTCTCACCGAGTTGTCAACTTCGGTCTGACCGAGATTGGTCAAATGTGTGTAACGGTTGGATTTTGTGTGGAGGCTATAAATACCCCTCCACCTCCTCTTCATTCGTGGAGAGAGCCATCAGAAAAAACTACCACTCCTACCTTACATTTCTGAGAAGAAAACTACCTACCCTTGTGTTGAGATCAAGTTGCTCCACTCCCACCATATGAAACTTGATTTCTAGTCTTCCCAAGTTGCTTTCCACTCAATCCTTTCTTCCACCACAGCCAAATCAGTGAGGAGAGTTGAGTGTTGGGGAGATTATCATTTGAAGCACAAGAGCAAGGAGTTCATCATCACCAACACCATCTATTACCTTTTGGAGGGTGGTGCCTCCTAGATTGGTTAGGTGTCGCTTGGGAGCCTCCGTCAAGATGTGGAGTTGAACCAAGAAGTTTGTAAGGGCAAGGAGATCGCCTACTGTGAAGATCTACCCCGAGTAAGGCTAGTCCTCCGTGGACGAGGCCATGATGGCATAGACAAGGTTGCTTCTTCGTGGACCCTTCGTGGGTGGAGCCTCCGTGGACTCTCGCAGCCGCTACCCTCCGTGGGTTGAAGTCTCCATCAACGTGGATTGACGATAGCACCACCTATCGGAACCACGAGAAAATCTCCGTGTCTCCAAATTGCGCTTTGCTCTTCTCCACCTCTATTTACTACATGTGCAATTTACTTTCCGCTGCCATTACTCTAGAATTGCATGTGTAGGGTGATACTTGACTTGCTCATCATTGTGAACTTGCTAAAAACTTGTCCTAATCAAAAGGCTAAACTTTTAAATTGTCAAGTAGTCTAATCACCCCCTCTAGACATACTTTCGATCCTACAAGTGGTATCGAGCTTTGGTCTCCATTGATTGGTTTCATTGCATTGACTCCATAAGCTTGGTTTCACAACCTAGGAGAGTATGGCGTCTAGTGAGGGTAATTTTCAGAGAGGTCCTTACTTTGATGGTTCAAATTTTGCCAGTTGGAAGCATAAAATGAAAATGCATATTCTTGGACATAACCCTGCCGCATGGGGCATTATTTGTGTTGGCTTGCAAGGTGAGTTCTTCGAGGAAGGAAAAGTTCCGGATCGTGAAGCTACAGCGGATGAATTGCGGATGTTACAGAACAATGCTCAAGCTTGTGACATTCTCTTCAATGCTTTGTGTCCCAAGGAGTTCAACAAGATCAGCCGTCTTGAGAATGCAAAAGAGATTTGGGATACTTTGGTCGAAATGCACGAAGGTACCGAGTTCGTGAAGGAATCAAAGCTAGATGTTCTTCAAGGTCAACTTGACAAGTTCAAGATGAAGTAAGGTGAAGGAGTCGCTGAAATGTTGGTAGCAGTTGTACCAACCCGCATTTTTACGTTTTTACCCCTCTCTCTGCATTGCCACCTGTCGGTGACCCCTTTAGCCTATAAAAGGGAGGCCCGTGCGCACGTAGAGGGGGTTCGGGGTTCGACTCATTCGAGACGACAGCATACCCACGCTTTCGAGCAAGAACAAATACAAACACAAAGCAGCAGTAGGAGTTTTATCTCTCCGAGAGCTCGTTGGTAAAATCCTCGCGCCGACCTCGACCGCTCTTCGTGCGCACCCCGCCTCTCGCCGACCGAAAAGGGCCCTGCCCCATAGGTGTTCGTTTTCCAGCCACGACAACGAACAACACATCGGCCTATTATACGTGCTATTGTCCGTGATCTTGTTGACGGAGAGCGCTGGGTGATGGCGCCTGCGGTGAACTACAACCGGATCTTGGATCTTGAAAGCGTACTGCTCGCACGCGGAGGCGTTGCCGGTCTCGTCATGACTGATTGGTACTACAGTGTGGCGCCGTCCGAGATGGGTCAGAAGGGGTGAAGCATGCATGAATGCACCGCGGCGTACCTCGTCCCCGGGAGGACAAACGCAGGCACGCAGGCCTGTCCCTGTCCCTCTCCCATGACTTGCCTCCCACTGGTTGTGCTCTTTCCGTGGTCAAGGGGGATGCACACGGCTCCTGTCCTGCCGCACATCAAGAACTCCTTGGCCGCCGACCGCACATGTAACATGTCTAACAGACCGCGCCCGATGAAAGGAGGAGGGAAACAGACAGGGAGAGGATCGAGGGCAACGTTTCAGGCTGCAGCTGGCCGGATTTCTGGCTGGCGCTGTCCGTCTCTGGCAGGCCTCTAGCATGCTTACTTCTTCTTCTTTCTCTTTGCTACTATCCACCAACCGAGAGAGAAATCAAGCACCGACGCGATAGAGCCTAATCGAGAGACTCACCGTGCAAAAAATACTGTAATTGAGAGGCGGCATCATATGAGCTCGCCCTACTCTTCCCTGTCCCTTTTCCTCCTTCGCGGCTCGCTCCCGCCTCCAACTTCAGCCACCGCTGGACGTCTCCTACACCGTCTGTCGATTGGATGCCTCCTGGCGGCGACCATCAACGTTGGCGTAGGGCATGCAATAGGGATAGGCTGCACGTCGTCACCACCATGGGATTGTCATCGGTGGCATGGTGGCAACCGGGAGGGCTGGAGAGCAGCGAAGCATGCCGATGCCAGCGCTATAGCAGTGAACGAGATGCGGGCGGCACACGAATCAACCAACTTGTAACCGGGCATGCATAGGGCTTACCTAGTGTCGGGTGGAGAAGTTGCGCCCGATGGTGGTGCTGCACCGCCTTCTTGGGAACACCGTCGGTGGGCTTGCTTGCCCGCGCCCTGGTGTGGGTCTTCTTCTACCGGAAGACGGACTTGACGTCGCCGCTCATCATGGCTCCCTCTCCGAAGCAGATGATGCAGCCGTTGTGACCTCGCCGTCCTACAGTTCAAGCAGGGGTAGAGCACCTCCTCGCGTCGCTGCGGGCGGTAGCCTACCCGAGGCGATAGTTCCCCATTGTGACGATGCTAGGTGGGTCACCAGCAGTCTAGCGGCCGCGAGAAACATGCTGCAACCGCCAGGTCGAGCAGAGGAGCCGACAGCATGGTCGCGCTCTCCGCCTCTCGTGGCCTCCGCAGTCACCGTCCCGCAGTCACCGTCCCGAGGCCTGTACTATGCTTGCGACCTAGACTACTGCGATGGAGACCTAGATCGAGAGGGAGGAGGGCCTTTTATGTAGGTAAACACATCGGTGGAGGATTTCACGCGAACCTTCCCGCGAACCATCAAGCAAGGCCCAAGTGGCACCGATCAGGGACCGGAGTGACTCTAGATTTCACGATGAAAGCGGCACCGATTACATTACCATAGAGCGACACCGAACCACCGAAGGAAACTTACGCAATCCATTCAAAGCGGAAGGATGGCCCACAAGTAACAAAATTTGCTAAACCCCCCAAAAGAAACGTGACGCTAGTTCAAAAAATTTGAAACAAACTTCTCAACACACAATGCCTTTGTACACAGCCATTTACCAAAATAATAGCACGTGTCATGTACACAATTCACCATGGGTCACTTTCACACAAATGGTTCAATCTCACGGCAGAAACCTTGCCTGCAATAGAGGCTTGGGTATGAATTTACTATTGTATGGCTACACCATGGTCCTTCATGTATTAAGGCAGTACTGCCACTAGACTGTAACCCTATCATTATGGAATAAAACTCATATTTACCAAAAAAACCAAAAGCCAGTTATATGGAGTTGCCATGTTATTTCTAGATTACACCAATGGTGTATCATATTTTTATAGAAGGGGTCAAAGACATTTACAAGCGACTGTCACTGAATGTGAACATTCAGTGTGGCCGACACCCACACCATAGAAGCAAACACACGCTACTCCCTCACAAAGTGGTCTAAGTGTCCAACTCTGGTGGCGTGCTACTCGTGTCTTTCGTCGAGCACTTGTGAAGCTAGTTGCCTAGGCAACCTGAGTTGCTCAGCTCTTTGAAAACCCCTCGCATTATGTTGTTTCCAAAGTGACCAAATGATGGCAGTGACCAAGGTGTTGAAGCTGCGGACACAGACTCTAGGTTGGCCTTGCCGCTGTCAGGACCCTGAGACTAGGGGTACCCAGGCCCGTCTGCCTGCAGCCCAGGATGCAGCGCGTGGGATAGGCCCAGTACAACCCATCTTCATGGTTGCATGAGCAAGTCCCTCGCGAGCCCCCCTGCCTCGCGGGGCGCACTTTGCCAAGGAGGCGAGGACCTCCCGAGCCCCCCCTCGCTGGCGGATACTCCGAGGTCGCCAAGCCATGCCTCGCGGCGCACGTGAATGACGCGAGCCATGACGGGCGTCTCCAGGGCCCGTGCCAACGGGCGCGGATGGTGAGGCTTTCCTTTTTGGTGCTAAAGGGACAAGGCCAGCGCACGGGTTCCCATGGCGGCCCTAAGGGTTGCCTCTTTGGTCCTAGAAGACCAGGACGGCGAACTCGTCAGGACGGAGGTCATTGCCGAGCCCACCCACATGTCATAACCAGAAGCTTTGGCAGGCGGAGACCACCTTTTGTCAGGATAAGATGTACTCCCGTTCCCCTTCGAAATTGGTCGTTGTGGGCACCCTTCCTGCCAAGTGTTTTGGGGAAGAGGACCAGGTCAATATAAGTGTAGCTAGACCACCACCTTAGAGAGAGAGAGAGAGTGGATACACCCCTCAAGCCCGGAGCCGCTCCAAAGCCTCATGAGGCAACTTGTACTCACACTCATCCTCCCTCGTGAGGCAATCCAACCACAGAGCAGGAGTAGGAATTTACACCGTAAGGTGGCCCGAATGTGGGTAAACTGCCGCGTTCTTTGTCTTTCCTTTGCACTGGGATCTCGCGAGAGCTTGGCCATGGGGTTGAGTGCAACCGATAGGGAGAGGTGAGGAGCAGCGAGCACGCCCCTGAGTTCGAACCTTCCTTGGGTCGGCGGAGTCCCGCTGGCTCGGCTGCCACCCCCCAGGGAAGGCAGCGATCTACGGGTGTGAATCAACATCGTGGGCCTCAACAAGGCCAGATCCCAAGACCTCTTCTCGCCGTCTCGCGTTGGCCGGAGCAGAGGCGTCCCCACAAACTACATTTGCATGCCCTTCGGCTTGTTGAACGCTGATGCCTCCTACCAGCGCTTTGCACGCCTCGCGTTGGTAGCTCGCGAGGCCTCGGCCCCTCTGGAGCTTCCAGCGCCTCAGGAGCCCACATGCCCCTGAAGGACGATCCTCACGACACGCTTGATATGTCCCCAAAGTATCTACTTTTCCAAACATTTTTGCCCTTGTTTTGGACTCTAATTTGCATGATTTGAATGGAACTAACGCGGACTGGCGCTGTTTTCAGCAGAATTGCCATGGTGTTATTTTTGTGCAGAAATAAAAGTTCTCGGAATGACCTGAAACTTCAGGGAGTCACGTTTTGGAAATAAAAAAATACTGACGAAAGAATCAACAGAAGGGGGCCTACACCCTGTCCACGAGAGTGGAGGGCGCCCCCCTAGGGCGCGCCCCCTACCTTGTGGCCCCCCTGGAGCTCCACCGACCTCAACTCCAACTCCATATATTCACGTTCAGGGAGAAAAAAAATTAGAGAGAAGGATTCATCATGTCTTACGATACGTTGCCACCGCCAAGCCCTGTTCTTCCTCGGGAGGGCTGATCTGGAGTCCGTTCGGGGCTCCAGAGAGGGAAATCCGTCGCCATCGTCATCATCAACCATCCTCCATCACAAATTTCATTATGCTCACCGCCATGTGTAAGTAATCCCATCGTAGGCTTGCTGGACGGTGATGGGTTGGATGAGATTTACCCTGTAATCAAGTTAGTTCTGTTAGGGTCTGATCCCTAGTATCCATTATGTTCTAAGATTGATGTTGCTATGACTTTGCCATGCTTAATGATTGTCACTAGGGCCCGAGTGCCATGATTTCAGATCTGAACCTATCATGTTTTTTATGAATATATGAGTGTTCTTGATCCTATCTTGCAAGTTATAGTCACCTACTACGTGTTATGATTCGGCAAACCCCAAAGTGACAATAGTCGCGACACTTCCCGGTGATGACCGTAGTTTGAGGAGTTCATGTATTCACTATGTGTTAATGTTTTGGTCTGGTACTCTATTTAAAGGAGGCCTTAATATCCCTTAGTTTCCACTAGGACCCCGCTTCCACGGGAGGGTAGGACAAAAGATGTCATGCAAGTTCTTTTTCCATAAGCACGTATGACTATATTCAGAATACATGCCTACATTAACATTGATGAACTGGAGCTAGTTCTATGTCACCCTATGTTATAATTGTTGCATGATGAATTACATCCGGCATAATTATCCATCACTGATTCATAGCCTATGAGATTTTCACATATTGATCTTTGCTTAGTTACATTTCCGTTGCCACTGTTACGATTGCTACAAAACTGCTACTGTTACTTTTGCCACTGACCGTTACTTCCATACTACTTTGCTACTAAATACTTTGCTGCAGATATTAAGTCTTTCAGGTGTGGTTGAATTGACAACTCAGCTGCTAATACTTGAGAATATTCTTTGGCTCCCCTTGTGTCGAATCAATAAAGTTGGGTTGAATACTCTACCCTCGAAAACTGTTGCGATCTCCTATACTTGTAGGTTATCAAGACCTTTTTCTGGCACCGTTGCCGGGAAGCATAGCTCTATTATTTGAGTCACTTGGGATTTATATCTGTTGATCACTATGAGAAATTTGAAAGATCAAAGAATCAAGATTTTCCCCTTAACTACGAGGGGAGGTAAGGAACTGCCATCTAGCTCTGCACTTGATTCACCTTCTGTTTTAAGAAAACTTGCGACACCTGCACTTGCTATTGATTCTGATATGTCGCATGTTATTGATGATGCCACTTCTGCTATGCATGATGCTTATGATGATGCTACTTCTCCGCTTGATAATAATGTGCCATTAGGTGAATTTCTGGATGAACAATTTGCTAGGGTTAGAGAGAATGAAATTACTGAAACTGATGATATTAATGAAAGTGATGATGAAGATTCTCCCCCTAGATATGAATTGCCTATTGTACCTGAGGGTTATGTTATGGATGAAGAAACTGCTAGAGACTTTCTTGCTTTCAATGATAGATATGATCTTAAGAAACTATTAGCTAAGTTGAAAGAAAAGTCTTTGAATGCTAGAGTGCAATATGACCCCGCTTTTGCTACTTCACCTATTTGTGTTACTAATAAGGATTATGAATTCTCTGTCGATCCTGAGTTAATTACTTTGGTTGAATCTGATCCTTTCCATGGCTATGAATCTGAAACTGTTTTGGCACATCTTACTAAATTGAATGATATAGCCACCCTATTTACTCATGAGGAAAAAATTCGCTATTACTATATTCTTAGATTGTTTCCTTTTTCATTAAAGGGTGATGCTAAGATATGGTTTAATTCTCTTGCTCCTGGTTGTGTGCGTAGTCCCCAGGATATGATTTATTACTTGTCTACAAAATATTTCCCTGCTCATAAGAAACAAGCTGCCTTGCGGGAAATATTTAATTTTGTGCAAATTGAAGAAGAGAGTCTCCCACAAGCTTGGGGAGGCTTCTCCAGTTACTTAATGCTTTCCCTGATCATCCTCTCAAGAAAAATGAAATACATGATATCTTTTATACTGGACTAACCAATGCTTCTAGAGACCACCTGGATAGTTGTGATGGTTGTGTTTTCAGGGAAAGAACTGTTGGCAAGCTGAATTGCTATCGAATAATATATTGAGTAATGATAATGATTGGACACTTCCTGAACCAACTCCTAAGCCAACTCCGAAGAAGAGGGGTATTGTATTTCTCAGTCCTGAAGATATGCAAGAGGCAAGAAAATCTATGAAAGAAAAAGGTATTAAAGTCAAAGATGTTAAGAATTTACCGCCTATTGAAGAGATACATGGTCTTGATAACCCGACACACGTAGTAAAGGTAAATTCTCTCTATAGATGTGATAAGTGCGGAATCCCATCTACAAATTTGCTACAATGCTTGGATGAGTTTGATAACTTCATTGTTAAACAAGAAGACTTCAATGCTTACTTTGGTAGACAATTGAAACACAATGCTTATATGGTTGAACACTTGAATGATTGCTTTGCCATGCTCTTTTCATATGATGTTAGATGTGTTATGTTCAACATGTAAATGCCATGCTCATTTGATGTTGTTATATTGATATCATGCTTATCATTGTTTAAACTGTAAATGCCATGTTGTTGTTTGTGTTGATTGCTTTTGGTTGCTGTGAGCTTGCAAGTACATTCAATATATTGACCTGGCATGTCATGACAGTTCGCAGGTCATGCCTTTGATAACCCACAAGTATAGGGGATCGCAACATTTTTCGACGGTAGAGTATTCAACCCAAATTTATTTATTCGACACAAGGGGAGCCAAAGAATATTTTCAAGTATTAGTAGTTGAGTTGTCAATTCAACCATACCTAGATAACTTAATATCTGCAACAAAGTATTTAGTAGCAAAGTAGTATGGAAGTAACGGTAACAGTGGCAAAAGTAACAGTAGCAATTTTGTAGTAATTGTAACAGTAGCAATGGTAAAGTGAGTAAGCAAATAGCAATATGTGAAAATCTCGTAGGCATTGGATCAGTGATGGATAATTATGTCGGATGCGATTCCTCATGTAATAGTTATAACATAGGGTGACATAGAACTAGCTCCAGTTCATCAATGTAATGTAGGCATGTATTCCGAATATAGTCATACATGCTTATGGAAAAGAACTTTCCTGACATCTTTAGTCCTACCCTCCCGTGGCAGCGGGGTCCTATTGGAAACTAAGGGATATTAAGGCCTCCTTTTAACAGAGTACCAGACCAAAGCATTAACACTTAGTGAATACATGAACTCCTCAAACTACGGTCATCACCGGTAAGTATCCCGATTATTGTCACTTCGGGGTTAATGGATCATTACAGAAAACATAATAGGTTCAGATCTGAAATCATGGCACTCGGGCCCTAGTGACAAGCATTAAGCATAGCAAAGTCATAGCAACATCAATCTCAGAACATAGTGGATACTAGGGATCAAACCCTAACAAAAATAACTCGATTACATGGTAAATCTCATCCAACCCATCACCGTCCAACAAGCCTACGATGGAATTACTCACGCACGGCAGTGAGCATCATGAAATTGGTGATGGAGGAAGGTTGATGATGACGACGGTGATGGATTCCCCTCTCCGGAGCCCCGAACAGACTCCAGATCAGCCCTCCCGAGAGAGTTTAGGGCTTGGTGGCGGCTCCGTATCGTAAAACTCGATGAATCCTTCTCTCTGATTTTTTTCTCACTGAACGTGAATATATGGAGTTGGAGTTGAGTTCGGTGGAGCTCCAGGGGGGCCACGAAGTAGGGAGGTGCGCCCTAGGGGGGCACCCCCACCCTCGTGGACAGGGTGTGGCCCCCCTGGTGCTGATTCTTTCACCAATATTTTTATTAAATCCAAAAAGTTGCTCCATGGATTTTCAGGTCATTCCGAGAACTTTTATTTCTGCACAAAAATAACACCATGGCAGTTCTGCTGAAAACAGCGTCAGTCTGGGTTAGTTCCATTCAAATCATGCAAGTTAGTGTCCAAAACAAGGGCAAAAGTGTTTGGAAAAGTAGATACGATGGAGACATATCAACTCCCCCAAGCTTAAACCTTTGCTTGTCCTCAAGCAATTCAGTTGACAAACTGAAAGTGATAAAGAAAAACTTTTACAAACTCTGTTTGCTCTTGTTTTTGTAAATATTTAAAGCCAGCATTCAGGTTTTCAGCAAAGATTACGAACTAACCATATTCACAATAACACTTAGGTCTCATGTTTACTCATATCAATGGCATAATCAACTAGCGAGCAAAAATAATAAATCTCGGATGACAACACTTTCTCAAAACAATCATAATATGATATAACAAGATGGTATCTCGCTAGCCCTTTCTAAGACCGCAAAACATAAATGCAGAGCACCTCTGAAGATCAAGGACTGACTAAACATTGTAATTCATGGTAAAAGAGATCCAGTCATAGTAATGCTCAATATAAATTAATAGTAATGGATGCAAATGACAGCGGTGCTCTCCAACTGGTGCTTTTTAATAAGAGGATGATGACTCAACATAAAAGTAAATAGATAGACCCTTCGCAGAGGGAAGCAGGGATTTGTAGAGGTGCCAGAGCTAGCTTTTCAAATAGCGATAAATAATATTTTGAGCGGCATACTTTCATTGTCAACATAACAACCAAGAGATCTCGATATCTTCCATGCTACACACATTACATGCGGTTCCCATACAGAATGGTAAAGTTTATACTCCCCCACCACCAACAAGCATCAATCCATGGCTTTCCCGAAACAACGGGTGCCTCCAACTAGCAACAATCCTGGGGGAGTTTTGTCTGCATTTATTTTGATTTGAGCATGGGACTGGGCATCCCGGTTACCAGCCATTTTCTGGTGAGTGAGGAGCGGAGTCCACTCCTCTTGAGAATAACCCGCCTAACATGGAAGATAGAGACAACCCTAATTGATACATGAGTTGTTCGAGCATACAAAACAGAATTTCATTTGAAGGTTTGGAGTTTGGCACATACAAATTTACTTGGAACGGCAGGTAGATACCGCATATAGGAAGGTATGGTGGACTCATATGGCATGACTTTGGGGTTTATGGATTTGGATGCACAAGTAGTATTCCCGCTTAGTACAAGTGAAGGCTAGAAAGAGACTGGGAAGCGACCAACTAGAGAGCGACAACAGTCATGAACACACATTAAAATTAATAGACATTGAGTGCAAGCATGAGTAGGATATAATCCACCATGAACATAAATATCGTGAAGGCTATGTTGATTTTGTTTCAACTACATGCGTGAACATGTGCCAAGTCAAGTCACTTGAATCATTCAAAGGAGGATACCACCCTATCATACCACATCACAACCATTTTTAATAGCATGTTGTCACGCAAGGTAAACGATTATAAACTCCTAGCTAATTAAGAATGGCATAAGCAACTATAATATCTAATTGTCATTGCAAACATGTTTATTCATAATAGGCTGAATCAAGAACGATGAACTAATCATATTTAGAAAAACAAGATAGGTGGAGTTCATACCAGCTTCTCTCATCTCAATCAGTCCATCATATATCGTCATTATTACCTTTCACTTGCACGACCAAACGGTGTGTATAATAATAATAGTGCACGTGCATTGGACTAAGCTGGAATCTGCAAGCATTCAATTCAAGGGAGAAGACAAGGTAATATGGGCTCTTGGTTAAAACAACAATAATGCATATGAGAGCCACTCAACATTTTCATCATGGTCTTCTCCTCTCGACCCCCAAAGAAATAAAACTATTTACACGGGAAAGCTCCCAACAAGCAAAAGAAGAACGAGAAATCTTTTTGGGTTTTCTTTTAATTACTACTACTACAGGCATGGAAAGTAAACTAGCTAAAAGCTATAGCTAATTTTTTGGTTTTTTCTTAAGGTTATTCAAACACACAAGAAGAAAGCAAGAAAAGGAAAATAAACTAGCATGGATAGTACAATGAAAAAGTATGAGCACCGACAACTAGAATGAGTGTGTGAACATGAATGTAATGTCGGTGAGAAATACGTACTCCCCCAAGCTTAGGCTTTTGGCCTAAGTTGGTCTATCCCCATGGATTAAAGTTGTAGTTGGGGTCGTACTGAGATGCAGCAGCTACTGCCTCACGAGCTGCAGCTTGGAGGCGGGCTGCCTCCGTCCTCCTCTCGTACTCGTTCGCCTCCTCCCTGGTTATAATATATCTCCTTTTTGACTAAAAGTCAAAGAAACGAGGAGAGAGGAGAGCAATATGGATAGTGCGACGTCTGTCAAAGATTTGTCGGTATTGGAGGAACTGTTCATTCCTCTCTAGAAACTGATGGCTAACCATGGCATTATAATCTAGATAAGCAGGAGGCAACTCCCTATCATTTTCATGTATGGGTATCTCAAGAAAATTAGCCACACAGGTTGCATAAATTCCCCCAAACAAGTCTCCCATTAAACTATTATTATGCAACCTACGTGCAATAATGGCTCCCAAGTTATATTGTTTATCTCCAAGCACAACACTCTTGATAACACTAAGATCTGGAACACACATGTGACATGCCTCGTCCTTGCCATTTATGCATCTACCTATAAAGAGAGCAAAATAATGTATAGCAGGAAAATGAATGCTCCCTATGGTAGCTTGTGTTATTTCTCTAGATTCCCCACAGTGATACTAGCAAGAAAATCTTTAAATTCATATTTGCGAGGTTCACTAGCACTACCCCATTGCGGGAGTTCACAAGCAGTATTAAAATCTTCTAAGTCAATGGTATAAGATTTATTATAAAGATCAAATAGGACATTGTGAGAATTGCATGAAGATGTAAATTTAAACCTCCTTACAAAAGAATCAGTTAAGTGGTAATATTGAGGGCACTTATCTAGCATGAAGTCCTCAAGATCAGCATTACGCACATATGCATCAAATTCATCCTTGATGCCTGCTTGGACCATAAACTCCTCTGACGGCCATTCACAAGTCCGCACTTGAGCTTCCCTTGGTAGTTCCTCATCCTGCTCGTGTATTGCGGGCCTGGGTCCTTGCTTCCTTGAAGAACCACATTGGTACATTTTCCTAAGCATATTTCTTCCTCTGAAAAAATTCTGAAATTTTTAGTAACTCAAAATAAAAGTGAACCAAACTCAACAAAATTGATAGCAACTACTCCCACAAGTGCCTAGAGACTATATCATGCATTTGAACTACTTGGGACCAAATAAATTTAACATACAAGCTCAAGTACAGGGTCACCTTAGCAGCAAAAAATTTCAATGAATAAAGCACTAGAACAAAAACTAATTGGACCATTGGAGGAGTCACATACCAAAGAACAATCCCCCAAAGCAGTTTTGTGAGTGGAGCTTTGAGCAAGGAGATCCAAAATGGCAGCAAGATGAGCTAGAACTCATGCTTGAGCTGGTTGGTGATTTTTTTGGGAGGAAGAAGAAGTGTGTGGGTGCAGGAATAAGTGGAGGGGGCCCACCGGGGGCCCACGATGAAGGGGGCGCGCCCCAGGGGGGTAGGCGCGCCCTGGACCCTCTTGGCCAGGTGCTTGCCCCCCTGCTGTGTTCTCTGTGCCAAATATTCTCAAATATTCTAGAAAAAAAATCATATTTCATTTTCAGGGCATTTGGAGAACTTTATTTTCAAGGTATTTTTTATTGCATGGATAAATCAGAAAACAGACAGAAAATACTATTTTTGCTTTATTTAATCTAAATAACAGAAAGTAAAAGGAGGATACAGAGAGTTGTGCTTTCTAACTTCATCCATCTCATGCTCATCAAAAGGAATCCACTAACAAGGTTGATCAAGTCTTGTTAACAAACTCATTCGAATAACATGGAACCAGAGAAATTTTGAATAACACTAGGTTGCCTCAACAGGGATATGTACATCCCCAATAATAAGAATATCATATTTCTTCTTGACAGTAGGAAGAGGAAATTCAAAACCTCCAATAATAATCGATGGAATTTTTCCAATAGAATTGGTACTGTGAACTTGAGGTTGTTTCCTCGGAAAGTGTACCGTATGCTCATTACCATTAACATGAAAAGTGGCATTGCCTTTGTTGCAATCAATAACAGCCCCTGCAGTTTTCAAAAAGGGTCTACCAAGGATAATCGACATGCTATCGTCCTCGGGAATATCAAGAATAACAAAGTCCGTTAAAATAGTAACGTTTGCAACCACAACATGCACACCCTCACAAATATCGACAGGTATAGCAGTCGATTTATCGACCATTTGCAAAGATATTCCAGTATGTGCCAACTTATTCAATTCAAGTCTACGATATAAAGAGAGAGGCATAACACTAACACCGGCTCCAAGGTCACATAAAGCAGTTTTAACATAGTTTCTTTTAATGGAGCATGGTATAGTTGGTACTCCTGGATCACCAAGTTTCTTTGGTATTCCACCCTTAAAAGTATAATTAGCAAGCATGGTGGAAATTTCAGCTTCCGGTATCTTTTATTTTTAACAATATCTTTCATGTACTTAGCAAAAGGATTCATTTTAAGCATATCAGTCAAACGCATACGCAAAAATATAGGTCTAATCATTTCAGCAAAGCGCTCAAAATCCTCATCATCTTTTTTCTTGGATGGTTTGGGAGGAAAAGGCATGGGTTTCTAAACCCATGGTTCTCTTTCTTTACCGTGCTTCCTAGCAATGAAGTCTCTCTTATCATAACGTTGATTCTTTGATTGCGGGTTATCAAGATCAACTGCAGGTTCAACCTCTACATCATTATTATTGCTAGGTTGAGCATCAACATGAACATCATCATTGACATTATCACTAGGTTCATGTTCATCACCAGATTGTGTTTCAGCATCAGAAATAGAAATATCATTGGGATTCTCAGGTGTGTCTACAACAAGTTCACTAGAAGCATGCAAAGTCCTATCATTTTTCTTTTTCTTCTTTTTAGAAGGACTAGGTGCATCAAACATTATTTCTCTGGGAATCTTGCTCAATTCTCTTAGGGTGGCCCTCAGGATATAGAGGTTCCTGAGTCATTTTACCCCCTCTAGTCATAACTCTAACAGCATTATCATTTCTATTATCGTTTAATGCATTGAGCAAATCATTTTGAGCCTTAAGCACTTGTTCTACTTGAGTGGTAACCATAGAAGCATGTTTACTAATAAGTTTAAGTTCACCCTTAACTCTAGACATATAATCACTCAAGTGTCCAATAATATAAGCATTACTTTTCAATTGTCTACCAACATAAGCATTGAAGTTTTCTTGTCTAGCCATAAAGTCATCAAACTCATCGAAGCATTGGCTAGAAAACTTAGTAGACGGGATTTCAACTTTATCATATCTATAGAGAGAATTTACCTTTACTACCTGTGTCGGGTTATCAAGACCATGTATTTCTTCAATAGGTGGTATATTAAGGCCATGTATTTCTTCAACAGGAGGTAAATTCTTAACATTTTTAGCTTTAATACCTTTTTCTTTCATAGATTTCTTTTGCCTCTTGCATATCTTCAGGACTGAGAAATAGAACACCCCTTTTCTTTGAAGTTGGCTTAGGAGTTGGTTCGGGAAGTGTCCAATTGTTTTCATTAGTCAACATATTATTCAATAACATTTCAGCTTGATCAACAGTTCTTTCCCTGAAAACACAACCAGCACAACTATCCAGGTGGTCTCTGGAAGCATCGGTTAGTCCATTATAAAAGATATCAAGTATTTAATTTTTCTTGAGAGGATGATCAGGCAAAGCATTAAGTAATCGGAGAAGCCTCCCCCAAGCTTGTGGGAGACTCTCTTCTTCAATTTGCACAAAATTATATATTTCCCTTAAAGAAGCTTGTTTCTTATGAGCGGGGAAATATTTAGCAGAGAAGTAATAAATCATATCCTGGGGACTACCCACACAACCAGGATCAAGAGAATTAAACCATGTTTTAGCATCACCCTTTAATGAGAATGGAAATAGCTTAAGGATATAGTAGTAACGAGTTTTCTCGTCATTAGTGAATAGGGTGGCTATATCATTCAATTTAGTAAGATGTGCCCCAACAGTTTCAGATTCATAGCCATAAAAAGGATCGGATTCAACCAAAGTAATTATCTCATGATTGACAGAGAATTCATAATCCTTATCAGTAACATAGATAGGTGAAGTAGCAAAAGCAGGGTCATATTTAATTTTAGCATTCAGAGACTTTTCTTTCAGCTTAGCTAATAATTTCTTAAGATCAGATCTATCATTGCAAGCAAGAAAACCTCTAGCAGTTTCTTCATCCATAACATAGTCCTCAGGCACAATAGGTAATACATATCTAGGGGGAGAATCTTCATCATCACTTTCATCAATATTATCAGTTTCAATAGTTTAATTCTCTCTAGCCCTTGCAAGTTGTTCATCAAGAAATTCACCTAATGGCACAGTAGTATCAAGCATAGAAGTAGTTTCATCATAGGTAGCATGCATAGCAGAAGTGGCAACATCAATAACATCCAACATATAAGAATTAATAGCAGAAGCAGGTTTAGGTGTCGCAAGTTTACTCAAAACAGAAGGTGAATCAAGTGCAGAGCTATATGGCAGTTCCTTACCTCCCCTCATAGTTGAGGGGAAAATCTTAGTTCTTTCGTCTTTCAAGTTCCTCATAGTGACCAGCAGATATAAATCCCAAGTGACTCAAAGAATAGAGCTATGCTCCCTGGCAACGGCGCCAGAAAATAGTCTTGATAACCCACAAGTATAGGGGATCGCAACAGTTTTCGAGGGTAGAGTATTCAACCCAATTTTATTGATTCGACACAAGGGGAGCCAAAGAATATTCTCAAGTATTAGCTGTTGAGTTGTCAATTCAACCACACCTGGATAACTTAACATCTGCAGCAAAGTATTTAGTAACAAACTAGTATGGAAGTAACGGTAACAGTAGCAAATGTAACAGTAGTAGTTTTGTAGTAATTGTAATAGTAGCAACGGTAAAGTAACTAAGCAAAGAGAAATATGTGAAAAGCTCGTAGGCATTGGATCAGTGATGGATAATTATGTCAGATGAGATTTCTCATGTAATAGTTATAACATTGGGTGACACAGAACTAGCTCCAGTTCATCAATGTAATGTAGGCATGTATTCCGAATATAGTCAAACATGCTTATGGAAAAGAACTTGCATGAGATATTTTGTCCTACCCTCCCGTGGTAGTGGGGATATTAAGGCCTCCTTTTAATAGAGTACCGAACCAAAGCATTAACACTTAGTGAATACATGAACTCCTCAAACTACAGTCATCACCGGTAAGTATCCCGATTATTGTCACTTCGGGGTTAACGGATCATAACACATAATAGGTGACTATAGACTTGCAAGAAAGGATCAAAAACTCACATATATTCATGAAAACATAATAGGTTCAGATCTGAAATCATGGCACTCGGGCCCTAGTGACAAGCATTAAGCATAGCGAAGTCATAGCAACATCAATCTCAGAACATAGTGGATACTAGGGATCAAACCCTAACAAAACTTACTCGATTAAATGGTAAATCTCATCCAAACCATCACTGTCCTGCAAGCCTGCGATGGAACTACTCACGCACGGCGGTGAGCATCATGAAATTGGTGATGGAGGAAGGTTGATGAGGATGACAGAGACGGATTCCCCTCTCCGGAGCCCCGAACGGACTCCAGATCAGCCCTCCCGAGAGAGATTAGGGCTTGGCTGCGGCCCCGTTTCGTAAAACGCGATGAATTGTTCTCTCTGATTTTTTTTCTCACCGAACGTGAATATATGGAGTTGGAGTTGAGGTCGGTGGAGCTCCAGGGGGCCCACGAGGCAGGGAGACACGCCCTAGGGGGGCACCCTCGTGGACAGGGTGTGGACCCCCTGGTGCTGATTCTTTCGCCGATATTTTTTATTAAATCCAAAAAGTTGCTCTGTGGATTTTCAGGTCATTCCGAGAACTTTTATTTCTACACAAAAATAACACCATGGCAGTTCTGGTGAAAACAGCGTCAATCCGGGTTAGTTCCATTCAAATCATGCAAGTTAGAGTCCAAAACAAGGGAAAAAGTGTTTGGAAAAATAGATACGACGGAGACGTATCAGCCTTGTCTGCTTGCTTGTTTGCCGTGGATGCTTTGTTGGCGAGCTAGGATAAATGTTCCAGCCAGAGTCCCTGCGGAGTGGAGTCCATCACTGTCGTTGTGTTCCGCTGCTAGATGTTATTCTACTACTTCGAGTTGTTCTGTTGCTAGCATAGCTACCTTCACATGTGTAGTGTCGCCGTGCCAAGATATTCCATTGTAATACTCGAACCTTTGTACCCCGAGTATTTGTAATAAAAAGTTGATTTGTTATATGCCAAGCAGTGTTGTATTCTAGAAGACTTGATCTCTGGGCTGGAATACAGGGTGTTCCGGTCTCCCTGAGTCGGGGTGCCACATGGCTTGGTATCAGAGCAGGTTTGTCTGTAGAGCGTCCTAGTCTGCGTGAACGTTAGAAAATAGTAGTATGGGGTTTGTCTTTGCCTACGGCATTTGGTTGTTGCATTTGTTTGCCGCATAGCATGCATATAGACTTATTTGGTCGCTAACGGTCTATCTTTTGCGTGTAGGTGGTTTCGATCCAGTACCTGCACCCTCCTCCTTTGCATCCCGCTTTTCCGTGTTCAGCATCGTCTCTGTCCCACCAGAGTGATGCCATGGTACCGAGTGTTCCAGACACCATTTGCAGGAGTTATGCTCAGGTATCGCGTCAATATCTTTCCGCCATCCACCCTTACCATTTCGGTGATATACTTGTCTCTATCCCGTGCCCTTTAACTCGCCACTTTGGTAACCCTTACTGATCTTTGTTATCAGAAAAGAGCAATGCCAGCAAGCCCAGTTTTCCACCAC
The DNA here is from genome assembly GCA_021437245.1 of Aegilops speltoides. NCBI lineage: Eukaryota > Viridiplantae > Streptophyta > Magnoliopsida > Poales > Poaceae > Aegilops > Aegilops speltoides. The sequence goes on from CM038141.1 coordinate 319,740,933, forward strand.
TATCCTACCATGTCATCCTATTCTTTGGACGTGTACGGTTTCCCTTCCGTCCACTTGATGACGATTTGGTCATGACCTCCGTGTTTTGCCACATGATCACCAAGTCCGTCCTCACCTCCGTATTCGTCCAGCTGCAACCGGTGTTAAGCCAGCGCTTAGTGTATCCTTGGTTACACCAACTCATTCCACACGTGGATTCACTTTCGTGCACACCGGCCATACCAGAATTTCCGCAAGATTTTTGCGCTTAAGTATGCATGCATATTATTAATGTGAGTAGCAGTAATATGTGATGTTGCTTGAATATATTTGTATGCATTGTATGTTGTGTGCTTTCTTGCAATCGACCGTTTCTCGTGCTTCTTGGTTTGAATTTCGATGTTACATCATTTTCCCCTTATGGAAGTTGCTCATGAACCGACACCGGACCAGAAAAATCAATGAGAAGTGTATATACACTAGGAAGATCAGTTAAACATAATGAGATTGTTAGCTGACAACATCGTATTGCAGACATCCGGTTTGAATACAAATTATATTCTACTCAGACTTTCAGCATCAGGTACCCGTCAAAGAGGCATTTTCACTACAACAATTATTAACCTAGCAGGAGAACAAAGTTTGGTACGAGGCCAGCCGAACATTTCAAGTCAAAAGTATGGTTTGATTCTGCTACGCGTAAGATTTGAAACATGCTACACCCGGAAGGCAATCCAAATATGCGATGAATTCATCAAGAAGGACATTCAGGCAATACAAGTAATCAACAGCCAGAGTGTCCAGAATATATATATATATATATATATATATGGAATTCCGTTCACAAAGAAAAGTAAACCAGCGAAGCGTACCAGACAAGAATCCTACATACGGTACCGAGCCTAACAAGGCACTAAGGGGGGAACCTTCTGAGATATGGTACCCAGTCTTCTTCAGCAAGCTGTCTGATTAAAAGCTTTGAGCGCAAGCCATCCAGTCTTCCTCAACAGGATACACTCGATGGCTTCCAACGCAAGCTGCTCAATCTTCTTCAGTACGACACTGATGCAAGGTATTAAAAAATGAGTTGTCAACATATGATAGTACATATCAAGAGTCAGGTCTGCAATAGTTGGTTCAGAAAGAAGAATCAGTCAGGACAAAAGTCCGCCTTGAGAATTAGATGTTTATACATACGGTGAGCATGCTGCCAAGTTCATGCGAGTCACTCGTACAAGTAAGAATTCAAGCTAAGCATCCGACAACCTCATTGGCTATGCAAGAGAAGGAAAACCAGTGGGTGATGCAAGAATCGATAAGTCTTGAAGAAAGACAACGTTGAAATCCCCATCTTAGCAGTGGTTATTGAGGTCAGCCTCATCACAACCGACAAGTGATATTATTAACCTTATCGTCGTCCTGTATAATTAAGGACAACAATGAGATCCGTGCAAGCACACGTGAACCTGGCAAATATCCTGAGACTCGAGACATGCACAATGCCAAGGTATGATTGCCGAAATATTGCATATGACAGCACCCAGGGTCGCAAAAATAATCAAGGGCATATAAGGCCACGATCTTTCAGCTAAGGATTCAGACAAAGAAAATAATAATGAAGTAGCAAGACCGACAATACACGTATGCTGATTATTGTGTGGACAACGTGGTATGGACGCGTAAGACAATATTATTCCCTATCGAACACCATGAAGCTATGCCCAAGGGGTCTATTCCATTATGGCAAGGACCTCATAACAAGGCAACCCACTCAGTCAACAGAATCTGCTCATAACTAGCAGTATTAAATATCCAAGTATGTCATATTTGACCCAAGGACATCTCAACAAATTGACTTCAGTAACCATGCTAAAGCATCGCACAGCCTACTATCCACATGGGGATAGAAGAAGTAGTCATAATGTTATACAACAAGCCTCACGCACGTGCTCTCACATATGGGAATCAGTTGAAAGAATAGCATGCCATGTACATGATTCTTTTGCCAAAACACCGATAGTCAAGTCTGTGAATATTATCATCACAAGGTGATACACATTTATGTCAATCCCGACAAGCGACAGTAAAATATTTGGTACGGATTGGATACTCCAGACAGTGAAGCCAATACAAATGATCCAGACATTCCTGCGAGTCGTCAGAATCCATCTGGAGAACAGGTATGATTCACATCACTATTTTGAACCCGAAGAGTACGCATATATTCAAGCCACCCAATACCTGGGTGGAAGATATTCCTTGTTTCCTGAAAAGATGTGGAAATATTGTCCGTACTTGATAACGGAGTAACACCTTCCTCGAGAACCAATATGGAGAACAACACGTATGTCAGTTATGATAACCTTTCAGATCTCAGCAAAGTCAGCAGATATGAAAGAAATTTGAGCCAGTGCAAACATGAACATATGAGGTAAGTCCTGCCAGAATGTCCGATATGGTGAAGCAAACCACCCGAGATCAAGGCAGTCAGGGAGATAAAATTCAGTGGGAACATAATATAAGGGAAAAGGGAAACCCGAGTTGGAAACAGTTTCCTTGAGTTGGAATATTCACTTGTTCCCTAAGCAACCAAATCTCGAGGACGAGATTTCTTTAAGGGGGGAAGGTTTGTGACACCCTGGATTTTGGCCTTTTCTTTTTCCTTGGATTATTATTTTGATTTGTTTTTCTGTGGCTATTGATGACCCACAAGTATAGGGGATCTATCGTAGTCCTTTTGATAAGTAAGAGTGTCGCACCCAATGAGGAGCAGAAGGAAATGACAAGCAGTTTTCAGTAAGGGTTTCTCTGCAAGCACTGAAATTGTAGGTAACAGATAGTTTTGTGATAAGATAAATTGTAACAAGTAACAAGCAATGAAAGTAAATAAAGTGCAGCAAGATGGCCCAATCATTTTTGTAGCAAAGGACAAGCATGGACAATTTCTTATAATGAGAAAAGAGCTCCCGAGGACACATGGGAATTATCCTCAAGCTAGTTTTCATCACGTTCATATGATTCACGTTCGGTACTTTGATAATTTGATATGTGGGTGGACCAGTGCTTGGGTATTGCCCTTACTTGGACAAGCATCCCACTTATAATTAACCCCTATTGCAAGCATCCGCAACTACAAAAGAAGTATTAAGGTAAACCTAACCACAACATTAGACATATGGATCCAAATCAGCCCCTTACGAAGCAAAGCATAAACTAGGGTTTAAGCTTCTGTCTCTCTAGCAACCCATCATCTACTTATTACTTCCCAATGCCTTCCTCTAGGCCCAAATAATGGCGAAGTGTCATGTACTCGACGTTCACATAACACCACTAGAGGAAAGACAACATACATCTCATCAAAATATCGAACGAATACCAAATTCACATGACTACTAATAGCAAGACTTCACCCATGTAACGACCAGACCTCGAACAGTCTAATCCATGTGCATCAGTGTCATCCCTGGATCAGTAATGCTGACATGCACAGTACTTGAATGATTTATAACAGAGTAGCAATCACACACTTATTACATTGAATGTCTCCAAAGAGAACTTGTTACCAATAAATATGGCTTAAGGCCATCTAATAACGATAACAGCGGAAGGCTTGGAAGATAAGTGAGTCCATCAACTCCAACAACATCACTAAGTATAGAACCACGATCCTAAGGCATCTTAATCGTCGTCTGAAATGTCTGCAACATGAATGTTGCAGCCCGAAAACGGGTCAGCACATGGAATATGCTGGCAATGTAACACTTAGAGAGTAATGAAAGAGTAAAGCTATACTACATGCATATATGGCTTGGTGGAAAGCTCTATGGTTACATTTTTTGCATAAAGTAAATTTATTTAACTATCATGGTGGTTGCTAAACATTGAGAATGGTTGACAGCATTCTCAATCCCAATTAAGTAACATCATCATTAAAACCCAACAATATTAATTAAAGTAACATGATGAGATCCACATGATAATCCAAGTACTAGATACTCAAGATGTCCATAACCGGGGACATGGCTAACCATGATTAGTTTATACACTCTGCAGAGGTTTGCCCACTTTTCCTCACAAGACTCGATCTCCTCCGTTGGAATTCTCGCACTACATGATGTTTGAGAAACAGATGACCGAGACATAGTCTTTCAGAAGCACTAGCACCTTACGATCGGGTAGACAGTACCAACCTACATTCCCCTACATCTGCTAGTCTACCACTGTAAGAGTTCGCACGACTTAATCAACTATGCTAGAGCCCATAGTAGCTTGTGGCTGCACACGGAAGTTTCTAGCATGAATAATCTCATGATCCCTTTGGGCCTGGGTGGCGGTCCATAAAGAAAAACAACATGCAATCCTGGAATACCCAGGTACCTCAATCCACCCAGATGTGTATTAAAGTTGCCACCTTAAATAAACCATTAAATTAACAATCTCACATCTGTCATGGATACACTCACCCAATCCACGTCTACTAGCATAGCATGGCATAATAAGCAAACGTGGAAGTAACTCCCAAGGGTTTGATAATAAAACAGGTGATAGGTACTACCTCATCTACTTCCCAAAACCCACATATTAATCAGATCCTAATCATGCAATTGTTTGAGGGTTGATCTAATGCAATAAAACTGGGTAGTAAAGAGATATGATCAAAGTGTTATTTGCCTTGCTGATGATCCGCGAAACCTAGGGATTCGAAGTAGCAAGCGACGCAATCCGGGTACTCTATCGCAAGCAAACAAACAACCAAGCATACAATAAGTACTCATCTAATGCACAGATAAAACTCATATAAGATATCTAACCAGAAAGTTCAACTTAAGAACTCCGGTTTGCAAAAAGAATCAAATCAAACGAAGCAACGAAAATCAAACGGTGAAAGAAACAAGCTTCGTTTACTAATCTTGATCTAAGTCAAATTTTACAGTAGCAAAAACTTGTTTGAGTAGATTATTCGGAAAGAGGGTTTTGAGATGAAACTCTAGGCGCTTGAATTGCCTGATTCCGAGAAATGAGCGAAAAGTTATACTAAAACAAAAATCGGATCAGAAATCGCGATCAGAAAAATCGCGGAATAAATCCGAGAAAAAGAAAACGACGAACAGATTAACGAACGAACGTTCGTTATCTGGATCTAAACGATGAACGCGTTCGTTAAAACGAACGAACACTCACTAATTAACCTAAACCAGAAAAAACCGATCTAATAAAAAACAAATCTAAAAAAACCGATGAAAAACCGAAGGTAAAACCGAACGGTTTTTCTAAAAAATGACGGCAGCGGCCGGATCAACCTCGGGGTGCGGGTCGGCAGCAGCGGCGGCTCGGCGAGGCTGCAGTGGTCGGCGGCAACGGCGGCGGGTCCGGCGAGGGCGACGGCGACGGCGACGACAAGCAAGCAGTGGCGACGGCAATGGCGGCGGCGCGGCTAGGGTTAGGGTTTGGGCGGCAGCGGTGGTTTAGGCTGGGGGTCGGCCCAGGGCGCGGCTTATAAAGACCCAGCCAGGTGGAGTCCTGGCCGGTTACGGCCTGTAGTCGGTTCGGATTTTTTTTATAAATAATTATCGCGCAGAAAATCAAACGAAAGAAATATTAAACGGACTCCAAAAATCCCGAAATAAATTTTCCCCGGCTTCTAAAATCAAGCCGGTTTAGATGAGCATTTTTTTGGGGGCCTAAATGCAATTTTGAAAAACACGCATTTTTCTGAATTCAAATAAAATAGCGAGGAAATCCAAAATAAAATCTTATTTGTTTTTTTATTAAATCCTCAATATTTCTTTATTTTGGGAAAGTCATTTTATTCCCTCTCTCATATTTATATAATTGAAATAATTAAAGATAAAATAAATAAAATCAAATGATCCTACTTTCAAAATTTGAGAAAACTCAAATATGAAAATATCGAAATCCCCAACTCTCTCCGTGGGTCCTTGAGTTGCGTAAAATTTCTAGGATCTAGGCAAAATGCAATAAATATGATATGCAGTAATGATCTATTTGTATAACATTCCAAATTGAAAATTTGGGATGTTACAAACCTACCCCCCTTAAGATGAATCTCACCCTCAAGATTCGGTTGGCTAGAAAATAGGTGAGGGTGGTCCTTCAGCAAATCTTCTTCTCTCTCCCAGGTGGCTTCATCCTTGGTGTGGTGGCTCCACTGAACTTTGCAAAACTTGATAACTTTGCTACGGGTGACTCAGCTGGCATACTCAAGAATCTTAACGGGTTTCTCCTCATAGGTCAAATCGTTGTCCAACTGAATCACCTCTAGCGGCACGGTATCTCTCAGTGGTATATCAGCCATCTCTACGTGGCACTTCTTCAACTGGGAAACGTGGAACACATCATCAACTCCAGACAATCCGTCAGGCAATTCCAACTTGTAAGCAACTTCTCCCATACGTTCCAAAACTGTGTACGGTCCCACAAAACATGGTGCTAACTTTCCCTTGATTCCAAAACGCTTAACTCCTCGAAGTGGGGATACACAAAGATAGGCTCTATCTCCGACTTCATAAACGGTCTCCTTGCATTTTGAATTGGCATAGCTTTTCTGCCTGGACTGGGCTACCTTGAGCCTGTCGCGAATCAACTTCATTTTCTGTTCATACTCCTTAATCAAATCTGGTCCAAACAACTGGCGGTCTCCAACTTCATCCCAAGACAACGGGGTTCTGCACCTCCTTCCATATAAGGCTTCGAAAGGGGCCATCTTCAAGCTGGATTGGTAACTGTTGTTGTAAGAGAATTCTGCATATGGCAAATTGTCGTCCCAACTAGATCTGTAATCTAGCGCACAAGCTCTCAGCATATCCTCCAAAATCTGATTGACTCTCTTGGTCTGTCCATCTGTCTGCGGATGAAAAGCTATACTAAACTCTAGCCTGGTACCCAAAGTTTCATGCAACTGATTCCAGAACTTTGAGGTAAACTGGGTTCCTCTATCTGGTACAATGCTCCTGGGAACTCCATGCAGACATACGATCCTGGTCATGTATATCTTGGCCAACTTAGCACTGGTGTAAGTGGTCTTTACTGGAATGAAATGTGATACCTTCGTCAAACGATCGACTACAACCCAAATCGAGTCATAGCCTAAACGAGTCCTGGGCAATCCCGTGATAAAATCCATGCCTAGCTTATCCCACTTCCATTCGGGTATTGGCAATGGCTGTAACAATCCTGCTGGCTTCGGATGCTCTGCCTTTACTCTCTGACATACATCACAAACTGCTATATACTCCGCAATATCCTTCTTCATTCCGGTCCACCAGAAAGTATCCTTCAAATCCAAATACATCTTGGTATTTCCTGGGTGAATCGAATACGGCGAATCATGGGCCTCTTGAAAAATCAACTTCCTGGTCTCCGGGTCATTAGGCACATAAACACAGTCTTCAAACCATAAGGTATCGTGCTCATCCTCACGAAATCCCTTAGCTTTTCCTTTGCTCATCTTCTCCTTTATCTCAGCAATTTCCTTGTCGGTCTTCTGAGCTTCTCTGATCTTATCCATCAAGGTCGACTGAATTACCAATGCTGCTACATAGCCTCTCGGAACTATCTCCAAACATAGTTCGCAAAGGTCCTCGGCTAACTCCTTTAGCAACCCTGCGGTCATGAGTGTATTGACATGGCTCTTACGGCTCAACGCGTCGGCTACTACGTTAGCCTTCCCGGGGTGATACTGCAATCTCATATCATAATCCTTGATGAACTCCAACCATCTCCTCTGCCTGAGATTCAACTCCTTCTGCGTGAAAATGTACTTCAAACTCTTGTGATCCGTGTACACCTCACAATGATTTCCGATAAGAAAATGTCTCCAAGTCTTCAACACATGCACTACGGCTGCTAACTCCAAATCATGTGTGGCATAATTCAACTCATGAGGTTTAAGCTGTCGTGAAGCATACAAAACAACTCTCCCTCCTGCATAAGCACTGCTCCAAGTCCTCAACGTGAAGCATCGCAATACACGTCGTAATCCTTACTCTGATCTGGCAGAATCAATACTGGCAAGGTAACTAGACGTTCCTTCAATTCTTGGAAACTAGCCTCACATTCCTCAGTCCAATTGAACTTGGTATCCTTCTTCAACAACTCCGTATGGGCTTTGCAATCTTCGAAAAAAATTCATTGAATCTCCGGTAGTATCCTGCCAGTCCAAAAAAACTTCTGATCTCTCCAACTGTCATTGGTGCTACCCAATTTGTCACGGTGACAACCTGGGGTCTACTGCTATTCCTTCTCCGGATATAACATGTCTGAGGAATCCAACTTCCTTCAACCAAAACTCACATTTGCTGAACTTGGCATATAACTTATATTCTCTGAGCTTCTCCAATACCAAACGCAAGTGCTCCTTATGCTCCTCTTCGTTCTTCGAGTAAACCAAGATATCATCAATGAAAACCATGACTAACTTATCCAAAAATTCCATAAATACTTTGTTCATCATGTTCATGAAATAGGCAGGTGCGTTAGTCAGACCAAATGACATAACGGTATACTCGTACAGCCCATACTTGGTGGTAAAAGCTGTCTTAGGTATATCCTGCTCTCACATCTTCAACTGATGGTATCCTAATCGCAAATTGATGTTGGAAAATACCTTTGCTCCTTGCAATCGGTTAAACAGATCATTGATCATCAGCAGGGGGTACTTGTTCTTGATTGTTACTGCATTCAATCCTCGATAATCAACAACCATCCTCAATGGTCCATCCTTCTTCTCCACTAGAAGTACTGGCGATCCCCAAGGCAAAGAACTTGGGTGAATGTAGCCTTTATCTAGTAACTCCTTAATCTGACTCTTAATCTCCTCCAAATCTTTTGCTGGCATCCTGTATGGTCTCTTGGATATTGGCCCTGTGCCTGGCAAAATCTCAATCAAAAACTCGATGTCTCTATCCGGTGGCATGCCTGGCAACTCTTCGGGAAATACATCAGGAAAATCCTTCACTACTGGTACTTCCTCCTGCACAACTCCCGATAAGGAATTTACGTGCATCTTCTTCGGCTCATGCCTGGATACATACTTGATCCTCTTTCGTTCTGGCGTTGTAAGCAAAATTGTCTTACTGGCGCATTCAATGTTCCCTCCATACTTCGATAACCAATCCATGCCTAATATCACATCCAATCCTTGTGATTCCAATACTATTAATTAGGTCCGAGGGAAACACGTAGTTACCAATCCTTAATGGTAACCGATCACACCATAGTCTAGCCATGTATTCTGCTCTAGGCGAAGTTACTAACATGGGTGACCTAAGGGCTTGGGTTGGCAGGTTGTATTTATCCACAAATCCCCTTGATATGTATGAATGTGATGCACCAATATCAAAAAGTACGAGTGCAGTAAATGACTTAACCAAAAACTTACCTATTACTGCATCGGGCTGGGCTTCAACCTCCTCCACGCTAACGTGGTTCACCTGTCCTCTACTGAAAGGGTTTGGCTTCTTCCCAGAGCTTCCATTGCCATTTCCATTCTGGCCTTCAGGACATTCATTGGCGTAATGTCCGGTTTTTTGGCACTTAAAGCAAGTGACTTGACTCAGACCTCTCTTTGCTGGTGTTGAGGGGTTGGTACGGTTCTGGCCATTACTTCCTCCATTCTCGTTACCATTCTTGGAACCATTATGGTTGTGCGAACTACCACCTCCATGGGTATGCTGGAACTGTCCTCCCAACTTCGGGGTAAAACGTGGCTTCTGCTGAGCTCCCGCATTGTACTTTCCCTGTCCATACTTCCTCTTGCGATTTTCAATCTGCTGCTGCTTCCCTTCAATCATAAGAGCACGGTCTACCAACTCCTGGTAGTTATTGAAACTTGCTACCATCAACTGCATACTCAGCTCATCATTCAATCCTTCCAGAAACTTCTCTTGCTTAGCTGCATCTGTAGCAATGTCATCTGGGCATAACGTGCTAGCTTACTGAAGTCATCCACATACTGGCCAACTGTACGTCCTCCCTGGCGTAAGTTGTGAAACTCACGCTTCTTCATGGCCATAGCTCCTGCTGAAACATGGGCAGTACGAAAAGCCTGCTGAAACTGATCCCATGTGACAGTGTCTACTGGATAGGTGGCTGTGAAATTCTCCCACCATGATGCTGCGGGTCTCTCAAGCTGATGTGCGGCAAATTGCACCTTTTCCGCATCTGTGCATCCTGCAGTGGTCAACTCCCTGGCTGTCTTGCAAAGCCAATCATCTTCAATAATTGGCTCGGTGCTACTGGAGAACACTGGCGGATTCAGCCTAAGAAAACGGGTTAAGTGATCAACAGGTGGTGGTGGTGGTGGGTTGTTGTTGTTGTTGTTGTTGTTCCCCTGATTCTGATTCTGGACTAGAATCTGCATCAATGCATTCTGTTGCTAGATCAACTGGGTGAGCTCTGGTGGGAAAGCAAATCCATTGTCACGTCTCGGAGGCATCTGAGGGTTTAGAAAAGATGAGAATACAGAATAGAATGAGGTCTAGAGGGAAAAACACTACCCATATGCACATGAGACAAATTGCAATCAAAACACTTCATTCAAACAAGCAAGGGCATACAATGGTCTATCTATCGTTACAAAAGTGCTCGGACTATACTAGATACATGGGGGAAATACTACTACTGTTATGGTGGTCTACTAGAAAAACTGTAGACTCCATAATATCTGCTCCAGCTTCATCAACATAGTCATCATCACTATCGTCTGGGTCCGAGTCGGTGTCGTCGATGATGATGTAGTTCTCTGGACAAGTGCAATCTTCATCTTCTCCAGTTGCGGGAAATCCCGTAAACACTCTTAGCTTCTTCTTCAGATCATCATTCTTCTCTACTAGCGTTGCTATTTCCTCCTCATATCCGTCGCGTGTAGACTTGAGTTCTTCCTCCAGTTCCGTGATCTTGGTCATGGCCTTCTTTAGATCCATCATGCCTGCGCACATCTGGTTCTCCTGGCGTCGAATGTGCTAGTTTAACTCCTGGATGAAAGCTGCAACTGATCTGTCCTTCCTGGTGCTGATCATCTCCCATTGCTCATCTCGGCACCCACAAATCTGGTAGATAGTATCCGTAAGCTCCTTGTGGTAAACTTCTCCAATACGTCCCATGGTGATGTGGGCGGCCATGCTCTTTCCTAGACTCCGGGTTGGTGCATCAAAGTAAAACTCTATGGGCTCAGTGACAGGCATGAACGTCCTTCTTGGAACTTGAAACTTGAATCATCCAGCGTTCCTCTTTAGGTAATGTGGCGTTGTAGGTCCCGGTGAAGCTTGGTACTCAGATATTCAGGTATCTCGTGACTTCCTTCAGGTGTTGTCCAAAAGGTGTATCTTCATCCGGTTGCGCGAACTTGTTCCTTGCATCCGCCATCCTAAAAGAGTAGAAAAGACGAGGAGTCAGAAATGAGAAGAGAGAGTAGTGATCTAGGGCTTTAGCTTAGTGGTCGTGTCCTACAGTCAGTGTGTGCTCTGATACCATCTTGTAGTGACCAGACCTCAAGCAAATCGATCTCGTGCATCGTTGTCATCCCTGGATCAAGAATGTCTTGACACGCACAGTACTTGAAGTATTTATAACAGAGTAGCAATCACACACTTATTACATCGTATGTCTGCAAAGAGAACTTGTTACCAATAAATATGGCTTAAGGCCATCTAATAACGATAACAGCGGAAGGCTTGGAAGATAAGTGAGTCCATCAACTCCAACGGCATCACTAAGTATAGAACCACGATCCTAAGGCATCTTACTCGTCGTCTGAAAAGTCTGCAACATGAACGTTGCAGCCCGAAAACGGGTCAGCACATGGAATATGCGGGCAATGTAACACTTAGAGAGTAATGAAAGAGTAAAGCTATACTACATGCATATATGGCTTGGTGGAAAGCTCTATGGTTACAGTTTTTGCATAAAGCCAGTTTTTTCCTACTGCAAAGGAATAAATTTATTTAACTATCATGGTGGTTGTTAAACATTGAGAACGGTTGACAGCATTCTCAATCCCAATTAAGTAACATCATCATTAAAACCCAACAAAATTAATTAAAGTAACATGATGAGATTCACATGATAATCCAAGTACTAGATACTCAAGATGTCCATAACCGGGGACACGACTAACCTACATTCCCCTACATTCCCCACAAGACTCGATTATGGACATTCCCCTACATTCCCCTACATAACCGGGCACTTTTCCTCACAAGACTCGATCTCCTCCGTTGGAATTCTCTCACTACATGATGTTTGAGAAACGGATGACCAAGACATAGTCTTTCAGAAGCACTAGCACCTTACGATTGGGTAGACAGTACCAACCTACATTCCCCTACATCTGCTAGTCTACCACTGTAAGAGTTCGCACGACTTAATCAACTATGCTAGAGCCCATAGTAGCTTGTGGCTGCACACGGAAGTTTCTAGCATGAATAATCTCATGATCCCTTTGGGCCTGGGTGGCGGTCCATAAAGAAAAACAACAGGTAATCCTGGAATACCCAGGTACCTCAATCCATCCAGATGTGTATTAAAGTTGCCACCTTAAATAAACCATTAAATTAACAATCTCACATCTGTCATGGATACACTCACCCAATCCACGTCTACTAGCATAGCATGGCATAATAAGCAAACGTAGAAGTAACTCCCAAGGGTTTGATAATAAAACAGGTGATAGGTACTACCTCATCTACTTCCCAAAACCCACATATTAATCAGATCCTTATCATGCAATTGTTTGAGGGTTGATCTAATGCAATAAAACTAGGTAGTAAAGAGATATGATAAAAGTGGTACTTGCCTTGCTGATGATCCGCGAAACCTAGTGATGTAGGGTGGAACCCTATAGCGTCGATCTTTCACGTTTGGAGTGGGATCCCTCGAAGAACACGATGAACACGGGGAAGAACGGGGAGAAATCACAAGGGGAAACACTCAAGAACAAGTCCAAATCACACATCCACTAGACAATCAAACACACAAGATCACAAGGTACATGAACAACAAAGGGAAAGATACAAGGTAAGGTTCATCTCCAAGAGGAGGTCTTGATGATATCCTAGATGGATCTTCCCACAAGGGGGTCTTGATGATATCCCGTAGGATCTTCTCACATGGAGGTCTTGAACTCCATGGGAGTGGTAGTCTCTCTCTCTCAAGAGTAGAAGTAGGAGCAAAGCTCACCTAAGAATGAGCTATCATATTTGCTAACCCTAACTAGAGGAAGGGGATGGAGTATATATAGGCTAGTCCACGAAGGGGTAAGTGAGGAGGGGATACATGGGCCTTTGGCCCTACTCTGCGCGCAGGCAGGCACCGGATGTCCGGGCTGGGGGCCGGATGTCCGGGCGTTCGCGGGAGGCCGGATGTCCGGGCTGGTGAGATCGGCCTCGGTGCTCTCTGGATAGGGGCGCCGGATTTCCGGGCTTATGGCTGGATGTCCGGGCTGTCGGGAGGCGCCGGATGTCCGGGCTTGCGGGCCGGATGTCCGGGGCCTGTAGGTACTTGGCGGCTGGGCGGCTGGTGTGGGTGATGCTCCAGGGGCCGGATGTCCGGTCCTGGCGGATGTCCGGTCCCGGGGTTGTCTCCGTCTTCTTCGCTGTCGCTTCGTGCTTCCCTTGCGGATGGTGTAGTTGTTCCTTGGCACTTGCACTCCTCCTCAACATCTGTGAAGCTACGACAATACCTATGCATGCACACGGGAGAAGTGTCAAGTAGTATACCATCCTCGAAGGGGTCAAGTGAGCACGTGTAAAGGAGAAGATTCACCTTTATGTATGAGAAGCAGAGGTCACACGTGTCACTTGCCAAACGGACTCTTGACATGGTGATGACGGTAGGATGCTCCGCATCATCCCCTCCCCCTTGGAAAAGATCCGACCTCGGATCGAAAACCAAATCACCATGGGAAAGAGATGGCGGTGCTGTGTCGAAGTGGTCGGTCACCAAGCACTCATCATCTTGAAACTCGAAATGGGCACTCTCCAATGTCGCACCGTCTAGTGATTCCTTCAAAAGAAGCAAGAACAACAAACACTTGGAAAAACAAATGTGGTTAGCGTTAGTGCAAAACCAAGCATTCAAGAGGTGGTTCACCAAACAAGTGTCGTCATCAAGCATAGCATCGGGTGTGACAAAGGATTGCAACATGGCATGTAAGCATATCAATTGAGCACAAGCAAAGATATCATGGGGACAAGTATGCAAATGTGAGGTAGAGATGCAAATATGTGTGACAAGAGCATAAGCATCCACCTCAAGGTCATAGCAAGCATGCATAAAGGGCTTGACAAATGGTCGATGGTAGGCATAGGAATCATTCACAACACCAAATAAGATGAGATGTCTAAACACATGGGTCAAGTGCAAGACAATCCAAGCATAATGTGCATAGGGTGTAGTGAATATAGTGTGGTACTCAACACAATAGAAAGAGCAATTGTTCATCATGTGTGAGGCAATCAAGTCAAGCATGTGACAAGCAATGGGACATGGCATATGTGAGGAAATGATATTGGTGCAACCAACCATATGATAGTAGCAAGTAGACCAAGAATTGGATGCAACACACAAGGTATATATATGATGAAGCATGGAAATGTGGCAATCATTGGTGAAAGCAATATCTTGAACATGCGTGCAAATGGTGCAAGCAACACATGAAGTATGATCCACAATATCCAAGCTCAAGAAGGATGTCACCTTGAAAGCGTGTCCTTGTGCATTCTTCACAATGCCGAAGTGGTAGGAAATGTGGTGTAGAAGCGAGTCATGGTAGAATGTAAGAGGCTCGCTCTCAAGAGCTCGAATGGTCAACTCACGTGAAGTAGAAGTCGACACAAAGTCCAAGTATCCTACACATGCACAAAACAAAACAAAGAACGTATGCGCATGGTAGATAAACACATCATCCATCATGATGGTTCTCATCTTTTGCACAAAACAATTAGAAGCACAAGTGCATGAATAATATGATACAACAATGGCCAAATTCATGGCACTAGGTATATGGTGCAAAGAAGTAAGACAAGCATGCTTCACAAGAAATATGTCAAAATCTCCAAACATATGTGAGAATGCTATGGGGGCAAACTCATTATGAAAACTATGATCAATGTTCCACTCAATACATGGTAAATCATCTAGCATGAGAGAGGCAACACATGGAGATATATGACACGAAGCAATATGAATCATGTGCAAAGCATATAGATGGTTGTCATCAACCGCATGAGATGAGCACTTATAACACAAGAGACAATGATCAAGATATATCATGTGAGAGGCCTGAGCATATATGTCATCAACCCAAGAAAGCAAGTAGTGGAACATGGGTGATGCAATATAGCGAGCATTCATAGCTATCAAATCAAGCAAGCTAGTAGTGCGAAGATGCAACATACTAGGAGGAATCATGGCAAACATGTCATTGGTGCAAATAGTGGGCATGAATAATTCACAAGTCATAGCACAAGCATGAAAGAAAGATATGAGTACAATATCATGAATGTATTGGCGAGAGGCCATATGTGAATAGCAATGGGTGATCATTGTCGTGGTTCTCAGTCTGACAGTAGAATAGGGGTAGGATAACGGAGCATGATCTATCGAGATGCATATGGGTGACACGGTGGTTTTAACGAGTTCGGGCCTCTCACGGTGGAGATAACAACCCTACGTCTCGTGCTCCAGAGAGGCTTTGTTTTATCTGAGTATATATCCGGAGATTACAATGTGTGTGTGAGAGAGAGGAACGGATCCCCATGCCCGAGCTAAGTCCTGAGACTAATGGTGAAAAGAGAGAGAGGTGGAAGAAAAGACCCCCCTAGTCTAGTGGTGGGGGTGGCTTATATAGAGTGCGCCACCCCCTCACCCCTTATGTTACACGATGGAGCATCAATGCCGTAATGCCTGCCCACTACAAAACCGTCATGCTGACTATTGGTCTTTGCATATCCGAGTGAGTTACATGGTCGAGTGGAATGAGCTCGCCGAGTGAAGTGCCCCGCTCGAGTGGTTGTCGCCGTCCGAGTGACTTTCAAGTTGCGGTACATCTAGACGGCGATCCGCCCAGGCCCAAAGACAAAGTATACGGTGTCCATGGGTAGGGCCATTAGGTCAGGCCTGTTACCCTACCCCTAATACATGTCCTCGTCATTAGCCCCCGAATCGGTCAAGGTTGAGCGGGTCGAGTCGAGGTGAATTCCCAGATGAGTCGAGTGCTGCGGAGGCCCTTATGAACTCCCTCTGGTCACCCGACGACCTTATCTCCGCAGGTTGCCTTGACGGATTCCAGACTGTATGGTGTCCGAGTGAAATGAGCTCTAAAGGGTCCGCGGAGGAGTGTTAAACTCACCTTATAGCAATTTTTTTGGAGTGATTTGGAGCTGGTCCTGCATTGAGTAATTGATTACTCAGAATTTCTTCACGCCTGGAACGTGTCTTTTTTTGTTGTTTGGCCGTCACTCGGACCGGGCGGACCGTTCCGAGTGGATGCCATTCCAGTGGGGGCACGCTGAGTGCACCCACTGGGTGTAGTCTCAGAGACTGACGTCGATTGCGGGCAGTCGGCGGGAGTCTTAGAGCCTGTCTTTTTGTTGTTGTGTTCATCACTCGGACTGCCCAGGCCATACCGAGTGGGGATTACTCCAGTGGGGGCACGCTGAGTGCACCCACTGGGTGTGGCAGTCGACGGGAGTCTTAGAGCCTGTCTTTTTGTTGTTGTGTTCATCACTCGGACTGGTCAGGTCGTACCGAGTGGAGATTACTCCAGTGGGGGCATGCTGAGTGCACCCACTGGGTGTACTCCCCGAGACCACCGTCGACTGCGGGCAGTCGATGGGGGTCTGAGAGAACTAAAACTCTTCTTAGATGGTACTGATCGAACTTGTTCTTCTCTGACTCGGATGTCGAGTAATTCTGGAGCTGGTTTTGCATCAAGCAAAATGTTTCTTTCTGAGTTCTCTTCCAATGGGGGCACGCTGAGTGCACCCGCCGGGTGTAGTCCCCGAGCCTCCGCCGACTAGATGAGTCGGGCGAGGGTTTAAGTCTCCTGGTAAACATCCACACAGTCGACACGGTAAATATCTTTTAGTCTGAAATTGAGTCAATAGGATGCATCTTCAGGTGCTTGACATGGTAAATAAGCTCAGCCTGGAGCTGAGTCGGTCGGAATGATCTTCGTGCACTCGACACGGAATAAATTCAGCCTGGAACTCGGTCAAGCAGGTGAATCTTCATGCTCTCGGCAAGGTGAATGAATTCGGCTTTGAAACTGCTGACTGTAGCAAAAAGCTGGACACAGTACTTCTACCGTTAGATTTTGCATGAAAGGGGTATTTGTAAGAGTACATTGTATCCGCAGAGGAGCTTCATTTTCACCCTTTTGCATGAAAGGGGTATTTATCCGAGTGGACGTGCTTCCCGACTGATCGAGGTATGTTGACTGCAAGGAAGAACTTAGTGACACTTGTATGTCTCCCGGAGGAGATAGACTAGTGGTCTGACATGGACGTGCCATGAAACCCGAGTGACGAAGCTAGTGTGTAGGCTGACTCTCCGGGAAGAGGCCACTCATTATCCCGGGTGAACACCAGCACGTGCCATCTCTGAGTCCAAGTTTGTGAAACTGAAGCCTTGGAACCTAGGATAGGGCCAAGTTATCCATAGAGGAGCGTTGTTTTCACCCTTTTGCAGTCTTGAAGATGACTTTAGGTAATGATTTGGGCGATCGTCCGAGTGGACAGTACTACCCTTATAGATTTTCGGCAGACCGGGCAAGTATGGTCAGAAAGATATTCCTAATGTGGTCAATGGGTTGATTGAATGGGCGTAACCCCTGAGGGAGGCATGGCCGACGGTTGTGCGTAGCCCCCGAGTGATGCTCAAAAGAGGCAAGCTTGCTACAGAATGTGATATGAGGTTTGATCATATGAGTAACTTAGTCGTTCCCGTGTTGGGGGTGTAGAGGTAAAGACATGTCCAACTGATGGTGACGCGCGAGGTGATTAAGGGGCGATGATGTGTACAACCGAGTGGCAACACGCGGGGCGGCCGAGTGGCGAAGGCATGTACAACCGAGAGGCGACGCGTGGAGCGGCCAAGTGGTGAAGACGTGCACAACCGAGTGGCGATGTGCGGGACGGTCGAGTGAGGATACACGAGGTGGCTGAGTGAAGGATTACGTGTCCAGCCAAGTTGATGAAATTGTTTTCGAAGGATTTAGCCCGATGCTTTCGAAGTTAATGTAGCGACGAGGTTGATGTAGTGTGGTTGCGATGCAACAAGACCGGCGTGACAACTGAGTCTGAGTAGGAAAGAAGATGGCGCGCAGAGCGTCTGGGTGATTATAAAACTTGTCAAAGTGGTGGGTTGAATGCACTTGTTGAAGTGAAGGATCTAACTGGTGATGAAGCACTCGACCACTCAGGAGAGTGTCATTCCAAATGAGTTGCAGCCCCCGAGTGCGGCGTAGCTCCCGAGCATACTACAGGCTTCAACAACGGACATGTCGGAATACGAGAAATATAGTGTTGAATGGATAATTTGCAATCCATCGGGTCGGACTCGGGTAAGGATGAGGAGAATTTTCCGAGTGATGCTCGAAAGAGGCAAACTCGCAAAAAGAGTGACGTGTGAAGTTTAATTATAAAAGGGACTTATCTGTCTCATGCCTGACGAGGTCTATATTATCGATGAAGAGGATTCCACAGAGGGGTTGGCCGGATGTGTTTGAAGCCAACAGAGCGACAAGGTCAGTGTTGTGGTGCGCTAGGACCATTATGGTGACCGAGTCCGAGCAGCGATGAAGTTGGCGCGTAGGGCTATTGAGTGATCGCGTAACTTGTGTAAAAAATGGCACAAGTCAACAAAATAATTTCTTGAGGAAATTTGATGTGTGTTGAAATGATTTGTGTGAATAACACCCATAGACACCCGCTGGGAGTGCAAGGGGCTTGCTGGTTAACCAGCAAGAGTCTAAAAGAGCGAAGGATTCGTTCGAACTTGTCGAAGCGAGAGATCCCATCTTGAACTCGTTGGAATATCGCTAAAATAAAGCGGAAGTGTAGTGTTTCGACCGAGTTGCAGCCCCGGAGGACCGATGCAAACTCGAAATGAAGAACGACACATGGTGTTCGTGAATGATGTGTGCGAAAAAATGGAAGTTGGACTCGGGAGTCACATAACCAGTACTAAGCAAGTATGTGAAAATAAACAGCCGAGCGTACAGGTACACTCGATGGTGTGGCCTCCGAGTGAACGTGATGTGTGAATTACGGGATACTCGGGAAGACGAAAATAACAGAATGTAAAATGACTTAGCTGTCTGAAGGCGCACGAGTGGCCGAGTGGTGATGAGGCGACCAACCGAGCGGTGACGCACGGGGCGGCCGAGTGGTGACGAGGTGATGGTGACAGTCGACCTTCATCTCGGTGTCCTTGCGGATAGGGATGGAGCGCACATTATACTTGTGATGCAGCTCCTTGAATTAGAGGTTTGCTCTTGTCTCGGTCGGATTTTGGCTACTTAGGCGAGTCCTTGGACTGCAGCTAAGCCTCCGAGTGGGAGGCTTGCTCTCCACTCGGTAGGATTTCAGACACTTAGGCGAGTACTGGACTGCAGCTAAGCCCCCGAGTGGGAGGTTTGCTCTCCACTCGGTAGGATTTTTTCAAACTTAGGCGAGTACTGGACTGCAGCTAAGCCCCCGAGTGGGAGGTTTGCTCTCCACTCGGTAGGATTTTTTTAACTTAGGCGTAGCATCGGATCTGCAGCTAAGCCCCCGAGTGGGAGGTTTGCTCTCCACTCGGTAGGATTTTTTCAAACTTAGGCGAGTACTGGACTACAGCTAAGCCCCCGAGTGGGAGGTTTGCTCTCCGCTCGGTAGGATTTTTTTTCAAACTTAGGCGAGTACTGGACTGCAGCTAAGCCCCCAAGTGGGAGGTTTGCTCTCCACTCGGTAGGATTTCTTGAACTTAGGCGAAACAGATTCACAGCTAAGTCACCCACTGGGGTATTTTGGCGATGGCGACGCGTGGGGCGGCCGAGTGGTGATCAGGTGACCAACCGATGGCGACGCGCGGGGCGGCCGAATGGTTATGAGGTGACCAACCGAGTGGCGACGCGCGGGGCGGCCGAGTGGTTATGAGGTGACCAACCGAGTGGCGACGCGCGGGGCGGCCGAGTGGTTATGAGGTGACCAACCGATGGCGACGCGCGGGGCGGCCGAGTGGTTATGAGGTGACCAACCGAGTGGCGACGCGCGGGGCGGCCGAGTGGTTATGAGGTGACCAACCGAGTGGCGACGCGCGGGGCGGCCGAGTGGTTATCAGGTGACCAACCGAGTGGCGACGCGCGGGGCGGCCGAGTGGTTATGAGGTGACCAACCGATGGCGACGCGCGGGGCGGCCGAGTGGTTATGAGGTGACCAACCGATGGCGACGCGCGGGGCGGCCGAGTGGTGATGAGGTGACCAACCGATGGCGAGCGCGGGGCGGCCGAGTGGTTATGAGGTGACCAACCGAGTGGCGATCTACGGCGACACGCGGGGCGGCCGAGTGGTGATGAGGTGACCAACCGATGGCGACGCGCGGGGCGGCCGAGTGGTGATGAGGTGACCAACCGATGGCGACGCGCGGGGCGGCCGAGTGGTGATGAGATGACCAACCGATGGCGACGCGCGGGGCGGCGAGTGGTGATGAGGTGACCAACCGATGACGACGCGCGGGGCGGCCGAGTGGTTATGAGGTGACCAACCGATGGCGACGCGCGGGGCGGCCGAGTGGTGATGAGGTGACCAACCGATGGCGACGCGCGGGGCGGCCGAGTGATGTAGACGCGTCCCGCGGAGTGACGATGTGCGGGGCGTCCGAGTGAATGTAGAAGTCCCCGTCCGACTGAATCAGTTGTGATCAGAAGAACTTCTCCATCTAGCGAGTAACCTTCGCTGGTGAGGGGAGTGTGTCGCAACGCTGGAATCCGATGCGTCGGTGCCGTGGAGGCCGCCGTGTCTGGGCCGGGGACACGGATCGGCGCCCACGCTCGCGTCATGTTCGGTCTGCGCTTCATCGCGGAGGGAATCATCACGCTGCCGACTGGAGGAGCCGCCGCCTGCGGGGCCATGGCTAGTGCTGGAGCTCCGCCACGGAGGCCGCGGTCGAGCAGTTGGGTGGAGAAAAGAGCCGCCGTGTGCCCGCGCTGCGTTGGGCAGTCGACGCCTGAGGGAGAGGTCGCCGAGTGGGTCGCGCCTTGCAATCTACCCCAGTGGATGGAGCAGCGTTGCCGGCTGCTACGCTTCGTTGCTCGGGGAGCCGGGTTGTAGGCTAGTTTCACGGACGCTCAGCCCACAGCCAAGTGTTGATGTTGATGGGGGAGTAGAGCTGCTGGTTGCCGTGCCTCGTCGAGCCCGTGACTCTACCACGGGAGCCGTCTCCAGTCCGCGACCGAGTACCTATGCAGGAGAGATGAACCGTCGCGCGTGTGGGGCCGGGGATACGGCCAGCCTCCGCTTCCAACATGAGAGTCGCTGCTGAGCAGCACCCAATCGGACGCGTCTCCGCGGCGGGAGCCGTTGATCAGCTGACTCGGCGGAGGAATCCCACGCAGTCGGTTGCTGCGTGTCTCCGCTCGAGGAGCCGGACCGCCGGCCGGGGCCACAAGAAAGACAAGGAAGACATTAAGATGCCTTGAAGGAGTTGCCCACGTCCAGGACATGTACGTGCATGCAGGAGTGGTTAGTTAGTAATTAGGCAAGATGCGTTACCGTTTGTGCATGTAAGGGAAGTTTCCCTTTCCCACGGCCATTTAACCCCTGCATGCAGGAGGCTTTAATTAGCGGCAGTTAAGCAATAATAAATGGGAAGGTAATTAAGGTTAGAAGGAAAGTCATAGAGCCAGCCCGGAGGAGAGCTCCGCCGCGACGGAAACTGGTCAGGCCGGAATCTGACGGCAGTCAGAGAGGTGGCGATGAGGAGGATAAGTAGCTGGCTGCAGTCCAGGCGCGAGAGTCGTGGACCGGCACAGCCAAGGGCGAGGCCGGTGCGAACTTGTGGTCGCGTTTCACTGCTCGAGGAGCCGGAGCCGTGCGCCGCACTTCAACGCCCGCGGAGCTGGGCCGAGTGCCGGCAGCCGGGCCTCGTCGCCCGAGGAGCCGGATCGACCGCCGGTCGTCGTGCTCCGCAGGCCGAAGAGCCAGGCACAGCGTTAGCGGCTGTGCGTGTGTGGGCGCTCGGCGACGGCGTTCGCAGATGAGGTCAGAGATGACGACATGCAGACAGCGGCACTTCATCGTCCGGGAGCCAAGCCACCAATTGGTACAAAGGGAGGCATTCTTTTGTATGAGTTCGTGTGCATATAGAAGAAAAACAAACAATCATTTGATTAATGGAAATTGTAAAGAACAAGATAGTATGGAATGGGACTTTCCGATCCCTCTGTACGAAGAGTGTCATGTCTCTTCTGTGGATGGAGTGATTTCTGGAACATCCTGGATCAAACCCTCCATTGAGGATTGTTGATCGACGGACGAAGATCGAAGAAATTAAACCATTTGCATCATGGCTCGATAGACGCCATGCCCCACGGTGGGCGCCAACTGTCGTGGTTCTCAGTCTGACAGTAGAATAGGGGTAGGATAACGGAGCATGATCTATCGAGATGCATATGGGTGACACGGTGGTTTTAACGAGTTCGGGCCTCTCACGGTGGAGATAACAACCCTACGTCTCGTGCTCCCGAGAGGCTTTCTTTTATCTGAGTATATATCCGGAGATTACAATGTGTGTGTGAGAGAGAGGAACGGATCCCCATGCCTGAGCTAAGTCCTGAGACTAATGGTGAAAAGAGAGAGAGGTGGAAGAAAAGACCCCCCTAGTCTAGTGGTGGGGGTGGCTTATATAGAGTGCGCCACCCCTCACCCCTTATGTTACACGATGGAGCATCAATGCCGTAATGCCTGCCCACTACAAAACCGTCATGCTGACTATTGGTCTTTCCATATCCGAGTGAGTTACATGGTCGAGTGGAATGAGCTCGTCGAGTGAAGTGCCCTGCTCCGAGTGGTTGTCGCCGTCCGAGTGACTTTCAAGTTGCGGTACATCTAGACGGCGATCTGGCCCAGGGGCCCAGTACAAAGTATACGGTGTCCATGGGTAGGGCCATTAGGTCAGGCCTGTTACCCTACCCCTAATACATGTCCTCGTCAATCATGACTCTCCCAACACAACAAGCATCAATAGAATGGGGCACATGATAAACATGGCAAAAGCAACAAGGATCTCCACCAAGCATGCAAATACACATAGGAATATCATAATGGAGAATCATGGGTAGATGCAAACAAGGGTCACAATTGCATGGCAAAGGCATAGAAGCAAGCATAGCATGCAAAGTGAACACGGTAAAATGAGCATAATGTGAGAAGTGGTAAATGGCCCATAGCCGTGTGAGAGCCAAGTAGAGGAGTTGCGCGTAGTCCTTGCACGAAGGGAACGGTGGTAAGGATAGTCCAGGGGATCCCAAATCGTCATTGCTCTCAAGAGCTCATTTTGTCAACTCGTGGGATTGCGAAGTTGACAAGTATTCATGGGTACCTACACAAAAGAGACACAAACGAAAGAAATTGTGTGTGTGGTAAATGTACACATCATCCATCATGATGTGTATGTGCACGTGTGAGTTAGCACAAGATAGGCATCGCTCAAAGAAATTTGATGCATGGTATAGGAACATGTCATCCATCATGAAAGAATAGTTGTTATGTATGACACGATGGGGACACAAATTGAGCAAACAAGTATAAGGCACATCAAAAGCATGTTTATTCATGAGGAGCATATGGTGCACACACGTATTGGGATCATGCAATGGATGGGATGGATCAAAATCTCCTAAAATGTATGAGGAAACTATGGGGGTCTCCTCATGAGCAATATCGGAAACATCACATGGAGAAAATGGACAACATCCAAAACAATGCATATCCGAAGCTAGGTGGTCATTGCATGGCATAGGAGATAAATGATGCAAAGGGAGCATATCAATATCATCACAAGAAAAACAAATGCCAATAACCATGGGCTTATCATCTATGCCATATGTGCAAATCGGGTTTATTTTAATGGCATATGCATAGTCACTATGAAGAGATTGCAAATAAGACATATGGTTGATCTCATGCATAGCATATGACAAGTCAAGCGGATTATCAAACATGATGTGACCTAAAGAATTGTCACAAGAAATCCTATGCAACATGGCATCACAACTAATAGACTCCACAAGAGAATCATCATACTCATCATAAATGGGAAAATCATACTAGCATGAAGCATGGCAATAGGTGGATCAACATCATGCAAGCAATCAATGTCAAGAATGTCCACTAGTGGGACTAGAGCATCACCTTCACCTATGTTACCTTTGTCATTCCACTCAAGTGGTGTAGGTGAGGTGGGAAAGACCAAATGGTGGTCATCTTCATCTTGATGGAACCATGTGGGGGGTGCATCATATTCCACCATGGCCATCGTCTTGTCCAAAGGGAGGACGAAGTCTTCAAGGATCGGCGCGTCATCATAAATGGGACCTAGCACCAAATGAGAAGACACAATAGAGGTAGAGGTCAAGTTGTTAGAAATGCAAATGGCCTCACGAGACCTATCAACTATCTCACTCTCTCTATGTGGTGGTTCACTCACTCCCTCAAAGTAGGTGCACTCAATCTCACATATGGTGGAGTCACTCATCTCACACAAGTGGTGGGGGTTGTGGCTCTCCTCACATGGGAATTGTGGCAACTCATCATATATGGGGCTAGTGGTGAAGTCACTCTCACTCTCAATATGGTGGCACAAGTCACTCAAGTCATCATACGTCGCCGTGGTCGAGGTGAAATACTCAACCTTCTCGTCGTCGTCGCCGTGGATGAAGGCCGAAGATGGCACATCATCACTCTCCTCCATGACCGAAGGGAAAATCCCATGCTTGATCATCTCGTCACCGTCGCCGTTGATGAAGGCCGAAGATGGCACATCATCACTCTCGCCTCCTAAGATGGAAGCATCATCCTTGCTCGCCACCTTGTCGCCGCCTCCAAAGCTTAGTCCTTGAGGGTCTCCAGAGTCGCACTCGACGCCGCACCGCCTTGAAAAAGAGTCGGCAGACTCGCACCATCAATGCCACAAAGAGGGATGGCGGTGAAGTCAAACTTGGGAGCATCGTCTTGGAGCTCGTCGGGCTTGGACATCTTGGTGGTACTAGCCTCAGGCTTGTTGTAGAGCTTGGTCTCCGTGAAGTTTGCTTGGGGTGGAGAAGCCTTGGCCTTCATGAGTTCTTGTTCCGCCTTGAGAGCACCAATGTAGTAGTCGTCGACGGACTTGTAGTTCTCGAGGAAGATTGTCCTGGAGATGTCGTTGTGCAATCCCATCATGAAATGGAACTTCATCGAAATGGGGTCGTCCACGCCGGCTCGTCGCAAGGCAATCATCATCTCCTTGAAGTACTTGTCGATGGACTTGGATCCTTGGGTGGTGTTCTCCAATTGGCGTCGAAGTTGTTCCGTGTAGGTTGGAGGCACAAACTCTCGTCGTAAGGCTCTCTTCGTCTTGGGCCAACTCATCTCGTAGCTCTCCGAAGGTGTGTGAAGCCACCATATCAAGGCGTGGTCGTGGAAGTTTCTTGTGGCGCACTTCACTTGATCTTCGGGACGAACTTGATGTAGCTTGAGGTAGTCGTCCATCAAACGCTCCCACTCGAGGTACTCCTCGGGTTCTTGAGTCCCATAGAAAGGAATCGCGTGGTCGATGTCGAGGTCGTAGTAGCTCATGGAAGTCACGGACTTGAGCTTGGGGAGCTTATCTTGAGCGTAGTCTTGGGGTTCTTGTTGGCGAAGATGTCGTATGTCCGTAGGCGAAGATGCCTTGAAGTCGCTTGGCGAAGATGACAAGGGATATGGTGAAGTCATTGAGCGGTTGTTTATGTAGAGCTCTTGACCTTCACGTTCTTGTTGGTGATGGTGTCGATGCTGATGTGATCTTGCCGGAGATGGTAGCTCGGAAGCATGTGCTTTTGAGCGTCTTCTCGAAGATGAGGAAGATCGCTTGTAGGACTTGATGAGGGCTTTGATCTCCTCCATTTTAGCTTGCATCTTGGCGTCGGAGTTGTTGTTCATGGCATTGAACTCGTCGTTGTTGTAGTAGACCGAAGATGAAATGCCTTGCCTATCCATCACAAGACTCGAGTAGAGGTGAGTAGGAAATGAGATAAACAATACCAAGTTACCTTTTCCCAAAGTTGAGGATGTATCCCGTGTCACTCAATGTGAGATGAAAGAATAGTGGAATTGGTACTGGACTTGTTCACTCACACCTATCAAGTAAAGCTTATGGTAGAGCTCGGTGGGGATAGTGGCACAAAAATTTGATGCAAAATGTTAGCAAGAGTCAATAATGTTGAAAGTGATTCACAAATTCGCAAGCGAAACAAATGGACCAAGAGCAATGAATGGCACACGGAAACACACACACGGATAGATAAATGGGGTCGTGCAACCAAGGAATGAGCACAAAATGTGGAATCCACGGAAAACGCTCGTGTTGCACAACTCAAGAGAGACGCTAGCACGATTGCTCAATAGGCGAATACGACACTTGTGCACAACCTATAAGATGCAAAATGGATAAACTGTCTATCCCAAGTATGCTATATATGTATGGTTCCCAGTGTTTCTCACACAATGATCCAAGATGATCAAATATGATACCGTATGATATATTGTGATGCTATGGCTATTGCTTACAAGCTCTTTGCTCTCTCTTTTTCTTTGCTTAAAAGTTTATTCTCTTTTTTTGGCCACTTTGGCACAATGCACAAACCAAGATAGCAATTGTGTATATGCGGGAACAAACTTGAGACACAATGGATGATATGATACCAATATGATATGGTATGGTATGTGATGGAAGGTATGATCACTAATGTGCACAAGTCACATTGCCGGCAATACTCAAATGGCTAGTCTCGATAGGCAAGTAACGCAAAATGGCTAAGGGGTTATCAATGCAATTGCAAGGGAATATACAATGGTGTCATCGAGGTTACCATCCTTTGCGATGATGAGTGGCGGTGTTCTTGGTGTAGATACCAAGATGATGGAGACTCGTCCCTAAGTAGCCGAAACACCTTAGGAAACGGAAAAACCGCGAACTCAAAATCTCAAACGTCAAATATCAAAATGGTGGTAGCGGAAAGCGGTGGTGGTTTGCACTTGGCAATGCGGAAGTGGAGTGATGGCTATACACCTGTCGAAGTTGAAGTTGCCGTCCCTAAGTAGCCGAAACACCTTAGGAGACACAAGCCACAACTCGAACAAGCTCACACAACAATTGGGTTAAGTTTGGTTGTCGGAAGTGTATGGTGGGCAAGGTCTATGCGGAAGTTATGTTGGTGGTGGTGGTTGATGAAGAAGCAACCGTCCCTAAGTAGCCTAAACACCTTAGGAGACTCAAATCACAACTCAAACAACCACTAATGCTATATGGAACAAAATGGGTTAGGTTGCGAAAGTCGGTGGTGGTAATGCGGATGATATGGTGGATGGCCTAGGCAAACTTGCCAAATTTCAGAAAATATGATGGAGTCAAATGATGTTGGTGGTATTTTTGTGGGATAGGGGATGTCAATAGCTTCAAAACGAGCTAAAGAACGTCAAAATCGGAGTTCGGATGAATTAGTTATGGCCGAAACGGTGAAACGGGAAAAGCTGAAATGACAGGGGCCGGACATCCGGGGCTCGGGCCGGATTTCCGGGACCTGATGTCCAGAACCGCGCGCGAATATGCGCTCCAGGAGCCGGATGTCCGGGCTATTGGCCGGATTTCCGGGCTGGCCGGATGTCCGGGGCTCGGGCCGGATGTCCGGGCTCCAAATCCGAGGATGAACTCGAGGAACTCGATTTTGGGGCGGAAATTGATGATTTCGGGGGCAAAATTGGAGAGATTTCGTGGAGGAAAGATGGGGAAATTTGGGGAGATGCTAGATCCACTTGAAACCAAGAAAATCCATGGATCAAAATCAACAAAACATCATCAAACCAACAAATCACAAAAAAAAATTGGGGGATATTTTTGGTGGGGATTTTCGGATTTAGGACGAAAACAACAAAATCAAGCTAGAAAACACGGGGTAGGAGCTCCAAAAACGTGATCAACGTGGCTCATGATACCATAATGATGTAGGGTGGAACCCTATAGCGTCGATCTTTCACGTTTGGAGTGGGATCCCTCGAAGAACACGATGAACACGGAGAAATCACAAGGGGAAACACTCAAGAACAAGTCCAAATCACACATCCACTAGACAATCAAACACACAAGATCACAAGGTACATGAACAACAAAGGGAAAGATACAAGGTAAGGTTCATCTCCAAGAGGAGGTCTTGATGATATCCTAGATGGATCTTCCCACAAGGGGTCTTGATGATATCCCGCAGATCTTCTCACATGGAGGTCTTGAACTCCATGGGAGTGGTAGTCTCTCTCTCAAGAGTAGAGGTAGGAGCAAAGCTCACCTAAGAATGAGCTATCATATTTGCTAACCCTAACTAGAGAAGGGGATGGAGTATATATAGGCTAGTCCACGAAGGGGTAAGTGAGGAGGGGATACATGGGCCTTTGGCCCTACTCTGCAGTGCAGTGGCCGGATGTCCGGCCGGGGCCGATGTCCCAAGCCATGGAGGCCGGATGTCCGGGCTGGTGAGGTCGGCCTCGGTGCTCTCTGGATAGGGGCGCCGGATTTCCGGGCTTATGGCCGGATGTCCAGTTGTCGGGAGGCGCCGGATGTCCGGGCTTGCGGGCCGGATGTCCGGGGCCTGAGGTACTTGGCGGCCGGGCGGCCGGTGTGGGTGATGCTCCAGGGGCCGGATGTCCGGGGTCCTGGCCGGATGTCCGGGTCCTGGGGGTTGTCTCCGTCTTCTTTCGCTGTTGCTTCGTGCTTCCCTTGCGGATGGTGTAGTTGTTCTTGGCACTTGCACTCCTCCTCAACATCCGTGAAGCTCCGACAATACCTATGCATGCACACGGGAGAAGTGTCAAGTAGTATACCATCCTCGAAGGGGTCAAGTGAGCACGTGTAAGGAGAAGATTCACCTTTATGTATGAGAAGCAGAGGTCACACGTGTCACTTGCCAAACGGACTCTTGACATGGTGATGACGGTAGGATGCTCTGCATCACCTAGGGATTCGAAGTAGCAAGCGGCGCAGTCCGGGTACTCTATCGCAAGCAAACAAACAAACAAGCATACAATAAGTACTCATCTAATGCACAGATAAAACTCAAATAAGAGATCTAACCAGAAAGTTCAACTTAAGAAATCCGGTTTGCAAAAAGAATCAAATCAAACGAAGCAACGAAAATCAAACGGCGAAAGAAACAAGATTCGTTTACTAATCTGGATCTAAGTCAAATTTTACAGTAGCAAAAACTTGATTCAGGAGATTATTCGGAAAGAGGGTTTCGAGACGAAACTCTAGGCGCTTGAATCGCCTGATTCCGAGAAACGAGCGAAAAGTTATACTACAACGAAAATCGGATCAGAAATCACAATCAGAAAAATCGCGGAATAAATCCCAGAAAAAGAAAACGACGAACAGATTAATGAACAAACGTTCGTTATCTGGATCTAAACGATGAACACGTTCGTTAAAACGAACGAACGAGCGAACGCTCGCTAATTAACCTAAACCGAAAAAAAAACCGATCTAATAAAAAACGAATCTAAAAAAACTGACGGAAAAACCGAACGGTTTTTCTAAAAACGGCGCGGCGGGGTCAACGCTGGTGCGGGTCGGCGGCGGCGGCGGCTCCGGGCGAGGCGGCGGTGGTCGGCGGCGGCGACGGCGAGGGCGGCGGCGACGGCGGCGACGGGGTGGTTCTCGGCGGCGGCAAAGAAGAAGGGGCGGCGGCACATGCATCGCGCAAGATCGGCAATGGCAGACGGGCAAGGCGGCTAGGGTTTGGGTTTGGGCGGCGGCGGCGGTGGGCAAAGCGGCCGGTTTGGGCTGGGGGGGGGGTCGGCCCGGGGCGCGGCTTATAAAGACCCGGCCAGGCAGAGTCCTGGACGGTTACGGCCCATAGTCGGTTCAGATATATTTTTTATATATATAAATAATTATGCACAGAAAATCAAACGAAAAAAATACTAAACGTACTCCAAAAATCCCGAAATAAATTTTCCCCAGCTTCTATAATCAAGCCGGTTTAGACGAACATTTATTTGGGGCCTAAATACAATTTTGAAAAACACGCATTTTTCCTAAATTCAAATAAAATAGCCAGAAAATCCAAAATAAAACCTTATTTGATTTTTTTAATTAAATCCTCAATATTTCTTTATTTTGGGAAAGTCATTTTATTCCCTCTCTCATATTTATATAATTGAAATAATTGAAGGTAAAATAATAAAATAAAATGATCCTACTTTCAAAATTTGAGAAAACTCAGATATGAAAATATCGAAATCCCCAACTCTCTCTGTGGGTCCTTGAGTTGCGTAAAATTTCTAGGATCTAGGAAAAATGCAATAAATATGATATGCAGTAATGATCTATTTGTATAACATTTCAAATTGAAAATTTGGGATGTTACAACCCATGTCCTCAGGAACAAACGTAACTACTCACAAAGCATATTCATGTTCATAATCAGAGGATTAATAATATGCATTAAGGATCTGAACATATGATCTTTCACCAAGTAAACCAATTAGCAATAACTACAAGGAGTAATCAACACTACTAGCAATCCACCGGTACCAATTTGTGGTTTGGATACAAGATTGGATACAAGAGATGAACTACGGTTTTGAGAGGAGATGGTACTGGTGAAGATGTTGACGGAGATTCAACCCCTCCCGATGAGAGGATCGTTGGTGATGATGATGGTGATGATTTCCCCCTCCCGGAGGGAAGTTTCCCTGGCAGAACAGCTCTGCCGGAGCTCTAGATTTGTTCCACCAATGTTCCGCCTCGTAGCGGCGGAGTTTCGTCCCGTAAGCTTGCCTCTGACTTTTTTCCAGGGTAAAAGCCTTCATATAGCAGAAGATGGACACCGGAGGGCCACCAGGGGGGCCAGGAGACAGGGGCGCACCCAGTAGAGGTGGGCGCGCCCCCCACCCTCCTGGCCAGGGTGTGGGCCCTCTCTGGTGTTTCTTTCGCTCAATAATTCTTATTAATTCCAAAACTGACTTCCGTGGTGTTTCAGGATTTTTGGAGCTGTGTAGAATAGGTTTCAATATTTGCTCCTTTTCCACCTGAATTCCAAATTGCCTAAGATTCCCTCTTCATGGTAAACCTTGTAAAATAAGAGAGAATAGCCATAAGTATTGAGATATAATGTAATAACAATCCATGATGCAATAAATATTGATATAAAAGCATGATGCAAAATGGACGATCAACTCCCCAAGCTTAGACCTCGCTTGTCCTCAAGCGGAAGCCGAAATCGAAAAATATGTCCACATGTTTAGAGATAGAGGTGTCGATAAAAATAAAATACGGACATGAGGGCATCATGATCATTCTTATAACAGCAACATAAATAGATTTTATCATATGATTTCTTATGCTCAAGTAACGATCAATTCACAATGTCAAGTATGGTTCAGAAACTTCATTGGGAACTAACAAACTATAATCTCAGTCATTGAAGCAATTGCAATTTATCATAACATCAGAAAGAGTCAAGATAGAGCTTTTCAGCAAGTCCACACACTCAACTATCATGTAGTCTTCTACAATTGCTAACACTCACGCAGTACTTGTGGTTATGGAGTTTCAACCGGACACTGAGAAAGATAGGGGCTTATTGTGTTGCCTCCCAACGTATTCACCTTTAGGTGATGTCAACAATAATAGTTCATGCTAACTTACATCTAATTGGATATATATATATATATATATATATATATATCAAGATCTTTCAAACACGAGGAGCTTGCCAAAGGATAAAATGAAAAAGGGAAAGGTGGAGATAACCTTGACTCAAGCATAAAGTAAAAACATAAAATAAAAGATAGGCCCTTCACAGAGGGAAGCAGAGGTTGTCATGTGCTTTTAGGGTTGGATGCACAAAATCTTAATGCAAAAGAACGTCACTTTATATTGCCACTTGTATATGGACCTTTATTATGCAGTCCGTCGCTTTTATTGCTTCCACAACAAGATCGTATAAAGCTTATTTTCTCTACACTAATAAGTCATACATATTTAGAGAGCAATTTTTATTGCCTGCAACATGACAACTTACTTGAAGGATCTTACTCGATCCATAGGTAGGTATGGTGGACTCTCATGGCAAAACTGGTTTAAGGATATTTGGAAACCCAAGTAGTATATCTAATTGGTGCAAGGAATTTGGCTAGAATGAGGGGGAAAGGCAAGCTCAACATGTTTGGAAGTTCAATGACAATATACTTTAATTGAGATGTGAGAAAACATAAACCATTACGTTGTCTTCCTTGTCCAACATCAACTCTTTTAGCATGTCATACTTAATGAGTGCTTCACAATCATAAAAGATGTCCAAGATAATATATTTGTATGTGAAAACCTCTCTTTCCTTATTACTTCCTATTAATTGCAATGATGACCAAAACTACGTTTGTCAACTCTCAACAAATTTTATGCCTCATACTTTCTATGTGTGAAGTCATTACTATCCATAAGATCAATATGAACTCTTTTGTGCTTTCTATTCTTTCTACTTTCTCAAGATCATGGCAGGATAGCAAAGACCTTGACTCAACACTAATCTTTATTATAGATAGCTCACGGACTCGAATACATAAAGATATCTCAAAGGTAATTGATATCAAAACTTCAATCTATTAGATCAAGATACTACTAAAAAGATCAAACTAAATAAAACGGTAAAGATAGGAGTGTGATGGTGATACGATATCGAGTCACCTCCCCCAAGCTTGGCTGTTGCCAAGGGGAGTGCCCATACCCATGTGTTTATGTCCTCGGAGGTGATGGAGGTGGTGATGATGATGGTGGATAGTCGCACATCGAGCGTAAAAGCTCCTCCAACTTGCGGATAATGCCCTTGAGTCCAACGATATGATCCTTCAACAAAATATTCTCCTGTGTGAGATACTTATTCTGTATGCGAGCTAACTCAATCATCTTGAAAGCTTAAATCTCAGTTGGAGTAAATAGGTTAGGTAAGGGTTGAGGGATGTCTTCTTCTTCCACCGCCGGAGCTTGAACCTCCATGGCCTTCTTGATCCATTCATCCTTGTTGATCTCTTCCGATTCTTCTCTTTTCAGCTCTATCTTCAATAGCCAAGCATCCTTGTCTTCATTGTTGAAGGAGCGCGACGTCATGGTACTCTAGATTTGTAACAAAGACAACTCGAAACGAAAACAGGGGATATTTGCGTGATACAGTGGTCAAAGCCTTCGGGAGATTATATAATGAATTTTTACTGACCAAAATACGTAACATGCAAAAACGGAGTCCAGGAGACACACGAGGTGACCACGAGATAGGGGGCGCGCACAGGAAGGGTGGGCGCGCCCTCCACCCTCGTGGAGGCCTCGTGTCCATCTCGGATTACTTCTTTCTTCCTAAAATTCTTAAATATTCCAAAACGGATAAAAATTGCCATTAGAATTGTTTTGGAGTCAGTTTACTTACCGTACCACATACCTATTCCTTTTCGGAGTCTGGAATGTTCTGGAAAGTGTCCCTTATGTATTCCTCCGGGGTTACGGTTTCAATAATATTTGTTTCAACATTGATAGGATTACCTGAGATATAATCTTTAATTCTTTGACCGTTCACCACCCTCGGACTCGTGCCTTCGAAGTTGTTGATTTTTATGGCACCGGAATGATAGACCTCCTCGATAACGTAAGGACCTTCCCATTTAGAGAGAAGTTTTCCTGCAAAAAATCTTAAACGAGAGTTGAATAATAACACATAATCACCTACATTAAACTCACGATTTTGTATCCTTTTGTCATGCTAGCGTTTGTCTTTTTCTTTGAATAGCTTGGCATTCTCATAGGCTTGGGTTCTCCATTCATCAAGTGAGCTAATATCAAATAACCTCTTCTCATCGGCAAGTTTGAAGTCATAGTTGAGCTCTTTGATAGCCCAATATGCTTTATGTTAAAGTACTAGAGGTAAGTGACAAGCTTTTCCATAAACCATCTTATACGGAGACATACCCATAGGATTTTTGTATGCAGTTCTATAGGCCCATAATGCATCATCAAGTTTTTTGGACCAATTCTTTCTAGATCTATTGGCAGTGTTTTGCAAAATTAATTTGAGCTCTCTGTTGCTCAACTCTACTTGACCACTAGACTGCGGGTGATAAGGAGATGTGATTCTATGATTAACATCATACTTAGCAAGCATCTTACGGAAAGCACCATGAATAAAATGTGAACCACCATCAGTCATAAGATATCTAGGGACTCCAAACCTCAGAAAAATAACTTCTTTAGGCATATTAATAGAGGTGTTATGATCAGCACTACTAGTTGGAATAGCTTCTACCCACTTAGTAACGTAATCAACAGCAACTAAAATATGTGTATAACCATTAGAGGCAGGAAAAGGTCCCATATAATCGAAGCCCCAAACATCAAACGGTTCAATAACAAGAAAATAATTCACAAGAATTTCTTGACATCTACTAATATTACCAATTCTTTGACATTCATCACAGGATAAGACAAACTTACGAGCATCTTTGAAGAGAGTAGGCCAATAAAAACCGGATTGCAATACCTTATGTGCGCTTCTATCTCCAAATGTGGTGTCCTCCATATGATTCAGAGTGACACTTGCGTAGGATTTGTTCCTGTTCATGCTCAGGTACGCAACGTCTAATAACACCATCTACTCCTTTATAAAGGTGTGGGTCATCCCAGAAGTAATGTCTTAAATCATAAAAGAACTTTTTCTTTTGCTGGTATATGAAACTAGGTGGTATAAATTTAGCAACAATGTAATTAGCATAATCAGCATACGAAGGAGCAGTACAAGAAGCATTAACGACCGCTAATTGTTCATCAGGAAAGCTATCATCAATAGGCAGTGGGTCATCAAGAACATTCTCTAACCTAGACAAGTTGTTCAGAACGGGTTCTCAGCCCCTTTCTATCAATAATATGCAAATCAAATTCTTGGAGCAAGAGAACCCGTCTAATGAGTCTAGGCTTAGCATCTTTCTTTTCCATAAGATATTCAATAGCAGCATGATCAGTGTGAATAGTAACTTTGGAATCAACAATATAAGGTCTAAACTTATCACATGCAAACACAACTGCTAAGAACTCTTTTTCAGTAGTAGCATAGTTTCTCTGGGTAGTATCAAGAGTCTTACTAGCATACCGGATAACTTTCAATTTCTTATCACTCTTTTCCCTAGAACAGCACCTCCACGCATAATCACTAGCATCACACATAATTTCAAAGGGTAAATTCCAATCAGTGGCTAAACAATAGGTGCAAAGGATCAAAGCTTTCTTAAGTATTTCAAATGCTTCTACACAATCATCATCAAAGACAAAAGGAATATCTTTTGCAATAAATTAGTCGAGGCCTAGAGATTTTAGAAAAGTCCTTAATGAACCTCCTATAAAAACCGGCATGACCAAGGAAACTTCTTATACCTTTTATGTCCTTGGGACATGGCATCTTTTCAATAGCATCAACTTTAGCTTTATCAACTTCAATACCTCTCTCGGAAATCTTATGCCCCAAGACAATGCCTTCATTAACCATAAAGTGACACTTCTCCCAATTCAAGACGAAA
The DNA here is from genome assembly GCA_021437245.1 of Aegilops speltoides. Lineage (NCBI taxonomy): Eukaryota > Viridiplantae > Streptophyta > Magnoliopsida > Poales > Poaceae > Aegilops > Aegilops speltoides. The sequence goes on from CM038141.1 coordinate 319,776,755, forward strand.
CTAGTGTCTTCGCATCTCTGCAAAACTCGATCAAGGTTGCTCAAGCAATCATCAAAAGAGGATCCATAAACGGAGAAATCATCCATGAATACCTCACAAATCTTTTCACAAAAGTCAGAGAATATAGCCATCATGCATCTTTGAAAGGTAGCAGGTGCACTACATAAACCAAAAGGCGTACATCTATAAGCAAAAGTACCGAAAGGGCAAGTAAAAGTAGTTTTTGATTGATCCTTCGCTGACACAAGTATTTGAGAGAAACCAGAATAACCATCTACAAAGCAGAAATGTGTGTGTTTGGATAGTATTTCTAGCATTTGATCGATAAAAGGTAAAGGGTAATGATCTTTCTTAGTAGCTTTATTTAATTTATCAAAATCAATTACCATACTATAACCTGTAATAATTCTTTGCGGGATCAATTCATCTTTTTCATTAGGAACGACAGTAATACCTCCTTTTTTTAGGAATACAATGGACATGGCTTACACAATCACTATCAGCAACGGGATAAATTATACCTGCCTCAAGGAGCTTTAGTATCTCCTTTCTTACCACTTCTTTCATCTTAGGATTCAATCGTCGTTGAGCATCTCTAACTGGTTTGGCATCGTCCTCCAAATTAATTTTGTGTTGGCATAACGTGGGACTAATGCCCTTGAGATCATCCAGAGTATATCCAATAGCAGCATGGTGCTTCTTCACAGTTTTCAATAATCTTTCTTCTTCTTGCTCTGAAAGGTTAGCACTAATAATAATAGGATATATTTTCTTTTCATCAAGATAAGCATACTTAAGATTATCAGGTAATGGTTTGAGTTCAAACACGGGATCACCCTTGCGTGGAGGGGGATCCCCTAGAATTTCAACCGGTAGGTTGTGTTTCAGAATAGGTTCATGTTGAAGGAACACTTCATCTATTTCCCTTCTTTCCTTCATAAACATATCATTTTCATGTTCTAGCAAATATTGTTCTAACGGATCAGTAGGAGGCACGGCAATAGAAGCAAGACCAATAATCTCATCCTTACTAGGTGATTCTCTATCACGAGGTTGTCTACGAAACTAAGCAAAATTAAACTCATGAAACACATCCTCTAAGCCAATTGTAACAGTATCCTTTTCACAATCAATCTTAGCATTAACAGTATTCAAGAAGGGTCTACCAAAAATAATGGGACAAAAGTCATCTTGTGGGGAACCAAGAACAAGAAAATCAGCAGGATATTTAACCTTCCCACACAAGACTTCAACATCTCTAACTATCCCAACTGGCTTAATGGTATCCCTATTAGCAAGCTTAATAGTAACATCAATATCTTCTATTTCAGCGGGTGCAATATCATGCATAATTTCTTTATATAAGTCATAGGGTATTGCACTAGGACTAGCACCCATATCACATAAGCCATGATAACAACGAACTCCTATTTTAATAGAAATAACACGCATGCCTACCACAGGTCTATGTATCTTAGCATCTGGTTTAACAATATTAGCAGTCTCACCACAAAAATAAATAACATGCCCATCTAAATCATCATCCAAGAGATCTTTAACCATAGCAATACTAGGTTCAACTTTGATTTTCTCAGGAGGTGTATAAGTCCTAGTATTACTCTTACGAACAACAGTCGAAGTTTTAGCATGATCCTTTATCCTAACAGGAAAAGGAGGTTTCTCAACATAAGTAGTAGGAACAATAGGATCACTATAAGTGACAGTCTTTTCTTCAACTGTAATAGGTGCAACTATGTTTACTTCAATGGGAGGATTATATTTAAACCACTTCTCCTTAGGGAGATCAACGTGAGTAGCAAAAGATTCACAGAAAGAAGCTACTATCTCAGATTCAAGTCCATATTTAGTGCTAAATCCACGAAAAGCATCGGTATCCATAAAAGATTTAACACAATCAAACTTAGGCATCATACCTGACTACTTACCATCCTCGGAACCCCAATCTTAAGAGTTACGTTTAATTCTTTCCAATAAGTCCCATTTGAATTCAATAGTCTTCAGCATATAAGAACCAACACAGGAAGTATCGAGCATGTTGCGATCATTGGGAGAAAGACGAGCATAAAATTTTTGAATAATCATTTCTCTGGAGAGCTCATGATTGGGGCATGAATATAACATTGACTTAAGCCTCCCCCAAGCTTGAGCGATGCTTTCTCCTTCACGAGGCCAGAAATTATATATGTAATTACGATCACGATGAACAAGATGCATAGGATAGAACTTCTGGTGAAATTTCAACTTCAATCGTTTATAATTCCAAGATCCCGTATCATCACATAGCCTATACCATGTCAATGCATATCCCTTCAAAGATAAAGGGAAGACCTTCCTTTTGACAAAGTCATTGGGAATACCTGCAAGCTTAAATAATCCACAAACTTCATCCACAAAGATAAGGTGTAAATCGGGATGCAATGTTCGATCTCCTGCAAAGGGATTAGCTAGCAATTTCTCTATCATACCCGAAGGAATCTCAAAGTAAATATTCTCAGTAGGTTCAGTAGGTTGAGGAGAACTCTTTACTCTTCTGGTCTGGGTGAAGATACCCCGAACAAGCCCCTCAAAGGATTAGTTTCCATAGTAACAAGTGACAGAAAATTTCAGCACACTATATAAATGTTTCCTTACCAAGTTCCACTCACCAAAGGCGCTTCACTCCCCGGCAACGGCGCCAGAAAAGAGTCTTGATGACCCACAAGTATAGTGGATCTATCGTAGTCCTTTCGATAAGTAAGAGTGTCGAACCCAACGAGGAGCAGAAGGAAATGACAAGCGGTTTTCAGTAAGGGTTTCTCTGCAAGCACTGAAATTGTAGGTAATAGATAGTTTTGTGATAAGATAAATTGTAACGAGTAACAAGCAATGAAAGTAAACAAAATGCAGAAAGATGGCCCAATCCTTTTTGTAGCAAAGGACAAGCCTGGACAATTTCTTATAATGAGAAAAGAGCTCCCGAGGACACATGGGAATTATCGTCAAGCTAGTTTTCATCACATTCATATGATTCGCGTTCGGTACTTTGATAATTTGATATGTGGGTGGACTAGTGCTTGGGTACTGCCCTTACTTGTACAAGCATCCCACTTATGATTAACCCCTATTGCAAGCATCCGCAACTACAAAAGAAGTATTAAGGTAAACCTAACCACAACATTAGACATATGGATCCAAATCAGCCCCTTACGAAGCAACGCATAAACTAGGGTTTAAGCTTCTGTCACTCTAGCAACCCATCATATACTTATTACTTCCCAATGCCTTCCTCTATGCCCAAATAATGGTGAAGTGTCATGTAGTCGACGTTCACATAACACCACTAGAGGAAAGACAACATACATCTCATCAAAATATCGAACGAATACCAAATTCACATGACTACTAATAGCAAGACTTCACCCATGTCCTCAGGAACAAACGTAACTACTCACAAGCATATTCATGTTCATAATCAGAGGAGTAATAATATGCATTAAGGATCTGAACATATGATCTTCCACCAAGTAAACCAATTAGCAATAACTACAAGGAGTAATCAATACTACTAGCAACCCACAGGTACCAATTTGTGGTTTGGATACAAGATTAATTACAAGAGATGAACTAGGGTTTTGAGAGGAGATGGTTCTAGTGAAGATGTTGATGGAGATTGACCCCCTCCCGATGAGAGGGTCATTGGTGATGACGATGGTGATGATTTCCCCCTCCCGAAGGGAAGTTTCCTGACAGAACAGCTCTGCCGGAGCTCTAGATTGGTTCCGCCAAGGTTCCGCCTCGCGGAGGCGGAGTTTCGTCCCGTAAGCTTACCTCTGATTTTTTTCAGGGTAAAAGCCTTCATATAGCAGAAGATGGACACCGGAGGGCCACCAGGGGGCCCAGGAGACAGTGGGCGCGCCTAGTAGGGGTGGGCGCGCTCCCACCCTCCTGGCCAGGGTGTGGGCCCCCTCTGGTGTTTCTTTCGCTCAATAATTCTTATTAATTCCAAAACTGACTTCCATGGAGTTTCAGGATTTTTGGAGCTGTGCAGAATAGGTTTCCAATATTTGCTCCTTTTCCAGCCAGAATTCCAGCTGCCGGCATTCCCCCTCTTCATGGTAAACCTTGTAAAATAAGAGAGAATAGCCATTAGTATTTAGATATAATGTGTAATAATAGCCCATAATGCAATAAATATTGATATAAAAGCATGATGCAAATGGACGTATCAGCTATGTGGTCTGAAAACTTGGGAAGAATATATCTTCCTAGGTTCCATAGTGGCTTGTCATCCTCTAAATCATCCCAATACCCTATCATTTCTCATCTTGTACCTATCCCAATATCCTTTTTATTGGGCATATTCCTTTCTCTATTAAGGGAATAACCCTGTTTGCCCTAGGTTGTGAAACAGCCTATATTTCTTTCACTCCTTAAATTCCCAAATAATTCTCATAAGTTGTTTGGGTCATATCTTGCTCAAATATGTCAAAACCAATCCTTGATATGTTCAAAAATGATTCACCAATATTCCTTTTCCTAGTTTGCCCTAAATGGCACATTGTGAAGCAAGTGCTATTTATCTTTGATTGATTGACCCTAAACTTTTTGGGACACCTTTTTTTGTCCATGTCATTGCCTCATGCAAATTTTCAACTTCATTTGCCTAGTAAATATTTCACAACAATTTTCCAAAGTTTCGGTCCAAGAAGGAACTTTGTGCAGGAGATACAAGCTAGGCATATCCAAATGAATTGAAACTTTGCCATATACTTCATTTGATCAAATCATAGCTCTATTCCAAGTTTGAGCTCATGTCACTCCTCCATGTGAGCTCAGCAGCAATTCTTAGTTTTTGGTTAGATTTTTAGTTTGTGAAGCAACTATATTTTATATTGATTCGTTTAAGCTAAAAATTTACCAGGACATGCCCCCATACATATTAGCTCGCTCTACCAAGTTTTGGATCATTTAATCTAGTCATTTGCCCTCTGCAATGTTTCTAAGTTTCTGTGCAGATTGAAGCTCTGTGAAGCAAGTACCATTTTGGTATTTCCAAATGGCATGAAACTTTTACAACAGCTTCATATCATCAAATAGGTCATCTCCTAGAAATTTCAGCTCATGCCAATCAGTTATGTGAGTGTTACTTCATGTTTTCCAATTCTGACTAGTGGGGGCCTTTCTACAGCAAGTACCCTTTAGACTCCTCCGTTTGGGCTGATATTCTGCCAACACAGTCACCTTATCATGTGATCAAGCCATGCCAAAGCTCCGAGTCCATATCCTACATTGTGAGCCACACCAGGCAACAAACACCTTACGGTTCACTTGATCATCTGCTAGTTGTGGTCATGCCTCACACCACTATGCTTGGCTCCCTCCTCCTTGGCAACACCCTCTGCTCACCTTATCTTTCGGACACGGTTTGCAGGGCATGGGTGCATCGTGTGTGCCAGTCCACATGGTGACTTCGTGGCTGGCATGCACATCAGCGTGCTCTGGCAAACCGCGGGCACTTCTGTCGTTGCCTTCCTCTGCCTCTCGCATCCAAATCATGTCTAGTAGCTCCCCCGTGAGCCTCTGCATCGCTCTATGCCTCTGCCCCGCCCTGCATTGGCGTGCTCGCATCAGCGTCGCCATGCCCGTGACGCTAACCTCCTCTGCTCCCTCCTTGGCATGTTGGCCAAGCTCTCTAGAGCGTCCCCGAGACCTTCCCGAGCCTATAAACAGGACCCTCAACCTCCTCCGCTCCTCGCAGCTCCTTCCACTGCCTCCCACGTCCACCGGAGCTCGCCGTATCCATCTCCATCCGCCATGGCCGTCGCAGTTCCTCCTTGGTCCCGGCGCGCCTAGTCCTCCTCTCCACCTCTAGCCACCATCATCGTCTTCCTCTCATCCCGGCGATCCGCCCCACCCTCTCTTTCTTCCGTCGGAGCCCCTCTGGTCGCGCCTCCCCAAAGTTGGCCGCTGCCTCCTACCCCTACCTCCTCTCGTCCCACTCCACCTCCGGCGCTGCTGCTGCTCCAGGCGGGAGCAGTACTTCACCCAGCATCCTCCGATGACCTCGGCTCGACCGAAGACGTCTGGAGCCGGCCGGGCCATCACCGGCGTCGCCCCTCCCCTGCCTCCTCCCATGTTTCTATCGGGGGCAGCGAGGAAGAGGATGACCGCGAGCCAGGCGGGCCCGCACCTCCCCTCGGACCCATGTCCCAGGTACTTGTTTATGGAGAAACTTTTATAGATTAGTCCATGTTCTTCTTCCATCCGTATCTTCGCAATGAGCCCCGCCCCCCTGAGAGAGAATTGTTTCCGGTGAATATTTCCGTGAATGCTTTGCAGTTCACCCCGGTGATTTCTTCCACCCCAGGCAAGCCACGACAGCCACTTGCATGATTTCCTTGCAATAGTCTTGGTCCCTACTTGAATATTTAAATATTGTGTGCATGTTAATATTCTTGTGAACACTTGATATGCTCGTGAATCGGTACTTATTTTGATACTATGTCCATGTGCATCTTGCTAGTTCTTAAGTACTTGTTAATAGCATTATGCTCATGGTTAGTTATTGTAGTTAGTTCATGCAAATGTTGATAATATGCCTGCATGTTGATCGTCTATTATACTGATGTTTTTCATGCTCACCTCTATGCCATGCATATTTGCATCCAGTAGATTTAATGGCTTCATGTTGTTGATGATATGTTCCATGCTTTCCCATTCATGTTCATGTTTAGTCCATCATGTTACATTGACTTAGCTTGTTGCATTCAAGTTTAACTAGATATTAATCAAACTTGAACATCTGTTGGCGAGTCATAGTGCCATCAAAATCGACTGGCCAGTGCAGCCACATTTGCCTGTATGGGAAGGCATTAATGCGGTCTATTGTCATGACCTCTCACCAGTGCCTCCAACTATTGAAGATTATACGCGTGCGCTACCCTGATTAGGTAGGCCGATATAAGCCTTCTGAGCCCAAGTTTGGTTATGTGGACATGTCCCCGTTTGGGACCGTTTTTGTTTTGCCACGACGAGGGCTGTTGGGTGTCACGAGGTGACATCGGGGCCACCCATGACTTAGCCCAAAGGGGAGTTAGTCGGAGTCGTCGGGAGAGTGTCATGCAATAGATTGGTTTTGTTGGAACGCCGTTGGTCCACCCGAATGGGAGTATGAGGCCTTGGGTTCCGTGGTGTGGGTATGGTGTACTAACCTCTATAGAGTGTATAATCTATCAATAGTCGTGCCCGCGGATAAGGGCCTAGTTTGTAGTAGGTCACACTATGGGTCAACAGTAATAATAACCGGACTAATGAACAACCCTGGTTCGATGAGGAAAGGAGTTGGTTGATCTTTATGTAGTCGTGAGAGGATCACGGTGGTATCATGGATACCGAAGCTTGTTGATGTTTGTGGTGTTATGCGATAATCATGGGTAAGGATCAAGCTCCTTGTGGTCATGTAATGATCACTATGGTATTGTTAATACCAAGCTTGATTTGATCCTGAGGTGATCGTGTGATGTCCACGATGGTAAGTGGTACATGTGGTGGTTACGAAGTAACCTCCGATCAGAGTAAGTTTGCTCATGATATGTTAAACTTGTTGCATGTTAATATCATCATGTGCATACCATGAGTAGCTTTGCCATGCTCTTTTCATATGATGTTAGATGTGTTATGTTCAACATGTAAATGCCATGCTTATCTGATGTTGTTACAGTGATATCATGCTTATCATTGTATAACATGTAAATGTCATGTTATTGTTTATCTTGATTGCTTTTGGTTGTTGTGAGCTTGCAAGTACATTCAATGTACTAACTTGGCGTGTCATTGAAAGGATCGAGAAGAGGTGTCTAGGGGGGTGATTAGACATTAAGTACCAAAAGTTACAATTTTTAACTTCTTTAAGTTGGAGTGGAGTTTAGGCACAGGTTTAACACTCACAATACATATCAAGCAAGCATGCAAAGAGTATCTGAGCAGCGGAAAGTAAAGCATGCAACTTGCAAGAATGTAAAGGGAAGGGATTGGAGGATTCAAACGCAATTGGAGACACGAATGTTTTTGTCGTGGTTCCGATAGGTGACGTTGATGGAGACTTCAACCCACGAAGGGTAACGGTTGCGCGAGTCCACGGAGGGCTCCACCCACGAAGGGTCCACGAAGAAGCAACCTTGTCTATCCCACCATGGTCGTCGCCCACGAAGGACTTGCCTCACTAGCGGTGGATCTTCACGAAGTAGGCGATCTCCTTGACCTTACAAACTCCTTGGTTCAACTCCACAATCTTGTTGGAGGCTCCCAAGTGACACCTAGCCAATCTAGTAGACACCACTCTCTAAGAAGGAACAAATGGTGTGTTGATGATGAACTCCTTGCTCTTGTGCTTCAAATGATAGTCTCCCCAACACTCAACTCTCTCTCACAGGATTTGGATTTGGTGGAAAGAATATTTGAGTGGAAAGCAACTTGGGGAAGGCTAGAGATCAAGATTCATATGGTAGGAATGGAATATCTTGGCCTCAACACAACAGTAGGTGGTTCTCTCTCAGAAAATGAATGCTGGAAGTGTGGGCACGTTCTGATGGCTCTCTCCACGAATGAAGAGGAGGTGGAGGGGTATATATAGCCTCCACACAAAATCTAACTGTTACACACAACTTGCGAAACTTGGTGGGACCGAATTGGTAAACTCGGTCAGACCGATTCAGCAAATCTAGTGATCGTTAGGATTTTCGGTGGGACCGACATGCAACTCGGTAGGACCGATATGGTTAGGGTTAGGGCTTAACGTAATCTCGTTGAGACCGATTACACAAAATCGGTGGGACCGATTTTGGTAATAAGTTAACCAGAGAGTTGGTCAGGCAAACTCGGTGAGACCGATTACACAAACTCGGTGGGACCGATTTTGGTAACAAGCTAACCAGAGAGTTTGCATTGTAATCTCGGTTGTACCAATTACACAAACTCGGTGAGACCGATTTTGGTAATGAACATACACAGAGAGATTACAATCCCATCTCGGTGAGACCGAGATCCCTATCGGTGAGACTGATTTGCCTAGGGTTTGTGGCAAGTGGCTATGACATCTGAACTCGATGGCGCCGGATAGAAAGAGCCGGTAGGGCCAAGTTAGACTTTTGGTTTAGGACACATGTTGTTGTGAGAAAGTAGTTGAGGGCTTTGGAGCATATCACTAAGCACTTTGAGCAAGCAAGCCATTAAGCAACACCTCGTCCCCTCTTGATAGTATTGGCTTTTCTTATAGACTCAATGTGATCTTGGATCACTAAAATAGAAAATGTAGAGTCTGGATCTTGGAGCTTGAGCCAATCCTTTGTCCTTAGCATCTTGAAGAGGTTCCACATCCTTTAGTCCATGCCACTCCATTTTTGAACTTGTCTGAAACATACTAGGTAAAAGTGTTAGTCCAACAAGAGATATGTTGACATTAATTACCAAAATCACCCAGGGAGCACTTGTGCTTTCAGTCATGCCTTGTCTTCTTGCTTGTTTGCCGTGGATACCTTGTTGGCGAGCTAGGATAAACATTCTAGCGAGAGTCCCTACAGAGTGGAGTCCATCGTTGTCATCGTGTTCCGCTGCTAGATGTTATTCCACTACTTCGGGTTGTTCTGCTGCTAGCATAGAGCTACCTTTGCATGCGTAGTGTCGCCATGCCAAGATATTTCATTGTAATACTCAAACCTTTGTACCCCGAGTATTTGTAGTAAAAAGCTTATTTGTTCTATGCCAAGCAGTGTCGTATTCCATAAGACTTGATCTTTGGGCTGGAATACGGGGTGTTTCGGTCTCTCTGAGCCGGGGTGCCACAGAAGCGGAAATGCCCCAAGTACTTTGGCAGATAAGAAGGTTTGCAACGTCAACAAAGGTATATTTGATATACATGTTATTGATGTGTACCTTACTAGTGCTCATAGTAGCGCATGGGTATTTGATAATGGTTCAGTTGCTAATATTTGTAACTCGAAACAGGAGCTGCGGATTAAACGGAGACTAGCTAAGGACGAGGTGATGATGCGCATTGGAAATGGCTCCAAGGTTGATGTGATCGCCGTTGGCACGCTCCCTCTACGTCTACCTTCTGGATTAGTTTTAAATCTAAATAATTGTTATTTAGTGCCTATTTTAAGCATAAACATTATATCTGGATCTTGTTTATTGTGAGATAGTTATTCATTTAAGACAGAGAATAATGGTTGTTCTATTTATATGAATAATATCTTTTATGTTCATGCACCCCTTGTGAAAGTTTTATTCTTATGATGCAAAGTTAATGATGATAGTACCACATGCTTGTGGCACTGTCGCTTAGGTCATATCGGTGTAAAGCGCGTGAAGAAACTCCATGTTGATGGACTTTTGGAATCACTTGATTATGAATCATTTGAAACATGTGAACCATGCCTCATGGGCATTATGACTATAACCTTGTTTTCTGGAACAATGGAGCATGCAAGTGATTAGAAATAATACATACCGATGTATGCAGTCCAATGAGTGCTGAAGCACGCGGTGGATATCATTATTTTCTTACCTTCAGGGATGATTTTAGTAGATATGGGTATACTTACTTAATGAAACACAAGTCTGAAACATTTGAAAAGTTCAAGGAATTTTAGAATGAAGGGGAGAATCACCGTAACACGAAAATAAAGTTTCTATGATCTGATCGTGGAGGTGAATATTTGAGTTACGGGTTTGGCACACATTTAAGACAATGTGGAATTGCTTCAGAACTCACGCCACCTGGAACACCACAACGTAATGGTGTGCCCGAATGTCGTAATCGTACTTTATTGGATATGGTCCGTTCTATGATGTCTGTTACCGATTTGCCACTATCGTTTTGGGGGTTATGCATTAGAGACAACCGCGTTCACTTTAAATAGGGCACCATCTAAATCTTTTGAGACGACACCGTATGAGTTATGGTTTGGCAAGAAACCTAAGCTGTCGTTTCTTAAGGTTTGGGGGTGCGATGCTTATGTCAAGAGGCTTCAGCCTGATAAGCTCGAACCCAAAGTGGAGAAGTGTGTCTTCGTAGGATACCCTAAAGATACCATTGGGTATACCTTCTATCATAGAGCCAAGGGCAAGATCTATCTTGCCAAGAATGGGTCCTTTCTAGAGAAGGAGTTTGTCTCAAAAGAAGTGAGTGGGAGGAAAGTAGAAGTTGATGAGGTAATCGTATCTTCTCTTGAATTGGAAAGTAGCGCATCACAAAAAGCAGTTCCCATGACGACTACACCGACCAGAGAGGAAGCTAATGATGATGATCATGAAACTTCAGATCAACTTACCAGGACACGTTCCACACCAGAGTGGTACGGTAACCCTATCTTGGAAGTCATGTTATTAGGCAGCGGTGAACCTACGAACTATGAAGAAGAAATGATGAGCCCGGATTCTGATAAATGGCTCGAGGCCATGAAATCCGAGGTAGGATCCATGTATGAAAACAAAGTATGGACTTTGGTGGATTTACCCGGTGACCGACAGGCCATTGAGAACAAATGGATCCTTAAGAAGAAGACAAATGCTGATGGTATGTCGTTTTCTATAAAGCTCCAGTTTTTGCAAAGGGTTTCCAAAAAGTTCAAGGGGTTGACTACGATGAGACTTTTGCACCTATAGCTATGTTGAAGTCTGTTAGAATTATGTTAGCAATTGCCGCATATTTTGATTATGAAATCTACAGATGGACGTCAAAATAATGTTCCTTAACGGTTTTCTTAAGGAAGAGTTGTATGTGATGCAGCCAGAAGGTTTTGTCGGTCCTAAGGATGCTAACAAGGTATGCAAGCTCCAGTGATCCACCTATGGACTGGTGCAAGCATCTCAGAGTTGGAATATACGTTTTGATGACATGTTCAAAGCTTTTGGTTTTATACAAACTTGTGGAGAAGCTTGTATTTACAAGAAAGTGAATGTGAGATCTTTAGCATTTATAATACTATATGTGAATAACATATTATTGATTGGAAATGATACAGAATTTCTGGAAAGCATAAAGGGTTATTTGAACAAGAGTTTTTCAATGAAAGACCTAGGTGAAGCTACTTACATATTCAGCATCAAGATCTATAGAGATAGATTGAGACGTCTGATAGGACTTACACAAAACACATACCTTGACAAGATTTTGAAGAAGTTATAAATGGACCAGTCAAAGAAAGGGTTCTTGCCCGTGTTGCAAGGAGTAAAATTGAGTCAGACTCAAAGCCCGACCTCGATAGAAGAAAGAGAAAGAATGAAAGTCGCCCCCTATGCCTCAGCCATAGGCTCTACAATGTATGTCATGTTGTATACCAGACCTGATGTGTGCCTAGCCATAAGTCTGGCAGGTTGGTACCAGGGTGATCTAGGAGTAGATCACTAGACAACGGTCAAGAATAATCCTAATGTACCTAAATAGGACCAAGGACATGTTTCTCTTTTATGAAGGTGATGAAGAGCTTTCCATAAAGGGTTACGTCAATGCAAGCTTTGACACTGATCCAGATGAATCGAAGTCACAAACCAGATACGTATTTATATTGAATGGTGGAGCAGTTAGTTGGTGTAGTTCCAAGCAATGCGTTGTGGAGGCAACTTTGCAAAGTACATACGGATCTAAATGTGACGGACTCGTTGACTAAATCTCTTCCATGAGCAAAACATTATTGGCACCAAAACTCCATGGTTGTTAGATTCATTATGATATAAACTAGATTATTGACTCTACCGCAAGTGGGAGACTGGAAATGTTCCCTAGAGGCAATAATAAAATGGTTATTATCATATTTCATATTCATGATAAATATATATTATTCATGCTAGAATTGTATTGACCGGAAACTTAAATACATGTGTAATACATAAACTACATTGTGTCCCTAGTAAGCCTCTACTAGACTAGCTCATTGATCAAAGATGGTTATGGTTTCCTGACCATGGACATGAGTTGTCATTTGATAACAGGATCGCATCATTAGGATAATGATGTGTTGGACATACCCAACCGTAAGCTTAGCATCCGATCATTTAGTTATTTGCTACAACTTTCTTCATGTCAAGTATCAGTTCTTAGACCATTAGATCATGCAACTCCCGGATATCGGAGGAATACTTTGTGTACTATCAAACATCACTCCGTAACTAGGTGATCATAAAGGTGCTCTACAAGTATCTTCGTTGGGTTACATGGATCGAGACTGGGATTTGTCACTCCGTGTGACAGATAAATATCTCTGGGCCCTCTCGGCAAAAAAACATCATAAGAAGCTTCATGTTACTAATGAGTTCAGTCATGAGATCTTGTATTACAAAACGAGTAAAGAGACTTGTCGGTAAGAAAATTGAACTAGGTATGGAGATACTAACGATCGAATCTTGGGCAAGTAACATATCGTTGGACAAAGGGAATTACATACAAGATTGATTGAATCCTTGACATCGTGGTTCAACCAATAAAGATCTTCTTGAAATATGTAGGAACCAATATGGGCATCCAGGTCCCACTATTGGTTATTGACCGGAGAGGTGTCTCGGTCATGTCTACACGATTCTCGAACCCGTAGGGTCGCATGCTTAAAGTTCGATGAACTAGAGTAGTATTGGTATACTAGCATTAGGGACCAAAGGTTGTTCAGAGTCCTGGATGAGATCCCGGACATCATGACGAGTTCCGGAATGGTACGGAGGTAAAGATTTATATATGGGAAGTCCTGTTTTGGCTATCGAAAAAGTCCACGGGCATGCTGGCAGTGTACCGGGTCACTAAAAGGGTTTTGGGGGTCCACCTGTCCCGAGGGCCACATGGGCTGTAGGGGGTGCCATGGCATGTATGGGCCAAGCGTACCAATCCCCCACCAGGCCCGTGCGCCAAAGGATGGAAAACCCTAGGGGTGGGAGGCGCCTCACCTAGCTTGGTGGGCAAGCCACCTCCTAGGGCTGGCGCCCCCTCCCCCTTGCCCTATATATAGTGGGGGAGGGAGGGCAGGCGCACCTCTTCGCTGGCGTAACCCCTCCCCCTCTCTACCACCACCTCCTCCCGGTACTACTTGGCGAAGCCCTGTCGGCGCTCCACCACCACCATCACCATCGCACCATCATGCTGGTTGTGATCCCATCTACTTCTCCCCCTTTGCTTGTTGGATCAAGGACAAGGAGACATCATCAAGCCGCATGTGTGCTGTAACGCCCTGGATTCGATGCGTCAGGTGTCTGCCAGTTATTCGCCGTTGTTGCCATGTCATTTGCTTGCGTGTTGCACTTGGCCATGTCATCTTATGCATTTCATATCATGTCGGCATGCGCATCTCATTTCGCATTCGTGTTCGTTTCATGCATCCGAGCATTTTCCCCGTTGTCCATTTTGCAATCCGGCACTCCTATGTCCTCCGGCATCCCCTTTTTGTCTCTCGTTGTGAGCGGGTATTAAACGTTCTCGGAATGGACCGGGGTTTGCCAAGCGGCCTTGGTATAGCACCGGTAGACCGCCTGTCAAGTTTCGTGCCATTTGGAGGTCGTTTGGTACTCCAACGGTTAACTGGGTAACCGCAAAAGCCCTCTTTTGTTTGCAGCCCAACACCCCTTCCAAAGTGGCCCAAAACCCATCTAAGTCTCTTCCATGCTCTCGGTCGTTCGATCACGATCGTGTGGGCGAAAACCGTGCCTCATTAGGACACTCCTAGCCCCCTCTACCTATATTTATGTGTGCCTCCCCCGAAATTCTCGCAGTCCAAACCCTAGCTCCCCTCCTCCTCACGCCGCCGGACGAAATCCCTCTCTGCGCCAGACATGTCCGCCCTCCCCGCCACCTCACACCGACCAATCGGAGGCCGCCACCTCAGCTCCGCCGCCGCCTCGCCCAATCCCACCGCGCCACCTCAGCCGCACCTCCCTCTCTCTCCTCCACCCGCCATGTCCACTGCCCACCACTCCAGCCCGCCCGGGCTGCCCGACCCACGCCAGGCCAGCAAGCCCTCAGCCCTGGTCACCAGCGCTTCCACCGCCGTCGCCGCCATCGCCGCGTCAGCCACCTCCGCCAGCGCCAGACGTCCCGACTCCGCGTCCGCAGCCACCGCCTCGCCTCCTACCAAGCCCTTCCCGTCGCCCGCGCACGGTGCATTGTCCTCCGTGGCCTCGTCGGCGTGCCCGCCGTCTTCCGCCGCCGGTGCCGCGCCCGCCTCCCGCGAACTGCGTCGCCTCCGGCGCGCCCGCCTGCGCCCGACCGCTTCCCCGCGCCCTCCTCGCCGGATCTGTCGCCTCCGCCGCCCACCGACCTCGCCGGAGCCGCCCGCCGCTCGCCAGAGTTCTTCTCCGGTGAGATCTCATTGGGGTGGACGAGATCCACCCATCCCTCCAACCAAACGGTCGGAACCGTCCCGCACCGCGCCGTCCCGCTCCGCTCGATCCTGCGTTGACTTCCCGGAGGTATAAAACTGCCAAGTCCCGAATATTTTGCACATTATCATGCCATGTTCATTGCATCATAACTCTCTGCGTACTGCTTCATTTCGTGCGTGTAATATGTCAAATTATTCGTCTCGACGAGTACTTAATTTCATTCCATTGCGTCATGTTCATTTGAGTTCATCTTGATGCCCGAAATGTTGTTGGAAGAGTGCTATGTGATGTTAACCTGCTGGAACTGTTATAACATGCTCATTTGTCATTTTTGCCATGTTTGATGTGTGCATCCTATGAGGTTGATGTCTACATGTGTTTTGATCTATGATATGTCATCTTTCCAGAGGTGCAAACCATGTATTTGTGTGAGTTGTGTGCTGAGTGCATCGAGCTTGTTAAGTATGGTACTTGCTGTTGCTGTTTTCCTGACAGATTCTGTTATGTTTTGATGCTATGTAAACCTGCTTCCACAAGTCATTCCATGCATAATCTGGAGATGTTCACTACATATGTTTTGTTATACATGTCTTGATCTATCCATTCATGCCCCTGGTTGCATTTATAGCCTGCTGTAGCTTATTGTAATCTTGCTCCAAACTTGCTAAATAATGTTGATGTCTACCTATTAACATTAAGTTCAGTTTTGGCCATGTGTTTTGCTAGTGATCCATGCATCCTATGAACTTGCTCTTGCCATGAATAGCTTCACAAATATGTCTTCTTACTGTTGGTTGCCTTTCCATGCCATGTATTGCTCTGTGGTGAGTGTTTCAAGCTCACCAACATGCCTACTTATTGTTGTTCCTGCCATGTATGAATCTGTCACATAACTTGCCATGTTTACATGGGTGCCATCGTATTTTATGTGCCTTTTTGGCTTATGTTCAGTAAGGGACTTTTGTTCTATGTATTTAGTAGATTCATGCCATGCCTTTGTTTGCCATAATATGTTCATGTAAAATGTTGATTGATAGCTCTAAACTTTGCAACCTGATGTTATTTCCTGATAAGTCTGAAACTATTATTATTTGCAATCTTTCCATGTGTGTTTGAGCATGTTATAGTGATTTCTGGAGATAGCTCAGTGTTCATGTTTTGTTATGCTTTACCTGTACTTCATGCCCATGCCTTTTGTTATTACGTTGAGATGTTGTAGCGTGTTTGTTTGATGCTTGTAAGATGCCTAGTTGCTGTTATGGACAGATTGTTGCTATGACTTGTATAGTGTGTGTGTGTGTGTGTTGAACCGTTGCTCCGTTTTGAGTGTGCTCTATATGAAACTTGCTTGATTTTGCATGTAGCTTCATATTATCATGTTGCATCCTTGTTTTGAGGTGTTAGCTTGATGTTTGTACGTGTTTTGCATCAATGCCATGTTTAACTTGTTTTGCTCTTATCTTCTAGACCGTAGCTCCGAACTAAATGAACTCTATATGTAACTTGACTAGAATTTCGTGTAGATCCTCGTGGTGCATCTTAACTTGCTGTTTAACAACTTGAACATAAGGTTTATTCAGATCTGGACCAATTTCGAAATTTGCATATGACTTACCGGAATTGTTATATGTTGTTCCCGGCCTCATTTAAACTTGCCTTGATGTGTTGTTCTTGTTTGCATCATCTCTTGCCATGAGTAGCTTCATGTAGCCTTGTCATGCATCATGCTTGTTGTGCATCATGTCTTGCCTATGTGTGGTGTGTTTACCATATTGTGTGCTTCTTCTCGATAGTTCCCGTTTCGTTGCGATCGTGAGGATGCGTTCGTCTACGTGTGGTTCGTCTTCGTGGCTTCATCTTCTTCATGGACTCGTTCTTCTTCCTAGCAGGATTTCAGGAAAGATGACCGCTACCCTGGATCTCACTACTATCATTGCTATGCTAGTTGTTTCGTTCTATCGCTATGCTGCGCTTCCTATCACTTGTTCTTCAAGCCTCCCAAATTGCCATGAACCTCTAACCTTTGACACCCTTCCTAGCAAACCATTGCTTGGCTATGTTACCATTTTGCTCAGCCCCTCTTATAGCGTTGCTAGTTGCAGGTGAAGTTGAAGATTGCTCCATGGTGGACAGGGTTATGTTGGGATATCACAATACCTCTTATATTATTAATGCATCTATATATTTGGTAAAGGGTGGAAGGCTCGACCTTATGCCTGGTGTTTTGTTCCACTCTTGCCGCCCTAGTTTCCGTCATACCAGTGTTATGTTCCCGGATTTTGCGTTCCTAACGCGGTCGGGTGATCTATGATAGTTCACTTTGAATAAGACTCCTCCAGCAAGGCCCAACGTTGGTTTTACCATTTGCCTCACCTATTACCTTTTTCCCTTGGGAGTCGCGCATCCCAAGGGTCATCTTTATTTTAGCCCCCCCGGGCCAATGCTTGTCTAAGTGTTGGTCCAAACTAGAGCCACTTGCGCGCCACCTCGGGAAACTTGAGGGCTGGTTCTAGTTGTACGCATCGCTCATCCGGTCATGGCTCGAGACGAGACGCGCGGCTACTATCGGGATGTCGACGCCGGGAGGTCTTGCTGGTCTTGTTTTACCATTGTCGAAATGTCTTGTAAACCGGATTCCGAGATGATCGGGTCTTCCGGGAGAAGGAATATCCTTCGTTGATCGCGAGAGCTTATCATGGGCTAAGTTGGGACACCCCTGCAGGGTATAAACTTTCGAGAGCCGTGCCCACGGTTATGTGGCAGATGTGATTTTGTTAATGTCCGGTTGTAGATAACTTGGCACCAGATCCGAATTAAAACGCATCAACCGCGTGTGTAGCCGTGATGGTCTCTTCTCGGCGGGGTCCGGGAGGTGAACACGGTCTTTGGGTTATGTTTGACGTAAGTAGGAGTTCAGGATCACCTCTTGATCATTGCTAGCTTCACGACCGTTCCTTTGTTTCTCTTCTCGCTCTCGTTTGCGTATGTTAGCCACCATATATGCTTAGCCGCTGCTACAACCTCACCACCTCACCCCTTCCTTTCCCATTAAGCTTTGCTAGTCTTGATACCCATGGTAATGGGATTGCTGAGTCCTCGTGGCTCATGATTACTACACCAACAATTCTTGGTGTACAAGTTATGCGATGATCATGACGCGAGAGCGATGTTGCTTGTTTTGGAGTTCTTCTTCGCTTCTTTGGTCGGGGATAGGTTCGGTCGGCACTGGGCTAGCAGGTGGATATTGTTTGAGTTTCTGTTTATGATTCATCCGTAGTCGGATGTTGTTCTTGTATGTTGTATTGTTGTATTCATGTGACATTGTATGTATTGGATGTATCCCCACTATTATGTAATGTTGATGTAATGATATCCACCTTGCAAAAGCGTCTTCAAGATGCGCTTCTATCCTTGGTGGGACCTTCGAGTTCCTTTAGGATAGGGTCGCATCTTGGGCGTGACATGTGCGAAACTCAGAGGTGACGTCCATTCGGCGCTAGATCGGTTGGATCATGATTGGATCGCGAAGAGTACGACTACATCAACCACGTTTTATACGCTTCCGCTTTCAGTCAACAAGGGTATGTAGAGACACTCCCCTCTTATTGCTATGCATCTCCTAGAATAGATCTTGGGTGTTCGTAGGAAACTTTTTGATTTTCATGCTTCTTTCCCCATCAAGTATGACTATATTGATTCTGTCATAAAATTGCCACAGATTTACATGCATGACAGAAAATGTGACCTACTATGACAAACATGTATTATGACAAAATTGTTTTTTGTAGTGAATGTCGTCTACTCCTTTATAAAGATGTCAAAAGTAATATCTCAAGTCAAAGAAGAATGTTTTCTTTTGTGGGTATCTATAACTAGGTGGTAAATATTTGGCAACAATGTAGCATAATCAACGTACCAAGGATTATCACAAGAGGAAGAGGCATTAATAACAACTAATTGCTCATCAGCAAAACTATCTTTAACAGGCATACTAGACAAATTATCTGATACACGGTTATCAGCTCCCTTTCTATCAACAATATGCACATGAAACTCTTGTAAGAAAAGAACCCACCAAATCAACCTAGGCTTAGCATCTTTCTTATCCATAAGATATTTAATAGTAGCATGATCAGTGTGAATAGTAACTTTACGATAAACAATGTAAGGTCTGAAATTATCACAACCAAACACAATTATAAAATTTCTTTCGCAGTAGTAGCATGATTTTTCTAGGCACTGTCCAAGGTCTTAGTAGCATAATGAATAACATTCAATTTCTTATCAACTCTTTGACCAAGAATGACACATATAGCATAATCACTAGCATCACCCATAATTACAAAGGGTAAATTCCAATCAGGTGGTTGGACAATAGGAGCAGTGATTAAAGCTTCCTTAAGTATTTAAAATGCTTCTATACAATCATCATAAAAAAAATGGAACATCCTTTTGTAAGAGATTCTAAGAGTCCAAGAAATTCTAAAAATTCTCATCACATGCAAACACAACTGCTAATTTCTTTTACAAAAAGTGAATAGTCACTTTAGAGTCAACGATATAAGATCTGAACTTATCACATGCAAACAGAACTACTAAAAATTCTTTCTCGATAGTAGCATAATTGTTTTGAACCCTATCCAAAGTCTTAATAGCATAATGGATGATATTTAATTTCTTATCAACTCTTTGACCTAAAACAACACCAATAGCATAATCATTAGCATCACACATGATTTGAAAGGGTAAGTTCGAATCAGGTGTTGAACAATATGTGCAAATATTAGGGCTTTCTTAAGTATTTCAAAGGCTTCTACTAATCATCATCAAAAACGAATGTGTCATCTTTTTGCAGGAGATTAGTAAGAGATCTAGAGATTTTATAGAAGTCCTTAATGAACCTTCTATAGAAACCAATGTGACCAAGGAAACTTCTTATACCTTTGATATCTTTAGGACATGGCAATATCTGAATGGCGTCAAATTTAGCATTATCTACCTCAATGTATCATTCAGAAATCTTATGACCAAGGACTATTCCCCAAGAACTATTCCTTCGTTCACCATTAAGTGACACTTCTCCCAAATTCAACACAAGACTAGTTTCCTCACATATCTGCAAAACTTTATCAAGATTTCTCAAACAGTATAGTAGCAGATAGTATTTCCCTCAGTTAAGAACCAATGTTTATCCAACCAGTAGGAGGCATCACTCTAACATCTTTAACAACTCCTGCACACAAACAAAACAATTGTCTGCACCCAACAAAGGCAAGGTGGTCGTCACTCCCCTTATTCTTGCTGGTCACAAGGTTAAAAGCAGATAGTGATATGCAAAGCGATAGGAAGTAAAGGAACAAATAAAAAGAGCAATTTTTGACACTTTTTATTGATGGGAAATAGACCCCGGGGGCCATAGGTTCACTAGTGGCATCTCTCTCGAAAGCATAACAACGGTATAGTAGACAAATCACTGTTGGGAAATTGACATAATTGAGCATACTTATAATTGTGATAATTCATGGTATAATCAATACATAGGCATTACGTCCATGACAAGTAGACCGTCAATCCAACTACATCTACTAATATTACTCCAGCCCAAGACCTCTATCTAGCATGCATCTCAAAGTATTAAGTTCATGATAAACATAGTAACGCTTTAAGCAAGATGGCATAATGTAGATAAAATAAGATCAATCAATATGACCAAACCCCATCGTTTTATCCTTAGTAGCAACAAATACAATACATGTCTTTTCCGCTCCTATCACAGGGCAAGATCACCCCAAGATTGAACCTACTACAAAGCACCTCTCCCACTGAAGATAGATCAATCTAACTTGTCCAAGTAGATGGATAGATCAGAAAGATACAGAACTATAAAATTATGCGGCAAAGAAACTTCAAGAAATTCATATAAATTCAGTGAATTATCTGATCGCAAACCCACAATTCATCGGATCCCAACAAACACACCACAAAAGATTACATCAAGTTGATCTTAGAGAGGATCGTTGTATTGAAAATCAAGAGGGAGAGAGAGAGGGGGGAGAGAGAGAGAGAGAGAGAGGAGAGAGAGAAACAGAGAGAGAGGTCTAATTACTACTATGGACCCGGAGGTCCTCAAGGAACTACTCACACATCATCATGGAGGCGGCAAGGTTATGGAGATGACCTCCCCAATGATTTCTCTCTCTCTGACGGAGTACAAAAATAGGGCTCCAAATGGGATCGCTATGGAACAGAGGCTTGTGGCGGCGATAAAATTCTTTCAGGTCTCGCTTCGAGGGTTTTTGAATATTTGGGAATGTATAGGCCAAGAATTAGGGCAAACTGAGCTATGAGGGGGCCACAAGATAGGGTGGCGCACCCTACCCCCCAGGATGAGCCCCTGCCTTGTGGGCCCCACATAGGTCTTATGGTCCGTCCTTGAAGCTTGCAGGGTATTTTAGTGTCCAAAAAAAATCATCAAAAAGTTGCGTCGTGTTTGGATTTCTGTAGGTATGGATTTTCTTGAAAACCAAAACATGCAAAAAAAACAGGAAGTGGCGCTGAACACTAAATTAATAGGTTAGTCCAGAAAAATAATCTAAAATGCAAATAAAGCAAACAAAATTGACAATGTAATATCATTTAACAATCAAACATTATAGATACATTTGAGACATATTAGCATCATCAATATTAATTCCTACTCGTCCTCGAGCACGTAAATGATAACAAAAGAATTGTTGATGTTGAATGCTACCTAACATGTTCTTGATCAAATGATGTAATTGTGGTATGAATATAGAGATACAAGTGATTCAAGGCAATGAACTATCAATTTGATATTGAAACAATAGTACATAAACTTACGGGTAAACAATCATTGCCTTTCAAAATAAAGGCGCAAAAGAACGTAATCCCTACACACTTAATCATGAAACACATGGTATGCTAGTCTCCCTCACATAAAGATATCAAATCATGAACAACCCCGGTGCCAAACCAAGTAATTAAATCATACTTTTTCTCGCTTCAGCTTTTTCAACTCTCACGCAACACTTGAGCGTGAGCCAAGGACTTAGCACTTTGGATGGCAAAGAGAATGATGATGGGGGTTTATAAGGGAAGAAAAAAAGGTACAAAAAAGTCTCACAACAACGCGGCTTGATCGTTAGGCCATGGAGATGACTTACAATCGATGTTAATGCGAGGAGTAGGGATTGTCATGCAACAGATGCACTAAAACTATAAGTGTATGAAAGCTCTCTATATGAAACTAAGTGGGTGTGCATCCAACTTACTTGTTCATGAAGACCTCTAGCATTTTGAGAAAGCTCGTCATCGGAATATGCAAGTCAAATTCTGTAGTGTAGAAATCCCACTAGTATATGAAAATCATGGAGACTCTATATATGAAATGCATGGTGCTATTTTGAAGCATAAGTGTGGTAAAGGATAGTAATGTGCCCCCTCTCTCTCTTTCTCTCATTTTCTTCTTTTTTTTCCTTTTTTCTTTCTCTTTTCTCCCCATCTCTCTCTTATTGAACGGTCTCCTCGATAACAACTAGCAACGCTAGCCACAACGATTGGGTCGGGTTCGTAGTGAACTGTAGGGCGCGGCGTCCTTTAAGGTAAAAGAGCTAATTCCTCCATCGTTTTTCTGTTTTATTCAGTTTTCTCCGGGTTTTTTCTTTCTTTTGTTTTCTTTTGTTTCTTTTTTTGTTCCCGGCTTTTCTTTCATTCTTTTTGCATTTCTTTCTTAAGTTTAATTTTTCATTTTCTTTTTTCGTCTGGTTTATTTTGTTTCTTTTTCATTTCTTTGGTTTTCTTTGTTTCTTTTGGTTTCATTCTACATTTTTTATATAGGTCAACAATATTTTTCTAATACACATTTAACATTTTTCAGTACAAATATAAAAATACTAATACATTGTAAGAATTTCTTCTATACACATTGTTTATATTTTTCAAATGCTTAAATAAAAATTTTCAGAATACAAGATTAATGCTTTCCTAATGCATGCTCAAATTCCTATACACACTTTTAAACTCTTTCAAATGCTTGATTTACATATTTTAAATACAAGATTAAAACTTTCTAACATATGGTCAACATTTTTTATGCACATTTAACATTTTTTGAATTCTTGATTTACATTTTCTAAATCCAATATCAACATTTTTAATGTCAACATTTTTTCTAAACACATTTAACATTTTTCAAATACTTGATTAACATTTTTTACATACATGACCAAACTTTGACGTCACTTTCTTAATACTTGGTCAACACTTTTTCTACACACATCAACATTTTTCAAATACATGATTAATATTTTTTGAATACTTGCTAAACATTTTTTCAAATGCTTGATTAACATTTTATATACATGATAAAATATCTTTTAACATTTTTCTAGTGAAAGATCAAATTTTCCTATACATATTTAACATTTTAAAAATTCTTGATTAACATTTTTCGGATACTTGTTCAATACTTTTCAAATTCTTAATTAACATATTTTTAAATACAAGATCAAATTTTTTTAAACACATTTTGTTGTATACATTTTTCGTATACGTGATAAACATTTTCTCTATACATATTTAAAAATGCGCATTTAACATTTTTCAATTCTGTATGTAAAGTAATTTCTTCATAGGTATAACTAGAATGTTATGAAATATAAGTAAAATTTTAAAAAGGGCACAATACAAGGGAAAAAATGAAAAAAACAAATGCTGAATGCCTATGTCCCCGCTGGGCCGGACCATCATGCGTAAATCGAGTATGAACATTTTTGACGAAAACAATGAACGTGAATATTAAACATGTTCGTGATTTCAAAACAATGAACATTTTTTTTGAATTTCAACGAAAATTTCTTTAATTTGACGAACAAATTTATATCAGATTTTTTAAATAAAAATGAATATTTTTTCTATTTGATGAACTAAATTTGCATATAATGAACGTTTCTTAAACTTCATGAGCAAAATTTGTATTCATGAATATTTTTTTGACAAAATGGATGAACGAATTTTTTTGACAAAATGGATGAACGAATTTTGAAATCGACGAACAAAGTTCGAATTTGGTGAACAATTTTTTAAATCGATGGAGTTCTTCCCTTTTTTTATCATTTTCATTCCTATTTTTTAATTGGCAAAAATCTTTTAAATTCACGATTTTTTAGTAATGACTATTTTTATAATGTGATTTTTTTAGACAAATAGGTTTTCCTTTTGTAAATTCGCGAACATTTCTAATTAATCATAAAGTTTTTCTAAAACCGTGAACATTTTCTAAATCTCGCGAATAATTTGTTGAAATCGTGAATATTTTTTCAGAAACATGAATATTTTTTTATAAATCATGATCATTTTTTCTGAAAAGTGTAAGCATTCATGAAATTTTTCTCGAAATTTTGAACAATTTTGAAAAATCATGGACATTATTTCGACATAGTGAACATTTTTCCAACTGTTGATTTTTTTTAGAAATTTGTTAACATTCTCTTAAATCATGAACAAATTTTCAATTTGGTGAACAATTTTTTAAATCGATGAACAAATTTTGAATTTTTATGAACATTTTCCGAATCCTTGAGCAATTTTACACATTGTCGAGCATTTTTTGAATTTGATAGAAAAAATATTCACCAATGATGAAAGAAAAGAAAAAAGGAAACAGAATAGAAAAAAGGAAAAATAAAAAGAAAAACAGAACTAAAGAAAAAACAAATAGATAAATAAATGTCCTATGGACCGGCACAGACGACCGCCCAGCGCGCCAGGTCGCTCGGCAGCGCCCTATGCGCCATATAGGAACCCTCCCCCTATTTCTCGCTCTAAGCGAGTAGAGGAGGCAGCCTCGCGAGCGAGCGAGGCCACAGCCTGTGTTTCTTTCTTTTTACGTTTTCTGGTCTCGTTTTTGTTTTAATTTGTACTTCGATTTATACTTTAAAATATATTAAATATATATATGAACAAAAAAATCTACCAAAAAAGTATTTGAAATGAAAACTATGAACAGAGTTTTAAATTTTTTAAGAAAATTCAAACGTGATTTTTAGAAAGGATTTTTTGAAACACAAACATTATTTGGGAAAAAAAATCAATATCAGTACATTTTTCCAAATTATGAACTCAATTATTTTTTGAAAAACAATAACAAAAATGAAAAAGTGGATATTTTCACAATTACAAACTTTTTTACAAAGCTCGTGTATTTTTTAAATTTGCGAATTAATTATCAAAACAAGGGCATTTTCAAATTTGTGATGAAAATTTGAAAAATTTAGCATTTTTTGAATGTAAGACAAATTTTGAAAATAGGAACATTTTTTGAAATCGGCAGACATTTATTAATTTGTGAACTCAACCAAAACATATGGACCTTTTTTTTAATTTGTAAAACAAAGTTTGAAACAAGAATAGTTTTGGAATATGTGAACAAATTTTGATAAGGAAAATATTTTTTGAATTTCTGAAGAAAATTTGTACACAGGAATATTTTTTAAATTCCCAAACATATTGCAATTTCTGAACAAAATTTAATCGTGTGAAAATATTTTGAATTTGTGAACAAATTTTGGAAATGGGAACTTTTTAAAAATATTTTTTATTATCAAATAAAATTTTAAAACTTAAATTTTCGAAATTTTGTCTAAACATGAACACCTTTTAAATTTGTGAACAAAATTTTAAAATCAAGAAGATATTCTGAATTTTTAGAACAAACTTCAAAATGGAGAGCAATTCTGAAAATCCATTGCAAACAAATATTGAAAACATGAACATTTTTTTATTTGTGAAGAAAAGCTAAAATACAAACATTTTTTAATATGCGATTTAATTTTCAAAACTTGAACAATTTTTTAATTTGTGAAGACAATTTCAAAACAGGAACTCTTTTTAAATGACGTATGTACTTTGAATTTCTAGAACAAATTTGAAAATACAAATATATTTGGAAACTTCAACAATTTGAGAATGCGTGAACAAAAATATGGAAAACAAGAAACTTTTTTGAAATTCCAAAACAATTTTTGAAAAATGTGAAAAAAAATCGAATTTACAAACAATTTTTGGAAAACGATTGTTTTTTGAGTTTTCAAATGTTTTTCAAAACAAAGAACATTTTTGAAATTTTTAGAAATATATCCGAACATGAACTTAGTTTGGAAAAGATAAAATGACCTTGAAAAAGAGAAAGGAAAAAAGAATCAGAAAACAAAAACAAAAAACAAAAAGATAAAATATCCTATTTGCCGCGCTTTGCGTGTACTTGCCAGGCCCTAGACTTGCTTGTGTACTTGCGTATTGGGCCTGGCCCATGGTCACGAGCGTTTGAGGGGAGAGGTCGCAGGCCTGCAGCACAGTTTCTTAGAGAGAGAATCATCTCCAAAAACAATGTTTCTCAGAGAGAAAAACAAAGGCGCGACAGAGGCACAAACCAGCCGCGGGCCGCGGCGGCGAACACTTCAAGCCACCGTAACACTGCACGGTCGCACACATCAGCCGCCTAGAGCTCCCACCACAGCCAACCCATGAATCCACAAGGTGACGTGGCTAGCAGCGGCAAGCCGGCCCTTCTTTGGATCGGCCTGCATCCCTGCAAGCTGCAGATATAAATTTCTTTGACTCACTCCCAATTTTCTTCCCCTAAATTTCACTTAGGTCATCAAGTAGCATAAATAATCCACACTGAAATCTTATTGTCTTACAGTTTATACCGTGCAAAAGCCATTGTTGTTTACATTTTACAGGTTCACAACAAAGGCCACTTTTACAACAATAATTTCCAATTAGATAGCATATAGATATATAATTCACTCAATAGTACTCCGTAGTATATAATGGTCCAGGATTTGAATTTCTTGTGCTCTTTGACCCGCCCAGCTTTTTCTCTGTAGGTCTACCCCTGCGTATTGACCTCCTAGTCAGCCGAGTCCTGCTTAATACCTCATGTTCTTTATTTAACTGAAGGGTCAACTTTTTGGCGCCAAACAAGTTGCCTTGTTTCCTTTGGAACCTCCGTTATGAGGTATTATGACCCTATTGTATAATGTAGTACTCCCTCCATTCATTTTTGTAAGTCATTTCAAACAACTCAAAATGAGTTGTTTTGTACATTGTCTGGAATGTCTTCAAGGTCTTATAAAAGTGAACAGAGGGAGTACCGTCTTTGTAAAGAAATATAAAAGCGTTTAGATCATTAAAGTAGCGATCTGAATGCTTTTACATTTCTTTACGGAGGAAGTATCATATTATGGAAATAAAGACGTGAAGTCCGGTATAAATAGGGGTTGTTCTCATAGTTACAGCAAACGTACGTCTCGTCACAATAGTAAATTCTTTTCTGTGAGCATCAGGCAACCACACTTCTTCACGGCTACGCAGGAGCCCCTTTCCACACAGTACAACTTCGTGCACGCACCGCATCTATGTACTAGTTATCTCCCACTTAAATAACTACAAGTACCTATGACTCTGAGTACTATATATACCCACCTAGTTCCATTAACAATCCAAACCAAAACATAGTACTTGTACTTGCTACTAGCAGTTAGCAAGAAATTGGGAAGAGGTTCTGATCAAACATGGCTATCACCAGGGCTTCGCTCCTTGCCGTCCTTGGCTGCCTCTGCTTCTGCGGTTCTGTCCTCGGAGCTCGCGAGCTGAACGATGACTTGTCAATGGTGGCAAGGCATGAGGGTTGGATGGCGGAGTACGGTCGCATGTACAAGGACGCTACTGAGAAGGCGCAGAGGTTTGAGATATTCAAGGCTAATGCCAGGTTCATCGAATCGTTTAACACCGGGAACCGCAAGTTCTGGCTCAGCATCAACCAGTTCGCTGATATCAGCAATGATGAGTTCAGGGCAACCAAGACAAACAAGGGGTTCATTCCTAACAAGGTGAAGGTTCCTACAGAATTCAGGTATGAGAATATGAGCTTTGATGCACTCCCGGTGATGGTGGACTAGAGGACAAAGGGTGCGGTCACTCCCATCAAGGATCAAGGCCAGTGTGGTAAGTACATTTATGTTGCATGTTAATTGCATACATATGAATATTGAGAATCTTTCACATGTCAAAATGGTGTGTGATTGAATATATTGCAATTAAATTATTTGCAGGTTGTTGTTGGGCTTTTTCTGCTGTTGCTGCGACAGAGGGCATTGTCAAGATAAGTACCGGCAATCTGGTCTCACTCTCGAAGCAAGAATTGGTGGATTGTGATGTCCATGGCGAGGACCAAGGCTGTGAGGGTGGTCTCATGGACGACGCATTCAAGTTCATTATCAAGAATGGAGGCCTCACCAAAGAGTCTAGTTATCCATATGCCGGTGCAGATGGCAAATGCAAGAGTGGATCTGACAGTGTTGCAACGATTAAGAGCTACGAGGATGTGCCTGCCAATGATGAGGGTGCTCTCATGAAGGCAGTGGCAAGCCAACCTGTGTCAGTTGCGGTGGACGGAGGTGATATGACATTCCAATTCTACTCTGGTGGCGTGATGACCGGCTCTTGTGGTACCGATTTGGATCATGGGATTGCAGCCATCGGTTATGGAACGACCAGCGACGGTACAAAGTATTGGTTGATGAAAAATTCCTGGGGCACAACTTGGGGCGAGAATGGATATTTAAGAATGGAGAGAGACATCACCGACAAGAAAGGCATGTGTGGCCTTGCCATGGAGCCTTCATACCCCACGGCGTAGTTAAACCATCCAATGCCACATATTCACATATAGACATGGCTGAATAAATACATGCATGTCTCTTGTTCTACTGTAGTATCTCCATACACATGTGAGCTTGTAAATTGTGTTATACAAATATGATTTATGTACATATACACTTTATATATACCCTGTTGGTACTATCTTGAGATATATTAGTATAAAATGCATTGCAAGAAGGACGATATGCAAAGTTCAACGGAAGGACGTTGTAGACTTGTATTGCTTGCACCAAACCGCAAGGTCCTCCGAATGGATTGCCTTCCTGCAGCAATTGAGTCCGCTCACCAAAGCCTCAAATGCTAACACTCGCTCTGATGGTCTCCAAGATCTGACATGCGTAGATTTCCTTGGGGGCCTCTCTTGCCCCTAACTAACGTCCTAGTACCTGGCTCCTAAGCCTTATCTTTATCTGACTTGTGTGCCGTGAACCCTGTTACGTCTGGTTTTCGTGGCAATGTGTGCTTTAACTTCTGAACTCTCCTATCTTTTGTTGAACAATGGGTGCCCTGATGGCTTTATTTATAATAAAGTCGGGCAAGATGCCCTTTATCTAAAAGAATCTATGCCATTTTCTTGCATTCCAAATATTGCAGGGAAGCACTGCAACACTGACGTTCCAAACATGGTCTGGAACAGGAATCAATATTTGTTGGAATTGAGAATTTTCAAAAAAAGAAATCATTATCATTGAGTCTAATTTGAAAAAGATATTGTTACCTCGTGTGCATAAGGAACTTCAGAATAGCTAAGTTGTATTTTCAGAAGCAGTATTTCAAATCTAGTATGTTGCGCACCAACTGGAACGATAGAGATATATATAGCTAGTGATCTGCAGACAGCTCCTAAAAATGCTAATCTATGGTGCTTTGTAAGGTCATTTGCCTGCTTGTGAACGAGAAAATGTAAAACTGCAGTTGCGTTTCTCTATCCCAAATGTAATAAGCAATGTAGTTCAATGGTACTCCTATTGCCGTTCAAGAAATTCTCCTAGTCTCACTCTATAATCTTTTTCTTTTGAAAGATCCAGCAAAGCTGGCGTTCATTGATAATAGCAAAGAGCAACGGGAAACAACAAGGTGAAGAAGGTCCTAGGACCAAGCGATCCGAAGATCAAAGAAAAAAAAAGAAAAAAGAGCCCTAACAACTACAGCACAACACTCCATACAAATCACACTAGACAGCGCAGCTCCGACTCCGACGGTGAACTACGAAGACAAAGCAAGGTTGGCGTCACGGAGGATCACCGAACTAACCATCTGTCACGCGTCATCGTATACCACCGGGCCCCCACCGTGGCTTCGACTTCACAACAACGGACAGCCGAGCCACTCCTGCGGACACGCCGAAGAAGAGAGCCGACTACCACGACCAAAGACCATGCCTCCGACATTGCTCACCGCCGTCATTGTTGCCACAGAAGTCACCGTGCACGCCCAATCGCAGGAAGCACCAAAGGGATCAAAGTCTTCAAGACGGCGCCCTAAAGAGGGGAATGACGTTGGAGACGATGCCACCGTCCGACCCTGCAGCAGGATCTGGGTTTTCACCCCAAGAACTTGATCTGAGAGTAGAGGCTATGAAGATTCCTAGCGACGCCTCCAAAGAGGAAAGCGACGTCCACAGACGCTGTCGCCGCCGGCCGGTCATCACCGGCCAGGCTTTCGCCCAGTGCAGCCACTCCCACGCAGCAGGCCAAGGTCGACCCGTACCTCCATTGGACGTGCACCCCCGCACAGCGAGCACGCCACCACTATGCAGGGCCACCAGCTATCCTCCTCGAAGACTGAACCGCAGAACCAGATCGGATTCTGCACCCCGCATCCAACCGCCGGCCAGAGCCTCCCTACTCCAACCAGCGGCATCCGGGCACCACCAGCGGCCAGTAGTGCCCCTCCCGGCCGCCGGCCACGGACGACCTGGCAGATCCAGCCCCGCTGCCCCCTCACGTCCCATTCGCGCCTTCCACGGGAGCAAGCCGCCCCCAGTCCGCACACCCGTGCTCCACCGCGCCCGCTCACCCCAACGGCGCAGCTCCTTCCCTGCGCCGCGCGCACCAGCGACCGTGCCAGATCCGCGCGCGTCCTGCGCGAGCAACCACGCCGTGACCTGACCTCCGGTCGTCACCCGCGCCCAGGCGCTCCTCAGCCGGCAGATCGAGGTCGACCTCCGGCCGCTTCTCTGCGCCCGCGCTGGCCCCAGCTCCGCACGGGCACGCCTCCTCCATATCTCTGCTCGCCGACCCCCGCCAGACCTCTGTGCATCCCGAAACAACACTTCCCTGCAGACCGCCCGCCTCTACCAGATCGAGATGGCCCGCGCCCGCTCGAGACCCGCTGGAAGGATTAACTTCCCCGTCGCCGCCGACACTGCACGTGCTTTGCCCGGCAGCACACACCGGCGGCCGCGAGGGGAGCAGCTGTGGAGGGAGGGTGCCCGACGGCGGCTAGGGTTTTCTCTCCCGAGCCGCCCGCGGGAGCAGCGCGAGAGAGAGAGGTGTCATCCGTCTCACTCTATAATCAAACTAGGAAGTTGCCGTATTACAATATATCCATTATTCAGATACCCTTATTTTTTGAAAGAAAAATATTCAGATACCTGAAGGGCGTTGGTGAAGTCACCATCTATCCCTTGCACATACCCTTTCTATGTATCTACTGTAACAAGAGACTGCAAATTACAAACTAGTTGCTTTGTTTGCTTGACTACTTTGGGTTATCCGTTACAGCCAATGTGATCCAAAAGAGGCGCACTGTCGGAAGGGGTACCTCTCAGATGAGCTAGCCGCCGAAGTACAGTCTCATGCATGCACAAATGGATATATGTAAGCTCAAATCCACGACTCGAATATTTCTAGAACCCTCACAATCAGCAAACGTAGGAAACCCGGCCTCTATCAAAGTTGAGACTCAGCGAGAGCGAGAGCGAGAGCGCGTCCCCTTCCCCCCGCCGCTAGCCACTCCGGCTACGGCGGCCACCTCCCCGCCCCTAGCCGTTCCGGCTACAGCGGCCTCCTCCCCCTCTCTCTGGCGCGCCCCCTCCGTCGTCTTCCCCCATGGGTTCGAGTCCGCGCTCCGTGACCTCGTCCTTCCAGGGCGAGCGTCCGGTCGTCTCCGGGCTGGGTCTCTCGTCCGCGTCTCCGTCGGAGAGCTCGGGCGCGGCCGATGTCGGGGGTCCGCCGACGGGGCTGCTGGAGGGCCCCGAGGGTGGTCCGTCTCATCGGATCTCGTCGTGGCAGCCGACGCCTGCGTCCAAGCGGACTCTCTGGAAGCGTAGGCGCGAGGATCGTCCCGCGGCCGAGGCCCCTCGGCGCCCGTCGCCTGGCCGCGCCGACATCTCGCCGGAGATGAGAGATCGATGTTTCAAGTGCCTCGAGAAGGGCCATTTCCTCAAAGACTGCACGAACAAGGTGGTGTGCCTCCGCTGCGGCTTGCCTGGTCAGATCGCCAGCCAGTGCAAAAGGCCACGCAGCCCGTCGCCGCTCGACGACCTCCGACGCGACGCCATCGCAAAAGCGGCCAGATTCTCGGCGGGCGCGCGCGCAAACCCGCGCTCTGGCCCCTCCAGGATGCTGATGCCGGCGCCGCGCGCTCGAAAGCCTCCCTCCCCGCCAGTTGTCGCGCCCGCTCTGGCGTCATGGCCACGACCTGCACCGCCGCAGCTGGTGGTGTCGAGGGACATGGAATCGGGGCCGACCGAGCTTTGCGTCATTCGAAGATCCAGGGCCATGGTGGAGCTCGAGGGCAGGCTTCACAACGCCATGGTGGTCTTTGCGAGCGGTGACAAGTCTAAGCTCTCGCCGGAGTTGATGCTCCTGGCGCTGCAAGAGAAGAGGGGCATCTCGCTTGACAGGGTCTCCATGCACAGGTTCTCGCCGGAGGACTTCTTGGTTGTCTTCGCTCGGCAAGAAGACAGGACCAGTGTGGGTCTTCAGCCGGTGTTGGAGTTCGGAGGTTTCAGGTTTGCGTTCAGGCGCTGGATCATGCAGAACCAGGCTGTGTTCGCGGCATTGAGGACCAGGGTCAGTTTGGAGTTGGAGGGGATTCCTCCCCATGCCTGGGAGCTCGAGGTGGTGGAGAGCCTCCTGGGTGGTTCGTGTTTCGTCGAGTCCATCGCTCCAGAGACGTCGTCGCGGTCGGATCTGGCCTCCTTCAAGCTAATTGCTTGGACGACCGATCCTGAGTCGATTCCCACACGCAGGTGGCTGGCAGTGCCGGAGCCGGAGGAGCAGCGGGAGGTTTACATGCCAAAGACTCTGCAGTATCGTGTTCTGATTCATCTGGCCGTGGTCACCACATTCCCTGATGCGGAAGAGCCTTGGTTTTTCACTGGCGCTTCGTCGGGAAGCGGCCAGAGCGGTGTGCCTGAGTCAGATCTGGACATGGGTAGAGGCGGGACGACGTGCAGATGCGATTGGCAGTTTGGTGTGCGTGATCACCGTGGAGACAACCTGCCTGGGCGCGCGGGCGGCCGCACCTTCGCCGCCGTGGTGGCGGACGGCCGGCCTTCGGTGGCTTGCCAACTACCCCCATTGGATCCGGTACAGCTTGTGGGGCCGG
Organism: Aegilops speltoides; assembly: GCA_021437245.1. NCBI lineage: Eukaryota > Viridiplantae > Streptophyta > Magnoliopsida > Poales > Poaceae > Aegilops > Aegilops speltoides. Next base: position 319,810,418 of record CM038141.1, read on the forward strand.
GCGGGCCCACACTCCCGGTTCAGGATAGGCTGACCTCACGCCGATCCGCTTTTGACCGCCTCGGGGGCGCGGCTGGCCGTTTGGTGGCAGCAGTTGGCGCGGGCGACGGGATTTCAAATCAGCCGGGCGCCAATGGTTAATCCCCGGTCGAGCAGCAGGTGGTTGGCGACCCCGAAAGGGTTGTGGCCTCCCCTGCTCCACCGGCTGGTGGCCACACTTCTGTTCCAAAACCGGTGGTGGAAGATTCGAGGAGTGCGGTGCCAGTCGCGAATCAGGATCAGGTGTTCATTGATGCGCAGCAAGCGGGTGGGCCCTGCGTGGTTGCACGGTCGGAGGCTGCTCGGCCAGTTTGTCCCTTGGTGCCGCCCGAGGCGTGCGTCGCGACAGGCCTGGCGCGAACTACCACGCCTTTGGTGGACGCGTCCGGGGGGTGGCCCCGTCGTGGATGAGGCAGGCCCATTGGCTGATTCGGGGGCGGGACAGGCGCTGGCGCTGGTTGTGGTGGGACCGACCGCTGTCCCGGATTCCGTGCCGCCGCGCACAGCCACGACGATTGGCCAATGCAACGCGCTGCATGCTACTGTGGAGATTCCACTGCAGGAGACGGGCCCGCAAATGATTGGGGGTGTTCCCCCGGCTTGTGAGGTCGTGCAGGCACACGTGGCGGCTCCAGAGGAACGTGCGTCGCGCTGGCCTCTTCCAACGTGAAAGAGGGCATGCAACGTCGGATTCAGGGAGGGAGGGGGGAATGACCCCACAGGAAGTGATTGCTTATGGCAAACTGAAGTGGTTTTGCAAATCACTGGCCAGGAAACTTGCACCGCCTATCCTCTTGGAGGTCCAATCCTCCCTTCGGTCGGATGCAGAGCCCTTCACACTGCGTAGGGCAACGAGGAGTTCCAAAAGAGCACCGGCTACCAAGTCCAAAGCCACGCAGGCTGAGAACATCCTCATGCGTGCTCTCGGTCTGGTTCCGGAGGATCTAGAGGGAAATGAAGACACTATCGCCGACTTAGCTGAGATCTTTGACTCACCCATGAGGGAACAACACGTGAAGGTGATCGCCGCGCTCTTTGGCAAAGAGGTGCCGACAGCTTCGGCTGCGAACTCGGGTGGCGTGGAGGTGTTGAGTGCGGCCTGATCCATCCTGGTTGCTGGGGTGTTGGGGTGTTTCCATCGCTTTCATGGATTGGAACCCTCAAGTGTTGTGTTGGAACGTGAGGGGACTTAACAACCCCGCCAAGAGAAATGCTGTCCGGGAGTTCATTGTCGAGTCTAAGGTGAATCTTGTTTGTCTTCAAGAGACGAAGATTGATGTATTTGACCCTTTTTTAGTGATGCAATGTATTGGACCATCGTTCGATGGTTTTGCCTATTTGCCCGCGTTGGAAACTAGGGGTGGAATCCTTTTGGGTTGGAGCAGTGCATGTCTAACTATTAGCAACAGCATTTGCGACACCAATTTCCTCTCCGGTTTGGTGCATAGTAGAGATGGCTCGGAGTGGTGGCTCTCGGTGGTGTACGGTCCTCAAGGGGACGAGCTCAAGACACAGTTCCTGGCTGAGCTTCAGCACCGCAGGGACATGTCCCCGGGGCCTTGGATGGTCCTTGGTGACTTCAACATGATCCTTCGCGCTAATGAGTAGAATAACCATAACCTTAACAGGAGTATGATGAGAAAGTTCAAATCATTTGTGGACAACAATGAGCTTAAGGAGTTATACATGCATGGCAGGCGTTTCACGTGGTCTAATGAAAGGGATCACGTTGTGTTGACTAAGATTGACCGGGTCCTTGTCTCGGTCGACTGGGAGCTCAACTTCCCTGATGTGCTGCTGCAAGCCTTATCTTCGAACATCTCGGACCATGCACCGCTTCACTTGTCCACTTCAGCTCCTTTTTGCCCTAAGCGCAGATTCCGGTTTGAAATCTTTTGGGCGTGGTTGGATGGTTTCGAGCAAGCGGTGAAAGATGCTTGGGTTTGCGAGGACGAATCTGTTGATCCTTTCAAGAGGCTCAACACGTTACTTAGGAGCACAGCCTCTGGCCTCCAAGCTTGGGGTTAGCGAAAGACCGGCAACATCAAAATTCAGATGGCAATTGCCAACCACGTCATTCTGAAGTTGGACAAAGCTATGGAGACTCGGCGCCTGGATTGGAGGGAGAGATGGTTGAGGAGGACGCTCAAGCATGCTCTCTTGGGTCTTGCCTCTCTTCAACGCACCATCGAAAGGCAGCGTTCGCGTTTGAGATGGATTTGCGAAGGGGATGCGAACACCAAGCTATTCCAAGCGGTGGCCAACGACAGGAGAACCAAGACCTTCATCCCCCACATCAGGCATAACGGCGAGTTGGTCTCGCAACAAGAGAGGAAGGAGGAGATCTTCACGGAGGCTTTTGAGCAACTGCTGGGGCACGCTCACGCCAGAGAGGCCGACATTGATCTTGATTTTCTGGACATGGCTGAGCTCGACCTCTCGGATCTTGATGCTATTTTCACTGAAGAGGAAGTTTGGAGCACGATAAAGGAGATGCACCCGGAGAGGGCCCCCGACCCGGACGGGTTTACGGCAGCATTCTATCAAAAGGCATTGCCGATTATCAAGCACGAGATCATGGAGGTGTTCCATAAGCTTTACATTGGAGATGGTCGTGGTTTTGGCAAACTCAACCGAGCCCACATTGTCCTCATCCCGAAGAAGCCGGACGTGGAAGAGGTGGGTGACTTTCGGCCCATTAGTCTACCACATAGCGTAGCAAAGATCTTTGCCAAATTGCTTGCCAACAGAGCTAGACGAAGGACGAAAGAAATAGTAACTGTCAATCAATCCGCATTCATCTGTGGGAGGCACCTGCACGACAACTTCCTACTGGTGAGGCAAGTGGCCAGGAAGTTGCACTCTCCCAAGGAGACCAGCGTCTTCCTGAAGTTGGACATTTCTAGGGCTTTTGACTCCCTCAATTGGTCGTTCCTGCTAGATGTGATGAGGCGCAAAGGTTTCGGATCGAAGTGGTGTGCGTGGATCGCCATCCTGCTGCGGACTGCCTCCACTAAGGTGATCGTCAATGGGGTTCCTGGTAGAAGCTTCACTCACGCCAAAGGACTCAGGCAGGGGGATCCTGTCTCACCCCTGCTATTTGTCATCGCTATGGACGTGCTCTCGCGCATCGTGATCAAGGCCGCTAATCTTGGCGTCATCAGCAACCTACCGGGCATCGAATCACACCAATCGGTGTCTATCTACGCTGACGACGTGGTGTTGTTCCTTAAACCCTCGCCGCTGGATCTAGCTTTCGTCAGGATGACGCTTCAGATGTTTGGCGAGGCTTTCGGCCTGAGGATCAATTACAATAAATCCATGGCCATCATGATTCGAGGGGATGACAGTGATAGTGCCCGGGTAGAATCCACTTTGCAATGCCGGTTGGGCACTTTCCCTTGCAAATACCTCGGCCTCCAATTGGGCATTAAACGGCTTTCAAGAGCAGACTGGCAGCCCATGCTTTACCATGCCAAAAGTTTTGCCCCCGCTTGGCAAAGGGGTTTGATTCACCGACCGGGACGTTTGGTGCTTGTTAAGGCTGTGATCGCGGCTAAACCCATTCATCATTTCATGGTCACTGAAGCTCCGGTTTGGGTTCTGGAAGAGATTGAACAATGGATGCGATCGTTCTTTTGGGCCGGCAAAGATAAAGTGAACGGTGGACAATGCCTCGTGGCTTGGAGCACGGTGTGTAAACCCACTGCGCTTGGTGGGCTGGGCGTTCGTAATCTCCAGCTTCAGGGGCTAGCCTTGCGGGTCCGGTGGGAGTGGCTACGTAGGACTGACCCAGACAGGCCATGGCAAGGTTTGCCGATGGCGGTGGATAGAGAGGCCCGACAGGTCTTCGATAGTCTGGTGCAGATTTCTGTGGGCAGGGGCAGTATGGTCCTGTTCTGGAGAGATAGATGGATTCACGGTTTCGCGGTGAAGGACATTGCACCACTCATTCATGCTCAAGTGGACACACGTATGATTAACCAACGCACGGTGGAGGAAGGCCTATTAGATGGGCGCTGGCTACTCGACATCAGCGGAGATGTGAACTTTGTCGGCCACATGCAACTCATGCACCTCAACCTTGCGATAAGCACGATCAATCGTGACCCCGCCAGTGAAGACAGTTTCTCTTGGCCTGCTGATCCCTCAGGTGTGTATACGGCGAAATCCACATATAACCGGCTGTGTCAGGGCATTGAGAGGGCCCCCTATGCCACCTGCATTTGGAGAAGCTGGGCTATTCTTAAGTGTAAAATCTTTGCATGGTTGGCCGTGCAGCACCGGATTTGGACATCAGACAGAAGAGCGAGGCATGGACTCCAAAATGACCCATCCGCTTGCTACATGTGCTTGCAAGACGAAGACAACACGGAGCATATTCTCATTCAGTGCGTCTATGCCAGGGAGGTGTGGCACTACATGTTTGAGGAGCTGAGCTTGAGGGGATCTATCCCCACTCACGTAGACACTTTATTAGATTGGTGGTTGACCACTAGAGCTAACTTCAGGAAAGGCCATAAGCGTGGTTTTGACACGTGACCATTGTGACCATCTGGGCTCTTTGGAAGCAGCGTAACGCCAGAGTCTTCCATCGGCTCAACCAGCAGAAGACCGCGTTGGAATTGGCGCACGCCATTGTCACTGAGCTCAAGGATTGGAGGCTAGCGGGATTAGGAGGAGGAGGTTTTGGATCGTTTTGTGAGAGTGTAGGCATAGGCTAGATCGTTGGGTGGCTCGGGTGTGCGTTTTTGTTTTGGAAGCTCTGCTTCCATTCTTGTATTGTGACACCTGCTTTCTTCTTCTATAAAATTAAGGTACGCTTTTGGCGTACTCTAAAAAAAATGCATGCACAATAATTTATTTATTTTTGAACGACATGCACAATAATTTCATACCATATGTCTCCGGCCACACGATTACTTTAGGAGTCCTGTCCACAAATAATTACTCCTACTTAAATCAAGTACCTGTAGGCTTCAGTAGTATATAAACCCCAGTTCCATTCATCAAACCACACCAAAGCAGATACAGTGCATTACCAGCAGCGGCGAGCAATTTTGAAGAGAGGTGCCCTGATCAAACATGGCCTTCTCCAAGGCTTTGCCCTTTGCGTTGGCTGCCTCTGTTTCTGTTGTGAAGATGCGATAAACGTCTTGCCTCGGTACGAGGGGACGTGGTTCGTGTTATATGCAGGGGCGCCGATACCTGTAGCGCATACAAGAGATAGAGTACATCTTGGAGAGGAAGAAAGAGAGAGATAGAGATAGCCACAGTTAAGCTAGTTATCTAGGCTAACAAACTACCAGAATATATCCCCAAGAGATCTATCACGTTACAATGTTGCACCATGCGCTGAACCTGAACCGAACATATTTAACACCCTCCCATAATCACAACTTTGTTAAGTTGAGATTACGTTTGAATTCTTCAAAACTCCTTGTAGGCAATGCCTTGGTGAAGCCATCTGCAACTTGATCTCTGAAATGCACAAACCGGATCTCAAGCTTTCTACTAGCAACCCTTTCTCGAACGAAGTGGAAGTCAATCTCAATATGTTTTGCTCTTGCATGAAACACATGATTTGCAGACAAATAAGTGGCACCAAGATTGTCACACCAAAGACATGGAGCTTGAGTATGCTTTATCCCAAGTTCTCTGAGCATGGACTGAACCCAAATAATTTCTGCTGTTGCATTAGCCAAAGCCTTGTATTACGCTTACATGCGATCTTGAGGCAGTAGCTTTGTTTCCTTGCACACCAAGATATTAAGTTAGGTCCAAAGAATCTGCAAAACCACCGAGAGAGTGCCTATCATCAATATCTCCCTTGATCGAGAATCGGAGAATGCAATGACAAGAGTTGAAGTAGACTTGGAGAAAGTAAGACCAACATTAACAGTGTCTTTGACATATCTTACTATCCGTTTTGCAGCAATCCAATGAACTGTAGTGGGAGCATGAAGAAACTGACAGACTTTGTTCACAGCAAAAGAAATATCTGGTCTTGTAAGAGTCAAGTACTGGAGTGCACCAACTAAGCTTCTGTACTTGGTGCTATCTTCCTGATTCAGGGGTTCTCCCTCTGTAAGAGAGATCTTTTCAGAACTTGACATTGGTGTTGGTGATGACTTGCATCCCTGTAGCCCAGCTCTTCTTACAAGATCAGGAGCATACTTTTCTTGAGATAGGTGAAGTTCACTTCCTTGTTTCTTTACCTCAATACCTAGGAAAAAATGCAAGTCTCCTAGATCCTTTAATACAAATTCAGCACTAAGATCTTTCAACAGTCTTGTCACTGCTTCATCTAATGAGCTTGTAACAATAATATCGTCAACATAAATGAGCACATAGATGTGTCGCACTTATTGTAAATGAACAGTGACGTGTCAGACTTGGAAGGAACAAAACCAAGTGCTTGTAATTTTTGACTGAGACGAGAGTACCATGCCCTAGGAGCTTGTTTTAGACCATACAGAGCTTTGTCCAATTTGCAAACATGGAAAGGTGTGTTTTTGTTCTCAAACCCAGGAGGTTGCTTCATATACACTTCCTCTTCCAGAACACCATGAAGGAACGCGTTCTGAACATCTAGCTGTCTGAGACACCATCCCCTGGAAACAACAATAGACAAGATAAGGCGAATGGTGGCAGCTTTTACAACAGGACTAAAGGTGTCCTCATAGTCTATGCCATACCGTTGCTTAAATCCTTTTGCAACCAGCCTAGCCTTATACCAGTCAATAGTTCCATCAGACTTCCTTTTTGTTCTGAATACCCACTTGCAACCAATGAGATTTTTACCTTGCTGTGGAGGAACTAGATGCCATGTCTTGTTTTTCTGGAGTGCTCTGTACTCTTCTTCCATAGCTTGCTTCCACTTTGTGTCACCTAAAGCCTCATCAAGCGTTTGTCGTTCACCTGTAGAGCAAGCTAAGCCAAACTTAAGCACCTTTTATAATTAACAGGTTGCAATACCCCTTTCTGTAGACGTGTGCGTGGCATCGGTGGGGAAGCAGCAGTAGTTTGCTGCACAGAAGATCCGGGGTCTGCAGTAGAAAAATCCACAGCAGCATCCTCGGGTGATCCCGAGGCAGATACTCTGCAATCTGACGAAGGAGCGGGATTTTCTGCGGCCTCGGCGTGTGATGAAGGGGCACCATCCACCACAGAAGATCTGCACGCCGTAGGAGACCCGCTCCCACCTGGAGCGTCATCGGGATCCATGCAGAATCCAGCGCCTGTCGGGTGGTCCACCACACGGGGCCTCAAGCCGGTCAGCTGATGCGGGCGCCGCGCGTAGCACGCGGGCGGATCGGGGAAGAGGCTCGTCAACTGCCACGTGGCGCCTGGAGATTGGCGCGGGCCATCGGCCTTTCTTTGGTTGGTCGGGCGGGCAGCTGCTTAGTCGAGGCGGTCGACCGAGCTCTGTCGGCGTCGGTAGCAGTCTGAGAGGGCATCAATCTCGAAGGAGATCGCCTGCAGGACTGGTGCGGCCGGGATCTCGAGGAAGATATGTTCCTCGAGGGCCTGCACATGAAATATGGCTCGTTTGGAGCCGTTTCTTCACTATTTTCATCACCGTGACCACCATTAGCTTCGTTGTTTTGTCCTGCATCATCACATAACTCAAGCAAACTGTTATGAGGATTAGTTGGCATGTAATCATCACAGTTATCTTCCCCAGAGGCACCTACTAGATGTGATGGCAAAAGGAGAATTTCTTGGCAAAGAAGAGCACCGGCGTTTGGATGTAGATCAGCAATGGGAAATTTTGTCTCGTCAAAAATGACATCTCTAGAGATATAGACTCGTCCAGTGGAAACATCAAGGCACTTAACTCCTTTATGTTGAGGGCTATAGCCCAAGAAGACACACTGTTTCGAGCGAAACATGAGTTTGCGATTGTTGTAGGGTCTGAGGTTTGGCCAACATGCGCACCCAAAAACACGAAGTGGTGTATAATCAGGTTTGGTGTGAAGGAGCCTTTCTACTGGTGTTTCATGATTAATGACACGACTAGGAAGCATGTTGATGATATGAACAGCGGTAAGAAAAGCCTCGTCCCAAAATTTGAGGGGCATGGATGCACCGGCCAAGAGGGCTAGACCAACCTCAACAATGTGCCTATGTTTTCTTTCGGCAGATCCATTCTGCTGATGTGCATGAGGACAAGAGACTTGGTGAGAGATGCCAAGAGTTTGGAAAAACGAGTTTAATTTTTTGTATTCCCCTCCCCAATCGGATTGAACATCAATGATTTTGCTATTAAACTTTTGTTCAACAAGAGCTTGGAAGTTGTGAAACACTTGAAAAACCTCCGATCTTTTTAAGTAAATAGATCCAAGAATACTTGCTATAGTCATCAATGAAGCTAACATAGTAAGTATGCCTACCAACAGAACTTGGGGCAGGACCCCAAACATCAGAAAAGATAAGCTGAAATAGCTTGGTAGAAATACTCGTGGAAATTGGATAGGGTAACTGATGGCTTTTAGCCTTTTGACAAGAATCACATATTGTTTCAACATCACGCTCTCCAACATATGGGAGCTTATTCTTCCTAAGCAAGCGTTCAACTAAAGAAAAGGATGCATGCCCTATTCTATCGAGCCACCTTGTCGAGGAGATTTTGGTGACACCATAAGCTTGCTTATTTATTCTTCTAAACTCCGGAATCAATGGGTAAAGCCCGCGAACACATCTACCTCGGTAGAGCACCTTCCTCGTTGCCTGATCCTTGATCAAAAAGAAAAAAGGGTGAAACTCGAGAAATACATGATTGTCAATGGCAATACGATGAACGGAGAGTAGATTTTTAGATGCACTAGGGACATGAAGAATTTTTCTTAGATGAATCTTTCGGTGAGGGGTTTGAAAAACTGAATGACCAACATGTTTGATCCTCATACCTGATCCGCTTGCTGTGTGTATCTGGTCTTGGCCGCGGTACTTCTCCCGCATACTCACCTTTTCAAGTTCACCGGTGATGTGATTTGTAGCGCCACTATCAACATACCAGTTTGTATCAACTCCATATGAAGCTTCTGCAGCACCAGCGACCTTCTCATCTTGCGAGGATTATCCTTCATCCTCCTCAAACCGGTACCAGCAATCCCTTGCTGAGTGACCGATCTTGCTGCAGATTTGACACTTGACAGCGTCGGGGCGGCTCCTGGAGTTGTTGTGACGGCCCTTGTTGTTGGTGTAGGAGGGCCGCCCACGAGAGGCGCTGTTGTTGGAGTTGCTGCTGCCGCCGCTATTCTTTCCTTTGCCGCGCAAAGGGCCACGGTAGCCGCGTGAGCCACCACGACCACCACGAACGGCGACATTTGCAGAGCTCTTGAACCCAGCATTGTTGCCAGCACCATGGAACATAGCAATGCGCTGGTCAAAGTTACTTACTTGAGCAAACAGGTCATCGATCGTGACCGGTTCTTTTTGGGCATCGAGTGCCGACACCAGCGGCTGGTACTCCATATCCAGCCCTACCAGGATGTAGGAGATGACTTCGCCGTCATCCAACAAGCTTGCCGGCAGCCGCCCGGCTTCGTCGGCGAGGCGGATGTGGGTGAAGTAAGCGCCCATCGCTTGCGTGCCCTTCTGCGTGTTGGAGAGGCGATCCGATGTTGTTGATGCGGGATCGGGTGGGGCGAACATGCTCACCACAGCGATCCGAGCTCATGCGCCTTGCAGATCGAGGTCACCTGGACAAGAACTTTGCAAGAGATATTGACCAACAGGTGACCAAGTACCTGCTGATCTTCCCTTACCCAGGCTTGGTGTAGAGGGTTCGGGACGGATTGCTCCTTGCAATCTTTATCCTTGGTGACGAGGAACTTCTCCAGTTCCTTGATGGATCCGTCGACGTAGCCAAACAGGCCAGCGCCGATGAGCTGGGGCGTGATTTGAGCATGCCAGAGGACATAGTTCGTCTTGGTGAGCTTCTCTGTTACCTGACCATGGATGGTGGGTACAGGAGCGACGGCGGAAGACGACATGGCTGGAGGTAGGGTTTGATGGATGCTAGATGTTGTGGAAGAGGGAGGCTCTGTTTACCATGTGAGGATGCGATAAACGTCTTGCCTCTGTACGAGGAGATGTGGTTCGTGTTATATGCAGGGGCGCCGATCCCTGTAGCGCATACAAGAGATAGAGTACATCTTGGAGAGGAAGAAAGAGAGAGATAGAGATAGCCACGGATAAGCTAGTTATCTAGGCTAACAAACTACCAGAATATATCCCCAAGAGATCTATCACGTTACAATGTTGCACCATGCGCTGAACCTGAACCAAACATGTTTAACATTTGTAACAACTCTGTCCATGCAGCTCGTGAGCTGAACAATGACTTGCCCATGCTGGCCAAGCACGAGGGTTGGATGGCGTGGTACCGCCGCATCTACAAGGATGCTGCAGAGAAGGCACATCGGTTTGAGGTATTCAAGGCAAACGTCAGGTTCATGGAGTCGTTTAACACCGGAGACCGCAAGTTTGGGCTTGGCATCAACCAGTTCGCTCACCTCACAAATGATGAGTTAAGGGAAACAAAGACAAATAAGGGTTTCATTTGAAACAAGGTGAAGAGTCCTACAGGATTTAGGTATGAAAACGTAAGCTTATATACACTCCCGACGACGGTTGACTGGAGGACAAAAGGTGCAGTCACTCCTATCAAAGATCAAGGCCGGTGTGGTAAGTACATTTAGGCTTCAATTCTAATGTATACATATTGATATTTCACATCAGAATAGTTTGCATGGTTAAATACATCATAACAAGATTATCCTTTTCTGAACCGGGCATGACCCCTTTCCATTGCAAAAGAACAGAGATACAAAATTCCAAGAACATGACGGGGTGAGGGGGAAGAGGTATGGCGAGTTCGAGCACTGCCAGGAAGTCCACTGCGTTCCCCTGACATCGAAACGAATGCCATGGGGTGAAAACCTGACAACACCATAGTTCATCAGACACACAACATACTACAGCTATTACAGCCAAAAGCCAACACAGGCCCAATCACAGCATCACAAAAGCCTGAGTCACCAGCAGCACGTGCAGACGAAGTTGCATTTAAGTCCCCTTCTATTGGCCTCCTCGCAGCATCACACATCTTGATCAACCTCACCATGCTCGACCTGACCATTTCCGCCCCGCTGCACAGCTCCTTGACTCCTTCTCCCTGTTGTAGACCTGCCTAGTACAACAAAAAGGAACACATGGAGAAAACAATCTCAAAGGGTGTTTTGATCTGTTTCTTTTCAAAAGTAGCTCGGTTCTGAGCTACCCATATGGCCCAGCAAGCGGCAGCGAGGCCTATGGTATAGTATCTCCCTCCAGTAGGGAGGAACGCGTGACACCAGGAAAAATATTGCCAGTAACTGCTCGGGCACATATCAGTACCTAGCGCCATCCCAACACATCGCCAAACAACTCTAGCCACAGGACAGGTGAAAAACAAGTGTTGAGATGATTATAGGTTATTGCAAAAAGAGCATTTGGGGTTCGCATGCCATTTCCTCTCTTTCATGACATGCCTGGTCAGAACAGCATCCTGAGATAGCTGCCACAATAAAATCTTGATTTTGAGAGGGATTTTGGCCTTCCAGATCCATATGTAGTGATAGCCACTAAGAGGATTTTCCAGCCATTTGTACATAGATTTAGTGGTAAATTTACCACTACCACTGAGCCCCAAGTACACCCGACCCCCCCCCCTAAACTCAATCACACATCATTAATACTTTTTTTCATGTCCTCCCATTGCATCTGTAAGTCAGGGGTAAGCCTTCTCCTAAAGAAGGTGTTAGTATCAACAGATTTAAATTTAGCAAAGGTGTAGTCCTTGTTGGTGCAAATATCCAGTAATAAAGGATATCGGTCCTGAAGGGAACTTGACCCATTAATGGAGTCTTTCCACACTCCGGTGAGGTTTCCAGAGTCCATGTTGATCTTTCGACCGGTCATGTAAAAGGCCTTGACTTTTAGAAGGGCTTTCCAACATGGGGAATCAGAGAATCTTGGCTCGACCATTGCCACAATTTTGTTTTTCAAGTATCGAGCACACACGATATATTGCCATAAACCATTTTGGATCTCTAGTTTCCACCACCATTTGACCATTAAACTAATGTTTTGTTTTCGGAGATCTTTAACTCGCAAACCACCCTTATCTCTAGATCTACATATTCGGCCCCGATTGACCAAGTGGTATCTCTTTTTCTTGTTGCATCCTTGCCAAAAGAATTTTCTTCTATGTTTGTCAAGCTTTTCAATAAAAGTTTTACTCATAAGCCACATAGACATATTATACAGCGATATTTGGGTAACAATTGAATCCAACAAAGTAAGCCTTCCCCCCATGGATGCGGCATTCCCAATCCATGCCTCAATTCTTGTAAGATATTTAACCACTATAAACTACCAGTCTGAATCTCTGGGAGTAGTATAGCTGACAGGCATGCCAAGATACTTGATAGGAAAAACACCCACATCGCAGTTAAACAAGTCAGCATATTGTTTCACAATATTCTCATCACCACCCACAGTGAAAATCTCGCTTTTTTCGTAATTAACTTTAAGCCCAGATGTCGGTGTCAAAACCGGCGGATCTCGGGTAGGGGGTCCCGAACTGTGCGTCTAGGCGGATGGTAACAGGAGACAAGGGACACAATGTTTTACCCAGGTTCGGGCCCTCTTGATGGAGGTAAAACCCTACGTCCTGCTTGATTAATATTGATGATATGGGTAGTACAAGAGTGGATCTACCACGAGATCAAGGAGGCTAAACCCTAAAGCTAGCCTATGGTATGATTGTTGTAATGTATGTTGTGTCCTACGGACTAAAGCCCTCCGGTTTATATAGACACCGGAGAAGGCTAGGGTTACACAGAGTCGGTTACAATGGTAGGAGATCTACATATCCGTATTGCCAAGCTTGCCTTCCACGCCAAGGAAAGTCCCATCCGGACACGGGATGGAGTCTTCAATCTTGTATCTTCGTAGTCTTGGAGTCCGGCGGACGATGATAGTCCGGCTGTCCGGACACCCCTAGTCCAGGACTCCCTCAGTAGCCCCTGAACCAGGCTTCAATGACGATAAGTCCGGCGCGCATAATGTTCGGCATTGCAAGGCGGGTTCCTTCTTTGAATAATCCAGAGAAGATCATGAACACCAGGATAGTGTCCGGCTCTGCAAAATAAATTCCACATTCCACCATAGAGAGAATAAAATGTTCACAAGTCCAATCTGCTGCCGTATTATGCGGCATGACATCACACCTCTACCAAGCCTTTACTTGAATCGTTTTTTATTATACCACCTCGGCACGTTTAGCGGCGGTTTCTTGGCACGTCTGTCAAGCGGATCGTGTTCCCCTTATTCGGGATTCTCATCAATACGAGCTTGGGTAACCCAACGCGCCCGTCGCCGCGCCTCCTCTATTGAAGGCGAATCGAGCAGTCACAGAGACGGCTCTTGGTATTTTCCCCTTTATAAGAGGACCAAGGCTCGTTTCTTTTCTTCAATCTTCCATCGAATCTCCTCCTTGCCCCAAGTTCCAACACCCGAGCCCCAGTTGGCGCTTGGATCTTCAACAACGTCCGGCTCGACCTTGAGTCGGTGGTTGCCCTCCTCCGTTCTGGAGGGGCGTGGTAAAAACTGCGTGAGGCCAAGTACGACTGCGAGATTTCGCAGGTTGCCCGCCAAGGGCAGGCCGTGCCCACTCCGAGCCTGGTGAGTACGTCGTCTTCGTATCCCACCTCCGTAGGAGTTTAGGCTTCAGCGGACCCCTTCGTGAGAGGGCTCATGTTCTACTACGGGCTGGATTTTCACGACTTGGCCCCGAGTCCATCCTCCATATTTCCGCATTCATTATTGTGCGAAGCCTTCCTCCGCGTCACCCCCCACTTTGGCCTGTGGCTGAAGACCTTCAATGTGGAGCCGAAGATGATCGGGGGCGTCAAGCGGAGTGTGGTGGGGCGGCCATAAGCAGAAGGGACGATGCCCCGTGGCCCGAGGGCTCCTTCCAAGAGGAGCTCGGCTTGTGGCAGCAGGAGTGGTTTTATATCACCGCTCGAAGGCCAGCAAGCAAAAGCCACCACCTTCATTCCACCCGGGACCTCCACGCCGACTGATGTCGTGGGTCAACCAAGGGCTCAACTGGGGGCCGTCCGAAGACGTGCCCTCATTGCAGGGCCGGATTCGAGACCTCTCGGCAAGGAAGATCAATCTGGTTGTGGTGATGCAGGTTATGCTAATCAGGCGTCTTCTGCCCTGCAAACGCCGTCCTCTCCGGTTATGGGAGTTCAATCCGGAGGGACCACGAATTCTCCAACACTTCATGGGTACGACACCCGTGGAGATGCACAAGTTGTTCTTCAGACCGTAGGTGGCGTGTCCGGAATTGACCGAGGACGCAGGCCTAAGCCGCAATCGCCCGGATACTCAGGTAAGTAGCTCAGAGTCCGGACGTTTTGTTTATTTGCTTTTCCAGAGTTCGCCTCCTGACCCGTTACTCTTCATCAGGAGTGGGTAGCGCGATCGAAGCTGATAAGGTGTCCGGCCCCCCTCCCAGAGACCGCACTGGAGCCCGTGCTGGTCAGAATGTTGGAGGTCGCACCCGAAGAAAGGGGCGATGGGGAAAATAGAAGAGTTAATACCTCGCCCAAGGGGGCGCCTGAAGAGGGGGGGATCGAAAATCCCTCCTTCCAGGGGGAGAAGAGGACCGCCTCCGAAGACCTGGAGGCCAAAGCCTCTAAGCGGGAGAAGAAATCTTCACCGGAGGGTCCTTCATCCGGGGAGAACCCGGACGTACAATCGTCTCTAAAGGGTCAGCCCTCCAGCGAGCCGTGAGTAGGGAAAGGGGAGTTCATTAATAAGAAAATACCTCCATTTGTGCTTCTGTGGATAACCAAAATTTTGCTTCTGATTCGGATCTGCGGACTTCTCGGATGAGTTCGTCTTGAGGATCTTCGTCCGGAGATGATGGAAGCAAACGCCTCCGCTTTCTTTGCGTCGCCGGACAGGCGAGCGAGCACAAGTATCGCCACGGAGGGTATCGAGCCGGTGGAGCGGAGAGTTCGGCGCCGACTAGTGTCGGCCGGGAGCTAAAGAGTCTGCTTGAGAGGCGTCCATCTCGTAAGATCACCGTGCTTTGATGAGTATGGTGATCGGAAGGATTTCGTCACCCAGCGGATTACAATGCCGTCGAGTTTTTGCTGGCAGGATTTGAGGTACGCGAGAACGACGCGCCTTTTTGACAGTTTTGCACATAGAAGTGCGCCCTGTATAGATAGTAGCCCCTGAGACTCGATAGGTTGTCGAAAGCGACGGCGTTCCGAGGATCAAAATCGCAGGTATTAAATGTTGCCTTTCCTATGTAGGTGGCAGATAGTCTGGGGGCCAGCCGGACTAGTGGAGTTGTCGAGCTAATGCGGCAACTTGATGTGGCGGATGCGGACATCGCGCTTGTCAACCGGCGACTTGACGAGTCGCAAGGTAAATAAATTCTCCGCAGTCACTTATTAAGGGAGCCAAAGCCCGCCTCTGATAATATTTATGTTGTGGCACAGACGGTGCTGCTGCTGTGGAGAGTTTTGGGCGAGCTTGCTCAAGCTAAGGAGCAAGCCGAAGGAGTGATCTGGCTGCCTCGAGCGCGCCGAGGAGTTAAAAGCGAAAGGGCTGCACTTGCCTAGCGAGGAAAAGATGGCGAATTGGCGTTAAATTGAAGGATCTTGCCGATCGCAATGAGGCTCTTGAAAAGGCGCGATATCGGGCGGGAAGAAGCTGGGAAGGCCACCGCCGAGGCCAAGGATGCCCGTTCTGCAATGCGGGCTATGAAGGAGGAGCTGCGCCAGGCCGGGGATATTGTGGCTGGCAAGCCTTTTCTGCTGCGTCGCCGGTTTACGGATCCCAAGTATGCCCAGCTTGGTCATCTGTGGGGTCCGGAGGATCCATATATGGACTTAGCGGCAAGTGCGGCGGATACCGTTGTGCACTTCCGTAGTCAGGAGGATCACAAGACGGAAGAGCTATTTTGGTCTCAATTCCATAGTCCGGATCATTCACTTCCGTTGACCGATCGGTTGGCCGAATGGGCAGAGCTGAACAGGTTGTCCGGACTTGCCATGACTGATATCGTGGCGCATGTCTGGCCAGAGAGACCCAAGGCGACGAGCTATTTCGGCTTATTGCAGCAATTTCTTGGAGCGGTGCCGCATATCAAGGAGATGAAGCGGTCGGCCTGCATAGAAGGTGCGCGGATGGCCCTTGCCCGTGTGAAGACACATTGGGCGAGATGGATGCCACCGCTATTGCCGCCCAGGGTTCGGACGAAAGCCGTTTACCCGCCGAGCACTATTTTGGGGAAGTTATGCGTGGCGCTCGTGTAATAGAGTCGCAGTGCTCAAAAAATATCACGTTCAAATGAACGTTTTATCTTGTAAAACAATGATTATGATGTAATCGCTTTTTATACTTGTGCATTCCAAGTGTTAAAATATCTCCTATGCGGATGTTTATGTATACATTTGTATAACCTGAAAGATTGCAGTCTTCGGCTTCAGCCCCCACGCACAAGGTGCGGGGGTGTTCGCAAAAAATAGCACTTTTTCACACTTAATCCGACGTCTCGGTCCTGTTAAGGAGGTGGTAGCGTAGCAAACGAGGCAATCCGGACTATGATGCTTTATCACTTTCACTTAGCCAGTGGAGTTCGAGGGTGGGGCTACGATATATCCCCTTGGGGCACCGCGCTTCTCGAATTCGAGGCGTGTGTGCTGACAGAAGCGGTCCTTCGTCAAAGCGGGAATTCTAAACATTCCGATGGTCGATCGAGTTGACGATCTCTCGCCAGTATCATGACGATCAGTTTTACGCTTTCTCTCTTGAGGTGCTCGCCCGGCCGGGCGGGGCACAATCGCGATAGTTCTCCAGTGCCGCGTTAGCCGATGATCTGAGCGTAAGGCAGCAAAACACGGGGCCGGGCAAACCCAACATTTGACCAAAGACATGATTCGAGCTGATGCATATAAGGCCTAACTCGAGGCGCGAACACTCCCTAAGGTGTTTGGTCTTTGTAATAATGGGCGAGAACAATGCCCTAAACCCCTAGTGTCCGTGCAGGCATGGTCCTCTGACGCGCCGATGCCAAAACGTCGAGTTCCTCTTTGGTTATAATGAGAAACCAAGGGATTATAACAACAAGAGACAAAAAAAAGGTTTACGCAGGTCTTAATCAAAAGAATCCTCGCGACGGGTCCCTCTTGCGGCTGCGCTGTGTCTCCGTTGTGCCGTTATCACGGGCGGTGTGCACGTTGTTCATCTGTAAAAGAGAGGAACTTAGTTTAAAAGGAATTTGTGCAAAATATATACGAAAGAAGAAATATAAATAAGTAAAGCGGAGTCTATGTGAGCTTGCTGTTGCTTGTGCGCGCAGCCCCTTGTGAAGGTGTGTGCGGCTAGGGAGCCCCTAGCTTATTCTGTGCCGGACTCGTCTAACCGTGTCCGGGGTCTTTAAATGACCCTCGCACTGAAATGATGCCACGTGGACCGGGCATCTTAAGTGTAAGAGACGCGTAATGTGGTATGGCGTTGAAGCGGACAAAAGCTTCTCGTCCCAAGAGTGCTTGATAGCTACTTTTAAATGGGATGATATGAAAGATTAGTTTTTCGCGTCGAAAGTTGTTCGGTGATGCGAACACAACTTCTAGTAATAGGGAGCATGTGCACTTGGCGTAAGGGCCTGGCGTCACTCCTTTAAAGGAAGTGCGGTTGTGTCGAATTTTAGTAAGGTCTATCCCCAACGTGCGGACTGTGTTTGGATACAGCAGGTTTAAGTCACTGCCTCCGTCCATCAGGACTTGGTTAAATTGTAGTCCGTCGATTATGGATCCAATATCGAGGCGATCCATCCGCATGTCGAACAGCTCGGAATAATCCGGTGGTCGAAAGTGATTGGTTTTGATGTCCAATCTCTATGTTTCGCTGGATTGGACCGTGCGAGACCCATTTTAATGGGTGCCACACTGTTTTTCCGTATTATCACATGAAGTGAATTCTTGCTTTGACCTCTTGTGGGAAATTCTTTTGTTTTCGGTACTCTGCTGGTGGGGTTTGTCATCTTAAGCTGACGCGTCGAGCCCCTTGTGTTCGGCGTTTAGTCGGCCGGACTATTTGAAAACCCAACAATCTCGATGGGTGTGGTTTGCAGGCCTTCCGGGGTTACTGTGGATTTGACATATCCGACCCAAAATCTTGTTTAAGTTGGATAGCTCATCGCTGTCATCCTTAAGAGGCGGTGTTTTGTTGTTTGGCCGCGAGCTTTTGAATCCGGCATTGACTGCCGTGCTCTTTGGGCTTTTCTCTTTATTCCGGCGCTGCTCTTTTCTGCGCCATGATTTTCCGTTCCATCTCGATCTCGGATGTACTTGGGTCATTGGTCTGCATCTTGCTAGCCAGCTATCCTCTCCCGCACAGAAGCGGGTCATGAGGCTTGTTAGCGCGGACATTGTCCTCGGCTTCTCTTGGCCGACGTGTCTGGCGAGCCATTCGTCCCGGACGTTGTGTTTAAAAGCTGCTAAGGCTTCGGCGTCCGGACAGTCGACTATTTGGTTCTTTTTGGTGAGGAACCTATTCTAGAATTTGCGCGCTGACTCTCCGGGTTATTGAGTTATATGACTTAGATCATCTGCATCCGGAGGGCGGACATAAGTCCCTTGAAAATTTGCTCTAAACGCGTCCTCGAGCTCTTCCCAACTTCCAACAAGATGTTTTACGGGAGGCTTTTGAGCCAATGACGGCTGGCCCTTTGAGCTTGAGGGGTAGGTATTTTATGGCGTGGAGATCGTCTCCTCTAGCCATGTGTATGTGTAGTATATAATCTTCTATCCAGACTCCAGGGTCTGTTGTTCCGTCGTAGGCCTCTATGTTCATAGGTTTAAATCCTGCTGGGAATTCATGATCGAGCACCTCGTTGGTGAAACATAGTGGGTGTGCGGCGCCCCTATATTTGGGTGCGCCGCTGTCTTCGGACACTTGTCGTGTTGCATTGTTTCCTGGGGCCCTCTTCTTTGGCCCGTAAATGGACCTGGCTGGGCCATCTGTCTTTCCAGGATCGTTAGTTGGCTTATGTGCGGCACCGCTTTCAGATTTTGGCCTATCATCTGGCCGTCTATCCAACCAGGCGGCCTCTTTGTTTTTTGACTGTGGGGGCTCTATGGCCTCCACATCAAATTCTGGCAGTAGCTTGCGCTTTGGGTAGCTCTTTGATTGATGGCCATTGCCGTATTTGTCTGCGGTTTTGAGCACTTTGCTCCACCTCATTCTGAGTGTATCTTCCGTTGTTTTGAGTTTCCGTTTCTCCTTTTTCAAACTTCTTGCGGTGGCAACGAGTCTTTTCTGAAGGTTTTTATTCTCCGACAGTGTGTCCGGCGTGAGGTCGCCTGGACTGTTGTTTTCGCCAGGCCTGGATTGATTATCCGACTCGTTTTGTTTAGACGGTTGCTTGTCTGCGTGTTTGTCGTCCGCTGGTTTACCCTGCTGTATTGCTGGGTCGTTAGGAGCGCTGTTGTTGTCGAGGCGGGACTTAGTGCGGCGTCTGCGTCGCCGTTTTGGTTGTTTGTCGGCGGGATTATCTTCTGTCGCGCCCCGTTGGTCCTCGTTATCGCTTCCTTTTGGGGTGTCCACCATGTATACGTCGTATGACGAGGTGGTCTTCCCTTGCCTTGTAGGCGCTGTTTCCTGTTCATCTCTGACATCGTCGTCCATACCGTCGATGTCTTCGGAGTCATAGTTTAGCATGTCAGTTAAATCATCGACAGTGGCTACAAAGTGGGTGGTGGGTGGGCTCTGAATTTCTTCGTCGTCCGTATCCCAACCATCCTGGCCACAATCCGGCCAGGGCTCTCCGGATAGCGAGAGATGCTTTAGCGAATTCAGGATGTCGCCAAAGGGCGAGTGTTGGAAGATGTCCGCGGCGGTGAATTCTATAACCGGCGCCCAATTAGATTCGATTGGTAGGGGCGTGGGAGGTCCAGAGTCCGGCAAGGAGTCCGGCACCTCGGAGTCACGAGCTTTGCGAGGGACAAGGTTAGTGTTCGGCTCCATCGCCGTGGAAGTTGAAGCCCCCGAGGCGGTGTCCAACCACCGGTCCTCGATCTGGGCGGTTGGCTCCGGTCTAAAGGCCGGAGCGGATTCTTGTGCGGCCACCAAGGCACTGTTCGGCGACAGAGCTAGATCATGCCCATCGCAATAGTGCGGCACGCTTGGCTGTGGCTCGAGCCCGTCGAAGATCAAGTCCCCGCGGATGTCGGTCGTGAAGTTTAGGCTTCCGAATCTGACCTGACGGCCAGGGGCGTAGCTTTCGATCTGCTCCAGATGGCCAAGCGAATTAGACCGCAGTGCGTAGCAGCCGAATACGAAGATCTGACCGGGGAGAAAAGTCTCATCCTGGACAGCGTTGTCGATTGAAGAAGCCATCGAGCCTATCGATGACGACACAGAGGAACTCTCAATGAAAGCACCAATGTCGGTGTCAAAACCGGCGAATCTCAGGTAGAGGGTCCCGAACTGTGCGTCTAGGCGGATGGTAACAGGAGACAAGGGACACGATATTTTACCCAGGTTCGGGCCCTCTCGATGGAGGTAAAACTGAAAGTGCAACTAATCCCCGGGTGGTTTTGGTAATTAATAACAACATATATATCATTGAACTAATTGTTTCTTGAGAATATTTCAGAAAGTTCAGTGATATGGGTATGGCAATGACTGAAGATGTGGACCCCTCAAAATGCTAAGGAAAGCATTGGCAAAAGCTCAAGACTCTATTTTTGGTTTAGTGATCCAAGATCACATTGAGTCCATAGGAAAGCCAATACTATTAAAAGGGGATGAGGTTATGATGATGATCTGGTTGCTCAAAGTGCTTAGTGATTTATCTCCCAAACTATCAGCAATCTTTCATTCCAACATATACTCATAAGTAATCTCGGTCCCACCGATTCCATAAACTCAGTCACACCGAGATGAACCACCTCACCATATACCCAAACCCTAGAAATTTTGGATTTTCCGATTCCAAACTCGGTCTCACGAAACTAGTGTTGCCAAGCTTCAGAACATACATCATCATATCGGTGTCACCGAGATGATAAAGTCGATCCCACCGAGATTGGCAAACCCTAGTCTTTGGAAGAATCGGACTAACCGAGATTGTATTTTCGGTCCCACGAAAATCCCAACGTTCACAAGATTTGAACTTTCGGTCTCACCGAGTTGTCAACTTCGTCGGACCGAGATTGGTCAAATGTGTGTAACAGTTGGATTTTGTGTGGAGGCTATAAATACCCTCCACCTCCTCTTCATTCGTGGGGAGAGCCATCGAAAAGAACTACCACTCCTATCTTACATTTCGAGAAGAAAACTACCTACCCTTGTGTTGAGATCAAGTTGCTCCACTCCCACCATATGAAACTTGATTTCTAGCCTTCCCAAGTTGCTTTCCACTCAATCCTTCTTCCACCACAGCCAAATCAGTGAGGAAAGTTGAGTGTTGGGGAGATTATCATTTGAAGCACAAGAGCAAGGAGTTCATCATCACCAACACCATCTATTACCTTTTGGAGGTGGTGCCTCCTAGATTGGTTAGGTGTCGCTTGGGAGCCTCCATCAAGATGTGGAGTTGAACCAAGAAGTTTGTAAGGGCAAGGAGATCGCCTACTTCGTGAAGATCTACCCGAGTAAGGCTAGTCCTCCGTGGGCGTGAGCCATGATGGTATAGACAAGGTTGCTTCTTCGTGGACCCTTCGTGGGTGGAGCCCTCCGTGGACTCTCGCAGCCGTTACCCTTCGTGGGTTGAAGTCTCCATCAACATGGATTGACGATAGCACCACCTATCGGAACCACGAGAAAAATCTCCGTGTCTCCAAATTGCGTTTGCTCTTCTCCACCTCTCCTTTACTACATGTGCAATTTACTTTCCGCTGCCATTACTCTAGAATTGCATGTGTAGGGTGATACTTGACTTGATCATCATTGTGAACTTGCTAAAAACTTGTCCTAATCAAAAGGCTAAACTTTTAAATTGTCAAGTAGTCTAATCACCCCCCCTCTAGACATACTTTCGATCCTACAAGTGGTATCAGAGCTTTGGTCTCCATTGGATTGGTTTCCATTGCATTGGACTCCATAAGCTTGGTTTCACAACCTAGGAGAGTATGGCGTCTAGTGAGGGTAATTTTCATAGAGGTCCTTACTTTGATGGTTCAAATTTTGCTAGTTGGAAGCATAAAATGAAAATGCATATTCTTGGACATAACCACGCATGGGGCATTATTTGTGTTGGCTTGCATGGTGAGTTCTTGAGGAAGGAAAAGTTCGGATCGCGAAGCTTACTGATGGATGAGTTGCGGATGTTGCAAAACAATGCTCAAGCTTGTGACATTCTCTTCAATGCTTTGTGTCCCGAGGAGTTCAACAAAATCAGCCGTCTTGAGAATGCAAAAGAGATTTGGGATACTTTGGTCGAAATGCACGAAGGTACCGAGTCCGTGAAGGAATCAAAGCTAGATGTTCTTCAAGGTCAACTTGACAAGTTCAAGATGAAGGAAGGTGAAGGAGTCGCTGAAATGTATTCTAGGCTTGCTCTCATCACAAATGAGATTGCTGGCTTAGGAAGCGAAGAAATGACTGACCGATTCATCATCAAGAAGATTCTCAGAGCTTTGGATGGAAAGTATGACACCGTGTGCACTTTGATCCAAATGATGCCAAACTACAAGAATCTCAAGCCTACCGAAGTCATTGGAAGAATTGTTGCTCATGAGATGACACTTAAAGATAAGGAAGAGCTTCACAACAAGTCAAGTGGTGCTTACAAAGCTACAGTTGAAGCTCCCACAACCTCAAGTGACAAGCTAGTTTCAAATGAAGAGATAAGCCTAATGGTGAAGAACTTCAACAAATTCTACAAGAGTAGAAACAAGGAAAGAAGCTCAAAGTCTAGATCATATGATGAAAAGAGATCTTCTAGTCGTGATCGAATCTGCTACAATTGTGGAAGACCGGACACTACTCAAATGAGTGTTCGACTCCCCACAAGAGAAGAGAAGAATCTCCAAGAAGAAGAAGCTCAAGAGAAGAGTCACCTCGGAAAGAGAGAAGGAGTAGAGATGATCGTTATGAACGAAGATCCTCTCGGAGAAGCAAGGATTCGGAAAGGAAAGACAAGTCATCAAGGAGCTACACAAGAAGAAAACATCAAGCTCATGTTGGTGAATGGGTCTCCGGCTCCGACTCCGACAATCACTCCGAAAGAAGCTATCACTCCAACTCCGAATACAGCCAAGATGAAGGTGTTGCCGGTCTTGCTCTCGTATCCTCCAACTCCAACTCCTATGACTTGTTTGATTCACCAAATGAGGGAATTGGAAGATGCTTCATGGCTAAAGGCCCCAAGGTATCACACCCAGAATTTATTGACTTTGATAGTGATGAGGATGACTTGCTTGGTGAAGATGAGCTTTTACATGACAAATCTAGTGAGCCTAGTAATGATGAACATGCTAGTAGTCTTTATAGTCGAGAAGAGTCGAATGACAATGCTATGAAGGAGATTGAGCGTTTGACTAAAGAACTAAACACTCTTAAGTTAGCTCATGAAACAACTCAAGAAGATCATAGAGAGCTCCTAAGATCTCATGAGAAGCTACGCTTCGAGAAGCTCAACCTAGAGCAAGAACATGAGTTCCTAAAAGCTATCAATGACGATCTTCGAAAGAAGAGTTCTTCATATCTTGCCAAACGACTTCTCTTGTCTAATTTCTTGCCACCTATTAAAACTAAGCATGACAAGCATAAGAAAAATTCTTCATCTAGAAGCAACATAATTGGTTCTAGTAGTTCTCTTGATTCCACTAACAATGTTTCAAGCCAAGTTACACTTGAGCAAGAAAATAGTTTATTGAAAGGGATTATCGAGAAGGGTGTCTACAAGAGTCTTGCCGGAAGCAAGAACTTTGAGGAAATTGTTCGCAAGCAAGGAAGACACCGGAAGAATCAAGGAATTGGTTTTGAGCGAAAGTTCAACGCCGAGGGTGTTGAATGGGAAGAAGGTCAATATCCCACTCCAAAGTTTGTTTCTCAAAAGGAGAAGTATGATCCTACTTCTTCCAATGTGGAACAAGCTCAAGATGACCTTCCACCACAAGACCACAAGCTAAAAGGCAAGGACAAGCTTCAAGAGGAGATTGATGCATTCATTGAAGCACCCAAAGCCATGGTCAAGTGGGTTCCCAAGGAAACTTCAAGTTCTACTTCGTCAAGCTCAACTACTACCCCAAGGATTCCCATCAAGATGATGTGGATCCCGAAGAAGAAGAACTAGAGAGTTCTTGAGGGTGACTCCGCCAACATACTTCACTCACATTCATTTTGGCAAGAACTTGTGCAATCAACTTCCACATCTTGCACTAGTTCATGGAGTCACAAACCCTCTTGTTGGTAAGTCAAGGGACAAGGTAATCATTGCTTTCATGGACATCATCTTTTGTGTACTTCAATCTATGTCCATGGATATCCTTGTTTGTTCCTTGTGGGACTAACCCATGTAGGTATTGAAAGTGCCCGAATCCAAAGGATTGCTCTCAACTCTTGATGATCTTCATCAACATTGAGCATCCACATCTTCAACATCTACATGAAGTCTTCTACGACAACCCAAGGTTAGTTTGACCCTTTAAAAGGGGTTCTCACATCAAGGGGAAGCTTTGCTCTAAAGATTTGAGCTAAAGCATCTTCAAATGATGTGAACACATTAATGCTTTAAGTAAAAGTGGTAACCCCACTTGTGCTTAAACGATGAGTATGACCTATGATCAAATGTTCTCATTTGACTCCTAAGTCAATATACTCATATATAGATGACCTAGTCATCGACAAATTGTGTGATAGTAGCTAGTGGATTGTTTGTGCATGTTTGACACATATTTCATTTGCTATCTTATTGTGTGAGCATGTTGGATGCATAATTTTATTCATTCGAGGACATCCATTTGTTGCTTTGATCTTTTTGGATTTTTCTTTTTGACCAAATGGATGGACAAGAATGCCTAAGTTCCTCCCCTAGCTATCTATGCTTTCTTGTCTCAAACTCTATTCATGCTTATATCACAAACTTTGATGAAGTCTTTTTCGGACAGACCGAGTGAGGAGCACTCGGAGCCACCGATCCGTCAAAAACTTAACTTCCAAAACCTTCTAAGTATTTTCGGTCAAACCAATATACTCAAATCGGACAGACCGAAATCACTTGGATTGATCTAGGTTTTCACCTCGATGAAACCGAGTTGCAAATTTCGGCGTGACCGAAGTGAGTAACTGCTTGCAGTTAACCATCTCGGTGCCACCGAGTTTTACAACTCGGTCCCACCGACAGCCGAAGGGTATATATACCTGAGGGCAGCGCGCGTTGATTCTTTCTTCAAAACGCCTCGCCCCCAAACCCTTTGCTGCCGTCGCCGTGGTCTCCGGATCGTCTCCGTCGTTGCCTGTGCGCCCTCGCCGCAGGTCTCCGTCGCCGTCAACGGTCAATCTCTCCGCGCCGTTGCCGCCATAGAGAAACTCCACCAAGTTAGGGTGAGTTTCGATCCCTCTCGTGTTTCTACCTCCGATTCAATACACGAGTGGTTTGCCTAGCTTCTTGCCACGTTTGAGATCTTCCTATCCAGCAGATTTGTTCTTAGAACGAAATTCGAGTGAAAGTTTTAGGGTTAGGTTTCCGCCGAACACATCTCGGTGTGACCGATTCTACATTCTCGGACTGACCGATTTGGCCTCTGGCCATTGCACTGCACTTTTCGGTCCAACCGAGTTGTGCAAATCGGTAAGACCGAAATGAGGATTTAGTGAAACCCTAGTGTTCTCGGCTAGACCGAAACCCATTTCGGTCCAACCGAAAGTGGGGTGAATGGTTCTGTTTAGACACTTCGGATTCACCGAATTTTAGACTCGGTCAGACCGAAATGCATTCTGTGAAAACCTAAAACTGAAATTTGAACTCATTTTTTTGCAAAATCCTCTGCGGTTTGTGATAACTCTTCTATTCTCGCCTATACCTATTCCATTCACAGGTTGTCACCATGTCGATGCCGTGACAACGAACAGTCTGAATCACCAAGAGCTGAGATTCCAGAGGCGCACTAGTCCCAAGCCAAGAGCTTTTTCCGATGATGGTGAGAGGAGCACACCAAGTGGTTTGCCTCCACTGCCACGGGGCGGGAAGAAGAGAAATTCGATGAAGAGGATTCTGACTTTGTTGCTGAGGAAGAGATCACATCTAAGCCTAAGAGGAAAGTGGTTGCCAAAGAGCATCAAGGGCAACAAACCAAGAGAGGCACCAGCAAGGTGAAGAAGTCCACAGTTGCTAAGAAGCTGAGCATGGAAGAAGAAACCTCGAGCAAGGTAAAGAAAACTTCAAAGAGGAAGAGGATTGTACATGATGAAGCTGCTGATGATGATTCTGATGAGGAAGCACCTCAGCCTCCTCCTCAGAAGTCTAAGTTGATGGGAGATGCCATCAGGGCAGGAGCACCTACTAAGTCTAAGCCATCAGCTCCAGCAAAGGCAGCTCAAGCCAAGCCTGCTGCCAAGCCCAAGAAAACAGTGAGAAACATTCCAGCTTCAGAGAAGAAGAAAGACAATGTGCCACCAGCTGAGTCAGATGATGAGGCACATGTATTGCTG
Organism: Aegilops speltoides; assembly: GCA_021437245.1. Classification (NCBI taxonomy): domain Eukaryota; kingdom Viridiplantae; phylum Streptophyta; class Magnoliopsida; order Poales; family Poaceae; genus Aegilops; species Aegilops speltoides. Next base: position 319,837,198 of record CM038141.1, read on the forward strand.
AAACTCGCATGTAAACTGCCGATCCACAATGATGCTCATCCTCGAGCTGAAAACATGAAGGAAAGGAAGGACAAAGGTCTCGTGCTATGGAGGCAAGCTGATCCATATGCCACCGGAGAAGGACTGCTATAGATCCAAGGTTCCACACCGAGAGCAACAAGATTTCTATGAGATGGTGCTCATGGACAAGAAGCCCATTGTTGCTTGACACTAGATATGTTGATCGGGAATACATCGACGAAGAAAAGCACAGAGACTACTTTCCACATGTGCATGAGAGCTTTACAAAGATGTGGAGTTGCTGAGTTCGTTGGTCGAAACCGACAAAGATGGAATGATGAGATGATCATGCAGTTCTATGCCACAGCACATTTCTATCCAGATGGCAGAATTGTATGGATGACTGAAGGTCAGAGATTCTCTTCAACTGTTGAAGAGTGGGCTGCACTGCTGAATGCTCCAGTGCAAAGAGATGATGATGTTGATGTCTATGGAATCCCCAAGAAAAACCATGAGTCTATGAAGAACATGTACAATGAGGTACCAGCCAAGGATGTTGAGATCTGGAAGCTCGGCTCAGTGTATCATCTTCAGGCAGGTCTCCCTACCACAAACACGATTCTGAGGCATACCTTGATGCCCAAGTCTGGAGATCATCGCATGATAAGAGGCTATTCTATCAACATGCTGCATATTCTAGATCAGAAGGCACCTTTCAAGGGGATGGACCTGATAGTTGAGACTATCAAGAGGACTGCAGCAGACTAGAAGAGGTCATGTGGTTTTGCCCCGCACATTCAGATGCTCATCAATGCCAAGTTTGGCACGGGCACCTACTTGTTGGATAGACCCCACTTGCCACTGCAGCCTGAATATGAGGACAATGAAGTTGTGATGACTGAGGATGATCCCACATCTGTTGAAGGTCAAGCTAAGTCTGAAGCTGCCAAACAAGCTAAAGCTGAGAAGGAAGCAGCAGCAGCAGCAGCTAAACCCAAGAGCGTTGGAGAGCAGCTCCTTGAAGCTACCCAGAGGATTGAACTACGCCTGGCCAGCATAGTGCAGTCTCAGGAGAGTCTTGAGAGGATAGTTGAAGACAAGTTCCATGCTCGGATGTCAAGTCGATCAAGTGCAAGTCACTCACAACAAGCTTGAGGCAGATATCGAGGAAGCCAAGAGGAGAAGGCAGAGCTCATGAAGGAGATGCAGGATGACCTTGTCCAGATGACTATGAGCAGCCTGCTCCGTTCCCACAAAGCCCAGATCACTTGCTATTCCAAAGGATGACCCTGTGGCTACAACATCAAGACCTCCCACAGCTCCATCGGTTCCAGCTCCAGCTCCAAAGTGTCCACTCCTCCAGCTCCACAGACTTCACCAAGCCTTTGCAGATGCAGCTATCTCCACTCCATCTACCCAGACAGGAGCCGCCAGCAGAGTCCCTAGTGACGTTTAGCTCTATACCTTTCGAACTTTTTGGTAACTTGTTGCCAAAGGGGGAGAAATTGTATAGATCATAGGACTTCGAGAGAGAGAGTGCTCGCTTTTGCTCTTTCGTTTGCGGTTTCTTTGAGATACTTTTGAGATTTTCGAGACATTCCGTGTGTTTGATACTACGTTTGCTCTACTTTGATGAGTGCTTGATCATACTATGCCTTAATGTATGCTATTCATATCATATGCTATTCATATCTTGTATGATCATTTACTCATGTCTTGGTGATTGGGTGCATGCTATTCATTCTTATCATTTTGTGCGCTCCACCAAGATGTATGTGACATGGAAGAGTGCCCATGATCCTAATCGATTGTGCATTTGCATTCAAACGCAAATCTTAAATAATGCACAAATTTAGGGGGAGCTCTTGCTTATCACATACCTCTCAAAGCGACGATATTATTCATTGATTATATCATTTGTCGAAGCTTTGATCTATATGTTGTCATCAATTACCAAAAAGGGGGAGATTGAAAGTGCAACTAATCCCCGGGTGGTTTTGGTAATTAATAACAACATATATATCATTGAACTAATTGTTTCTTGAGAATATTTCAGAAAGTTCAGTGATATGGGTATGGCAATGACTGAAGATGTGGACCCCTCAAAATGCTAAGGAAAGCATTGGCAAAAGCTCAAGACTCTATTTTTGGTTTAGTGATCCAAGATCACATTGAGTCCATAGGAAAGCCAATACTATTAAAAGGGGATGAGGTTATGATGATGATCTGGTTGCTCAAAGTGCTTAGTGATTTATCTCCCAAACTATCAGCAATCTTTCATTCCAACATATACTCATAAGTAATCTCGGTCCCACCGATTCCATAAACTCAGTCACACCGAGATGAACCACCTCAGCCATATACCCAAACCCTAGAAATTTCGGATTTTCCGATTCCAAACTCGGTCTCACCGAAACTAGTGTTGCCAAGCTTCTGTAACCTTCTGTCATCATATCGGTGTCACCGAGATGATAAAGTCGGTCCCACCGAGATTGGCAAACCCTAGTCTTTGGAAGAATCGGACTAACCGAGATTGTATTTTCGGTCCCATCGAAAATCCCAACGTTCACAAGATTTGAACTTTCGGTCTCACCGAGTTGTCAACTTCGGTCTGACCGAGATTGGTCAAATGTGTGTAACAGTTGGATTTTGTGTGGAGGCTATAAATACCCCTCCACCTCCTCTTCATTCGTGGGGAGAGCCATCAGAAAGAACTACCACTCCTATCTTACATTTCTGAGAAGAAAACTACCTACCCTTGTGTTGAGATCAAGTTGCTCCACTCCCACCATATGAAACTTGATTTCTAGCCTTCCCAAGTTGCTTTCCACTCAATCCTTCTTCCACCACAGCCAAATCAGTGAGGAAAGTTGAGTGTTGGGGAGATTATCATTTGAAGCACAAGAGCAAGGAGTTCATCATCACCAACACCATCTATTACCTTTTGGAGGGTGGTGCCTCCTAGATTGGTTAGGTGTCGCTTGGGAGCCTCCATCAAGATGTGGAGTTGAACCAAGAAGTTTGTAAGGGCAAGGAGATCGCCTACTTCATGAAGATCTACCCCGAGTAAGGCTAGTCCTCCGTGGGCGTAGGCCATGATGGTATAGACAAGGTTGCTTCTTCGTGGACCCTTCGTGGGTGGAGCCCTCCGTGGACTCTCGCAGCCGTTACCCTTCGTGGGTTGAAGTCTCCATCAACGTGGATTGACGATAGCACCACCTATCGGAACCACGAGAAAAATCTCCGTGTCTCCAAATTGCGTTTGCTCTTCTCCACCTCTCCTTTACTACATGTGCAATTTACTTTCCGCTGCCATTACTCTAGAATTGCATGTGTAGGGTGATACTTGACTTGATCACCATTGTGAACTTGCTAAAAACTTGTCCTAATCAAAAGGCTAAACTTTTAAATTGTCAAGTAGTCTAATCACCCCCCCTCTAGACATACTTTCGATCCTACAAAAACCCTACGCCCTGCTTGATTAATATTGATGATATGGGTAGTACAAGAGTGGATCTACCACGAGATCAAGGAGGCTAAACCCTAAAGCTAGCCTATGGTATGATTGTTGTAATGTATGTTATGTCCTACGGACTAAAGCCCTCCGGTTTATATAGACACCGGAGAAGGCTAGGGTTACACAGAGTCGGTTACAATGGTAGGAGATCTACATATCCGTATTGCCAAGCTTGCCTTCCACGCCAAGGAAAGTCCCATCCGGACACGGGACGGAGTCTTCAATCTTGTATCTTCGTAGTCTTGGAGTCCGGCGGACGATGATAGTCCGGCTGTCCGGACACCCCCTAGTCCAGGACTCCCTCACCAGACATCAGCTCAAATATGTATAGCAGCAACTTCAGGCTAACTGCTCTATCGACATCATGATCCAAATACACAATAGTACCATCAGCATATTGAAGCACCGCAACACCGTTGGGTATAAGTTAAGGTGCCAAACCCACCAACAAACTATTTTTTTAGCTTTATTGATCATTTTCGCAAGGCAATCAGCAGCCAAGTAGAATAAGAACGGGGAACGAGGATCCCCTTGCCAAACCCCTTTGGCACTTTGGAAATAAGGCCCAACCTGGTTATTGAGCTTGACACTCACTATCCCATTGCGTAATATTTGTTTAATCCACCCACACCAAGTGTCACTAAAACCTCGGAGCTTGTGGCATTCCAAAAGAAAGTCTCAGTTAACCTTATCATAGGCTTTTTCAAAGTCAAGCTTCAGGACAATCCCCACCCTCTTTCTCATATGAGTATAATTCAAGATCTCATGCAGAGAAATTACACCATCCATAATGCTTCTCCCCTTCACAAACGCGTTCTGGGTCGAGCTAATTAGCTTGTCAGCGTACCTCTCCACACGTCGGTCTAAAACCTTAGTAATTAGCTTGTACAGGCATCTCAGGAGGCATATAGGCCTAAACTGCTAGATCTTATCAGCACCAACAGTTTTAGGCGGGAGTGTGATCGCTCCATAGTTGAGATGTTGGACATCTAAGTCCCTTTGTGAAAATGCTCGAAAAGTAGCATTATGTCATCTTTAACTATGTCCCAGATAGAATTTAGCAGGAATGTTATTAGGACCAGGCGCTCCATTATGTGCCATAGAAAACAACGCCTGCTTAACCTCGGTCTCCATGAATTCACGGCACAGATCAGCATTATCATCAGCATTAAGTTTTTCCTCAGCAGACCATGTATTAGGGTCTAGATGGAACATGTTGCTTGGAACAGGCCCAAACACGTTTTTATAGAAGTCTATTGTGTGAGCAATCAACTTTTCTATACCTTCAATCTCTACTTCACCAACCATCAAGGAGTGGATTGTGTTTTTCCTCTTACGCCCATTGGCAATTTTATGATAATAATCTGTATTAAGATTGAAGGAAATATGCCCTAGAGGCAATAATAAAGTTATTATTTATTTCCTTATTTCATGATAAATGTTTATTATTCATGCTATAATTGTATTAACCGGAAACATAATACATGTGTGAATACATAGACAAACATAGTGTCACTAGTATGCCTCTACTTGACTAGCTCGTTTATCAAAGATGGTTATGTTTCCTAGCCATGGACAAAAGAGTTGTCATTTGATTAACGGTATCACATCATTAGGAGAATGATGTGATTGACTTGACCCATTCCGTTAGCTCAGCATTTGATCGTTTAGTATGTTGCTATTGCTTTCTTCATGACTTATACATGTTCCTGTAACTATGAGATTATGCAACTCCTGTTTACCGGAGGAACACTTTGGGTGCTACCAAACGTCACAACGTGAATCGGGTGATTATAAAGGAGTACTACAGGTGTCTCCAAAGGTACATGTTGGGTTGGCGTATTTCGAGATTAGGTTTTGTCACTCCGATTGTCGGGGAGGTATCTCTGGGCCCTCTCGGTAATGCACATCACTATAAGCCTTGCAATCATTGCAACTAATGAGTTAGTTGTGAGATGATGTATTACGTAACGAGTAAAGAGACTTGCCGGTAACGACATTGAACTAGGTATTGGATACCGACGATCAAATCTCGGGCCAGTAACATACCGATGATAAAGGGAACAACGTATGTTGTTATGCGGTTTGACCGATAAAGATCTTCGTAGAATATGTGGGAGCCAATATGGGCATCCAGGTCCCGCTATTGGTTATTGACCGGAAACGTGTTTCGGTCATGTCTACATAGTTCTCGAACCCGTAGGGTCCGCACGCTTAAGGTTTCAATGATAGTTTTATTATGAGTTTATGAGTTTTGCTGTACCGAAGGAGTTTGGAGTCCCGGATGAGATCGGGGACATGACGAGGAGTCTCAAAATGGTCGAGACGTAAAGATCGATATATTGGACGACTATATTCGGAGTTCGGAAAGGTTCCGAGTCATTCGGTATTTTTCGAGTACCGGAGAGTTACGGAATTCGCCGGGAGTATATGGGCCTTATTGGGCCATATGGGAATAGAGGAGAGAGGCCGAAGGAAGGAGGGCGCAGCCCCTCTGTCCGAATTGGACAAGGGTGCAGCCCCTTTTCCTTCCTCCTCTCCCCTCTTTCCTTCTCTCCTACTCCAACAAGGAAGGGGGAGTCGACTCCGGTGGGAGGAGGACTCCTCTGGCGCGCCCCCTGGCCGGCCAACCCCTCCCCCTGGCTCCTTTATATACGGGGGCAGGGGGGCACCTCTAGGCACAACAACACAAGTTGATCTACGGATCGTTCCTTAGCCGTGTGCGGTGCCCCCCTCCACCATATTCCACCTCGGTCATATCGTCGCGGAGTTTAAGCGAAGCCCTGCGCTGGTAGAACATCATCATCGTCACCACGCCGTCGTGCTGACAGAACTAATCTCCGGAGCTTTGCTGGATCGGAGGCCGGAGATCATCATCGAGCTAAACGTGTGCTGAACTCGGAGGCCCCGTACGTTCGGTCCTCGGATCGGTCGGATCGTGAAGACGTACGACTACATCAACCATGTTGTGCTAACGCTTCCGCTTACGGTCTACGAGGGTACGTGGACGAACACTCTCCCCTCTCATTGCTATGCCATGACCATGATCTTGCGTGTGCGTAGGAATTTTTTTTTGAAATTACTACGTTCCCCAACAGTGGCATCCGAGCCTAGGTTTTATGCGTTGATGTTATATGCACGAGTAGAACACAAGTGAGTTGTGGGCGATACAAGTCGTCTCGCTTACCAAAGATGTCATACTTTGGTTCAGCGGTATTGTTGGATGAAGCGGCCGGACCGACATTACGCCAGATGCTTACGCGAGACTGGTTTTACCGCCGTGCTTTGCACACAGGTGACTAGCGGGTGTCTGTTTCTCCAACTTTAGTTGAACCGAGTGTGGCTACGCCCGGTCCTTGCGAAGGTTAAAACAGCACCAACTTGACAAACTATCGTTGTGGTTTTGATGCGTAGGTAAGAACGGTTCTTGCTAAGCCCGTAGCAGCCACGTAAAATTTGCAACAACAAAGTAGAGGACGTCTAACTTGTTTTTGCAGGGCATGTTGTGATGTGATATGGTCAAGACGTGATGAGATATAAGTTGTTGTATGAGATGATCATGTTTCGTTGAAGTTATCGGCAACTGGCAGAAACCCTATGGTTGTCTCTTTATTGCATAAAGATGCAAGTGCCAAATAATTGCTTTACTTTATCGCTATGCGATAGCAATAGTTGCAAGAGCAATAGTTGGCGAGACGACCATGTGACGACACATTGATATAGATCAAGATGATGAAGATCATGGTGTCGTGCCGGTGACGATAGAGATCATGACAGTACTTTGGAGATGGAGATCAGAGGCACAAGATGATCATGGCCATATCATGTCACATATTTTGATTGGATATGATGTTTATCTGTTATACATCTTATTCTGTTTGACGGTAGCATTTTAAGATGATATCTCACTAATTATCAAGAAGTGTTCTCCCTGAGTATGCACCGTTGCGAAAGTTCTTCGTGCTGAGACACCACGTGATGATCGGGTGTGATAGGCTCTATGTTCAAATACAACGGGTGCAAAATAGTTGCACACGCGGAATACTCAGTTTAAACTTGACGAGCCTAGCATATACAGATATGGCCTCGGAACACGGAGACCGAAAGGTCGAACATGAATCATATAGTAGATATGATCAACATAGTGATGTTCACCATTGAAACTACTCCATCTCACGTGATGATCGGACATGGTTTAGTTGATTTGGATCATGTGATCACTTAGATGACTAGAGGGATGTCTGTCTAAGTGGGAGTTCTTAAGTAATATGATTAATTGAACTTAAATTTATCATGAACTTAATCCTGGTAGTATTTTGCAAATTATGTTGTAGATCAATAGCTCGCGTTGTTGCTTTCATATGTTTATTTTGATATGTTCCTAGAGAAAATTGTGTTGAAAGATGTTAGTAGCAATGATGCGGATTGGATTCGTGATCCGAGGTTTATCGTCATTGCTTTGCGTAAGAATTATGTCCTTAATGCACCGCTAGGTGACAAACCTATTGCAGGAGCCGGATGCGACGTTATGAACGTTTGGCTAGCTCAATATGATGACTACTTGATAGTTTAGTGCACCATGCTTAACGGCTTAGAATCGGGACTTCAAAGATGTTTTGAACGTCATGGACCATATTAAATGTTCCAGGAATTGAAGTTAATATTTCAAGCAAATACCCGAGTTGAGAGATATGAAGTCTCCAACAAGTTCTATAGCTAAAGGATGGAGGAGAATCGCTCAACTAGTGAGCATGTGCTCAGATTGTCTGTGTACTTCAATCGCTTGAATCAAGTGTGAGTTAATCTTCCAGATAAGATAGTGATTGATAGAATTCTCTAGTCACCATCACTAAGTTACTAGAACTTCGTGATGAACTATAGTATGCAAGGGATGACGTAAACGATTCCCGAGCTCTTCGTGATGTTGAAGTCGACGAAGGTAGAAATCAAGAAAGAGCATCAAGTGTTGATGATTGACAAGGATCACTAAGTTTCAAGAAAAGGGAAAGAAAGGGAACTTCAAGTGGAAAGACAAGCAAGTTTTCATTCCTGCGAAGAAGCCCAAAGTTGGACCATAACCTGAAACTGAGTGCTTGCACTGCAAAGGAAATGGTCACTGGAAGCGGAAATGCCCTGAATATTTGGTGGATAAGAAGGATGGCAAAGTGAACAAGGGTATATTTGATATACAGGTTATTGATGTGTGCCTTACTAGTGTTTATAGTAGCCCCTGAGTATTTGATACTTGTTCGGTTGCTAAGATTAGTAACTCGAAACAGGAGTTACAGAATAAACAGAGACTAGTTGAGGGTGAAGTGACGATGAGTGTTGGAAGTAGTTCCAAGATTGGTATGATCATCATCGCACACTCCCTATACTTTCGGGATTAGTGTTAAACCTAAATAAATGTTATTTGGCGTTTGCGTTGAGCATGAAGATCATGTTTATTGCGATACGGTTATTCATTTAAAGTTAGAGAATAAATTGTTATTCTGTTTACATGAATAAAACCTTCGATGGTCATACACCCAATGAACATAGTTTGTTGGATCTCGATCGTAGTGATACACATATTCATAATATTGATGCCAAAAGATGAAAAGTTAATAATGATAGTGCAACTTATTTGTGGCACTTGCCGCTTGGGTCATATCGGTGTAAAGCGCATGAAGAAACTCCATGAAGATGGATTTTCGAATCACTTGGTTATAAATCATTTGATGCTTATGAACCGTGCCTTTTGGGCAAGATGACTAAAACTCCGTTCTCGGAACAATGGAACAAGCTACTGACTTATTGGAAATAATACATACCGATGTATGCGATCCAATGAGTGTTGATGCTCGTGGCAAGTATCGTTATTTTCTGACCTTCACAAGATGATTTGAGCAGATATGGGTATATCTACTTGATGAAACATAAGTCTGAAATAGTTGAAAGGTTCAAAGAATTTCAGAGTGAAGTGGAAAAATCATCGTAACAAGAAAATAAAATTTCTGGGATCTGATCGCGGAGATGAATATTTGAGTTACGAGCTTGGTCTTCAATTAAAATAATGTAGAATAGTTTCACAGCTCACGCCACCTGGAATACCACAACGTTATGGTGTGTCCGAACGTCATAACCGCACTTTATTGAATATGGTGCGATCTATGATGTCTCTTATTGATTTACCATTATTGTTTTGGGGTTATGCATTAGAGACAGCTGCATTCATGTTAAAAGGGCACCATCTAAATCTGTTGAGACGACACCATTTGAACTGTGGTTTAGCAAGAAACCCAAGTTGCCGTTTCTTAAAGTTTGGGGCTGCGATGCTTGTGTGAAAAAGTTTCATCCTGATAAGCTCAAACCCAAATCGGAGAAGTGTGTCTTCATAGAATACCCAAAGGTAACTATTGGGTACACCTTCTATCACAGATCCGAAGGCAAGTTATACGTTGCTAAGATGGATCCTTTCTAGAAAAGAAGTTTCTCTCGAAAGAAGTGAGTGGGAGGAAAGTAGAACTTGATGAGGTAATTGTACCTTCTCCCGAATTGGAAAGTAGTTCATCACTGAAATCGGTTCCAGTGATTCCTACCCCAATTAGTGAGGAAGCTAATGATGATGATCATGAAACTTCAGATCAAGTTACTACAGAACCTCGTAGGTCTTCCAGAGTACGGTCCGCACCAGAGTGGTACGGTAATCCTGTTCTGAAAGTCATGTTACTAGACCATGATAAACCTATGAACTATGAGGAAGCGATGATGAGCCCAGATTCCGCAAAATGGCTGGAGGCCATGAAATCTGAGATAGGATCCATGTATGAGAACAAAGTGTGGACTTTGGTGGACTTGCCCGATGATCGGCAGACCATAGAAAATAAATGGATCTTCAAGAAGAAGACAGACACTGATAGTAGTGTTACTATCTACTAAGCTTGACTTGTTGCGAAAGGTTTTCAACAAGTTTAAGGTGTTGAATACGATGAGATTTTCTCACTCGTATCGAAGCTTAAGTCTGTCTGAATCATGTTAGTAATTGCCAGATTTTATGAAATCTGGCAAATGGATGTCAAAACTTCATTCCTTAATGGATTTATTAAAGAAGAGTTGTATATGATGCAACCAGAAAGTTTTTGTCAATCCTAAAGATGCTAACAAAGTGTGCAAGCTCCAGCAATCCATCAATGGACTGGTGCAAGCATCTCGGAGTTGGAATATACGCTTTGATGAGTTGATCAAAGCATATGGTTTAATACATACTTTTGGAAAGGCCTGTATTTACAAGAAAGTGAGTGGGAGCACTACAGCAGTTCTGATAAGTATATGTGAATGACATATTGTTGATCGGAAATAATGTAGAATTATTCTGCAAAGCATAAAGGAGTGTTTTAAAGGAGTTCCTTAAAAGAAAGACCTCAGTAAAAGCTACTCACATATTGAGCATCAAGATCTATTGAGATAGATCAAGACGCTTGATAAGATTTTCAATGAGTACATACCTTGGCAAGATTTTGAAATAGATCAAGATGGAACAGTCAAAGAAAGAGTTCTTGCCTGTGTTGCAAAGGTGTGAAATTGAGTAAGACTCAAATACCGACCACGACAGAAAATAGAAAAGAGAATGAAAGTCATTCCCTATGCCTCAGTCATAGGTTCTATAAAGTATGCTATGTTATGTACCAGGCCTATTGTATACCTTGCTTTGAATTTGGCAAGGGAGTACAATAGTGATCTAGGAGTAGATCACTGGACATTGGTCAAGAATATCCTTAGTGAGGACTAAGGAAATATTTCTCGATTATGGAGGTGATAAAAGAGTTCGTTGTAAAAGTTACATCGGTGCAAACTTTTACATTGATCCAGATGACTCTAAGTCTCAATCTGGATACATATTGAAAGTGGGAGCAATTAGCTAGAGTAGCTCCATGCAGAGCATTGTGGACATAGAATATTTGCAAAATACATACGGCTCTGTATGTGACAGACCCGTTGACTAAGTTTCTCTCACGAGCAAAACATGATCACACCTTAGTACTCTTTTGGGTGTTAATCAGATAAGCGATGTGAACTAGATTATTGACTCTAGTAAACCCTTTGGGTGTTGATCACATGACGATGTGAACTATTGGTATTAATCACATACAGATGTGTATATTGGTGTTAAATCACATGGTGATGTGAACTAGATTATTGACTCTAGTGCAAGTGGGAGACTGAAGGAAATATGCCCTAGAGGCAATAATAAAGTTATTATTTATTTCCTTATTTCATGATAAATGTTTATTATTCATGCTATAATTGTATTAACCGGAAACATAATACATGTGTGAATACATAGACAAACATAGTGTCACTAGTATGCCTCTACTTGACTAGCTCGTTTATCAAAGATGGTTATGTTTCCTAGCCATTGACAAAAGAGTTGTCATTTGATTAACGGGATCACATCATTAGGAGAATGATGTGATTGACTTGACCCATTCCGTTAGCTTAGCATTTGATCGTTTAGTATGTTGCTATTGCTTTCTTCATGACTTATACATGTTCCTGTAATTATGAGATTATGCAACTCCCGTTTACCGGAGGAACACTTTGGATGCTACCAAACGTCACAACGTAACTGGGTGATTATAAAGGAGTACTGCAGGTGTCTCCAAAGGTACATGTTGGGTTGGCGTATTTCGAGATTAGGTTTTGTCACTCCGATTGTCGGGGAGGTATCTCTGGGCCATCTCGGTAATGCACATCACTATAAGCCTTGCAAGCATTGCAACTAATGAGTTAGTTGTGAGATGATGTATTACGTAACGAGTAAAGAGACTTGCCGGTAATGAGATTGAACTAGGTATTGGATACCGACGATCGAATCTCGGGCAAGTAACATACCGATGACAAAGGGAACAACATATGTTGTTATGCGGTTTGACCGATAAAGATCTTCATAGAATATGTGGGAGCCAATATGGGCATCCAGGTCCCGCTATTGGTTATTGACCGGAAACGTGTTTCGGTCATGTCTACATAGTTCTCGAACCCGTAGGGTCCGCACGCTTAAGGTTTTGATGACAGTTTTATTATGAGTTTATGAGTTTTGATGTACCGAAGGAGTTCGGAGTCCCGGATGAGATCGGGGACATGACGAGGAGTCTCGAAATGGTCGAGACGTAAAGATCGATATATTGGACGACTATATTCGTAGTTCGGAAAGGTTCGGAGTCATTCGGTTATTTTTCGGAGTACCGGAGAGTTACGGGAAGTATATGGACCTTATTGGGCCATACGGGAATAGAGGAGAGAGGCCGAAAGGAAGGAGGGGCGCAACCCCCCTCTGGTCCGAATTGGACAAGGGGTGCAGCCCCCTTTTCCTTCCTCCTCTCCCCCTCTTTCCTTCTCTCCTACTCCAACAAGGAAGGAGGGGAGTCCTACTCCCGATGGGAGGAGGACTCCTCCTGGCTCGCCCCTCCTGGCCGGCCGAACCCCTCCCCCTGGCTCCTTTATATACGGGGGCAGGGGGGCACCTCTAGGCACAACAACACAAGTTGATCTATGGATCGTTCCTTAGCCGTGTGCGGTGCCCCCCTCCACCATATTCCACCTCGGTCATATCGTCGGGGAGTTTAAGCGAAGCCCTGCGCTGGTAGAACATCATCATCGTTACCACGCCGTCGTGCTGACGGAACTCATCTCCGGAGCTTTGCTGGATTGGAGGCCGGAGATGGTCATCGAGCTGAACGTGTGCTGAACTCGGAGGCCCCGTACGTTCGGTGCTTGGATCGGTCGGATCGTGAAGACGTACGACTACATCAACCGTGTTGTGCTAACGCTTCCGCTTACGGTCTACGAGGGTACGTGGACGAATACTCTCCCCTCTCGTTGCTATGCCATCACCATGATCTTGCGTGTGCGTAGGATTTTTTTTTGAAATTACTACGTTCCCCAACAAAGATCACCTTTTAAGAGCATTTTATGATAACAAATATTATCTGCAGGCTCTTGTTGAGCATTTTCTGTTGTTGCTGCAACAGAGGGTATTGTCCTGTTAAGTACTAGCAAGCTTGTTTCCCTCTTCGAGCAGGAATTGATGGATTGTGATATCCACGGTAGGACCATGGCTGCGATGGAGGATACATGCAGGACGCGTTCGACTTCATCATCAAGAACGGTGGGCTCACCATGGAGTCCAACTATCCATACATGGAAACAAACGGCACATGCAAGGGTGGATACAATAGTTCTACGACAATCAAGAGCTATGAAGAGGTGCCTGCAAATAATGAGGGTGACATCATGAAGGTTGTGGCAAAGCAACCCGTGTCAGTTTCTGTGGATGGAGGTGGCAAGACATTCCAGTTATACTCTGGTGGCATCTTGACTGGCTCATATGGCACTGATTTGAATCATGGAATTGCAGCCATTGGTTACGGAATAGATAGTAATGGCACAAAGTATTGGTTGTTCAAAAATTCATGGGGCACAACATGGGGCGAGAATGGATACTTGAGAAAGGAGAAGGATGATAGTGACAAGAGGGGAATGTGTGGCATTTCCATGGATTCCTCGTACCCCATTGCGTAGTAAGCATCAAATGATATGTACACGCATAGTACACACGCTTGAATAAATGCATGTATCTTGTTCTTGTGTAGTGCATTAGTTTATGCAAGTATATTATGTATTGCGTTAAGCTCTTCTTTTGGAGTGACTACGATGCAACAAATGTTCCTTGACCAACACCCTCTCATCTCCTCGCTTCCGAAAATGTTGCAATGATATCGAAAACAACATCCCTAAGCATCGAGCACGAGGTTCAGATGTACCTTCAACATGGGCACGTGTTGTGCTTCATTACCACGTGCACACACTCCTCCCATGGGTCTCCAAGACACCGACCATGAGAGTGAGTTGACCACATGGCACCAATTTCAGTGTTGGACCACCAGAACTCTAGTCTAGAATAACATGCTATTTTGGAAAACTACAATCTATCGACCTCATTACACCTTCTACGTACCACACTGAATTGGAATAGTTGGTATTGTAACCATGGTGGAATGTGTTCACCAAACAACATCATTCAAACTATGTTTTTTTGCTGCCAATATATGGGAAATGTCAAACTAAGGATATTTCCCTGCCCCCCTTCGCGCTTCGGTGATGTTTCTTCTTCTTAAGGTTGACAAAAATATACTAACAAGACCTGGGTGACCTAAGATTTATCAATACTAGATGATACTCCCGTGCATGATATGTTCAAAACTTTTTTTGACCGCTTTTCTTATGGGTTTTCCTCTGAATAATATTTTTAAGACTGTCACGATTTTTGGCGGAGTTACATATGGTGTTCTAGGGCGGAGTCCATTGGGCCAACCCTCATGCATATTAATACATCCAAACTTTTTTTAGTACTACCTATCACTTAAAGGATCTTGTGCATCATGTTGGCCCAAGGTCAGTGCATCAGGGTTTGTCTTTTCACTTAAAATAGCCATTAAGTGCTTTCATTTGACCATTTTATTATGTCATACTTGAACGTTTAATTCCATATTTAATCTTGTAGGTTACTGAACCTCGATGTCCAATGATGTATTTTAGAATTTGGAAATGCATGACCTCCTTTTCAAGTAAATTTGTCCTTTGTTTTATCACATAGTAAGCATTTTGATGGCTACATTTTAGTTTTGCTCATCGCCTTCTATTATATCTAATATGTGCTAGAAACTGCCAAACACACCTTTACTCAGTACATCGTTGGTTGAAAATTTTACATCGTGTTAAAGTGGTGCGTCAGGGTAATATGAGGTCCAGCTTCGCCCCTGTTGGTGTTTTTTGTGTGCGGGTATTAGACTTAACTTGCACAAAAATGTCAAGGAGAGTTTTGGACCCGAAGAGGTACTTCACCCGAACAAAGGGCATGTAGGACCGGTTGGATTCTAGAGAGGGCGTAGATAAACTACTACTAAAACTTTTCTTATATAGCCTAAAGGTATTTCTAGTTTTAGTTGTTTAAGCTTAGCTAATGGTTACCTAAAACACCTACACATGCAAGTCTATGAAGAGGAAAATGCGGAAGCAGAACTTGCAAGTTAGGTAAATGGACTAAGGTTGGGAGATTGCAGACACACAGAGGCTTGACGATGTTTTCCTGTGGTTCAGGTAGTTTACGCTATCCTACTCCACGTTGATGGAGCCTTAGAACCATGAAGCTCTAAGATCACGGTTCCTAAGTCCACGGAGGACTATGTGCATGGAGGGTTGGGCTCACAAAGAGGAACCAACCAATTGCACCATGGCTTAAACCATGAAGCTCTAGCCTCATTAGGATGGATCTTCATGAAGTAGGTGATTTCTTTACCCTTACAAACTTATTAGTTCGTGCATACCTTTGAAGGCTCCCAAGCACACCTTTAGGAGGCGCACACACTCCAAAAGTACCTTCACAATGAATGCAACGTTGCGTATAGTAACATTTTATGACATGAAACGATAAACTCACATCAATAATTTTGCCTAGATGTGATCGTTGTATCATTGATTGGAATTTAGCTAATTCTCAGGTTTGAGAATTGGCAACATAAACCATCTAGAGCATCACCAAAGATAAGAAAACTGAATCAAAGTTACAAGAAAAACAATAAAAATTAAAAAAAGGTTAAAAAAGCAAATGAATACACTAAAATAGAAATAATGGAAAAATTGGAATAGTGTCCTACTAAAAGTATTGCTTGATCATGCCAAAATTCTAACAGACCATATTTTTAGTAGTAATTGCTAATTAGAAATTGATTGTGCATCATAATCATCTCATAAGCATCATGTTTAGTTAATGTTAATTGAAAATGAGGATAATTCAACTCTTAAATTTTCCTAAAAGGGCAAACTCTAATTTACTCCATTTTTAATGAAAGGCATAGATCTTGACCTATTTAAATGGAGGGATTTCACATGGCGATTTCTCTTAAAAACTTCCATACATGAAGCTACCAGAATTATTTCAGGAATACTGGAAGCCTAAATGATGCACTTGTAGTTCAACCCTACATATTAACAAAACTGAGTTTATATTTCTAGAAATAAAAGTACAAACTCGAAGTACTGAAATAATTTATGTCGCTTTTTAATATACGAGAGATGCTACCCAAAAAATCACAAATTTTAGAGATATTTTGAACCCTCAATCAAATCAAAACAAGAGCACATTAATAAAAATAGTATTAATAAAATAGAGACCTATCGCTTTCTCTCTCAGTGTGTGTGGCTCTCTCTCCTCACACAGGCCAGCCCAGGTAGTAGTAGGCAGCAAATAGCAACCCATGCTCAGCCATGGGGCCCAACTTGGCGCACCCCACGCCAGTCATCTCCCACCTCTCGCCTCTCTCGTGATACATGGTGAGAGCTTCGTGCCGACCGTGGCACGGATAGCCTCAGCATCGATGCTACGGTGTCCCCGCAGTCGTACAAAATAAACCACCGAAAATAGGGGTTAGACGAACATATGATAAACCAGACAAAATGGAAAAACCACGCCTGCGTGGCACTCCCAGTCAACACCAAATAATGGGGCAAGAAGTGGAACAAGTTTGCTTGAGTGGGCATAAATAAAAATCACTAAAATGGGATAATATGTGTCACAAACATGAAACTTGAGGGTAGAAAATGAAATTAAATCTACTTTTATTAATTTTTCATGATGTTTGTACTGTCATAATGTTTGATAGGTCGTTTCTTAGGAGTTGTGCGTTTTGGTGACCGGGCTCCATGGAACCCTTTACTTTTGAAATTTTCAAATTTCAAACTTTTGGGTTTCAAAAAAATCTGAAAAAATGCAAGTATACAAGGATGAAATTTATATGTGTGTAAAAATTCAGGATGAAATAACTTGAAATGCGACATATATACAAAAGACAAATACATAGACTTTGAGGATGAATAGTATCATGTGCTGAAAAGCCTCGGTCATTTATTTTTGCACAGCCCTCACTTCAACGTATTTCGTCCCGAAAATTTACACACATGTAAATTATCTGTATTTAAAAAAATTGAAACATGAAAATATGAATTTTGAATTTTGCAAATGAAAGCCTCCATGGAGGTCGGCCTCCAAAAGTAATCTTCGATCTCTTAGCAATTAGCAAATCCGATGTTATTTATTTATATATAGCGTGTGTTGTTGGGGTTGCTCTTTTCTGGCTGCATGCATGGTTCACCAGCCGGTTTGGTGCCAGGTCCGCAGGTCGTTACGCGAGCCCCCGTCGATGTTAGATGAGCCGTCGAGCGCGGCCGGCTAGCCCGTCCATGTCTCACCGGCCGGCTACCCGCCCGCTAGCATTTCGGTTAGGCGCCCTGCACTGCACAGGTGCGTACCAATCACACGGCCGACGGACTGATCTGCATGCATGGCGCGTGCATGCACGCATGCAATGTCTCCTGATGTTTGCCCGTAAATGTTTTCAGCACAAAGCAACACACGCACATACCTGCAGGCTGCAGCCTAGCCGACGAATTAGTAGCAGTTGCTTCGGTAACCAAAAAATTGGTGACAACCCAACGCACGCTTGGCACCAGCAGAGACATGACTCCATGCAAATGCATGGTTAGCTCTCGGCCGCTTTTCTCCCTTTACCTTTCCCTTTCTCTTCTGTTGTTCCCTTGTTGTTTTCGTTTGTCTGGTTTCTTTTTCTCATGCTAGCTATACGAATTGTGAATCGGAGACGAAATGAGGAATGCATGCGCGTGTGTTGGGAACAGCCTTGTGACTTCTGCTTGACAAATTAACAGTCTCTTCTTCAGAACACGTAAGGCTTCCACGCACACAAAGAAAGAACATGCAAGGCCATCTCGAATTTGGGGTCTAACCTTAACCAAAATTTAATTAGTACAGTTAAAACTACTGAGAGCAACTCCAACGGGCCGACCCAAACGGACGGTGCATTTGTCCGCTTTATGTCCGTTTGGGACGGCCGCCCGCCCGGCGTCCGCCCTGTTTTGCATTGGGTCGGCTGTGCGCCCTACGCGCCGACCCATTTTCATGCCCGCACTCAAATTTTTAAAAAGGCCCGCGGCCATGTCTCATGCCAGCACCATGCCAGCGCTGACATACATTGCCGGCTTCAAAAAATGAATCACACAGTTCATCTTGGATTTTTCGCCGGTAAGCACACATGCCAAAGACACAAAAAGGGGTGGGACTTGAGTTCGACCACGCCATCACGGCCCCGTGGTCATGCCGGCGCACAAGCCGGCATACAAAAAAAGAAGGCGCTCACGGCCACGAGATCACTCGTCTTGGGGTCTTGTCCAATGTCCCTCCAACACTCGCAAAGAAGCTTATCCTCGGCCGCCGTGTATGCCTTCGTGCGCTTGCTCTTGCGCTTCGGCTTTGGCCCGGCGGCTTGGTTGGCGAGCTCGTCCTCAAACAAAGGCTCCACTTCGATGTCGCACTCGTCTTCTTCCTCTTGCCCGTAGTCATCCGGAAACTCGTGGTCGAGTGGGAAGCTGAAAGTGCAACTAATCCCCGGGTGGTTTTGGTAATTAATAACAACATATATATCATTGAACTAATAGTTTCTTGAGAACATTTCAGAAAGTTCAGTGATATGGGTATGGCAATGACTGAAGAAGTGGACCCCTCAAAATGCTAAGGAAAGCATTGGCAAAAGCTCAAGACTCCATTTTTTGGTTTAGTGATCCAAGATCACATTGAGTCTATAGGAAAGCCAATACTATTAAAAGGGGATGAGGTTGTGATAATGATCTGGTTGCTCAAAGTGCTTAGTGATCTATCTCCCAAACTATCAACAATCTTTCATTCTAACATACACTCATAAGTAATCGCGGTCCCACCGATTGCATAAACTCAGTCACACCGAGATGAACCACCTCAGCCACAAAGCCAAACCCTAGTAATTTCGGTTTTTCCGATTCCAAACTCGGTCTCACCGAAACTAGTGTTGCCAAGCTTCAGAATCTTCGCCATCATATCGGTGTCACCGAGATGATAAAGTCGGTCCCACCGAGATTGGCAAACCCTAGTCTTTGGAAGAATCGGACTCACCGAGATTGTATTTTCGGTCCCACTGAAAATCCCAACGCTCACAAGATTTGAACTTTCGGTCTCACCGAGTTGTCAACTTCGGTCCGACCGAGATTGGTCAAATGTGTGTAACGGTTGGATTTTGTGTGGAGGCTATAAATACCCTCCACCTCCTCTTCATTCGTGGAGAGAGCCATCGAAAGAACTACCACTCCTACCTTACATTTACGAGAAGAAAACTACCTACCCTTGTGTTGAGATCAAGTTGCTCCACTCCCACCATATGAAACTTGATTTCTAGCCTTCCCAAGTTGCTTTCCACTCAATCCTTTCTTCCACCACAGCCAAATCAGTGAGGAGAGTTGAGTGTTGGGGAGATTATCATTTGAAGCACAAGAGCAAGGAGTTCATCATCACCAACACCATCTCTTACCTTTTGGAGGTGGTGCCTCCTAGATTGGTTAGGTGTCGCTTGGGAGCCTCCGTCAAGATGTGGAGTTGAACCAAGAAGTTTGTAAGGGCAAGGAGATCGCCTACTTCGTGAAGATCTACCCCGAGTAAGGCTAGTCCTCCGTGGGCGTATGCCATGATGGCATAGACAAGGTTGCTTCTTCGTGGACCCTTCGTGGGTGGAGCCTCCATGGACTCTCGCAGCTGCTACCCTCCGTGGGTTGAAGTCTCCATCAACGTGGATTGACGATAGCACCACCTATCGGAACCACGAGAAAAATCTCCGTGTCTCCAAATTGCGTTTGCTCTTCTCCACCTCTATTTACTACATGTGCAATTTACTTTCCGCTGCAAATACTCTAGAATTGCATGTGTAGGGTGATACTTGACTTGATCATCATTGTGAACTTGCTAAAAGCTTGTCCTAATCAAAAGGCAAAACTTTTAAATTGTCAAATAGTCTAATCCCCCCCCCCTCTAGACATACTTTCGATCCTACAAGTGGTATCAGAGCTTTGGTCTCCATTGGATTGGTTTCCATTGCATTGGACTCCATAAGCTTGGTTTCACAACCTAGGAGAGTATGGCGTCTAGTGAGGGTAATTTTCGTAGAGGTCCTTACTTTGATGGTTCAAATTTTGCTAGTTGGAAGCATAAAATGAAAATGCATATTCTTGGACATAACCCTGCCGCATGGGGCATTATTTGTGTTGGCTTGCAAGGTGAGTTCTTCGAGGAAGGAAAAGTTCGGATCGTGAAGCTACAACGGATGAATTGCGGATGTTGCAAAACAATGCTCAAGCTTGTGACATTCTCTTCAATGCTTTGTGTCCCGAGGAGTTCAACAAAATCAGCCGCCTTGAGAATGCAAAAGAGATTTGGGATACTTTGGTCGAAATGCACGAAGGTACCGAGTCCGTGAAGGAATCAAAGCTAGATGTTCTTCAAGGTCAACTTGACAAGTTCAAGATGAAGGAAGGTGAAGGAGTCGCTGAAATGTACTCTAGGCTTGCTCTCATCACAAATGAGATTGCCGGCTTAGGAAGCGAAGAAATGACCGACCGATTCATCATCAAGAAGATTCTCGAGCTTTGGATGGAAAGTATGATACCGTGTGCACTTTGATCCAAATGATGCCAAACTACAAGAATCTCAAGCCTACCAAGTCATTGGAAGAATTGTTGCTCATGAGATGACACTAAAAGATAAGGAAGAGCTTCACAACAAGTCAAGTGGTGCTTACAAAGCTACAGTTGAAGCTCCCACAACCTCAAGTGACAAGCTAGTTTCCAATGAAGAGATAAGCCTAATGGTGAAGAACTTTAACAAATTCTACAAGAGTAGAAGCAAGGAAAGAAGCTCAAAGTCTAGATCATATGATGAAAAGAGATCTTCAAGTCGTGATCGAAACTGCTACAATTGTGGAAGACCCGAACACTACTCAAATGAGTGTTCGACTCCCCACAAGAGAAGAGAAGAATCTCCAAGAAGAAGAAGCTCAAGAGAAGAGTCACCTCGGAAAGAGAGAAGGAGTAGAGATGATCGTTATGAACGAAGATCCTCTCGGAGAAGCAAGGATTCGGAGAGGAAAGACAAGTCATCGAGGAGCTACACAAGAAGAAAACATCAAGCTCACGTAGGTGAATGGGTCTCCGGCTCCGACTCCAACAATCACTCCGAAAGAAGCTATCACTCCAACTCCGAATACAGTCAAGATGAAGGTGTTGCCGGTCTTGCTTTCGTATCCTCCAACTCCAACTCCTATGACTTATTTGATTCACCAAATGAGGGAATTGGAAGATGCTTCATGGCTAAAGGCCCCAAGGTATCACACCCTGAATTTATTGACTTTGATAGTGATGAGGATGACTTGCTTGGTGAAGATGAGCTTTTACATGATAAATCTAGTGAGCCTAGTAATGATGAACATGCTAGTAGTCTTTATAGTCGAGAAGAGTCGAATGACAATGCTATGAAGGAGATTGAGCGTCTAACTAAAGAACTAAACACTCTTAAGTTAGCTCATGAAACAACTCAAGAAGATCATAGAGAGCTCCTAAGATCTCATGAGAAGCTACGCTTTGAGAAGCTCAATCTAGAGCAAGAACATGAGTTCCTAAAAGCAATCAATGACGATCTTCGAAAGAAGAGTTCTTCATATCTTGCCAAACGACTTCTCTTGTCTAATTTCTTGCTACCTATTAAAACTAAGTATGACAAGCACAAGAAAAATTCTTCATCTAGTAGTAACAATAACCATGCTAAATCCAATATTGTTGCTTCTAGTAGTTCTCTTGATTCCACTAACAATGTTTCAAGCCAAGTTACACTTGAGCAAGAAAATAGTTTATTGAAAGGGATTATAGAGAAAGGTGTCTACAAGAGCCTTGCCGGAAGCAAGAACTTTGAGGAAATTGTTCGCAAGCAAGGAAGGCACCGAAGAATCAAGGAATTGGTTTTGAGCGAAAGTTCAACGCCGAGGGTGTTGAATGGGAAGAAGGTCAATATCCCACTCCAAAGTTTGTTTCTCAAAAGGAGAAGTATGATCCTACTTCTTCCAATGTGGAACCAGCTCAAGATGACCTTCCACCACAAGACCACAAGCTAAAAGGCAAGGACAAGCTTCAAGAGGAGATTGATGCATTCATTGAAGCACCTAAGGCCATGGTCAAGTGGGTTCCCAAGGAAGCGTCAAGTTCTACTTGACAAGCTCAACTACTACCCCAAGGATTCCCATCAAGATGATGTGGATCCCAAGAAGAAGAACTAGAGAGTTCTTGAGGGTGACTCCGCCAACATACTTCACTCACATTCATTTTGGCAAGAACTTGTGCAATCAACTTCCACATCTTGCACTAGTTCATGGAGTCACAAACCCTCTTGTTGGTAAGTCAAGGGACAAGGTAATCATTGCTTTCATGGACATCATTTTGTGTACTTCAATCTATGTCCATGGGTATCCTTGTTTGTTCCTTGTGGGACTAACCCATGTAGGTATTGAAAGTGCCCGAATCCAAAGGATTGCTCCCAACTCTTGATGATCTTCATCAACATTGAGCATCCACATCTTCAACATCTACATGAAGTCTTCTCGACAACCCAAGGTTAGTTTGACCCTTTAAAAGGGGTTCTCACATCAAGGGGGAGCTTTGCTCTAAAGATTTGAGCTAAAGCATCTTCAAATGATGTGAACACATTAATGCTTTATGTAAAAGTGGTAACCCCACTTGTGCTTAAACGATGAGTATGACCTATGATCAAATGTTCTCATTTGACTCCTAAGTCAATATACTCATATATAGATGACCTAGTCATCGACAAATTGTGTGATAGTTGCTAGTGTTTTGATTGTGCATGTTTGACACATATTTCATTTGCTATCTTATTGTGTGAGCATGTTGGATGCATAATTTTATCCATTCGAGGACATCCATTTGTTGCTATGGTCTTTTGGATTTTTCTTTTTGACCAAATGGATGGACAAGAATGCCTAAGTTCCTCCCCTAGCTATCTATGCTTTCTTGTCTCAAATTCTATTCATGCTTATATCACAAACTTTGATCAAGTTTTTTTCGGACACACCGAGTGAGGAGCACTCGGAGCCACCGATCCGTCAAAAGCTTAACTTCCAAAACCTTCTAAGTATTTTCGGTCGACCAACCCACTCAAATCGGACGGACCAAATCACTTGATTGATCTAGGTTTTCACCTCGGTGAAACCGAGTTACAAATTTCGCGTGACCGTGTGTAACTTCTTGCGATTAACCATCTCGGTGCCACCGAAGTTTTACAACTCGGTCCCACCGACAAATGAAGGTATATATACCGAGGGCAGCGCGTTGATTCTTTCTTCAAAACGCCTCGCCCCCAAACCCTTTGCTGCCGTCGCCGTGGTCTCCGGATCGTCTCCGTCGTCACCTGTGCGCCCTCGCCGCAGGTCTCCGTCGCCGTCAATGGTCAATCTCTCCGTGCCGTTGCCGCCGTAGAGAAACTCCACCAAGTTAGGGTGAGTTTCGATCCTTATCGTGTTTCAACCTCCGATTCAATGCACGATTGGTTTGCCTAGCTTCTTGCCACGTTTGAGATCTTCCTATCCAGCAGATTAGTTCTTAGAACGAAATTCGAGTAAAAGTTTTAGGGTTAGGTTTCCGCGAACACATCTCGGTGAGACCGATTCTACATTCTCGGATGACCGATTTGGCCTCTGCCATTGACTTTTCTTTTCGGTCCAACCGAGTTGTGCAAATCGGTGCGACGAAATGAGGATTTAGTGAAACCCTAGTGTTCTCGGCTAGACCGAAACCCATTTCGTCCAACCGAAAGTGGTGTGAATGGTTCTGTTAGAACACTTGGATTCACGAATTTTAGACTCGGTCGACGAAATGCATTCTGTGAAAACCTAAAACTGAAATTTGAACTCATTTTTTTAAAATCTTCTGCGCTTTGTGATAACTCTTCTATTCGCCTATACCTTATCTATTCACGGTTGTCACCATGTCGGATGCGGTGACAGCGAACAGTCTGAATCACCAATTGAGATTCGAGGCGGGCACTAGTCCCGAAGCCAAAGACTTTTTCGATGATGGTGAGAGGAGCACACCAAGTGGTTTGCCTCCTGCCGCCACGGGCGGGAAGAAGAGAAATTCGATGAAGAAGATTCGATTTCATAGCCGAGGAAGAGATCACATCTAAGCCTAAGAGGAAAGTTGTTGCCAAAAGAGCATCAAGGGCAACAAACAAAGAAAGGCACCAACAAAGTGAAGAAGTCCACTGTTGCCAAGAAGTGAGCATGGAAGAAGAAACCTCGAGCAAGGTAAAGAAAACTTCCAAGAGGAAGAGGATTGTGCATGATGAAGTCGATGATGATTACGATGAGGAAGCACCCCACCTCCTCGAAGCCTAAGTTGATGGGTGATGCCATCGAGGCGGGAGCACCTTCTAAGTCTAAGCCTTCGCTCCAAAGAAAGGCAGCTCAAGCCAAGCTCTTTGCCAAGCCCAAGAAAACAAAGTGAGAAATATTCCACTTGAGAGAAGAAGAAAGACAATGTGCCACCAATGAGTCGGATGATGAGGCACCAGATTCTTGAAACTCCGTCGAAACTGCCATCCACAATGATGCTCATCCTCGAGCTGAAAACATGAAGGAAAGAAAGGACAAAGGTCTCGGGCTATGGAGACAAGCTGATCCATATCTTTGTGAGAAGAAGGACTGCTGTTGACCCAAGGTTCCACACCGAGAGCAGAAGATTTCTATGAGATCTGCTTATGGACAAGAAGCCCATTGTTGCTTGACACTCGCTATGTTGATTGGGCATATATTGACAATGAAGAGCACAGAGACTACTTTCCACATGTGCATGAGAGCTTCACTTGCATGTGGTGTTCTTGAGTTCGATGGTCGAACCCATGATTGGAATGATGAGATGATCATGCAATTCTATGCCACACTCATTTCTATCCGGATGGCAGGATTGTATGGATGATGAAGGTCGAGATTCTCTTCAACTGTTGAAGAGTGGGCTGCACTGCTGAATGCTCCAGTGTCAAGAGAAGATGATGTTGATGTCTATGGAATTCCCAAGAAAAACCATGAGTCTATGAAGAACATGTACAATGAGGTACCACTAAGGATGTAGAGTTCGAAGCTCGGCTCGAGTATCATCTCCGTGCAGGTCTCCCTACCACGAACACAATTCTGAGGCATACCTTGATGCCCAAGTCTAGAGATCATCGCATGATAAGAGGTTATTCTATCAACATGCTGCATATACTAGATCAGAAGGCACCTTTCAAGGTGATGGACCTGATAGTTGAGACTATCAAGAGGACTGCAGCAGACCAGAAGAGGTCATGTGGATTTGCCCCGCACATTCAGATGCTTATCAACGCCAAGTTTGGCACGGGCACCTACTTGTTGGAAAGACCACACTTGCCACTGCAGCCTGAACATGAGGACAATGAAGTTGTGATGACTGAGGATGATCCCACGTCTGTTGAAGGTCAAGCAAAGTCTGAAGCTGCCAAACAAGCTAAAGCTGAGAAGGAAGCAGCAGCAGCAGCTAAACCCAAGAGTGTTGGAGAACAGCTCCTTGAAGCTACCCAGAGGATTGAACTACGCCTGGACAGCATAGTGCAGTCTCAGGAGAGTCTTGAGAGGATAGTTGAAGACAAATTCCATGCTCGGATGTCAAGTGATCAAGTGCAAGTCACTTGTCAACAAGCTTGAGGCAGATATCGAGGAAGCCAAGAGGGAGAAGGAAGAGCTCATGAAGGAGATGCAGGATGACCTTGTCCAGATGACTATGAGCAGCCTGCTCCGGTTCCCACAAGACCCAGATCACTGCTATTCGATGGCAGACACTGAGGCTCTTGATCAAGACCTCCCACAGCTCCATCGGTTCCAGCTCGGCTCCGGTGACCACTCCTCCAGCTCCACAGACATCACCAAGCCTTTGCAGATGCAGCTATCTCAACTCCATCGACCTGCAGAGAGCCGCCAACAGAGTCCCTAGTGACGTTTAGCTCTATACCTTCGAACTTTTGGTAACTTGTTGCCAAAGGGGGAGAAATTGTATAGATCATAGGACTTCGAGAGAGAGAGAGTGCTCGTTTTTGCTCTTTCGTTTCGTTTGCGGTTTCTTTGAGATACTTTTGAGTTTTCCGAGACATTCCGTGTGTTTGATACTACGTTTGCTCTACTTTGATGAGTGCTTGATCATACTATGCCTTAATGTGTGCTTAATGCTTATCATATGCTATTCATATCTTGTATGATCATTTACTCATGTCTTGGTGATTGGGTGCATGTTATTCATTCTTATCATTTTGTGCGCTCCACCAAGATGTATGTGACATGGAAGAGTGACCCATGATCCTAATCGATTGTGCATTTGCATTCAAACGCAAATCTTAAATAATGCACAAATTTAGGGGGAGCTCTTGCTTATCACATACTTCTCAAAGCGACGATATTATTCATTGATTATATCATTTGTCGAAGCTTTGATCTATATGTTGTCATCAATTACCAAAAAGGGGGAGATTGAAAGTGCAACTAATCCCCGGGTGGTTTTGGCAATTAATAACAACATATATATCATTGAACTAATAGTTTCTTGAGAACATTTCGAAAGTTCATGATATGGGTATGACAATGATGAAGAAGTGGACCCCTCAAAATGCTAAGGAAAGCATTGGCAAAAGCTCAAGACTCCATTTTTGGTTTAGTGATCCAAGATCACATTGAGTCTATAGGAAAGCCAATACTATTAAAAGGGATGAGGTTGTGATAATGATCTGGTTGCTCAAAGTGCTTAGTGATCTATCTCCCAAACTATCAGCAATCTTTCATTCCAACATACACTCATAAGTAATCTCGGTCCCACCGATTCCATAAACTCACCACACCGAGATGAACCACCTCACCACAAAGCCAAACCCTAGTAATTTCGGTTTTCCGATTCCAAACTCGGTCTCACCGAAACTAGTGTTGCCAAGCTTCAGAACCTTCATCATCATATCGGTGTCACCGAGATGATAAAGTCGGTCCCACCGAGATTGGCAAACCCTAGTCTTTGGAAGAATCGGACTCACCGAGATTGTATTTTCGGTCCCACGAAAATCCCAACGCTCACAAGATTTGAACTTTCGGTCTCACCGAGTTGTCAACTTCGGTCCGACCGAGATTGGTCAAATGTGTGTAACAGTTGGATTTTGTGTGGAGGCTATAAATACCCTCCACCTCCTCTTCATTCGTGGAGAGAGCCATCGAAAAGAACTACCACTCCTACCTTATATTTACGAGAAGAAAACTACCTACCCTTGTGTTGAGATCAAGTTGCTCCACTCCCACCATATGAAACTTGATTTCTAGCCTTCCCAAGTTGCTTTCCACTCAATCCTTTCTTCCACCACAGCCAAATCGGTGAGGAGAGTTGAGTGTTGGGGAGATTATCATTTGAAGCACAAGAGCAAGGAGTTCATCATCACCAACACCATCTATTACCTTTTGGAGGTGGTGCCTCCTAGATTGGTTAGGTGTCGCTTGGGAGCCTCCGTCAAGATGTGGAGTTGAACCAAGAAGTTTGTAAGGGCAAGGAGATCGCCTACTTCGTGAAGATCTACCCCGAGTAAGGCTAGTCCTCCGTGGGCGTATGCCATGATGGCATAGACAAGGTTGCTTCTTCGTGGACCCTTCGTGGGTGGAGCCCTCCGTGGACTCTCGCAGCCGTTACCCTCCGTGGGTTGAAGTCTCCATCAACGTGGATTGACGATAGCACCACCTATCGGAACCACGAGAAAAATCTCCGTGTCTCCAAATTGCGTTTGCTCTTCTCCACCTCTATTTACTACATGTGCAATTTACTTTCCGCTGCAAATACTCTAGAATTGCATGTGTAGGGTGATACTTGACTTGATCATCATTGTGAACTTGCTAAAAACTTGTCCTAATCAAAAGGCAAAACTTTTAAATTGTCAAGTAGTCTAATCCCCCCCCCCCTCTAGACATACTTTCGATCCTACAGAAGCCGTCCAGGTCTATGCCGACCTGATCACGCATGAAGGCCGATTGATCATAGCCAGCACCCGACGTGAACACCCCGCGGCCGTCCTGGCTTTGTGTCTCGTCAGGGTCATAGCCAGCGGCCGGCGCACCACCCTTGAAGATGAGGTTCTGCATGTAGGCCTCGTCGCCGGCGGCCGGCATTTCGTCGAACAGGTTGCGGGCGTCCGGTAGCACGTCAGTCGACATCTGCCGCGCGCGTTTCCTCGCGCCTCCGGATGACGAGCCACCGGCAGCCGGTGTGGCGTTGATGTCGATGGGCGCGGGCGGGCGTGGAAGGCGCCACCACGCTCACGTCGGGCGAGCACTCCCCGGAGAGGCGTGAGGCCTGCGGATACACGTGGAAGTCGGGGATCGGGGTGCATGCCGACGCGCATGGCGAGTCGGGAAGCACCATCCAAGGAAACGCGGACGAGCCGGTGCTGGCCATGGCGGCCACAGCGGCGTTGACGAGGCTGTGCTGGCTAGGGTTTAACCTAGCATGTAGAGTGCCTCCCTCGTTGCCGCCGCGACGCGGGCGTCGGTGACCTCCTGCTGTGCGACGGCGGCGACGGCCAGCGGCGACGGCTTCACCCCTCGCGTTAAGTGGCGTGCCTCGGCTCTACCTCTTGGCGACTCCGCGCCCATTGTTGGGCGTTAGCGCCTTCCTTGGCTTGGCATGGCGGCGGTTTCTTGCGAGGCACGGGCTTGCCTTTCTTGGGAGGGTCTTCATGCAGGACGACGCGAGGGAGGCGAGGCCAAGGGCGGCGTCGAGGTCGAGGTCGTCGTCCATGGCGGGTGCGGGGCGGGAGCGCGCGCGAGCGGGAGGGTTTTGGGAAAAATGGAGGGAAATGGTGCTTGCTGCCACCGATCGGCGGGCCAGGGGAGAGGAGTAGGCGTGCGCGCGTGTCCGTCGCGTGTCCGCGCCGACGCAAATCCGGCTCAAAATTGGGCCGGGAATGGATCGCCTGCGGACGAAAAGCGAACGCTCGTCCATTTGGGTCGGCGCGTTGGGCCGACTTTTGTGTCCGCACCGACCCAAACGGACGCCAGCGGACGAAATGGGTCGCCTCGTTGGAGTTGCTCTGAAGTGACTAGTAATATTGTTGTATCTATAATTCTATATTTTTTGTATTTTTTTCTGAGAGTACGCCAATGGGTACAAGAGCATAGCATTGGGTACAAACGTAATTGGATGCACTTCGAACAAACCATCGGTAGTACTAAACCGATTTGACGGGGAAGCATGCTGCAGGTCACCAGTATGCCAAACTAACCTGACAGTTGATGGGTCATGCGTCCTGTGAGATCTGCAGGCTGCAGCAAGAAAAGCTCGATGGTCCCCAACTCCGGTAGGGCGAGAAACGTAGTACGTGAGTTCGGGGCTTCTCGCTCCCGGCTGCTGACGTGGCTACGAACCTATTATTTCCTTTTTTTTTCTTCAGAAGAACCTTCCGTTGCCAATGAGAACACGGTGAAGTTAACGCCATTATACACTTAATCTTCGTACATGGAATTAGAAACGAAAATCCTATGATCACGCAAAAAAATATGCAGCAGAGGACTAAACGGTTCAAGTGATTTGGGTAATATTTTGCTAAAAAAAAAAAGCGAGAGGCGGTCTCTCTTGTGCACTATCGGCCAAATGCAAGTGTGTGTGATTCGAAGGCAACAAGATAGCACCGACTTCTGGTATGAGGTTGCGATCTTCCCTCGCATGCAGCCATTTTTCTTGTACGCACATGCTCACGCGTGGGCGTACTCCTACTCCTACAGGAGCATGCAGAGCCCCTTCTGGCTACACCTACACGTATACCACTACCAGCCATGAAACTGTAGCATGTACTAGTGCATACATGGAACTATGGAAGAAGACTTCATGACGCCAAGCCTTTATTCTTTAATAAAAGTAACTTTTTGAAGTCATAAATTGATCGATTTAGAAGTCACTTTTTGCAGCACACAGACATAAGACCAGTATCAGAAACCTTCTTTTAGATAAACACAGAAGCATCGTAACGGCGACAAGCTTCAGATTGGTACTACAACTCATCGACTCATCAATCAAAAAAATAAAAAAATAAACTCAAAACGGCCTTCCAAGGCAGCAAATAAGATATCGCCCGACGGCACCAGTATTTGGCGGATTGCGACCGATCCTCCCTCCCTCCCCCACGGCACGTCGCACCTCGGAGAGCCACACCACTCGAGAGAAGCGGCAGCAGGTCGCGACGCGTGACGTACAGGTACAGCCCCGCCTGGCCTGGCCTGGCATGGCACGCAGCGCCCACACGCACGCCGTGCGCGGGTGACTGACTGTGTGATCGGTGCAGTGTGGCCAGCCGGGCATGCAAATGCATCCAGCCCCGGCGGTTCGCGGGTGACGCCGGCAAGGCAACCCATCCGCCCCACGCACCACCCGGCGGAAACCACCGAAAACGCCCAAAAACCCCACCGAAAACGCCCGAAACGCGAAACTGTAAAGCGCGCCCGCCCACCTAACGCGCCCGCATGCAGCACACGAACCAACCAACGCTCTGCCCTCTCTCGCCCCGCATCCCGTCCCCCGGCCCAACCGCACGCCCACGTACATCACCCTTATATGCACAACCCCCGCGGCAGCCGCAGCCGAGACCGAGACCGACGCGGGAAGAGGGGAGAGCAGGATGCCGGACGGCGGGGGCGGGTCGGACGGCGCGGGGACGGGGGCGGGGAGGATCAAGGGGTCGTGGAGCCCCGAGGAGGACGAGCTGCTGCGCGACGCCGTGGCGCGCCACGGGGCCAGGAACTGGACCGTCATCAGCGCCGAGATCCCCGGCCGGACGGGCAAGTCCTGCCGCCTGCGCTGGTGCAACCAGCTCAGCCCCGGGGTGCACCGCCGCGCCTTCACCCCCGACGAGGACCGCCTCATCTTCGAGCTCCACAGCAAGCACGGCAACAAGTGGGCCACCATCGCGCGCAAGCTCGTCGGCCGCACCGACAACTCCGTCAAGAACCACTGGAACTCCACGCTCCGGAAACGCCGCAGGGCGGCCGCGGCCGCCGCCACCGCGGGCAACGCAGCGGCCGGGCCCGTCTTCGCGCCTGCCGCTGCCATGTCGTTCCAATCTGTGGATCTCACCAGGGGCGCGGAGGACGACGACGACGACGACAGCGACAGCGACGCCTCGGTGGAACCGCCCGCCAACGCCAAGCGGCCCCGCGTGGACGCCGGCGGTGCCGTCCCTCCCGCGGTGAAGGTGGACGACCAGGCGCCGCCGCCCGACCCGCCCACGTCGCTGTCACTCAGCCTGCCGGGAACCGGGGTCGGCGCCGTCACCCCGCCGGCTCCCCCGGCGCCAGTGCCAGTGCCAGCGCCAGCGCCGGTGAAGGAGGCGTGGATGGAGAGCGCGAGGGCGATGCTGGAGCAGAACCCGTGGTTCATGGATGCGATGAAGCGGATGGTCGAAGATGAGGTGCGGCGGCAAATGGGCAGTGTGTGCTCCATCATGGCGTCCCTGGGCAGAGCCGGCGCGGCGGCGGCCACCCTGCCGACGGCCAGGGCCGATCGAGCAGAAACGCACCCGGCAGGCGGTCGAGACCGACGGACGGACGGATAGACGTACGAGACGCCAAGCACCTGCATTGCAAGTTTCACTCAACTCCTCGTTGTTACTCGTCGATCTCATCCATGTCCGTCTCCATCTCCATTTCCATCCCCTGCTAGTAGAATCTAGCTAGCTTTTTTTGTTGTTTTATTCACCTTAGAAATTACTCCTGCAAGAGAAATTACTCCTGCACTGTTTTCCTGTGAATTAGTTGGGCCGGTTGGATCGACGGATCGGTACTATTTTCCTGTTGGGGAGTTCGTTCAGGTGTGGTTGCGATTATCACTGAATGTGTTGTGCGTGCGTTGAGTTTGGTTGGGTGGGCGCGGCGTTACCCAACCGCACGCACGCACGCACGCACGTCGCCGTCGCGTCGTCTCGGCTCCTCGCCCAGTAACGGTTTTGCTGGTGGTTTTGAAGTGAGTACGCCAGTGGGCGCACACTTGACGGACGTTTCCGTTACTACTACTAGATGCGAGTTTACATTTATCAGCACAAGATGTGGCGGAGTATATCTCTTTTTTTTTCACTTTGTTAGTCTCATTTCTATCCCAGCACAAGTTCAGACTTCGAGGCGTATTAAATTAATTATAAGAAAATCCAACGATGCATGTAAAAAGTTCTTGTTTATTTAGTGGCCATGCATGCATTGCAATCAATACATTTATAAACACCTTTTTTAGAAAGCGAGCACATTAGTTAGGTTCTTTAGCAAACTACATAATTTATCGGATTCTTGGTTGGGAAGATTTTTGAACTAGGATCTGTAAACCGGAAGGGAAGGAGTATATGTTACTCAGTATCTATCTTTTATAGTCAAAGCGGCATGAGAACGACATTTTGGAGCTCAGCCTCGATGGAGGCTGAATTTTTTGAAAAAAAATCAAAATTCATATTTTTAGGTTTCAAAAAACTGGAAAAAAATGTGTACACGTAGGATGTGTATGTGTGTCAAATTTCAGGATGAGATACCTTGAAATATGATCTTTGCAAAAAGAACAAATTAATGGACTTTTTAGGATGAATAGTATCATGTGTTGAAAAGCCACATATTTGTCTTTTTTACAGCCCTCGTTTTAACGTATTTTGTCCTGAAAATTTACACAAACGTGTGTTATGCCTTCATGTATGTCTGTATTTTTTCTCAGAATTTTTTGAAATGTAAAAATATGAAAATTTTGGGATTTTGATTTTTTAAAAAATCGGCCTCCATGAAGACCGAGCTCCAAAAGCAATTTTCGAAGTGGCATAATTAAGCTACATTTGGCGATAATAATTGTTGAATATATTAGCACTTTTCCAATTAGACTAATCCACGAGTAAACAGGAAGTATTGCAAATACGGTATGCATCTCATACCGATACCTAAGCATAATAGTACACACAGAGCATAGAAGCGAACCATCTATGAGCAGCACATATCCGGCTAGCACGAGTACGAGTAAACAAGGGATAAACAAATCATACCCTGTGGTTGGCTAGGCCAACGTGGCGGCGGCAGCAGCAGCCTCGCGTCGTTCGTGGCCTTCTTCTTGGCGGCGGCGTCATCGACCATGGTGTTGATGCAGGGAGAGTAGTGGAAGCAGAGGCGAAAGGAGCTGGGGACAGATCGGGAGCAGTCGCGTCGAGACGCTCCCCAAAAACCTTATTACCGTTCTCCCGGGCAGGATCTCGAACGACAGGGTTCCGGAGGCACCTGCTCTCCCGACCAACCGTGCACGCGGTCGTCGGGATGGGATCGCTGGAGGCAGCACAGAGGAGGAACAGTAGATGACTGCTAGGTTACGCGAGAGGGAGTGAATGAACCGAACTAGGGGCCGGTTCTTTTGGTGGCTTCTAAAATAAGATGGAATAAGCTGCCCCCTACCCAGCTTATTCTAGAAGCCCAACCAAATTTATTTATTTAGAAGTCTACTAGTCAAGTCTTAATTAGAAAGATTCTAAAAATATAAATTTGGTTGGGCTTCTAGAATAAGCTGGGTTGGGGGCAGCTTATTTTAGAAGCCCAAAAAAAGCTACCTTAAGAACTGGCCCTAGGTTACTCCACTGGCCAGAGCCTTCTTATATAGTCCGTCGGGTAGAAAGTCGTGGGCGCACTCCCGAGAAGGGAGTCGTCATTCCGACGAATCTCAGGAACGCAAGCCAGCCCACAGTCCAACGTCTCGGACAGTGGCCCACTTGTTAGCGGTTTGTTAATTAATTCCTGATTAATTAATTTGTTCCTGAGCGGCAAAAATAAGCTTCGGCTCGGCTCATTTCCGCAACCCCGCGGCGCGCGTCGTGGCGAGGCGAGGCGGGAGACGAAGGAGGAGCGCGCGTGTACCACTCCTCTTCCCAAGCTCCTAATGGCAAATGGTAGAGCAGCCCTTATAAAGGGGTCTCAACTCTACTCAACTAGCAAGGTGGGACTAAGGGGTAGTTTGGTTGGCATCCTAGGGTCCATGCCTGAAAAATTCTGCTGCCTGGGATGAGCCTGGATACTTGGCGTTGATTTGCCTGTACAGGCAAGCTTGGCAGGGTAGTATTTGGATTCTTTCCACACTTGGTGTTGTGTCATCTTATCAATAAATAATATTTAAATATCGCCAGGCTCACTGCAGCACGTCCAGGCGCAAAAGAATGGACGCCTGGGCCAGGCTAATTCACATGCTTGGGCTAAGCAGCCTACTTTCTTTTGTTTTTTCTGAACTTTCCCAGGCTAATCACGTTGCTGTAGCAGCCAGGCTGGCAGACCTTTTCCCTTCCAGGACACCAAGGGCGTGTTTGGTTGCCGTGCGCTACAGTACCCGCATTGCATACACTTCTCCACCCAACCTGGCTATGCAAATGCAGCCTCAAATGCACTATATGCATGTTGTTTGGTTGCCTGCAATGCCCTCTTACCTGCATGGGCTGAACCACACTGCCTGGTGTTTGGTTGCATGCATGTTAGTCCACAAACCCAAGGCATGATGTTTGGTTGTATGCAAGGCCTGATGTGTGGTAACCTCTTTGGCTAGTTGGTGAGGTTACCACCACACTTCGGCAACACACATCATAAGCACAACAGAGTATAAACAGAGCATCAACTAGCATAATTCAGATATAAGCAGTACCACAGATATAACAGTTCAACGCATAAACCATAAACATGTTCAAAGCAGACTCGATAGTACGCTCGAAAGAGGTGGCCCGGCCCTACTCCTTAGCGGCGAAGGCTTTGTCGTGCTTCCCGCACTTGTTGACGACCTCAATTCCATCGTCGTCGAATATGATGACCTTGAGGGTGTTGGGAGTGAGGAGCTTGAACGTCTCCATGTAGTCGATCTTGATCTGATGAACGGATGCGTAGGTGGCCCAACCCTGATCTAGGGTCACCCTGCCGTTCATTAGCTTGACCGTCACCTTCCAGGAGCAGCTGGTGTTGTTCCTGAGCTTGAACTCCGTCGGCACCGCGACGAAGTGCTTGGTGAAGTCCAGGGGCATGGGGATGCACTCAAACTTCGGTGCAAGGATGACCTTGCAGAAGTGAGTTGGGCCATCCTCCTGATGGTAGTGGCCGTAGTTGCGGCGCTTGTTGCTGGGGGGCTCTTCCATGCCCTTGCCGTCGCCACCCTCAGGCGTCTTCGGGTCTTCCTCGGCGGTGGGCGGCAGCTCGACCTCATCGGGCATTGGGTGAACGGGCTGCTTGCCCTTGCTGTCAACGGCTGGGAGCACCTCTGTGCCCATCTGTAGGATCTAAAGTATGTCTAGAGGGGGGTGATTCGACTACTTGACCAAATAAAAATCTAGCCTTTTCCCAATTTTAGTTCTTGGCAGATTTTAGCAACTTAGCACAAGTCAAGCAATCAACCTACACATGCAATTCTAAGAGTATAGCAGCGGAATGTAAAACAATTGCATATGAAGGTAAAGGGAGGAGTTTGATGGAGCAAACGCTATGTTGACACAGAGATTTTTTTTAGCCGTGGTTCCGATAGGTGGTGCTATCGTACATCCACGTTGATGGAGACTTCAACCCACGAAGGGTAGCAGTTCTTGCGAGTCCACGGAGGCTCCACCCACGAAGGGTCCACGAAGAAGCAACCTTGTCTATCCCACCATGGCCGTCGCCCACGAAGGACTTGCCTCACTAGGGGTAGATCTTCACGAAGTAGGCGATCTACTTGCCCTTACAAACTCCTTGGTTCAACTCCACAATCTTGACGGAGGCTCCCAAGTGACACCTAGCCAATCTAGGAGACACCACTCTCCAAGAAGTAACAAATGGTGTGTTGATGATGAACTCCTTGCTCTTGTGCTTCAAATGATAGTCTCCCCAACACTCAACTCTCTCTCACAGGATTTTGATTTGGTGGAAAGAGGATTTGAGTGGAAAGCAACTTGGGGAAGACTAGAGATCAAGATTTATGTGGTAGGAATGGAAGGTCTTGACCTCAACACAAGTGTAGGTGGTTCTCTCTCAGAAAATGTATGCTGGAAGTGTAGGCATGTTCTGATGGCTCTCTCCACCAGTGAAGAGTGGGTGGAGGGGTATATATAGCCTCCACACAAAATCTAAACGTTACACACAACTTACCAAACTCGGTGGGACCGAATTATGGAACTCGGTCGGACCGATTTAGTAAACAATGTGACCGTTAGGATTTTCGGTGGGACCGACATGTCATCTTGGTGGGACCGATATGGTTAGGGTTAGGGCATAATGTAATCTCGGTGAGACTGATTACACAAACTCGATGGGACCGATTTTGGTAATAGACACAGAGAGGGTTAGTCAGGAAAACTCGATGGGACCGATTCGCTCATCTCGGTTAGACTGAAATGTTACGGAAGGGAAACAGTGAGTTTGCATTACAATCTCGGTGGGACCGATCGCTCATCTCGTTGTGACCGAAACGTTATGAAGGGAAACAGAGAGATTGCAATCCCATCTCGGTGAGACCGAGATCCCTATCGGTGAGACTGAAAAGACTAGGGTTTGTGGCTGTGGCTATGACATCTGAACTCGGTGGCGCCGGATAGATGGTTTCGATGGGGCCGAGTTTGACTTTTGGTTTAGGTCATATGTGGATGTAAGAAAGTAGTTGATGGCTTTGGAGCATATCATTAAGCATTTTGAGCATGAAACTCATTAAGCAACACCTCATCCCTCCTTGATAGTATTGGCTTTTCCTATAGACTCAATGTGATCTTGGATCACTAAAATAGAAAATGTAGAGTCTTGTGCTTTGAGCTTGAGCCAATCCTTTTGTCCTTAGCATTTTGAGGGATCCACTTTTCTCATCCATGCCATGCCAATCATTGAGCTTTCCTGAAATATTTATCTTGAAATAGCATTAGCTCAATGAGCTATATGTTGCTAGGACTTACCAAAACCACCCAGGGATAGTTGCACTTTCAATCTCCCCCTTTTTGGTAATTGATGACAACATATAGATCAAAGCTTCGACAAATGACAATAAGATTGAAAAACATCGTCGTTTTGAGAAGTATGTGATAAGTAAGAGCTCCCCCTGAAGTTGTGCACTATTTAAAAATTTGCTTTGGACTGCAAATGCACAATGAGTTAGGATCATGGGTCACTCTTCCATGTCACATACATCTTGGTGGAGCGCTCAAAATGGTAATAATTAAACACATGCACTCATCACCAAGCAAAGTGAAATAAGGATATAAAGGATAATGCCATCCAAAAAGCATTAAGGTAGCATATGATCAAACACATGATCATCCAAGTATCTCACAAAAGGCATAATGTATCAAGCAAACACACACATAAAGAAGTTCAACCACCAAAAGCAAGAGAGATCAAAAGCAACACTCTCTCTCGAAGCCTATGATCTATACATTTTTCTCCCCCTTTGGTAACAAGTTACCAAAAAGTTCAAAAATGCATAGTGCTAAACGACTCTCAGGCTTGGTCTTCATGTGGTGGTGTAGATGACTCCAAGGACGAAAGCATCAGTTGATGTAGCTGGAGCTGGTGGAGTGGGTCTTTGGCCGGAGGCACCGAGGCATGGCGGTGGTGCAGATGATGTAGCTCGTGTGCAGAACAGAACCTGCAGCAGATCTCTGACCTCTGGGCACTCTGGCAAATGCATCTGTGGTAGACTTGCCCTTCTTATCCTCCACATCCTCCTGAAGTTGCTCAACTGCAGTTTGGATTTCTGTGACCTTCACATCAAATGCATAAAACTTCTGCTCTATGATTCTCTCCAAGCTCTCCTGATTTTGAGTCAGGGTGGCCAAGCCCTTCTCAATCCTCAAGGTGGAGGCAATCAAGTAGCCAAGCTGGTCTTGCTTGCTCTTCAGAAACACTTGAGATGCCTCTTCAGCAGTTGGCATCTTTGCAGCTTTCTCTGCCCTTGCTTTCTCTCTCTTTTTATGTGCTTGCACAGATGATGGTTCCTCCTCATTCATCTCAACAGTGTTATCTTCAAATTCAGGGTATAGGGGTAGATGCTCCTTATCCAAAAGATATGTGCATGTGCCCATCTTTGAGTTGATGAGCTCCTGAATGTGTGGAGCATACCCACAACTCCTCTTCTGATCAACTGCAGTCATCTTGATTGTTTCCACAATCAGGCTCATGACTTTGAATTTCTGAGGTATATCAAACAAGTGCAGCAAGTCGATAGCATGACCTCTGATCATCTTGTAATCTCCTGACTTGGGAAGCAATGTATGCCTAAGTATCCAATTCATTGTAGGCGACACTGCATAACAAGAAGTGTCTGAGATCCAAGCTTGTGAGTTTCCAAAGCCTTTTCTGGGATCTCTCTGTACATGTGAGCCATAGAGTTGTGGTCTTTCTTCTTCTCTGCATATACATCCAAGTCATCTTCAGATTCCTTTGGGGCATTGATCAACTCAGCCCATTCTTCAACTGTGGATTGGTACCTAGTACCTTCAGACATCCAGACAATCCTCCCATCTGGGTAGAAGTGAGTTGTGGAGTAAAACTGCATGATGAGCTCATCATTCCACTTGGTGAGCTTCTGGGCAACAAAGTCATCAACTCCACAAGACTTGAAGCTGTCATACACTCCTGGATAGTGAGCTTCATTCTTCTTGATGTATTCCCAGTTGATCCATCTCATGTCACACACAATGGGCTTCTTATCAAGAAAAATAGTCTCATAAATCCTGTTGCTCCTTGGTGTGGAATCTGTAGTCAACTAATGTCCTTCTCCTCACATCATAAGGATCTGACTGTCTCCACAATCTCAGTCCAGCATCCTTTCTGATATGCATGTCTTTAGCAACTGGATGAGCATCATTGTGATCAGGAATCTTTGGCTTCAACTTTCTCAGAACAAGTGAATCATCTTCTTCTTCAACAGCTTCAGGCACTGGGGCCTTGTTCTTCTCAGATGCATGTATGCTTCTGGTGTTCCTCTTGGGTTTAGGCTTTGGTGCTGGAGCAGCAGCCTTGGGAGCAGCTTTGGGCTTAGATGGAGCAGCCCCTGACTTGATTGCATCTCCCATTAGCTTCTGAGTTTTAGGAGCTGGAGCAGCATCCTCTTCCTCTTCTTCTTCCTCATCAGAAGAGTGTTTCTCAAGTTCTGCCATTGGGTCAACTTTCTTGCACCATCTCCCTCTCTTTCTTTCCTTTTTCTTTCCCTCTGCAGCAGCCTTTTTTGGGTTCAGATCCCAAAGTCTCTTGAGTGGATGCTCTGGCCTTTGACATAGGAACTCTTCTTGCTAGAACCTTTGTTTTCATTCCTGGCTTTGTGATATTGTGCCATACTCCTTTTTCAGCACCTTCTTTTTAGAAGTGGCCTCATGTTTAACAGCCACATAGTCCTCATCTTCAGAATCTGAGGTTTTCTTCTTCCTTGCCCTGGTTGCTGCCTTTGGCAAATTGCTGGGTGTGCTCCTGCTACCCTCATCATAACTGCTAGAGGGACTAGTGCCCTCACTCATCTGAACTTGCTCCTCTATCTTGTTCTGGCTGTCACTTTGATCAGACATATTGCAAGCAGACCCTGTGAATAGATGTAGATGAGGTAGAGTGGATGAGCATCACAAAGCACAGAGGGTTTTGCAAAATAATTGAATCAAAATATTAGTTTTAGTTTTCCACATAAAGCATTTCGGAGCTACCCATTTGTAAACTCGGTGATACCGAAGCAGCTTTTGGAACCTAAACTAGTGAACTCAGTCAGACCGAGTCACAGTTTGGTGGCACCGAGACTGCTAGGGTTTTCACAAAGAATCGATCTCGGTCACACCGATTTGCAATTCTTGGTCAGACCAAGAATTACATGTGCAATGGCCTAAGCCAAATCGGTGAGACCGATTTCTACAACTCGGTCAGTCCGAAATGAATTCGGCGGAAACCTAACCCTAAATTTTCAAAACAAATCTAATCTACGAAGTAATTTCGCTGGATAGAAAGATTTCAAACGTGGCAAGATTCATGGCAATCAATGTGCTAGGAATCGGAGTGAGGTAGCACAAAGTTTCAAGTCCATACCCTAGTTCGGTGATGAACTTGCTACGGCAGCAACGGCGGGGCAGAATGCCGTTGACGACGGCCGAGACCAGCGGCGGGAGGTCACTGACGACAAGGAGGACGATCCGGAGACTCGAGGAGGCAGAGTAGGCTATGCGCGGGCGAAGGCTAGGGGTTTCAGAAAAAATTCCAAACTTTGACCTGAGGGTATATATAGCCTGACCCTGTCGGTGTGACCCAGTGGAACAACTCGGTGGCACCGAGATGCAAAACTGCAAGCAGTTACTGCAACTCGGTGTGACCGAAAAGTTCTAATCGGTTGCACCAAGGTTGAAAACCTAGATCAACTTAGTGATCCCGGTGTGACGGAAAATGGTGAATCGGTCAGACCGAAATGCACAAAGAGGTTTTGGAAGGTTAAGTCTATGACGAATCGGGGACTCCAAGTGTTCCTCACACAGAGTGGTTCGAATCTGACTTGATCAAGCTTTGTGATGTAGCATGAATAGAGTTTGAGACAAGAAAAGCATAGATAGCTAGAGAAGGTTCTTAGGCATTCTTGTCCAGCCACTTGGCAAAAATAAAAGAAACCAAACAATAAAAGCAACAAGTGGATGTCCTCGAATGAGAAAAATATGCAGCCAACATGCTCACACAATAAAATGGCAAATGAAATATGTGGCAAAGCATGCACAACCAATTCTAGCATCTATCAAACAATTGGCGATGACTAGGTCATCTATACATGAGTATATTGACTTAGGAGTCAAATGAGAACATTTGATCATAGGTCATACTCATCGTTTAAGCACAAGTGGGGTTACCACTTTTACATAAAGCATTGTTGTGTTCACACCATTAGAGTTGCTTTAACTCAATACTTAGAGTAAAGCTCCCCCTAGATGTGAGAT
This sequence comes from Aegilops speltoides, assembly GCA_021437245.1. Classification (NCBI taxonomy): domain Eukaryota; kingdom Viridiplantae; phylum Streptophyta; class Magnoliopsida; order Poales; family Poaceae; genus Aegilops; species Aegilops speltoides. The sequence goes on from CM038141.1 coordinate 319,878,663, forward strand.
CCCCCCTAAGAGGGATGAACTAACCTTGGGTTTTGTCGATGATGACTTCATGTAGGTGTTGAAGATGTGGATGCTCAATATTGATGTAGATCATTTGGAGCAATCCATTGGAGTGAGTTGCACTTTCAATACCTTGTCCCTTGTCTTACCAACAAGAGGGTTTGTGACTCCTTGAACTAGTGCAAGATGTGGAAGTTAAATGCACTTGTCGTTGCCAAAATAATAAGAGTGAAGTATGTTGGCGGAGTCACCCTCAAGAACTCTCTAGTTCTTCTTCTTTGGTATCCACATCATCATGATGGGAATCCTTGGAGTTGTAGTTGTACTTGTTGAAGTAGAACTTGTCGTAGTCTTGGGAACCCACTTGACCATGGCCTTAGGAGCTTCTTCAAATGCATCAATATCCTCTTGAAGCTTGTCCTTGCCCTTTTGCTTATGGTCTTGTGGTGGAAGATCATCTTGAGCTTATGTCCCTTTGAAAGAAGTAGGATCATACTTCTCTTGTTGAGGAATAAACTTCGTCTTGGGGTATTGATCTTCTTCCCACTCAACTCCATTGGCATTGAACTTTCGTTCAAAACCAACACCTTGATTCTTCCAGTGCCTTCCTTGCTTGCGTACAATTTCCTCGAATTGCTTACTTCCGGCAAGACTTTTTAAACACCTTTCTCTATAATTCCCTTCAATAAGCTATTTTCTTGCTCAAGTGTAACTTGGCTAAGAGAATCATTAGTGGAATCAAGAGAACTACTAGAAGCAACAACATTGGATTTAGCATGATTATTGTTACTACTAGAAGAAGAATCTTTCTTGTCCTTATTACTAGACTTGACTTGTGGCATGTAAGTAGATAAAAATAAACGCTTTGCAATGTAAGAAGAACGTTTCTTGCAAAGATCATCATTGATTGCCTTTAAAAGCTCATGCTCTTGCTCAAGGTTGAGCTTTTCAAAGCGTAACTTCTCATGAGTCTTTAAAAGTTCTCGATGATCTTCTAAGATAGTTTCATGAGCTAACTTAAGAGTGTTTAGTTCTTTAGTTAGGAGCTCAATCTTCTCCTTATCATTTTCATTCGTTTTATCTTGATTAGCATGACTAATTGACGTTTCATCATAGTATTCATCACTAGAGTTGTCAACAAGTAAATCATCATCACCTAACAAGTCATCTTCATCACTATTGAAATCAACATACTCGAGGTGTGTTACCTTCGGGGCTTTAGCCATGAAGCATATTCCAAGTCCTTCATTTGGTGAGTCAAATATGTCGTAGGAGTTGGTTGACACAAGTGCTAGACCGGCAGCACCTTCATCTTGAGTATATTCGGAGTCGAAGTGATAGCTTCTCTCGGAGTGATTGTCGGAGTCGGAGCTGGATACCCATTCACCAACATGAGCTTGATGTCTTCGTTTTGTGTAACTCCTTGATGACTTGTCCTTCCTTTCCGAATCCTTGCTTCTCCGGGATGTTCTTCGTTCATAATGATCATCTCTACTCCTTCTTTCTCTTGATGGTGATTCTTCTCTTCTACTCCTTCTTTTTGGAGAATCTTCTCTTCTTTTGTAGGGAGTCGTACACTCATTGGAATAGTGTCCGGGTCTTCCATAATTGGAGCAATTACGCTGACGACTAGAAGATCTTTTGTCATTGTAGGACCTTGACTTGGAACTTCTTTCCTTGCTTCTACTCTTGTAGAACTTGTTGAAGTTCTTCACCATTAGGCTCAATTCTTCATTGAAGGTTTGTTTCTCACTTGATGATGTGGGAGCTTCACATGAGGCTTTGTAAGCACCACTTGACTTGTTGTGGAGCTCCTCCTTATCCTCGAGTGACATCTCATGAGCGACAATTCTTCCAATGACTTCCGTTGGCTTGAGATCTTTGTAATTGGGCATCATTTTGATCAATGTGCACACGGTATCATATTTTCCATCCAAGGCTCTTAGTATCTTCTTGATGATGAATTTGTCGGTCATCTCTTCACTTCCTAAGCCGGCAATCTCATTTGTGATGAGAGCAAGCCTAGAGTACATCTCAGCGACACCTTCACCATCCTTCATTTTGGACTTGTCAAGTTGACTTTGAAGCACATCCAATTTGGATTCCTTGACGGAGTCGGTACCTTCGTGCATGTCAACCAAAGTATCTCAAATTTCCTTTGCATTCTCAAGACAGCTGATTTTGTTGAATTCTTCGGGGCACAATCCATTAAAGAGGATGTCATAAGCTTGAGCATTGTATTGCAGCATCTTCAACTCTTCCGCGGTAGCTTCACGGTTCGGTTCCCTCCCATCAAAGAATTCACCTTGCAAGCCAATACACACAATAGCCCAAACGGCGGGGTTATGTCCAAGAATATGCATTTTCATCTTATGCTTTCAACTAGCAAAATTAGTACCATCAAAGTAAGGACCTCTACGGTGGTAATTTCCCTCGCTAGACGCCATACTCTCCTAGGTTGTGAAACCAAGGCTATGACCACCAAAAGCTATGGAAATCAAAGCAAATGGAGACTAAAGCTCTGATACCACTTGTAGGATCGAAAGTATGTCTAGAGGGGGGTGATTAGACTACTTGACCGAATAAAAATCTAGCATTCCCAATTTCAGTTCTTGGCAGATTTTAGCAACTTAGCACAAGGCAAGCAATCAACCTACACGTGCAATTCTAAGAGTATAGCAGCGGAATGTAAAACAATTGCATATGAAGGTAAAGGGAGGAGTTTGAGGGAGCAAACGCAATGTTGACACGGAGATTTTTTAGTCGTGGTTTCGATAGGTGGTGTTACCGTACATCCACGTTGATGGAGACTTCAACCGACGAAGGGTAACGGTTGCGCGAGTCCACGGAGGGCTCCACCAACGAAGGGTCCACAAAGAAGCAACCTTGTCTATCCCACCATGGCCGTCGCCCATGAAGGACTTGCCTCACTAGGGGTAGATCTTCACGAAGTAGGCGATCTCCTTGCCCTTACAAACTCCTTGGTTCAACTCCACAATCTTGACGGAGGCTCCCAGGTGACACCTAGCCAATCTAGGAGACACCACTCTCCAAGAAGTAACAAATGGTGTGTTAATGATGAACTCCTTGCTCTTGTGCTTCAAATGATAGTCTCCCCAACACTCAACTCTCTCTCACAAGATTTGGATTTGGTGAAAAGAGGATTTGAGTGGAAAGCAACTCGGGGAAGGCTAGAGATCAAGATTTATGTGGTAGGAATGGAAGGTCTTGACCTCAACACAAGTGTAGGTGGTTCTCTCTCAAAAAATATATGCTGGAAGTGTAGGCACGTTCTGATGGCTCACTCCATGAGTGAAGAGTGGATGGAGGGGTATATATATCCTCCACACAAAATCTAACCGTTACACACAACTTACCAAACTCGATGGGACTAAATTGTGAAACTCGGTCGGACCGATTTAGTAAACAATGTGACCGTTAGGATTTTCGGTGGGACCGATATGGTTAGGGTTAGGGCATAGCGTAATCTTGGTGAGACCAATTACACAAACTCGGTGGGACCAATTTTGGTAATAGACACACAGAGGGTTAGTCGGGGACGACGAGGACAACCCGCCGGCCCGCACGGCGATAAAGAAGAAGATGAAGGCCAGCGGCTTGACCAGCCGCTCCAAGACGCCGTGAGGACGCCGGTGATCGACCGGTGTCCGTTCTGCACTTTTTTCCCCTATTCCCTATCCCCAATCCCGAAATCTACCGATCTTGCATGTATGAACTGGTATGAACTGCTATGAACTAGTATGAATTACCCCTATGCTTAGCTACCTCTATTCCCCATTCCCGTCCGCTGTGGATCGAATCTATCGCTGTGGATCGAATCAAGCGTTCATGTCGAAGAGAGAGAAGTGCTTACCACCATTGATGGAGTCCGGTGGTCTTCTTCCTCTGCTCCGATCCGCCGCCGCCGGTGAGAGTTGGGAGAGTGGGGAAGAGTGAGGAGAGGGAGCGGTGAGGCTAATAAATGTCGGTGCTTCGGGAAGCAACGCGGCTTCTCAAGCGTGGCCGCGCGCAGCCGCGCCACCATCGCAGCACCGCTCGGGCACAGCCTGAAGAAACTATCGATTAAATGCGTTTCCGGTGAGCGAGCCCCGAGGTGCTTTAAGAAGTCGCGATCTGCAGCCCAATAGTGTATGCGGGCTACCAAACAGGCCGAATCCTTCCCCCGCGAGCCTGGTTGGACCTTATGCGGGCAACCAAACACGTCCCAACAAAACAGCGCCCATGTAGATTCCAGGCACTGCCCAGTCAGGCAAGCATTTGCGTCGATGCCAACCAAACTAGCCCTAGACTTCCCACCACCTGTCATATCATACATGGGCCAAAAGATTAACCAGGAATCATTGTTTATATTGGCCTAAAGCCCATCTATGATCCTATAGCAAGACTAGCTGGTATCCCTTTGAGCTCAAAAAAAAAAATGGTTGATTCAATTTGAAGTTCATAACACTTGGTTTTCTCAACAATAACAACAATAAAAAGTGCATAGCACTTGTCCATCAATTGGGCTGGCATAACGAGACGGGGTCACATGGTCCAGTGAAACAGGTGACAGAAAGCATCGGCCGAGATACACGAGACGTTCCGAAATAGCAAGGGAAATGCGCCTGCCAGGTAGCAACGAAGGCGTGCGCCAACTGTTGCGGCAGACCGCAACCAACAAAACGCCAATAGGCAACAGTAGTAAAGCTATAACCGACGCCGCTTTATTTTAGCACAAGGGGATACCATATGTACAGCCTTTCGAGTACAATCAAGCAACTGGCCTCCCTGCCTTGTACAGCACCAAAATAGATATGTACAGTACAGGGTGACGTGTTGTACAAGGTAGGGAGGCGAGCTGCACGCCGATGATACAAAGGGGGGGAGGGGTGTGAGGTCTCTACAAGCTTTTATCAAAAAAGAAAAAGAAAAGGCGACCTGGGGACTATCCGGCCTGGTGTTAAACCTGCTGGGGTTGGTGGTTATCTTGAGAGAACCACCTGTTACCTGTGCACTATATGAAGCTTTCTATGTGGGCCTATATCATCATATTAATCTCGTTGATGTCGTCCATGGGGATCTCGAGGCCCATCAAGTCGAGATCCTGGAACCCATCGTCGTCGTCTATATTATTTAACCAGCCGCCAAAATCGCCATCGATTCCTGGTAGCTCAAGGTTAGATAAGTCTGGTATTTCAGCATCATTTGTGGGATTTGCCGGTTCATCACGTCTAGTGGCAGCAAAGGTGCTACTGTCCTTGCTCTTGTTGTCTGAAGGAGTTACTATCGTCTGCGGCTGTGGATCCGGATCCCGGGGAGGAGCACTGCCCACAGGAGCAGATATGTTGGCTGTCCTCTGTTTGGGCTTTGTTTTATTCTTCCGTTCCCCTTTTGCATTGGACGATGGAGGTCGCCCTGATCTGTGCCCTTTACCTTCCCTATCTCTCTCACTTCTCTTTCCTTTTGTATTGCTAACAAGGGAAGCCCCAAGGCCCGAAGTCTTCAGGGTTCCTCCAGTTATGCTGCCTACAACCTCATCAAGCAACAATTCCCTTTGTTTTACATTATTTGTCCAGGGATCCTCCTTAGCAAATGACAGATCCGACATGTGACTGCTCGCTCGAGAAGCGTCTGATGCGCTAGACCTTTGGACCGATTTTGGTAGTGTATTATTTTCTGTAAAAAGACAAGTAAGAACACAAGCGATATTATAGTGAAGACAAAATAGAACAGTATTCGATATACACGAATGCTTACTACCAAGAGCGCAAGTATTACTTGTCTTTATGAATCTGTGTATGGGTGCTTAATACTCCCTCCGTCCCAAAATAAGTGACTCAACTTTGTACTAATTTTGTACTAAAGCTAGTACAAAGTTGAGTCACTTATTTTGGAACGGAGGGAGTAGTTAATACTCCCTCCGTCCGGAAATACTTGTCGGAGAAATTGATGCATCTAGACGGATTTTAGTTCTACATACATCCATTTTTATCCATTTTAACAACAAGTAATTCCGGACGGAGAGAGTATAAAGTACAAACAATACCTTGTGAAGCAGAATCTGGGTCCCTTCTGTGTGAAGTTGCTGATATAAACATATCCTTGAAAGGGGCTTCATCAAAGCAGCTTGTTCCTGCCTCTTCGTAGATTTGGCAACGTGCCATCGTGCGTTTAACAAAACTGAGGGCAGCATGTTTGCTAGCTCTATTAACACTTTTGCTGCTTGAATTATTTGAGCCACAGAATGCCTGTAGTTTGGCAGCAACAATAATAACCGTTTAATAAAGTATTCTAACACGATGGATTTGGGATTCACAAAAAAAGATTGAGGTAAACAAAGCAACCAAGGTCATTATCTCATAAAAAGCAAATGCTTTGTATGAGAAAACAAATCTTGATTATTAAGAAATTTTCAAACAAAAATAACATAAACACAAAACCTTCAATTTTAGCAAATATCTTCATTCGACTCAAAAACCCAAGTAGAACAAAATTAGGGTTATAATCATACTATATTAGCAATTAGGAAACTACATTAGTGCACACTAGCCAATGACCCAAAGAAATTAAGAGGTAGTTGTATTTTCGAGATTTTTAGAATGAAATTATTACCATGTATTTCTCGTAAGCAATCAGCACAAGTCTCTCCATGGCGCGCCGCGAAAATTCCCTGGTATTGGGCCGAACCATGTAAATATAAGTTTGAAACTCATGAAATAGTGTTGTAACAAATAAGAAACAATGTATCACCCGCAAAAAAAAAAGTACAATACCTCTGCTGAGACTCCTTCGCAGTTCTAACCATTCTGTCCAACTTCGCTAGTAACTTTTCCTTCTCGAGAACCTTCAACACCATAAAAGGATTACAATTAACTTGACATCTTATGTTGAAGGAATGAGCCAATGACACTCAAAATAGTGAAACAGGTTAGCCGACGCACGCACACACATGTATAGTGATTTATTAATACCTCCTTATGAAGTTGGCCTTCTAATCTACAGATTTCAGCATTGACATCCTCGTCTTCACTCTGTGCAAGATCGGGCTGGAATGGTAACAGAACAGTCAAAACATGGGAAAACGATCTGCACTGTAATTTCAGAAAACTAAGAGACCAAAACATAAATACTTTTATTAATAATATAAACATAAATACTTCTATCAACAAATATAAACATCAATAGTTTTATTAATAAATAGAGCTAAACATAAATACCCATATTCAAATGCTAATAAAATTTACCTACTATTTGCCTCCAATACTCATTATTATTATTATTATTATTGGGCTGCAGGTATATTCGGTGTGTAGCATAAAATACTCTTCACATGTCCAACATTCTTAACAGTAGGAAAAATAGCCCATACTAAATAAGAAGGCACCTAATTATTAAACTAACAAATAGAAGAAACTGTTAATGCAGTGACTTCTGAACTACGTCTACTATGGCTGTTCATTAGCAATAACCCGCCAAAAACGGTGCAACGTGTTAAGCTTCATGCACTAGCCCCCTCTCACGTGTGACGCGGGAAAGCCTGGACCTGAACTCAAGACCTTCGGTCCTAATACCATGTTAAGTTTCATGCACTAGCCAACACAACCAAAAGTCCGAACTGATGGAAAGGGCTAGGCAATCCACATATACACTTCAACACGAGCAAGCTGTTGGAATATGAGCAGTCTCGGCAGATTATGACAAACCCACTCATGAGCGATCTAACTTCAATGGTTGTCGACCTCTTACTGCTAAGGCAATCTCCAAGGTTATTGTCTGATTATGCAAAAGAAATGGATTGAAAATAAGCTGTTACTGAGAGTAGACCATGCATGTTCGTGTACAAAATGCACATGGGAAGATAATCAATGCAAAATAAAATCCTATGTAACCAAAACAAATTGCATAAAATGCTACTGTAATAGTGACAAGATACCTACCACGGGTTCAATAGATACACCCACTTCACTTAGCTCGATGATAATCCTATCACTGAAGCACATTTCACTGTACTGAAACTCGGGCCACACCTTGGCCTTCTCCATGACATTACTGTTCTTGTGTGACGGTTCATCATTGTATTTCCAATCAGATCCCAACATGAAACCATTAGGGCAATTCCCTGCAGCTTCAAAATTCAGCAAAGGCTCCAACTTGTAACCTTCTGAATGAGATTTCCATCCTCCTTCATCAAAATGTATTTCATGTGTATCGAATGGATATGCTTCGCTTCTGTAAACGTCGTTGGCAATATCATCAACCTTATCTTCATCTATCCAAGCTTGAATAAGTCTTTGGCCAACCGAACCAACTTCTCGCACATCAATTCCTTGGACAAGTTGATCCAGGATAGGTTCAATGCAGCTTGTCCCCCAGGCGCCTGAATCATTCACCATCCCATTCAGGGCATACCCATTTGGAAGAGCACTATGGTCATCTTTGTTGCTACCAGCCGGAGTTGATGGCTCTGAAATGTATTCAAGGCTACCCTGCAAAATGGAAATTTTCAGCATAAATTGACTGGACCAGAAACAAATGGTAGGGATTAATGATAAATAGAGGGTATCAAACTATGAATGCATTCTCGACTTCTATATATGCTAACTACCCACAAATGCATAGCTAACCAGACATATTTTTACAGTAGTGTAATGAAAGGAGTAATCTTCATAGCATACTATAGTACCTTGTATTTCCGACTTTCGTCGCCTTCAACTGACCTGCTCGCAGCAGAGTCATCTAGCAAATGTATCTAAACAATTGAAGTATTAATCAAGAAACCGCCGAGTAAAGAGTAATTATTTTGATAGAAAATAAGATCATGTATACCTGTTCACTTAGGTACGCTATGTCTTCCGTGGTCACAAAACCAAAGAAAGGATCCACCTGCCGCCAAAATGCACTTCCATAAGCAGACCCTAAACAAGCAGAAACATCACTCAGTAACTTCCAAATAAAAAGATGATGCTGACTATGAAGTCAATGGCCAAAATCAGTCAAAACTGTGTTGAAAGTTGAAACCAGTTCAGAGTTGGTTTTTGTCCGGTTTTGGAAGTCTGAGGTTGTAAAGTAGACAGTTTTGAAGTTCAGGGTTGTATCTTAGACTTTGTTGACAATTCAAGGTTGTAATATGGACTTCTCTCAAAGATAAATGCTGGACTTTAAGGAGTATAGTAAATACTTAGAGCAGAATTTGCTGAAGCAAGCAGTTCCTCATGATCATCTTCTGATTGCACTGGCATGTGAATAAAACGACGTCAGCAGAATGAAAGAACACTAGAATCACAAACAACAGTTGAACACTCGGTGGTGGGCATGTACCAGGAGAGTCCGACTGCAGATTGCTAATTGTATGCCTAGGGCGTGCATTGCCTTTACGCTCTGATATCTTCTTTATCAGTGGTCTTCCAGATTTACTGCAAGGAAAATTCACCGTAAGAATATCTCTGAGCCGTATCTCAAATGACTTGCGGTTGGTTGAGGGAAAAGTCTCACCTTTCGTTTCTCTCCGAGACTGTCCTTACACTTCTTTGTTTTGTAATCGGAGCATTTTCAAGCTTGTCAAGTGATGAAGGGGTACTGGGCCTGGTTGGAGTAAAACCACGACCAATCCTTCCTTGTCTTCGTGAAGCATCACCAATATCTTCATCAGTAGAAAACTTATTCTTTTTGGAAGGATGCCCAAGCATTGCAGTCTTTTGGAAACCACAGTGGCCATCATCCAGTTCACCAGCCCTTTTGCTTTTGTCCCTCAACTTTTTCTCAGCAAATCCAAACTCGCCTCCTTCAGGTCCAGTTGAGTGCCCATGATCTCCCCGTTTGGCTTGTTGTGAACCATTTATAGACGCACGCCTGGGTAACCCAGCAGATTGTTCACTGATAGATGGACTTTCAAGCGAACCAGATACTAATGTCCCATCAGTGCTTGTGATGATGGGGAGATTTGACTTCCTTGCTGAACGGGAAATCTTCTGAGGCCTCTGCCCACCCCACTGGGTGGGAGGGGATAGTGAATGTGCAGACTTTGTACGTTTAGAATTGCCAGATCCACTAGCAGAATTCAACTTATTTGTGGCAGAAGGATGTTCCCAGTCATCAGGATTAGCTTGTAGTCGATGCCTGTTCGGAGATGACTTCAATAATGAACCAGAGTTTGATCGGGGTCCCCTAGCAGACCCGTTTGCCTTTGATACTGATGTGATATTAGAACTAGTGTCATCTTCATTGAATCTGAAAAATTCAATGCATCAGATGCTATGCATTTTTACTTGCAGAAAGAAGCAAATGTTGGTAGAAAAAAGTAAGTCTTGACACGCAGGAGGTAACTACATCCACTCGATGTGGCAAGTGATGAATTGGGGTAAGAGGATACAAAGTGAAAGGTAGAGAAACATCTTACTTGTTAACAGCTTTGGGATTGGACATTTCCTTGTCTAAAACAAGTTGTCGATCCCTTTTGTTAGTAGGATGGAAACCACTGTCTTGGTCATTCCTATTCAGGGATCGCCCAACAAGACCATTTTGTGCAGAAAGCAAGTCTGCTTTACCAGTGCCAGAGACAGATGCAACAGCTCCAGACCTGCACATTCAGTTCCACATAATTCATACCCAGAAGAAGAAAAAAGGTGCTGCATGGTCATGAGAAGGACTTCCTATTAAATTTAGTGGAATTACTGAATTTGAAGAATGTACAGAGAGAAACAGTTGAATTTCTCAGAGCAAATGAAGCCTGAACAATAGAGAATCAGTGCAATGAAAAGCAAGGATCGAAGAATGAGTCTTTCACCTGAAACTAGGGGAATTTCCCATTCTTGCCCTGGCATCACTGCTAAACTTGTGTTGCATGCCTTGTTTCTGCTCCCGGTCTACATCCATGGTTCGTGAAGTACTAACAGATGAAACATCTGCCTTGATGGCAGAACGCTTTTTCTTCATCTTTGGCTTCTCCCAACCATCAATACTAGTTGCCAAGCCTCTCGTTTTTTCTTCAGGAACTGCTGGACCGCCATTTGTAACTTTCCCAGGATCCAAGCTTCTATCAACGAGTGCCAACCCCCTTGAGATACTCGCGGTCCTTGAGTCCATCTAGTAAACCAGAAATAATTCGTGTTATCAATTAAGAGAACAATCAAAATGTAAACTAGAGAAATATATAAAAATCCATAATAATAAATTAAATAAAACTGGCAGGTCATATGATTTCCATGCACAAGAAATATCATTTCATGCAAGTTAACAATGACAAAACAGCATATCAGAGTCAATGTAGTAGAACATATAGCTAAACAACATGACAAATGGAGAGAAAATCAGTTTAAAGCAAGGCCTAATTTGATAATGTGGAAAACTAATAGAGATAGAGAGCAACCCGTAAACTGAGTAGCAACACATAGTCATATCATTCCTTTTTGTCCAACACTTTAGCAACTACTCCCTCCGTCCCATAATGTAAGACACTGTGTCAAAAAGTGTCTTACATTATGGAACGGAGGGAGTAGTTATTAAACAACCATGTAGAAGAAAAGAAGTGACAAGCAGAGAGTTAAACAAAATTTAGCACTGCAAGCTACAACCTCCGTCATGGATGTACGCAATCTCCTATTTTGTACTGCATTCTTTGTCCTCTCTTCTCTTTGAGGCCCAAGTTCTGCATCATCTGCATTTAGATGGCCGTGCAGGCCAATCCTGGACATAGCTCCTCCACACAAAGATGCAGTAGATCGTTCATTAGATGAACTGTCTCCGCGGGAACGTTTTCGTGTAATGTTAGGACAACATTTATCAATCTTCGCTACAGCAGCACCAAAAGCTCTAGCTCTTAAACTGCAAAAGAAAAATCATACTGAATAATTAGTGCATAGTTAACATAATAATCCATATGCACATTCTCTGCCCATAGAACGTTTTCTAGTACGATAAAATCAGTATTGTAGAAGAAAGGCCTATCTCCAATAAAAGATGCTTTTCTAAATTGGACACATCAGCCAATCAACTAATTAACAGAATTTAGAGTTCCGTGTTTGCTACCGTCTTTCACATTCTTGGTTCATCTGACAAGACAGCATAGAGAGTAGTACCTAGCTTTGTTTGACATCTCATTAATGTTATGCCTCAAACGTCTGATCTCTTCAACAGAATTAGGAAAGTTCCTTCCTGTACATGGAGTTGATGTTGATTCTTCTGGGGAAGTTCCAAATATGGAACTTATTGATTTTTTTACATCTAATCGAGATGCTTTCTGATCCAAAGTTGCTACCCTTAGTTCCATGGCAAGGGATTGAAGCAAGGTAGCAGAGTCAACTGCTGGTGATCTTGTTGAGCTTGATACTGGGAACGTCGCATAACTATCACCACCTTCACGAAAGCTTCCTGATCTTTCCAATGAAGCAGACGAATATGACCCGCGTGATCCATTGAAGTATCCATGCCCATCAGGGCTGCCAGACAACAAGTCTGACTTTGTACCAGATGCCATTAACCTGGTTCTGGCAAGTTTACGCCGCTAAAAAGTTCAACATGAATACAAAAAGTTGCAAAAGACTAATCTTGCAACCATTGAGCTCAAATGCCCAAGAAGCAGTGAGAGATCTCAAATCACAGAAAAACCTGTCAATATAGAAGATTGTGAGTTATAAATAAATCATGGAACCAGTCTTTCACATCAAGTAACATGGTACGCTCCAGGTCCAAAGTAAGGAGCAAAAAAGGTAGCTTTGACCAAAGAAAACACACAACCTTAATGGATTGTGCCACCACTTAATGTTTTACATAAATATTTCAGCGTGTGACATCTTGTTCTATTCCAGATTTTTTACAAACACAAACCTCTTTCAGTATACAGAAGCTTTCTGCTTATTAATATTGACTGATAAAACATAGTCCGCAAAACAGGCCAACTGCAGTGTGATACGCTAATCGTACATAAATTATAAATAAACAACTTGTCAATTTATATGCGACGCATCCCATTAATGCAACAATACGATTAATAAATGCAACCAGCTCTACTCCTTCCATAAGTCTTGGGGTAAACTACGAGACACAAAATTTGTTTGTTTTCCATCAGATTAGACTTCTAGTTAGTTGTCAAATCCCAAATCTGGTTAATCATGCCATAGTGACAATGTAATGCACACAGCAAAGCTCGACAGAGATACTAGCAGCTCCTAAGGATGAGCTCTAGTACAAACCAAAGGCCACTTGACAATCAGCGTCACCAACAGAAATGCACCATCTACAAGGAAAAGGACAACATAGCGACTTTTACCCAAAGTTCTTGGAGCTAGCTAACAAATCAAATAAACCATGATACATGGCTCCATGCAACGTCCATCAATGACCAAAATGTAGAAGTTGCCGAAGCGCAAAATGAAGCACTGAGAACTACTCTCAATTCTTTTTCAAATGTCCAGCAAACTCGGCCATTCTCTGTTGCCAAACCCCGCAAGTCTCGTGCTAGCTACAATCAAGAACTCACCAATTCAAAGCTAACGAAGCTTGCCACTACAGCACTCTAGCCCGCCTCTATTGATCCAGCCGGCTCAACCAACCGCCACTCACCGCCCGGATCTCAGCAGAGATCCCAGCAATTCCAGTTAAATCCAGCACATACCATCTCTCGTGAACCTCTCCACAGCCCTGCCACCATCACCACCACCACCATCATCCTAGACGCCCCGACCCCTGCCGGATCCCGCGGCCAAACCCTTGTGGCGGATCAACCCCCGGGGTGGGCCCACATGTCAGACCACGCGTCGCACAAAGAAATCCCTCCCGCAAGCTCAGGCAGCTGCCTCCGAGCATCCCCGCGCACGCGGGGATAGCACGATTGCTCGGCGGAATCAAATTGGGCGTAAACGGTGGGATTAGGGCTTACCAAGAGCGCGGGGATCCGGATCTTCAATCCGGCGGGGGAGCTCGCCGCGGAAGAGGAGCAATCGAGCGGAGAGGAGCACAGCGTCGGGGGAGGGCGGGGGGGGGAGGCTCGGAGGAAGAGCTCGAGTTGGAGAGAGCTTCCAGGGGAGAAAGGGCGGCTTCGGTGAAGGCGGAGGAAGGAAGGGGACGAGGTGGGGTCGCCGTCGGTCTGAACGGACAAAGGGGGAAAACGAGTCAGCTAAAAGGGTGGCGGTGGCTGTGCCAATGACATGTGGGACCGGGCTCGCTGGGCAGTGGCAGGGGCCGGTGATGTGTGGGGATTTTGTTGGCCTGGTTGCTACAATCTCCTGTGTAAAGCCAATATTTAGAGTGACTGGTAAGTAGTCTCATGGGTAGTTTAGATTGCGGCATTTTCTTGAGGAATTTCAATCTTGTTTAACCTCCAACGAGATACTACAAAGGATTTCAAAAAGTAAACATCTCATCTAAGCAATGTAATTTATTCATTTCAGATAGGCTAGAAAATTCTTACTTCTTAATTTGTTTAAGGTAATTGTGAAACAAAAAGGCTACCGGAAGGAATGTCGAGTGGATGGTCCTAGAACGCGACGGGTAGGAGTGACAAGCCGGAGCAGCGAAGAAGAAGAAGGTGGGGAAGAAAGGAAAGGAAGAGAGAAGGTGCACTAGCTGGAGTGCAAGAACAATAATGACCGGCGACCGACGTCAAGGCAGTGGCGCATGGCGGCGGAAGCAAGGTGGTGGCGCCCTAACGGCGGAGAGGATAATAACCCCCCCCCCCACTTAGATGTGGGCACGGAGTGCACGGCCGAGAAGCGACGATGCCCTGACTTGCCATTGTCAAAGCCTATGAAATTAGCGATGATAATGGATCTAAGGAGGAGCACGATAATGCAACAACTGAGAAAGAAGAAATATTTGTGAGTCAAAAAGGAGGAAGAAAGGTTGGAAAATGATGGGGGTTTTGAAAAGAACTGTGAGACGATGTTGGCGTAGGATAATGTTTGAATCGACTAACTGGTGGCATCTTTAATTTCTTATATGCATCGATACGTGTTGTAGACCCTTTGGCATTGATATTCTCATAATTTTTCATTGTTCACTTGATGTGCAATCTGGCTAATGGAGTAATCATCCCGTATTTGATCATCTTCTCCTTTCTTGATCCCCTTTTCTTCATTCTTCTTCTAACCCTATGGTGGGGGAGTTGCAACGTTCTTTCGAATCTCCCCATTCTCATTTCTTATTCTTCATCAGAAGTCTCTTCATGATCGTCTCCACAGGAGGGGGTGCAAACTTCCGAGTATGTTGTCATGTACTATCACTACTGCAGGATGCTGCTAACGCGACACTACGATCCGAGACTCTTCGACGAAACTGTGTGCGATGCAACAATCAAACAGTGGTGTAAAAACCGTCAAAAAAGGGCAAAACGTTTGCGATGACGGATGCATCAAACACAGTTCAGATTTTAGTTGTGTGTGCGATGCAGGGCATACGGTTCAGTTCAATTAACTGCTCGCGATGAGGAAGAACAAAAGAAACGGGCAGCCAGATGAAGGTGTGGGCGGTATACAACATACGATTCATTCGGATAAACTGTTTGTGATTAGGCAACACAAAAGAAACGGTCAACCAGATCAAGTTGTGTGCGATATATGGCATGCGGTTCACTCGGATGAACTGTTTGCGTTGAGACAAGAGAACAGAAATGGTTCAATATAACAACATGTGTGTGATACACGGCAAACAAGTCTGTAATGAGAAATGTGTACAAAGACTGATAATAACACACACGATTGTTGTTAATAAGACGTATGTGTTGTGCGATGGGATTGCATACAGAACAACAACATATATATACACACTTATAGGGACATGGTTGCATAACCAAATTAAACATCCACTTACATAGGTGGCTACTACAATCATGACATTTGCACACACCAAAGTAAACTATTACATGCATAATTACATAGATGGCTACTACACACGTGACATTTCCACACACCAAAGTAAACTATATATTACATGCATGATTAACTAGGATAAACGATCATCTGATCATCATGTATTTCTTGTGACGCTTGCTTTGTTTGTGGCTCGATCCGGCCTCGTCGATTTGGGTAACGAGACACTTCCTCATGTCAACAATCCACATGTGCATCTCGTAGCATGTGTACGCGCTCTTGGCCACGAACCTGAGGTGAGGTTCATCCAGTTGCCGCATCCCTGTGCCAGGATACGGGACGTGTTCTGTTGGTATCCTGCTTCATCTTTTTGTAATATGGGTCGATGATGGCCCAGACGAGTTCAACCAGGGAGTCCTTCTTCGTGATGTCCCAGCTGTTGGGGAATGTAGTAATTTCAAAAAAAATCCTACGCACACGCAAGATCATGGTGATGCATAGCAACGAGAGGGGAGAGTGTTGTCCACGTACCCTCGTAGACCGAAAGCGGAAGCGTTAGCACAACCCGGTTGATGTAGTCGTACATCTTCACGATCCGACCGATCAAGTACCAAACGTACGACACCTCCGAGTTCAGCACACGTTCAGCCCGATGACGTCCCTCGAACTTCGATCCAGCCGAGTGTTGAGGGAGAGTTTTGTCAGCACGACGGCATGGTGACGATGTTGATGTTCTACCGACGCAGGGCTTCGCCTAAGCACCGCTACAGTATTATCGAGGTGGACTATGTTGGAGGGGGGCACCGCACACGGCTAAAAGATCAAACAGATCAATTGTTGTGTCTTTGGGGTGCCCCCCTGCCCCCGTATATAAAGGAGCAAGGGGGGGCTGGCCGGCCCTCTATGGCGCGCCCCCAAGAGGGGAATCCTACTAGGACTCCAAGTCCTAGTAGGTTTCCACCTAAAGGGATAGAGGGGGAAGGAAGGAGAGGGAGGGAGAAGAGAAAGGCGCCGCCTCTCTAGTCCAATTCGGACCAGAGGGGGAGGGGCGCGCGGCCTGCCCTAGGCCACCCCTCTCTCTCTCTCTCTCCACTAAGGCCCATCGAGGCCCATTAGTTCCCGGGGTTCCGATAACCTCCAAAGACTCGGTTTTATCCAAACTTCTCCTAACATTTCGGTGTCCGAATATAGTCGCCCAATATATCAATCTTCATGTCTCAACCATTTCGAGACTCCTCGTCATGTCCGTGATCACATCCGGACTCAACAACCTTCGTATATCAAAACATATAAACTCATAATATAACCATCATCGTAACGTTAAGCGTGCGGACCCTACGGGTTCGAGAACTATGTAGACATGACTGAGACATGTCTCCGGTCAATAACCAATAGCGGAACCTGGATGCTCATATTCGCTCCTACATATTCTACGAAGATCTTTATCGGTCAGACCGCATAACAACATACGTTGTTCCCTTTGTCATCGGTATGTTACTTGCCCGAGATTCGATCGTCAGTATCTCAATACCTAGTTCAATCTCGTTACCGGCAAGTCTCTTTACCCGTTCTGTAATACATCATCCCGCAACTAACTCATTAGTTGCAATGCTTGCAAGGCTTAAGTGATGAGTATTACCGAGAGGGCCCAGAGATACCTCTCCGACAATCGGAGTGACAAATCCTAATCTTGAAATACGCCAACCCAACATGTACCTTCGGAGACACCTGTAGAGCACCTTTATAATCACCCAGTTACGTTGTGACGTTTGGTAGCACACAAAGTGTTCCTCCGTTAACGGAGTTGCATAATCTCATAGTCATAGGAACATGTATAAGTCATGAAGAAAGCAATAGCAACATACTAAACGATCGTGTGCTAAGCTAACGGAATGGGTCATGTCAATCACATCATTCTCCTAATGATGTGATCCCGTTAATCAAATGACAACCCATGTCAATGGCTAGGAAACATAACCATCTTTGATCAACGAGCTAGTCAAGTAGAGGCATACTAGTGACACTCTGTTTGTCTATGTATTCACACATGTATCATATTTCTGGTTAATAGAATTCTAGCATGAATAATAAACATTTATCATGATATAAGGAAATAAATAATAAATTGATTATTGCCTCTAGGGCATATTTCCTTCAGTCTCCCACTTGCATTAGAGTCAATAATCTAGATTACATAGTAATGATTCTAACACCCATGGAGCCTTGGTGCTGATCATGTTTTGCTCATGGAAGAGGCTTAGTCAATGGGTCTGCAATATTCAGTTCCGTATGTATCTTGCAAATCTCTATGTCTCCCACCCGGACTAGATCCCAGATGGAATTGAAGCGTCTCTTGATGTGCTTGGTTCTCTTGTGAAATCTGGATTCCTTCCCCAAGGCAATTGCACCAGTATTGTCACAAAAGATTTTCATTGGACCTGATGCACTAGGTATGACACCTAGATCAGATATGAACTCCTTCATCCAGACTCCTTCATTTGCTGCTTCCGAAGCAGCTATGTACTCCGCTTCACACGTAGATCCTGCCACGACGCTTTGTTTAGAACTGCACCAACTGACAGCTCCACCGTTTAATGTAAACATGTATCCGGTTTGTGATTTAGAATCATCCGGATCAGTGTCAAAGCTTGCATCAACGTAACCATTTACGATTAGCTCTTTGTCACCTCCATAAACGAGAAAGATATCCTTAGTCCTTTTCAGGTATTTTAGGATGCTATTGACCGCTGTCCAGTGATCCACTCCTGGATTACTTTGGTACCTCCCCGCCAGACTTATAGCAAGGCACACATCAGGTCTGGTACACATCATTGCATACATGATAGAGCCTATGGCTGAAGCATAGGGAACATCTTTCATTTTCTCTCTATCTTCTGCAGTGGTCGGGCATTGAGTCTTACTCAACTTCACACCTTGTAACACAGGCAAGAACCCTTTCTTTGCTTGATCCATTTTGAACTTCTTCAAAACTTTGTCAAGGTATGTGCTTTGTGAAAGTCCAATTAACCGTCTTGATCTATCTCTATAGATCTTAATGCCCAATATGTAAGCAGCTTCACCGAGGTCTTTCATCGAAAAAACTCTTATTCAAGTATCCCTTTATGCTATCCAGAAATTCTATATCATTTACAATCAGTAATATGTCATCCACATATAATATCAGAAATGCTATAGAGATCCCACTCACTTTCTTGTAAATACAGGCTTCTCCAAAAGTCTGTACAAAACCAAATGCTTTGATCACACTATCAAAGCGTTTATTCCAACTCCGAGAGGCTTGCACCAGTCCATAAATGGATCACTGGAGCTTGCACACTTTGTTAGCTCCTTTGGGATCGATAAAACCTTCTCGTTGCATCATATACAACTCTTCTTCCAGAAATCCATTCAGGAATGCAGTTTTGACATCCATTTGCCAAATTTCATAATCATAAAATGTGGCAATTGCTAACATGATTCGGACAGACTTAAGCATCGCTATGGGTGAGAAGGTCTCGTCGTAGTCAATCCCTTGAACTTGTCAAAAACCTTTTGTGACAAGTTGAGCTTTGTAGACAGTAACATTACCGTCGGCGTCAGTCTTCTTCTTGAAGATCCATTTATTCTCAATGGCTTGCCGATCATCGGGCAAGTCAACCAAAGTCCACACTTTGTTTTCATACATGGATCCCATCTCAGATTTCATGGCTTCAAGCCATTTTTCGGAATCTGGGCTCACCATCGCTTCTTCATAGTTCGTAGGTTCATCATGATCTAGTAGCATGACTTCTAGAAAAGGATTACCGTACCACTCTGGTGCGGATCTTACTCTGGTTGATCTACGAGGTTCAGTAACAACTTGATCTGAAATTTCATGATCATCATCATTAACTTCCTCACTAATTGGTGTAGGTGTCACAGAAACCGGTTTCTATGATGAACTACTTTCCAATAAGGGAGCAGGTACAATTACCTCATCAAGTTTTACTTTCCTCCCACTCACTTCTTTCGAGAGAAACTCCTTCTCTAGAAAGGATCCATTTTTAGCAACAAATGTCTTGCCTTCGGATTTGTGATAGAAGGTGTACCCAACAGTCTCCTTTGGGTATCCTATGAAGACACATTTCTCCGATTTGGGTTCGAGCTTATCAGGTTGAAGCTTTTTCACATAAGCATCGCAGCCCCAAACTTTAAGAAACGACAACTTTGGTTTCTTGCCAAACCATAGTTCATAAGGCGTCGTCTCAACAGATTTTGATGGTGCCCTATTTAATGTGAATGCAGTCGTCTCTAAAACATAACCCCAAAACGATAGCGGTAAATAAGTAAGAGACATCATAGATTGCACCATATCTAGTAAAGTACGATTACGACGTTCGAACACACCATTACGCTGTGCTGTTCCGGGTGGCGTGAGTTGCGAAACTATTCCGTATTGTTTCAAATGTAGACGAAACTCGTAACTCAAATATTCTCCTCCGCGATCAGATCGTAGAAACTTAATTTTCTTGTTACGATGATTTTCAACTTCACTCTGAAATTCTTTGAACTTTTCAAATGTTTCAGACTTATGCTTCATCAAGTAGATATACCCATATCTGCTTAAATCATCTGTTAAGGTGAGAAAATAACGATATCCGCCACGAGCCTCAACATTCATCGGACCACATACATCTGTATGTATGATTTCCAACAAATCTGTTGCTCTCTCCATAGTACCGGAGAACGGCGTTTTAGTCATCTTGCCCATGAGGCACGGTTCGCAAGTACCAAGTGATTCATAATCAAGTGGCTCCAAAAGCCCATTAGTATGGAGTTTCTTCATGCGCTTTACACTGATATGACCTAAACGGTAGTGCCACAAATAAGTTGCACTATCATTGTCAACTCTGCATCTTTTGGCTTCAACATTATGAATATGTGTATCACTACTATCGAGATTCATCAAAAATAGACCAATCTTCAAGGGTGCATGACCATAAAAGATATTACTCATATAAATAGAACAACCGTTATTCTCTGATTTAAATGAATAACCGTCTCGCATCAAACAAGATCCAGATATAATGTTCATACTCAACGCTGGCACCAAATAACAATTATTTAGGTATAAAACTAACCCCGAAGGTAGATGTAGAGGTAGCATGCCGATCGCGATCACATCGACTTTGGAACCATTTACCACGCGCATCGTCACCTCGTCCTTGGCGGTGTTAAGCAATCCGTAGTCCCTGCTTCGAGTTGCAAATATTAGCAATGAACCAAGATCAAATACCAGTACTACTACGAGCTCTAGTAAGTTACACATCAATAACATGTATATCACATATACCTTTGTTCACCTTGCCATCCTTCTTATCCGCCAAATACTTGGGGCGTTCCGCTTCTAGTGACCATCGCTTTGCAGAGAAGTACTCGATTTCAGTCTTAGGTCCAGACTTGGGTTTCTTCTCTGAGCAAAGAACTTGCTTGTTGTTCCTCTTGAAGTTCCCTTCTTCTTCCCTTTACCCTTTTCTTGAAACTAGTGGTCTTGTTGACCATCAACACTTGATGCTCCTTCTTGATTTCTACCTCCGCAGCCTTTAGCATTGCGAAGAGCTCGGGAATCATCTTATCCATCCCTTGCATGTTATAGTTCATCACGAAGCCTTGTAGCTTGGTGGCAGTGATTGGAGAATTCTGTCAATGACGCTATCATCCGGAAGATTAACTCCCAGTTGAATCAAGTGATTATTATACCCAGACATCTTGAGTATATGCTCACTGACAGAACTATTCTCCTCCATCTTGCAGCTATAGAACTTATTGGAGACTTCATATCTCTCAATCCGGGCATTTGCTTGAAATATTAATTTCAACTCCTGGAACATCTCATATGCTCCATGACGTTCAAAATGTCGTTGAAGTCCCGGTTCTAAGCCATAAAGCATGGCACACTGAACTATTGAGTAGTCATCAGCTTTGCTCTGCGAGACATTCACAACATCCGTGTTGCTCTGCAAAGAGTTCGGCACCCAGCGGTGCTTCCAGGACGTAATTCTTTTGTGTAGCAATGAGGATAATTCTCAAGTTACGGACCCAGTCCGTGTAATTGCTACCATCATCTTTCAACTTTGCTTTCTCAAGGAACGCATTAAAATTCAACGCAACAACAGCACGGGCCATCTATCTACAATCAAACATAGACAAGCAAGATACTATCAGGTACTAAGTTCATGATAAATTTAAGTTCAATTAATCATATTACTTAAGAACTCCCACTTAGAAAGACATCCCTCTAATCCTCTAAGTGATCACGTGATCCAAATCAACTAAACCATAACCGATCATCACGTGAAATGGAGTAGCTTTCAATGGTGAACATCACTATGTTGATCATATATACTATATGATTCACACTCGACCTTTCGGTCTCAGTGTTCCGAGACCATATCTACATATGCTAGGCTCGTCAAGTTTAACCTAAGTATTCCGCGTGTGCAAAACTGGCTTGCACCCGTTGTAGATGGACATAGACCTTATCACACCCGATCATCACGTGGTGTCTGGGCACGACGAACTTTGGCAATGGTGCATACTCAGGGAGAACACTTTTTATCTTGAAATTTAGTGAGAGATCATCTTATAATGCTACCGTCAATCAAAGCAAGATAAGATGCATAAAAGATAAACATCACATGCAATCAATATAAGTGATATGATATGGCCATCATCATCTTGTGCTTGTGATCTCCATCTCCGAAGCACCTCCATGATCACTGAGGGAGTCCTGGACTAGGGGGTGTCCGGATAGCCGGACTATCAATATCCGCCGGACTCCAAGACTACGAAGATAGAAGATTGAAGACTCCGGCTCGTGTCCGGATGATACTTTCCTTGGCGTGGAAGGCAAGCTTGGCAATACGGATATGTAGATCTCCCACCATTGTAACCGACTCTGTGTAACCTTAGCCCTCTCCGGTGTCTATATAAACCGGAGGGCCTTAGTCCGTAGGACGAAGATACATCTCAACAATCATACCATAGGCTAGCTTCTAGGGTTTAGCCTCCTTGATCTCGTGGTAGATCTACTCTTGTACTACCCATATCATCAATATTAGTCAAGCAGGGCGTAGGGTTTTACCTCCATCGAGAGGGCCCAACTCGGTAAAAACATTGTGTCCCTCGTCTCCTGTTACCATCCGCCTAGACGCACAGTTCGGGACCCCCTACCCGAGATCCGCCGATTTTGACACCGACATTGGTGCTTTCATTGAGAGTTCCTCTGTGTCGTCGCTGATAGAGTGGATGCCTCCGCCCGTCTTCAAAGACGGTGTTTTCGCCGGAGGGGCCTTGGCCGCCGGCCAAACTATCCGGCTTGGTGGTTTTCTTATGACCGCCTGTCCGGCCGCCGCTTCGGCAATGACTTCTCAAGTCGTCGGAAGCAATCTTCGCGTCAGCTCTAAAGCTGCCGAATAGTTAGATCCAATTGAGCTCTCGTCTGTTAACGATCTCTTGGATCGCATCGCCGCCCTGGGAGTCGCTACGGACTACAACCAGATTGGGCTTAAAACCGATCTGAGAGAGATTAACTCTCCCCAGGCCACCCACCACGTCGCAGTGGTAGAGGAACAACACGGCAACTCTTTGCCAGTGTTGAAGACAATTCATGTCCAGATTCCCGAACCCTCCATGCCGGATTCCCGTGGAGGGACGGACTTCGATCGAGCATTGAATTTAAAATCATGCATCGCCCCGGACTCGCTGGATTGCGTCCAGCAAACCAAACTTCCGAATTCGGAAACTCCTTGGCCTTTGAGCCTCAAGATGGGCAGGGATCCGGACTTTATTCCACCCACCCGCCCAGACATATGCGATCTATCTCTAATACGGTAAGAACCTCATCGAGACAAGACATCACTCTTCGTCCAGATTCCTCCCGTTATGAACAGGATAAAGGACTGCCGAGAGGAAAACGCAATATCAATTTTCGCAATAATCGCACGGACAAGGGAATACTAAAGGCCATTGATCGTCGCAAGATTACGCTTTCACCGATCCGCATCCATTGTGCGAAAATCTTGGCGATGGAGAGTTTCCTAAGACCGAAAATCAATTTCAGGATAATCCGCCCAAACCCGATCCGCATAAAGGGTGCCTTATACTCGGGCCCCGATGCAAAAACGAAAAACAAAAACCCAATAAGGGAAACGGAACCGTCTTCGAGGGATGGCTCAATGGACCTGTAAACTTCATAGTACGAGGAGTCGTCCCAACACATAGCCTTCGAGCATGTTGGATATTACGGCAGGTGGCCAAAAGTGGCGAAGAGCTCCTAGCTCAGGAAACCACTCCAACAATACCAAAGACGGTATCAACAATCTTGAGACTTTCGTGATCAAATAATATGCGAAACGGACAATCCATGAGCTCGCCAAGTCTACCAAGTAGCAACAACAAATCCATGGAGCGACACAGCTATTACTTTCAATGCCAAATGACGAGCCCACATTCAACAACCAGAGCCCCACCAAGACTGGTACTTAGTCCCATAGTGGACGGCTTCCGATCGACAAAAGTCCTCATGGATGGCGGCAACGGACTAAACCTCATTTATGAGGAAACCTGCGAAAAATGGAAATCGATCGAGCCAGATTGAGCGAAGCAAGACAACCTTTAGAGGAATAATCCCTAGCCGAAGCGCTTGCACCGAAAAATCACACTCGATGTGGTATTCGGCTCTCCGGACAATTACAGATCCGAAGAAGTCACGTTCCATGTGGCCCCGTTCAGCAGTGGGTATCACGCAATACTAGGACGAGAGGCATTCACAATTTTTCAAGCAATACCTCATTACGGGTACATGAAGCTCAAAATGCCTGGGCCCGGTGGAATAATCACTCTCACTAGTGATCCGGACACGGCACTCCGCGCCGAAAATAAGACAGCCACACTAGCCCTCGAGGCACTATCCGAAGCCCTAGCGGCAGAAGAACTCACCGTGCTGCGCTCTATGGTGAACAGGGACGATGTGATGCTCGACAAAAGATCCAAGTCCACCTCCTTCAAACCAGCAGATGAGATAATAAAATTCTAGGTCCATCCAACGGACCCAACAAAGACGGCCTCCATCGGGGCACAGTTGAACCCCGAAGTTGACGCTGCACTGCGTGAATTCCTTCGGGAAAATTGGGATATCTTTGCCTGGCATCCTTCGGACATGCCCGGAATCCCTCGCAGGTTGGCAGAACATAGCCTAAACATCCCAAAAGGATTTAAGCCAGTCAAACAGGCTCTTCGACGATTTTCCGAGCCCAAAAGACAGTCAATGGGAGAAGAGCTAGCCAAACTATTGGAAGCCGGATTCATTAGAGATATTAAACATCCGGATGGCTAGCAAATTTGGTGATGGTACCAAAGAAGGATAAATCCGGCGCCTCGTGTCGATTTTAAAGACCTCAATAAAGCTTGCCCAAAGGATCCTTCCTCTCCCCGCATCGATCAAATTATCGATGCCACAAAGAGGCACGATTCGTTGTGCTTCCCGGATGCATACTCGCTATCATCAAATCAAGATGGCGGAAGCGCACTGCCGCAATAGCGCTTATTACTCCATTATGGACCATTCGCTTCAACACGATGCCCTTCGACTCAAAAACGCCCGCGACATATCGGTAGATGATTCAAACATGTTTGGCCACCCAGATCGGCAAAATAGTCGAGGATACGAGACGACGAGTCGTCAAAACAAAACGCGTCGAAACTTTAGTAGACGATTTGAGGCTCACATTCGACAACCTTAGAGCATATGACATCAAGTCAATCCGGAAAAATGCGCTGCATACCACCGGAAGTCTTGGCTTCATCAGATTCGTAGAGGAATTGAAGCAACCGCTAAAATCCGAAGCTCACACACGCTTGGATACTCCAAAAGACCTCAAGCAAATACAAAATTAACAGATGCGTGGCAGCCTTAAGCCGCTTTATCTGCCGGCTAGGAGAAAAGGCGTTGCCCTCTATCGCCTCCTCGGCGCATCAACACTTCGAGGGCGGATGCGCCATCGCCGACTCAAGAAATAAAGGCCATATTGGCAACAACCGTCTGGCTGCGCCCACTTTGGGCGCACCAATGTTGTTATACATCGCAGCAACGCATCAAGTTGTAAGCGCGGTCCTCGTCGTCGAACGAGTGACGTAAGGGCATAAATTCTCTTCAAAACCAATGTACTATGTATCCACCGTGTTAACCCCTGAAATCCGTTACCCGCACTATCGAAGATAGCATATGCGATGTTCATGGCGCTCTCAGCTCGGCACTACTTTCAAGAGTGCTCGATAACATGGCCTCGAGGTACCACTCAATGACATTATAAATAACCGCGACACAACGGGCGGGATAGCAAAATGGGCCATCGAGCTCTTACCATTCGACATCACTTACAAACCTCGACGAGCTATAAAGTCACAAGTTCGCTGACTTCGTGCCGAATGGATCAAGCCGAACTCCCTAAAGAGTACGGCGATACTCCAATTGACTATGCATTTTGACGGCTCCAAAATGTTGGCGGATTAGGGTCAAGGCGTCATACATCGACGCCCCCACCGGAGATACTGATCAAAGATGTACTTCAAATAATGTACACGGACTCCAACAATGCAGCGAATATGAGGCCTGTTACATGGTCTCCGGATGGCGGTCTCCATGGGCATTCAACGCCTAGAGGTGCGGGACTCAAACCTTGCAATATCCCAAATAAACGAAGACTTCGACGCCAAGGATCCGAAAATGGCAGCATATCGCAACGCTGTCCTAAAATGTCACCGGTTCAAGGACTCAATTTCATCACATAGCCCGAGATAATAACCAAGCGGCCGACGCCCCGCACGCACGGTGCGAAACGTGATGCTGTCCCTCCTAATATCTTCCCGGAATGGCTCTTCAAGCCATCCGTATTATGGGAAGAGGAGTCCGTAGTGATAAACCGGAGAAAACCGCACCAACCGGTGATTCGCAGATGACATAACACCCTCCGCCCACGCCATAATGGCAGAATTGCGCGTGGGATGAACCTTTCCTAGCCTACCTACTTAGGCAGGAACTTCCCAAAGACCAAAACGAGGCCCGCTGCATAGTCCGGCGATCGAAGGCCTACAAGGTCCATGAGGGAGAACTTTACAAGAAAAGTACTACCGGAGTCCTTCAAAGGTGTATCTCCAAGAAGAAGGGCTAAACCTCCCGGCTGAAATTCATGCCGACTAGGCGGACACCACGCAGAGCCGGGCCCTTGTAGGAAAGGCATTCCGACAGATTTTATTGGCCGACGGCTCGAGGCGAGACGACAGACTTGGTCCAGCGGTGCGTTGGTTGTCAACTCTTTGCCAATCGAGCCATATGCCACCCACCGCCTCAAAACCATACCCATTACCCGCCGTCATGTCCAGGGGCTTGACATGGTTGGACCCCTTAAAGGGGGAACCCACAAGAAAAAGTACCTATTGGTCATGGTGGATAAGTCACCAAATGGATAGAGGCCAAACCGGTCAAAACGGCGAGTCCGGACCAGTGATAGACTTTATATCGGGGTGGTACACCGTTCTGAGTCCCCACAAAGATCATCACGATAACGGCACGAACTTCACGGCCGATGAGGTTAAGTCATGGTGCAAGAATATGGGCATCAAGCTCGACTATCGTCGATCTATCACCCTCAAACCAACGGTCAAGTGGAAAGAGCAAACGGTCTAATAATGAGCGGCATTAAACCCGCACTAGTGAGGTCACTCACTAAATCCGACGCACAATGGGTCGAGGAGCTCGACTCAGACTGGGGCTGCGACAACGCCTAACCGTACTATCGGATTCACACCATTTTTATGGTATACGGTGCAGAGGCGGTCTTGCCTGCGACATTATTCATGACTCACCTCGAAAAGCGCATGTACGAGGAAAGAGAGCCCGAGCTTGATCGGCAGGACAGCTTGGACACATTGAGGAAGAACGGACGTCGCGAAGGCTCGCTCCGCATTCTATCGCCAGCAGTCCAAGATACCAAAGCAGAAGTACGGGCCAAGACTTACAACGTTGGTGAACTAGTTCTACACCTGCCGGACAAGAAAAAGGACAAGCTCAAGCCTAGATGGGAGGGCCCCTTCATTATCGATCAAGTACTGACCGGCGGAGCATACCATCTGCGAAACGCGTCGGATAACCGACTCGAGCCGAACCCATGGAACGCAGCACGCCTCCGACGATTCTACGCCTAGCGCCAGACTAAGAGTTCGTCCCCTTCCCCAGTCCAAACCTTTATACTCTGGCTGTCTTTTGTTTCTCTTTTTTATCCTTTTCACTTAAAAGCCCTTCCGGGCTTATTTTTGCATTCTTTGCATACGCATGAGGTGCCATCCGCACTCATTATTCCTGGGGGCTTCTTTTACAGAAGCTTAATTATACGGGTTTCATACCCAACACATGTGTCAAGCTTCCACATGTACCTTTTACTCGCCATTATATGCATCGATATGACTTAAGTTTTGGCCAAGCTGGGTTGCCTGGCTCCTGTGCTTACCCCTACGTTCCCGATTGTTCGGCTAGGAGGTAAAGGAGCACCTCTGCGATTATTCTCGCGGTCACCGGATGTGTACCTCGGTAGGGTGAAGCCGAAGCTAGCGTTTTAAGGGAATATTCGGTCGGTGATTTAAAAGATGACTTTTACCTATTTTATCTATCTGCCCCAGATGCTTTTATCGCTTTTGCAGTCCGGACATGCACTTTAGGGCATGCCTCCCAGGGAAAGGAACCCTTAACGGAACTATTCTCCCTGGAAGATGTTTCTTACTAACCATGTAATATAACATAACTAGTTGGGCACTTGTCTAATAAAGCACTAATGACCCCTACGCCTGGTCTCCATGCATACCCCGGTTTTTTCATAACCGAGAAGGTATTCGGACACACCTGCACTCTAGGGTCCCGAGGTCGAAGCGAAAAGGTCGGCAAAGACAAACGATCTACAATCCGGCTAGAAGGCATTTCACATGTCACTTTAAAGGATAACATACATTGTCAAATTTATTGATTGTATTCCTCCTCAATCCCGCCTAACAGTCTGTCTAGTTTACATCCGTTGGGAAAATTTAGCAGCCAACTCTACTTGGTCAGTACACTAAACTCACAGGATCTCCTTCCCATCGGGCCCCACCGTCCAACTTCGCCATATGGTTAGGGTCCGCCTTCTTGTACCGCGTCTTCACCATGGCCCAAGCCTCCTGCACCCCGACGGCAGTCAAATCTTCCACAAACGGAAGCACCGCCAAGACTGCAGCTTCTCCGAAGCTCCCGAGGCCCTCGGGCGGGAGAGGCTGGCCATAAAGCATGAACGGCGCCACTCATTGCTGCCGAACTCGTTCGAGTAGCTACAACAGTTCGGAAGTTGATCACCCATTGATATGGGCATCTCCTCTGCAGACGCACCCGTGAGTATACCTACAAGACATATCATGTCAATTATTTCCTCGCCGAACTCTTCTTTTCAAAAGAGTTCGCTCAAGCACTTACTATATATGCCGCGACGGCCGCTGATTCTCCTTGACGGAGCCGGACAGCTCGGCTCAGGCGCCTTTCAGCTCTTCTCCGAGCTTGGCGTTGGCATCTTGGAGCTTGTTCCTTTCTGCTGAACCCTATTCAAGACACTCGCCAGACCTTTAGTCGGCGCGCAGCAATGCTTGCTGTCCGGATCTTGTCCGCGGTACTACAATGTCATTATTAGACCCACGCGCACGCCGCAGTAGCTTTATATTTATTAATAAAAATGTGTTACCGGGAGGGGTTTTTCCGTCTCCTCCTGCGGCGACAAGTGCGGCCTCAAGTTGGGCCTTGCAATCTTGCGACTCCGAGACAATTTGGGCGTTCTTCTCGTTAAGTGCCTCGAATTTATAATGATCCTTAAATCAGTTAGCATAACTAATTTAAGTCTCGGGAACTCTACCGTGTATACAACCATTAAAATTCCCTTACAGTATGTCTTTAACATACCGCTCTGTAGCTCTGGTAAAACCATTTTGAGCAGCACGGAGATCTGCGTCCCTGCGTTAAAGGCATCCAATGCCTCGGAAAAAAGCACGCTTCTTGAAATAGTGTCCGTGGCGCCTATGATTCATAGCGCTCTCCACCTCGAGACTTGGTGGCGGACGATCTGCGGGTATCCTCCGTTGGAGCAGATCCGGTTCGCGTCTTACGCTTGCCTCCCCACCGGTCGCGCTGGAGCTGGCCGGTGTTGGTTGGATCAGCAATTCCTGCGCTTCGCAAATCTGGCGAGCGCTTTTTCTCCCCGCAGAGATCATGAGCATTGGGCGTTTCCTCGAGCGTTGCTCGAAAATTGAATCTGAGCCATACCTTTGCGGGCGACGTTTCATTCAAGATCTAGCGCTCCTTTTTCGCTTTGTCCGGATGGCCTCTGTTGGTCAGCCGCCGCGGGCTCGGCTTCTTGCCGTAAAGGCGCTTTGAAAGGATCGATATGGTTGACTAGAGGGGGGGTGAATAGGCAACTAACAATTTTTAACCTTTTCTTTACCAAATTAAACTTTGCAACAAAATAGGTTGTCTAGATGTGCAACTAGGTGAGCAACCTATATGATGCAATAAAGACTACTACACAAGCAAGCAAGGGATGAAACAATAAGTAAGCTTGCAAGAGTAAAGGCACGAAATAACCAAGAGTGGAGCCGGTGGAGACGAGGATGTGTTACCGGAGTTCCTTCCTTTTAAGGGGAAGTACGTCTCCGTTAGAGCGGTGTGGAGGCACAATGCTCCCCAAGAAGCCACTAGGGCCACCATATTCTCCTCACGCCCTCACACAATGCGAGATGCCGTGATTCCACTATTGGTGCCCTTGAAGGCGGCGATCAACCTTTACAAGCAAGGTTGGGGCTATCTCCACAACACTCGAAGGCTCCCAACAACAACAACAACACCACGAAGCTTCACCACGATGGAGTATGGCTTCGAGGTGACCTCAACCGCCTAGGGTGCTCAACACCCAAGAGTAACAAGATCCGCAAGGGATAAGTGGGGAAATCAAATTTCTCTTGGTGGAAGTGTAGATCTGGGCCTTCTCAGCCAATCCCGAGCAAATCAACAAGTTTGATTGGCTAGGAGAGAGATCGGCGAAAATGGAGCTTTGAGCAACAATGGAGCTTTGGGGGAAAGAGGTAGGTCAACAAGGAAGAAGAAGACCCTTTATATAGTGGGGAACACATCCAACCGTTACCCCCATCGAGCAGCCCAAGACAGGCGGTACTACCATCGGGAAGGGCGGTACTATCGCCGAGAGCGGTCTCGCCGCTCCTCCTCAGCCACTACTGCGCTAAGGGGAAACCCAGGCCACTGGCCCCAGAGCGGTACTACCGCGGAGTAGGAGCGGTACTACCGCTCCGGGCGGTACTACCGCTTCCACTACCGCTGGTAGTGCCGCAAAACCCGACACGAGAAAACATCGTCCCGAATCGAGGCGGTAGTAGGCGCGGTACTATGGCGGTACTACGGCCGAGCCCCCTGAGCGGTACTACTGTTGTAGATCGCGGTACTATCGCTGGCACAGGACGAAGAGGGAACCGGAAGAGAAGAGCAGCTCCAAAGATGCGAAGGGAATGCGACGGGTGTGAGAGGGATGTGTACGTGTTGATTCCACCCAGTCTTACCAAAGCGGATCCCCTCTTAATAGTACGGTGACTCCTACGGAACTAGTCCACCAACAACGAAACGCAGGAGTAACACCGTCTTGAGTAAAACCCCGAGGGGAGGAAATCGTCTCGTGCCAATGAATGCTTCTCTGAAAGAACTTAACGCACACGATTAGTCCGCATAAGCGTTGTCATCAATCACCAAAACCACTGGGGAATGAATATGCCCTTACAATCTCCCCCTTTTTGGTGGATTGATGACAACACAGGATTTGCATAGGCATGATATATGTAAGCATACAAACCCCACGGTCATAAAATGTAGATGGGCTCCCCCTAGATGTGTGCTAGTTTAGATAAGTGCTTTGGACTGCACAGAACACATACTAGGAACAAGGCTCCCCCTACATGTTAGAGACCGATAAACTAAGCATGGTGAATGAGAGCAGCATAGATGAAATAACAAGATAAGAACGCAACTCATGAGCTAGATAGACATAGATAACGTTACTGAAAAGGAAGGTAGCATATGTCTTACACCATATGACTCGTACTCGCGAACACGAACTTAAGTCTCATAGACAAACCAACCAAAGCAAATGCGAGGAAAACACGACAAGACACGGATAAGAGACGACAAAGACACACTCGCAAATCCCTAAACTCTCTCCCCCTTTGGCATCGAGACACCAAAAAGGAAAGAGAGTGTTGCTACGGCTCCAGGTGAGAGACACACGCATCAGAGCCCAGCAGAATCATCGGCACCACCGTTGTCAGTCTGGAAGTGCTCGGCCTCAGAATCAGTCCACGGGCAGTGCTGCTGAATCCACTCCTCCTCCTCAGTAAGCTGGTCCTCAGATCCACTCTTGACAGTAGCACCCAACTGACGCATGAGCTCCTTGTGACGACCGCGGGCCTTCTTCTCAGCCACATGAGTCATGTACTGGCTGTGAGCCTCCATGCAAAACAGCTTCTTCATCTTAGATTTGAGCTTCTTAGCCCACGAGGGCTCTGCCGTAGAAGGTATGTAGTCATCATCCTCATCATCATCAGCAGCAGGCTCCTCCTCAGTCTCCATGGCAGCAGCAGACGAAGGACCTCCAGTCTTAGGGGCCGGAGTGCCCGTGTGATCCTTCTTCCTTAGACGCTTGACATCGTGAGAGATCAACTCTCCACACTCCAGAGGCACCATAGGGTATACATGATCCCAAGCCTTCTCAATGAGTAACATGATGAATGGACCATAGATCGGGCACTTACGCTCAGAGATAGCAGACAGCAGCTCAGATCACATAACATGAGAGATATCCAAAGACTCTCCGGTGGGATTTTCCTTCTCACGCAGGGCGAAATAGAAGCATATCCACAAGATAAGAGTGAACTGGTCCAAATTCCCAATGCGAGGGAAAAGAGTCTCTCTGAAGATGCGGTGAAGGATATCCAGTTAGCGAGGCAGCTCATAGGTTTCCTTCGTGTCTCCTGTTGACCTTCAGAGTGCAAGAGGGCCGAGAGCTTGCTTGTGGGTGCAATGGAGTGCGGCGTGAGGTCGAAGCCAACTGGGGACTCAAGCCCTAGATCTTGCACCCCAATCACCGCATGAACGCTTTCCACTTGATGTAAAGCAGTTTGCCATTGGTCATCCAGTGAGAGTCCCGCCATCATCATCCCAAGGTGAACCGTGGCATAGAATTGGGCCACAATATCAAGATCAAAGTCCTTGTTGAATTTCGAATCTCAAGAATGTTCATTGAGTGCACATCTGAAGTGCTTCACCAAAGTAGTCCGGATCTTGCTCCATATGGTCGATGTCGATGGAGTGCACGTTGACATAGAAGTTCTTCTTTGCCTTGATGACATCAAAGAAGATAGCAAACTGAAACCTGTTCCAGAAGGGACGGTTGACCAAAGTGGGGTCTTGGTCAAGATCATACGGGTTCTGGCGGCCCTTGCCCGAACTCTTTGGCGGCATTTACGGCGGTGTCTTGCCGGGCTTTGGCTTGACTCCTGGCTTCTTCTGGAGTTGAGGTGGAGGTGGAGGTGGAGGTGGAGCACTTGAGGATCCTCCGGCAGGCTTGGTAGTACGGTAGCGCTTGGACGTAGCTCGTCCGGGATTGACACGACGAGCCAGATGCTCAGGAACCTCATCACCTGGAACCACACAACAGAACACGCAAACAACCAGAAAGCACAAGAATAAGCCACAAAACACGAGCAAAAGATCACTGAAAGGCAGTAATACAGTGGAACTTGGTGAAGGGCGGTAGTACCATGATCTGATAGCGGTAGTACCGCCTTGAGCGGTAGTACCGCTCCACTTAGAGCGGTAGTACCGCTCCAAGCGGTAGTACCACCCTGGTGGGCGGTAGTACCGCTCGGGGCGGGGAAACCGCAGTTTCCTACTACCGTGGTCAGATCCGGCACTACCGTCCCACCAAATTCAAATATACTCCGGCCAAACATCAATCCATACTGCCTAGAAGCATTCTCCATCCAACTCAAGCCTAGATTTGGCCAAAAAATCTAGAGATGCAATCGCTACTGCCCCTAAGATGCTAGATTGGAAACCTAGACAAAAAGAACAAGAGAACAGGGATAGTACCAGCATCCATGGCAAGAGGACGAGGTGGGGATCGTTTCCACCGAACGGAATGGAGAGGGACGGCCCGGAGAGGGAGATCCGCCGGAGTCCTCCCGCGGCGCCGGTTGCTGCAGAGAGAGACGAACAGGCGTGGGGGCGAGCGAATGGGTATGGGGGAGAAGAAACTCCCCCTGCCCCGATATAACCCCCCACCCCGTGCCTCTCAGCGGTAGTACCGCTTGGAGCGGTAGTACCGCTCGCCAGCGGCGGTAGTACCGCCAGCAACCGAAAACTGCCTCTAGACCCCCAAAAAAACGCACAAAAGACACGGGTATGCAAAGATCAATAAGATGACAAAAACACGAGTGACAAAACGGAACCCACACCTTCATGACAACAAAACAAGAGAGAAAAAAACGGGCTCTGGCCTCTCTCAAGAGAGGGCGGTGGCCGGAGCCACCTATGTTTGAGTCAATTGGTATGGCACCGCGAAGAATTATCCTTGGGCCCATGACCAAAACTCGTCTTTGAAGCACAAGTACCATCAAAAATGGCTAATGTGAAAGAGTTGATTGTTTTATGCATAATGGGGGGAGGGAGAGTTCATTGAGAGAACAACACTCCCCCTATGTCCATGCCTACATCTAAACTAGACAACAAGTTGAGTGTGGTGGGGGGTGCACAGGTTCAAGTCACATTGCTCAAATCGATGATATTTAGCTCATGCATTAACTCGCGAAATCTTGCTTCATCCAATGGCTTCGTGAAAATATCTGCAAGGTTATCATGAGTGTTGACATACTTGAGCTCGATCTCCCCTCGCCTAATGTGATCCCGGATGAAATGATACCGAATCTCAATGTGCTTTGTCTTGAAGTGTTGCACCGGGTTGAGAGAAATCTTGATGGCACTTTCATTATCACACCAAAGAGGCACTTTGTCACAAATGACACCGTACTCCTTTAAAGTTTGCCTCATCCATAGAAGTTGAGCACAACAACTACCGCCGCCACATACTCGCTTGATGGACGAGAGAGACACACAACTTTGCTTCTTGGAAGACCAACTTACCAAAGAGCAACCAAGAAATTGGCACCCTCCTAAAGTGGACTTCCTATCCACTTTGTCTCCATGTCGGAATCTGTGAAACCTTCAAGCTTGAAGTTTGCTCCTCTTGGGTACCATAAGCCAAAGTTTGGGGTATGAGCCAAATATCGAAAGATTCGCTTGACCGCCACAAAGTGACCTTCCTTTGGTGCGGCTTGAAAACGTGCACACATCCCCACACTCAACATGATATCCGGTCTAGATGCACAAAGGTAAAGCAAGGAGCCAATCATGGAGCGATATACCTTTTGATCCACCGCT
This sequence comes from Aegilops speltoides, assembly GCA_021437245.1. Taxonomy (NCBI): domain Eukaryota; kingdom Viridiplantae; phylum Streptophyta; class Magnoliopsida; order Poales; family Poaceae; genus Aegilops; species Aegilops speltoides. Next base: position 319,914,066 of record CM038141.1, read on the forward strand.
TTACCATTGGGATCAATGTCAAGTTGGCACTTGGTAGGCATTGGAGTAGATGCCGGCTTGACATCACTGAGCTTGAATCTTTTAAGCATGTCTTGAGTGTATTTGGCTTGGTTGATGAAGGTTCCTTCTCTTCTTTGTTTGATGTCAAAACCAAGGAAGAACTTCAACTCTCCCATAGATGACATCTTAAACTTGGAGGTCATGAGAGCGGCAAATTCCTCATTGAAAGCTTTGTTAGGAGAACCAAAGATAATATCATCAACATATAGTTGGCATACAAACAACTCCCGTTGACCTTCTTAGTAAAAAGAGGGGATCGATTAGCCCTACTTCAAATCCACGATCTTGTAGCAACTCGGTAAGGTGGTCATACCACACACGTGGGGCTTGTTTAAGGCCATAGAGTGCCTTATCGAGTTGGTACACATGATCCGGGAAGTAGGGATCCTCGAACCCGGGGGGTTGCTTGACATAAACCAACTCATTAATAGGACCATTAAGAAAAGCACTTTTCACATCCATTTGTTGCAACTTAAAGTTGTGATGAGAAGCATAGGCAATCAACAAACGTATGGATTCAAGACGAGCAACGGGAGCAAAGGTTTCACCGTAGTCGATACCCTCGACTTGGGAGTAGCCTTGTGCTACTAATCTTGCCTTGTTGCGAATGATGTTCCCATGAGCATCTTGCTTGTTCTTAAAGATCCACTTGGTTCCAATGACATTGTGGTTCCCCGATGGCCTTGGCACCAATCTCCATACTTTGTTGTACTCGAAGTTGTTGAGTTCTTCATGCATGGCATTGAGCCAATCCGAGTCTTCGAGCGCCTCACAGACCTTTTGGGGTTCAACACAAGAGATAAACGCATGATGTTCACAATAGTTTGCTAATTGTCTACGAGTGCTTACCCCCTTTCTTAGGCTTCCAACTACATTTTCCATGAGATGCCCTTGAGTGGTGAGCTTGGAAGCAATCTTGTGCGCGACGCTCTAATTCCTCCTCGGATGTGGAGGAGGAGGGTTGACTTGATCATCTTGGGCGCCGCCTTGAGCTTGTTCTTGATGTTGAGCTTGTACTTGAGCTTGAGTTTGCTCTTGATCTTGAACTTGCTCGAGGGGGAGAACTTGACCTTGGGCATCATTTAGAGGTTCTCCACCATCTTGAGGTTGATCTTGCCCTTGATCTTGTTCACAAGGTTGAGGGCCTTCACTTTGTTCTTCGGAAGCGTGTGGGTCTTGATGAGGTGATGGCTCTACTTGAGTAGAGCATTGTCCTTCTCCTTCGGCCACAAGGGGTCCCTCAATGGGTAGGATTTGACCAATACCCATTCTTTTTATGGCTTGGGGAGGAATTTCATCACCTGCATCACAAGTACCACTTTGCTCCACTTGGGAGCCGTTATTTTCATCAAAATCCACGTTACACATCTCCTCAATGAGTCCGGTGGACTTGTTGAGGACACGGTAAGCATGAGAGTTTGTAGCATAACCAACAAATATGCCCTCATGAGCTCTAGCCTCAAATTTAGACAAACGAACACCTTTCTTGAGAATGAAACACTTACAACCGAACACCCTAAGTACTTGAGGTTGGGCTTGTTGCGGTGAGTATCTCATAAGGAGTCTTGTTCAAGCCTTTGCGAAGATAGAGCCGATTGGATGCATGACATGCGGTGTTGATGGCTTCAGCCCAAAAGTTGTACGGAGACTTGAACTCCGCCATCATGGTCCTTGCCGCATCCATCAACGTCCGGTTCTTCCTCTCCGCAACACCATTTTGTTGAGGGTATAAGGTGCCGCATATTGATGCTTGATCCCTCATCACTAAGAAACTCATCCAAGGTGTAGTTCTTGAACTTCGGTCATTGTCGCTTCTTATTGTCAAGATCTTTGCATCATGTTGACGTTGAGCTTCGTTTGCAAAGTTGATGACGGTTTGTTGGGTCTCACTCTTCCTCTTGAAGAAGTATACCCAAGTGTACCTTGAGTAATCATCCACAATCACCAAGCAATACTTTCTTCCTCCAAGACTATCAAACGATGGAGGCCCGAAAAGATCCATGTGAAGGAGCTCCAAGGGTCTCTTTGAGTAGATGATGGTTGAAGGAGGGTGAGCCTTTCATGAAGCTTTCCTTCGATACAAGCAATCGCAAGCACGATCTTTGGCAAAACTAACATTTGTTAGTCCATGGACATGGTCCCCTTGAGAAGACTTTGCAAAGATCTCATATTGACGTGGGCTAAACGGCGATGCCAAAGCCATCCCACGTCAACTTTAGCCATTAGGCATGTCGCGGTCTTAGTGGGTTGCTCCGAAAAGTTAACCACATAGAGACCGTTCTCGACATGCCCAACGAAGGCTACTTTAAGAGTCTTGCTCCACAAGAGGGCCACGGTATCAATATCAAAGAATGTAGCAAAGCCCATGAGTGCAAGTTGACAAACGGAAAGTAAATTGAATGCAAGGGACTCAACAAGCATGACTTTCTCGATCGTTAGATCATGAGAAATGATGACCTTGCCGAGGCCCAGTACCTTAGAATGCGATGCATCACCCCACTCGACATTGGTGGGCATAGATGGAATCTCTTGCACGTCCACCACCAAGTCCTTGCTCCCGGTCATATGATTTGTTGCTCCACTATCGAGCAACCATGATCCCCACCGAAGCAAACACCTACACGAGATCAATGCTTGGTTTTAGGTACCCATTTAGTAATGGGTCCTTTGATGTTAGTTACAAGGGTCTTGGGAACCCAAATAGACCATTCAATGTACTCATAAGAAGAACCAACAAATCTAGCATAAACATGTCCATCACTAGCACGGCACAACACATATGAGGGGTTAAAGTCGCCGGCTTTGTTTGAGGAAATGCCCTTGCCCTTTTGGACATCAACTTCCTTCACTTTCTCCTTCTTCTTCTTAGAAGCACCCTCTCCCTCTTTCACGAATGATTGTTTGAGGGAAGGAGGACGATTGGCCTTATTGTTCTTCTTCTTCTTGCTCTTGGACTTGGGTGCAAACCCAATTCCTTCTTTCCCAACAACTTCCTTTTGATTGCTCAAAAGGTCGTTGAGGTTTTTCTCACCTTGAATGCAAGTCACAAGGCCCTTCTCAAGTTGATCCTTCAACTTGGCATTTTCCTCCACAAGATGCACATGCTCACAACACGGGTTAGTAGCACATGCATTATCAATTAATACCATATGAGGAAAGGTGGCCTTTTCCTTGATTAGCTTAACTTGGAGTTGAGCATGAGACTCTTTGAGGTTGGCATGAGTACCCTTCAAGACTTTGTGGGCCTTGTCAAGTATCTCAAACTCCTCTTTGAGTCTAGCATGATCAACCCCAAGTTTAGCCTTCTCGGAGTTTAGCACACAAGACATGACAAGAGCATGATCAAGATCTTTCTTTAACTTAGCGTGGTCATCATTGTGTGACTCCTCAAGAGTCAAACGATGCACACGCTCTTCCTCAAGAGCATTAGAGAGATCCGATATCTCATCGGCATAGTCACGACTATGACCTTCCATCTTGGAGATGGTTTCTTCGTGAGCCTCGATCATGTCATTGGCCTCACCAAGTTGTTCCAAGAGAGCAACAAAGTGCTTCTTGGACTTTCCTTGAGCTTACTCATAAAAGACTCAAATTCATTCACTTCCTCATTAGACTCAACATGTCCATCAATGCAATCCTCCGAGGAGGGATGAGTAATGATGGTGGTTGTGATGTTGGGGGTTACCTTGTTTGAAGCTTTAGCCATGAGGCATCTAGCGGTGATGTTTTCGTTGGGTGATTCGAAGAGAGACACCCGAGGAGTAGCAATGGCAATGGACGCCATGGCCGTTGCTTCTTCATCTTCATCATCATCGTCATCCTCTTGGTATTCTTCTTGAACCACCAACCCACGAGTGGGAGTCTTCTTGGCGAAGTTGTTCTTGTTGGGGAAGGACTTGGCTTTGTCTTTTCGAATGAACTTGCCACCATTGTCTTCCCGCTTCTCGTAAGGACAATCACAAACTAAATGGCTTACATTGCCACAGTTGAAGCAAGTTCTAACTCGTTGCTTGCCCTTGACGCCACTTGAGTTGTTCTTGTTGAAGTTGGGTCTCGAGCTCTTCTTGCTCCAAAATTGTCTTGAAGCAAGGGCCATGTGCTCATGGTAGTCAAACTTGGTGTCTTCGGGTTGCTTTCCTCATCTTCCGCTTCTTCCTCTTCTTCCATAGTAACCTTGGCCTTGAGCAAGGTTGGGCTTTAGCCCTTTGGGAACGGCACCGCATTGTCGGCGGTCTTATCCAAGATGTTCATTGCAATAAACTCATCCAATACTTCGCTAGAGGACATGGAGTGGAAGTCCGGTCTTTGGCGGATGACAGAGGACATGGCCTTGTTGTAAGGCATCATAGCCTTGAGAAACTTGCGCTTGATCCAGTTGTCATCCGTGTCCTTACTCCCATGATCTCGGAGTGCAACCGCAAGTTTGGTCACTCTTCGGAATAGTTCACGAGGTTCTTCATCCTCTTTCATTGCAAACTCATCGGCTTCATCTTGCACCACTTCATAGTTGGAGCGTTGAATGCTAGCACTTCCTCTGTACATACGCTCGACACACTTCCATGCATCTTTAGCCATGGAATGAGGTCGTAGATGAGGAAGATCTTCGGGAAGGATAGCGTCTTGGATGATGAAGAGAGCACTCTCATTGAATTGATTGTCCACTTCTTCTCGAGGGGTGAAGTTGCTCGGGTCATGAGGAAAGAAACCTTCTTCAATGATTCTCCAAAGGTTAGTGTTCACATGTTTTAAATGTCGCTTGAAGCGATAAACCCAAGAATCAAAATCTTCATTTTTCACATACTTAGGAGGAGGACCGACATGATTTAAATGAGTGGAGGGAATCGGTCCTTTATAGATAGGAGGTTCCACATGGGCAAAGATGTCGGTGCCATTTCTACCACTAGTAGAAGGACTCTTTTCATTGTTAGCTTTCCCCTTGTCGGAGATAGCATCCGTCACCTTGTCAGTAGGATCACCCACTTTCATAGGCGCGGTAGATAGTTTAAGTCCCTCTAGAAAATCATTAAACATGCTTTTAACCTCGGCCGTCATGGAGGTTTTCAATGTGTCTAAAGCCACATTGAATTCCTCACGAGAGACCGAGGTTCCCCCTTCGGCCGAAGACGAGATGGGATTCACACCGGAGTGTTCCTCCGCACCATCGTTGGTGTCAACCATACTCTTCGGACGGCAAAGTCCTTAATAAAGAGACGAGGCTCTGATACCAATTGAAAGGATCGATATGGTTGACTAGAGGGGGTGAATAGGCAACTAACAATTTTTAACCTTTTCTTTACCAAATTAAACTTTGCAACAAAATAGGTTGTCTAGATGTGCAACTAGGTGAGCAACCTATATGATGCAATAAAGACTACTACACAAGCAAGCAAGGGATGAAACAATAAGTAAGCTTGCAAGAGTAAAGGCACGAAATAACCAAGAGTGGAGCCGGTGGAGACGAGGATGTGTTACCGGAGTTCCTTCCTTTTAAGGGAAATGCGTCTCCGTTAGAGCGGTGTGGAGGCACAATGCTCCCCAAGAAGCCACTAGGGCCATCAGATTCTCCTCACGCCCTCACACAATGCGAGATGCCGTGATTCCACTATTGGTGCCCTTGAAGGCGGCGACGAACCTTTACAAGCAAGGTTGGGGCTATCTCTACAACACTCGGAGGCTCCCAACAACAACAACAACACCACGAAGCTTCACCACGATGGAGTATGGCTTGAGGTGACCTCAACCGCCTAGGGTGCTCAACACCCAAGAGTAACAAGATCCGCAAGGGATAAGTGGGGAAATCAAATTTCTCTTGGTGGAAGTGTAGATCTGGGCCTTCTCAACCAATCCCGAGCAAATCAACAAGTTTGATTGGCTAGGGAGAGAGATCGGGCGAAAATGGAGCTTTGAGCAACAAGGGAGCTTTGGGGGAAAGAGGTAGGTCAACAAGGAAGAAGAAGACCCTTTATATAGTGGGGAACACATCCAACCGTTACCCCATCGAGCAGCCCAAGACAGAGCGGTACTACCATTGGGAAGGGCGGTACTACTGCCGAGAGCGGTGCGCCGCTCCTCCTCGGTGACTACTACCGCTTAAGGGGAAACCAGACCATCGGCCCCAGAGCGGTACTATCATGCGGAGTAGGAGCGGTACTACCGCTCGGCGGTATTACCGCTTCCACTACCGCTGGTAGTGCCGCAAAACCCGACACGAGAAAACATCGTCCCGAATCAAGGCGGTAGTAGGCGCGGTACTACGGCGGTACTACGGCCGAGCCCCCTGAGCGGTACTACTGCTGTAGATCGCGGTACTATCGCTGGCACAGGACGAAGAGGGAACCGGAAGAGAAGAGCAACTCCAAAGATGCGAAGGGAATGCAACGGGTGTGAGAGGGATGTGTACGTGTTGATTCCACCCAGTCTTACCAAAGCGGATCCCCTCTTAATAGTACGGTGACTCCTACGGAACTAGTCCACCAACAACGAAACGCAGGAGTAACACCGTCTTGAGTAAAACCCCGAGGGGAGGAAATCGTCTCGTGCCAACGAATGCTTCTCTGAAAGAACTTAACGCACACGATTAGTCCGCATAAGCGTTGTCATCAATCACCAAAACCACTGGGGAATGAATATGCCCTTACACGCTTCCTGCGAAATACCATCGTTCGCGAGGGTCAGAAATGGGCAGGAAAGAGATACTGGTGTCCGGTTTTCGGTCGCGGTCACCTGTGAAGCCAAACTCAGTCCGGGGTAGTCCGCCGTAATGGCAACCAAAGCATTGTCTATGCTGAGCTGGTGATACACCCCGTCGATCAGCTCCACCTCGATGTCCGGATCCTCTTCGGAGGTCGGACCCAGGGATCCTTCTGGATCCTTGGGTTGTGGAGCAGGACTCACCGTGTCCTCCACAGTCCGGCGTAGACCCTACGCCGAAGACATAATATAAGAAGCTTAAAACTTCGAAAGTACGGGTAGAGTCCTTCGAGGTGTTCGCTTACCCATCCTCTAGGGTTGATCATGGAAAACCCATCCAAAGGGTTCGGGCGAAGGAAGTCCTCCTTCTCCCCTTGTACAGCCGGACAGGATCCTCACGGATCCTCGGTCGAATCCGGCCCTTCTGGCCGTCTTGAGGTAGCGTCGTCTTCCCGTTGAAATCCCACATGGGGTGGCCTCTCAGATTGCGTGGTTGTACCCCTCGCTTGATGCTGCGTCGCCATGACTCGATCATGGTCAAGCGGAATGAGCCATTAATCTTATCCGGCCCATCAAGTAATGGGCGCTCTTGTCTTCCTCCAAATGGGGCTCATGGGCGCCACCGAGGCGTTCTTCAAGGAGCAGACTAAACTCGGAGGCCGATCCGGATGGATCCGGCGCGGGCGTCTCAATATAAAACCACTCCGAGGGCCGGTCTTGGACGCCTTCTTGGGGTGCGGATAGGTATCCGGTCCCGCGATCGCCATATTTCGGCGCCGCCCACTTGATATATGGACCCTGGTGAGAACGAGTGCACGAGGCAAAACAGCCTCTTCCACAATGCAAAATGGGGCTCGGCGCCGAGAATAGCTCACAAAGAGCTACGTAGCCCACGATATGCAGACGGAGGCGGGCGTGAGGTGGTGGAGCTGGAGTCCGTAGAACTTCGAGGAGCCCGGAGGAACGGATGTATTGGAATCCGAGCCCCTTATCGAGATAGGGGACAAAGCACACTCGCTCCCCTTGTTGGGGCTTGGAGTGTCCTCCGCCGCCTCCCACCTTGATAAGTAACCAGTCCGGCTCGGACTGGAACCATGAAGGCCGGAGGGAGAAACCCCTCTGTTTGGAGCTTAACTAGCTCGTTGTGCGAAACAGAGCATCTCCTCCAGTTCCCTGGCGGTGGGCTGGGAGCGCGTGAAGAAGAGCCGCGTTAGCGATCCATGGTGGAATGGATTTCTAGGTCAGAGGCGCTTCGATGGAGTATACGCGGGAGGAGGACGGTGCGGTTTGGATCTGGATTCTTGCCTTTTTTATAGGCGGACGACTCGCACAATTAGGGGGTGAAATGTAAAAGACACCCTAACTTTTCGCATTCATGCGACATGTGGAAGAGGGCCACTATTTGGCGTGGAAGCCAAGGAACACAGTATTCAAGATGAAGCCGGATAATATTTGGCCGGTACGTGGAATTTGAAGGGAGAACCCGCCTTGCAACGCCGAAGACTATAAACGCGCTGGACTTATCGTCATTGAAGCCTGGTTCGGGGGCTACCGAGGGAGTCCTGGACTAGGGGGTGTCCGGATAGCGGACTATCAATATCCGCCGGACTCCAAGACTACGAAGATAGAAGATTGAAGACTCCGGCTCGTGTCCGGATGGTACTTTCCTTGGCGTGGAAGGCAAGCTTGGCAATACGGATATGTAGATCTCCCACCATTGTAACCAACTCTGTGTAACCCTAGCCCTCTCCAGTGTCTATATAAACGGAGGGCCTTAGTCCGTAGGACGAAGATACATCTCAACAATCATACCATAGGCTAGCTTCTAGGGTTTAGCCTCCTTGATCTCGTGGTAGATCTACTCTTGTACTACCCATATCATCAATATTAATCAAGCAGGGCGTAGGGTTTTACCTCCATCGAGAGGGCCCAACACAGGTAAAAACATTGTGTCCCTCGTCTCCTGTTACCATCCGCCTAGACGCACAGTTCGGGACCCCCTACCCGAGATCCGCCGGTTTTGACACCGACAATCACCATCGTCATCGGCGCGACACCTTGATCTCCATCGTAGCATCGTTGTCATCTTGCCAATCTTATGCTTCTACGACTATCGCTACCGTTTAGTGATAAAGTAAAGCATTACAGGGCGATTGCATTGCATACAATAAAGCGACAACCATATGGCTCCTGCCAGTTGCCGATAACTCGGTTACAAAACATGATCATCTCATACAATAAAATATAGCATCACATCTTGACCATATCACATCACAACATGCTCTGCAAAAACAAGTTAGACGTCCTCTACTTTGTTGTTGCAAATTTTACGTGGCTGCTACGGGCTTTAGCAAGAACCGTTCTTACCTATGCATCAAAACCACAATGATAGTTTGTCAAGTTAGCGCTGTTTTAACCTTCTCAAGGACCGGGCATAGCCACACTCGGTTCAACTAAAGTTGGAGAAACTGACACCCGCCAGCCACCTGTGTGCAAAGCACGTCGGTAGAACCAGTCTCGCGTAAGCATACGCGTAATGTCGGTCTGGGCCGCTTCATCCAACAATACCGCCGAACCAAAGTATGACATGTTGGTAAGCAGTATGACTTATATCGCCCACAACTCACTTGTGTTCTACTCGTCAATATGACATCTACGCATAAAACCTGGCTCGGATACTACTGTTGGGGAACGTAGTAATTTCAAAAAAAATCCTACGCACACGCAAGATCATGGTGATGCATAGCAACAAGAGGGAAGAGTGTTGTCCATATACCCTCGTAGACCGAAAGCGGAAGCATTAGCACAATGCGGTTGATGTAGTCGTACGTATTCACGATCCGACCGATCAAGTACCGAACGTACGGCACCTCCGAGTTCAGCACACGTTCAGCCCGATGACGTCCCTCGAACTCCGATCCAGCCGAGTGTTGAGGGAGAGTTTCGTTAGCACGACGACGTGGTGACGATGTTGATGTTCTACCGGCACAGGGCTTCGCCTAAGCACCGCTACAGTATTATTGAGGTGGACTATGGTGGAGGGGGGCACCGCACACGGCTAAAAGATCAAACAGATCAATTGTTGTGTATTTGGGGTGCCCCCTGCCCCCGTATATAAAGGAGCAAGGGAGAGGCCGGCCGGCCCTCTATGGCGCGCCCCCAAGAGGGGAATCCTACTAGGACTCCATGTCCTAGTAGGTTTCCACCTAAAGGGGGAGAGGGGGAAGGAAGGAGAGGGAGAGGGAGAAGGAAAGGGGGGCACCGCCCCCCCTCTCCTAGTCCAATTCGGAACAGAGGGGAGGGGCACGCGGCCTGCCCTAGGCCGCCCCTCTCTCTCTCCACTAAGGCCCATCGAGGCCCATTAGTTGTTGGGGAACGTTGCAGAAAATAAAAAAATTCTACGCTTCACCAAGATCAATCTATAGAGTCATCTAGCAACGAGAGAAAGGAGTGCATCTACATACCCTTGTAGATCGCGCGCGGAAGCATTCAAGAGAACGGGGTTGAGGAGTCGTGCTGCCGTGATCCAAATCACCAGAGATCCTAGCGCCGAATCTAGCGGCACCTTCGCGTTCAACACACGTGCGGTTGGGAAGGCGCCTCCTCCTTCTTGATCCAAAGCAAGGGGAAGGAGAGGTTGATGGAGATCCAAAGAAAGACGCCGTGGTGGTGGTGGATGCAAGCAATGATCTCGGCGAGCCGCCAAGCATAGCGAGAGGGAGAGGTGTCATGGGAGGGAGAGGGAGGCGCCAGGGGCTAGGGTGCGGCTGCCCTCCCTCCCCTTCTTTATATAGGGTCCAGGGGGGCGCCGTCCCCCTTGGAGATCCAATCTCAAGGGGGGCGGCGGCCAAAGTGGGTGGCTTGCCCCCCAAGGCAAGTGAGGCGCCCCCACCCCTAGGGTTTCCAACCCTAGGCGCAGGGGGGCCCAAGGGGGTGCACCAGCCCACCAGGGGCTGGTTCCCCTCCCACTTCAGCCCATGGGGCCCTCCGAGATAGGTGGCCCCACCTGATGGACCCCCGGGACCCTTCCGGTGGTCGATGCAGATCTGCATCGTGACCCCAAACTTTCCCGATGGCCGAAACTGGACTTCCTATATATAAATCTTCACCTCCGGACCATTTTGGAACTCCTCGTGATGTCCGGGATCTCATCCGGGACTCCAAACAACTTTCGGGTTACCGCATACTAATATCTCAACAACCCTAGCGTCACCGAAGCTTAAGTGTGTAGACCCTACGGGTTCGGGAGACATGCAGACATGACCGAGACACCTCTCCGGTCAATAACCAATAGCGGGATCTGGATACCCATGTTGGCTCCCACATGCTCCTCGATGATCTCATCGAATGAACCACGATGTCGAGGATTCAATCAATCCCGTATACAAATTCCCTTTGTTAATCGGTACGTTACTTGCCCAAGATTCGATCGTCGGTATCCCAATACCTCGTTTAATCTCGTTACCGGCAAGTCACTTTACTCGTACCGTAATGCATGATCCTGTGACCAGACACTTGGTCACATTGAGCTCATTATAATGATGCATTACCGAGTGGGCCCAGAGATACCTCTCCGTCATACGGAGTGACAAATCCCACTCTCGATTCATGCCAACCCAACAGATACTTTCGGAGATACCCGTAGTGCACCTTTATAGTCACCCAGTTACGTTGTGATGTTTGGCACACCCAAAGCACTCCTACAGTATCCGGGAGTTGCACAATCTCATGGTCTAAGGAAATGATACTTGACATTTGGAAAAGCTCTAGCGAGACAAACTACACGATCTTGTGCTATGCTTAGGATTGGGTCTTTTCCATCACATCATTCTCCTAATGATGTGATCCCGTTATCAATGACATCCAATGTCCATAGTTAGGAAACCATGACTATCTGCTGATCAACGAGCTAGTCAACTAGAGGCTCACTAGGGACGTGTTGTGGTCTATATATTCACACATGTATTACGATTTCCGGATAACACAATTATAGCATGAACAATAGACAATTATCATGAACAAGGAAATATAATAATAACCATTTTATTATTGCCTCTAGGGCATATTTCCAACAGTCTCCCACTTGCACTAGAGTCAATAATCTAGTTACATTGTGATGAATCAAACACCCATAGAGTTCTGGTGTTGATCATGTTTTGCTCTAGGGAGAGGTTTCGTCAACAGATCTGCTACATTCAGGTCCGTATGTACTTTACAAATATCTATGTCTCCATCTTGAACATTTTCACGAATGGAGTTGAGCGGCGCTTGATGTGCTCGGTCTTCTTGTGAAACACAGGCTCCTTGGCAAGTGCAATAGCTCCAAAGTTGTCACGCGAAGAGTGTGATCGGCCCGACGCATTGGGTATGACTCTAGGTCGCTGATGAACTCCTTCATCTAGATTGCTTCATCTTGCGCCGCCTCCGAGGCTGCCATGTAATCGGCTTCACATGTAGATCCCGCCACGACGCTTTGCTTGCAATCGCACCACCTTCGCCCCACCATTCAAAATATACACGTATCCGGTTTGTGACTTAGAGTCATCGGATCTGTGTCGAAGCTAAGCGTCGATGTAACCCTTTACGACGAGCTCTTCGTCACCTCCATATCTGAAAACATATCCTTAGTCCTTTTCGGTACTTTAGGATGTTCTTGACCGCTATCAATGTTCCATGCCGGGATTACTTTGGTACCTTCCTACCAAACTTACGGCAAGGTTTACATCAGTCTGTTACCGTCATGGCATACATGATAGACCCTATGGCGAGGCATAGGGGCGACACTCATCTTTTCTCTATCTTCGCGTGGTGGGACATTGAGCCGAGCTCAATTTCACACCTTGCAACACGTGCAAGAACCCTTCTTGGACTGATCCATATTGAACTTCTTCAATATCTTATCAAGGTATGTGCTTTTGTGAAAGACCTATGAGGCGTCTCGATCTATCTCTATAGATCTTGATGCCTAATATGTAAGCAGCTTCTCCAAGGTCCTTCATTGAAAAACACTTATTCAAGTAGGCCTTAATCTTGTCCAATAGTTCTATATCATTTCCCATCAAAAGTATGTCATCCACATATAATATGAGAAATGCTACTGAGCTCCCACTCACTTTCTTGTAAACGCAGGCTTCTCCATAAGTCTGCATAAACCCAAATGCTTTGATCATTTCATTAAAGCGAATGTTCCAACTCCGAGATGCTTGCACCAGCCCATAGATGGAGCGCTGGAGCTTGCATACCTTGTTAGCGTTCTTAGGATCGACAAAACCCTCCGGCTGCATCATATACAGTTCTTCCTTAAGATGGCCGTTAAGGAATGTTGTTTTGACGTCCATTTGCCATATCTCATAATCATAGTATGCGGCAATTGCTAACATGATTCGGACGGACTTCAGCTTCGCTACGGGAGAGAAAGTCTCTTCATAGTCAACCCCTTGAACTTTTCGATAACCCTTAGCGACAAGTCGAGCTTTATAGATGGTAACATTACCATTCGCGTCCGTCTTCTTCTTAAAGATCCATTTGTTTTCTATCGCTCGATCATCAGCGAGCAAGTCTCACAAAGTCCACACTTTGTTTTCATACATGGATCCTATCTCGGATTGCATGGCTTCAAGCCATTTGTTGGAATCTGGGCCCGCCATTGCTTCTTCATAGTTCGAAGGTTCACCGTTGTCTAACAACATGACTTATAGGACAGGGTTGCCATACCATTCTGGTGTGGAACGTGTCCTCGTGGACCTACGAAGTTCAGTAGTAACTTGATCCGAAGTACCTTGATCATCATCATTAGTTTCCTCTCTAGTCATTGCAGGCACCACAGGAACATCTTCCTGAGCTGTGCTACTTTCAAGAGGTAGTACTTCATCAAGTTCCACTTTCCTCCCACTTACTTCTTTAGAGAGAAACTCTTTCTCCAGAAAGGACCCGTTCTTGGCTACCAAGATCTTGCCCTCGGATCTTAGGTAGAAGGTATACCCAATGGTTTCCTTAGGATATCCTATGAAGACTAATTTTTCCGACTTGGGTTCGAGCTTTTCAGGTTGAAGTTTCTTGACATAAGCATCACATCCCCAAACTTTTAGAAACGACAGCTTAGGTTTCTTCCCAAACCATAATTCATACTGAAAGTGCAACTATCCCTAGGTGGTTTTGGTAATTCATAACAACATATAGCTCATTCAGCTAATGCTATTCCAAGACTATTATTTCAGGAAAGCTCAATGAATGGCATGGCATGGATGATGAAAGTTGATCCCTCAAAATACTAAGGACAAAGGATTGGCTCAAGCTCAAAATCTCAAGACTCTTCATTTTATATTTTAGTGATCCAAGATCACATTGAGTCTATAGGAAAAGCCGATACTATCAAGGAGGGATGAGGTGTTGTTAATGAGCCTCTTGCTTCATGTGCTTAGTGATATGCTCCAAAACCCTCAACTACTTTCCCACATCCACAAATGACCTAAACCCAAAGCCAAAATCGGTCACACCGATTCTTCCTATCCGGCGCCACTGATTCCAAAAGTCATAGCCACTGCCACAAACCCTAAGCAAATCGGTCTTACCGATAGGGATCTCGGTCTTACCGATAGGGATCTCGGTCTCACCGAGATGGGATTGTAATCTCTCTGTTTCCCTTCGTAACGTTTCGGTCTAACCAAAGTGAGCGATCGGTCCCACCGAGATTGCAATGTAAACTCTCTGTTTCCCTTTTGTAACATTTGGTCTCCTTTGAAAAGAGCAAATCGGTCCCACCGAGTTTACGACCAACTCTCTGGAAAGCTTATTACCAAATCGGTCTCACCGAGTTTGTATGTCGGTCTTACCGAGATTACGTTATGCCCTAACCCTAACCGAATCGGTCTCATCGAGATGCATGTCAGTCCCACCGAAAATCACTAACTGTCACTAGGTTTACTAAATCGATCCAACTGAGTCTTTTGAATCGGTCCCACCGAGTTTGGTAAATTGTGTGTAATGGTTAGATTTTGTGTGGAGGCTATATATACCTCTCCACCTCCTCTTCATTTGTGGAGAGAGCCATCAGAACAAACCTACACTTCCAACTTACCATTTCTAAGACAGAACCACCTACTCATGTGTTGAGGCCAAGATATTCCATTCCTACCATATGAATCTTGATCTCTAGCCTTCCCCAGGTTGCTTTCCACTCAAATCTTCTTTCCACCAGATCCAAAACCTATGAGAGAGAGAGTTGAGTGTTGGGGAGACTATCATTTGAAGCACAAGAGCAAGGAGTTCACCATCAACGCACCATTTGTTACTTCTTGGAGAGTGGAGTCTCCTAGATTGGCTAGGTGTCACTTGGGAGCCTCCGACAAGATTGTGGAGTTAAACCAAGGAGTTTGTAAGGGCAAGGAGATCGCCTACTTCGTGAAGATCTATCGCTAGTGAGGCAAGTCCCTCGTGGGCGACGGCCATGGTGGAATAGACAAGGTTTCTTCTTCGTGGACCCTTCGTGGGTGGAGCCCTCCGTGGACTCGCGCAACCGTTACCCTTCGTGGGTTGAAGTCTCCATCAACGTGGATGTACGATAGCACCACCTATCGGAACCACGCCAAAAACATCCGTGTCTCCAATTGCGTTTGAATCCTCCAAACCCTTCCCTTTACTTTCTTGCAAGTTGCATGCTTTAATTTCCGCTGCCTATATACTCTTTGCATGCTTGCTTGAATAGTGTGATGATTGCTTGACTTGTCCTAAAGTAGCTAAAATCTGCCAAACTCTAAAATTGGGAAAAGGTTAAGTTTTTATTGGTCAAGTAGTCTAATCACCCCCCTCTAGACACACTTCAAGGTCCTATAAGTGGTATCAGAGCTTTGGTCTCCATTTGCTTTGATTTCCATAGCTTTTGGTGGTCATAGCCTTGGTTTGACAACCTAGGAGAGTATGGCGTCTAGCGAGGGAAATTATCACCGTAGAGGTCCTTACTTTGATGGTACTAATTTTGCTAGTTGGAAGCATAAGATGAAAATGCATATTCTTGGACATAACCCTGCCGTTTGGGCAATTATTTGTATTGGCTTGCAAGGTGAATTCTTTGATGGGAGAGAACCAAACCGTGAAGCTAATGCGGAAGAATTGAAGATGCTGCAATACAACGCTCAAGCTTGTGATATCATCTTCAACGGATTGTGCCCCGAAGAATTCAACAAAATCAGCCATCTTGAGAATGCAAAGGAAATTTGGGATACTTTGATTGATATGCATGAAGGTCTGGATCCGTCGAAGGAATCCAAGTTGGATGTGCTCCAAAGTCGACTTGACAAGTTCAAAATGAAGGATGGTGAATGTGTCTGAAATGTACTCTAGGCTTGCTCTTATCACAAATGAGATTGCGGCTTAGGGAGTGAAGAGATGACCGACAAAATCATCATCAAGAAGATCCTAAGAGCATTGGATGGAAAGTATGATACCGTGTGCACATTGATCCAAATGATGCCAAACTACAAAGATCTCAAGCCAACGGAAGTCATTGGAAGAATTGTTGCTCATGAGATGTCACTCAAGGATAAGGAGGAACTTCACAACAAGTCAAGTGGTGCTTACAAAGCCTCAAGTGAAGCCCCCACATCATCAAGTGAGAAACAGACCTTCAATGAAGAATTGAGCTTAATGGTGAAGAACTTCAACAAATTCTACAAAAGTAGAACCAAAGAAAGAAGCTCCAAGTCAAGGTCTTACAATGACAAAAGATCTTCTAGTCGAGGCGGAATTGCTACAATTGTGGGAGACCGGACACTACTCCAATGAGTGTACGGAACCCTACAAAAGAAGAAAGATTCTCCAAGAAGAAGAAGCAAAGAGAAGAATCACCACCAAGAGAGAGGAGGAGTAGAGATGATCATTATGAGCGAAGACCCTCACGGAGAAGCAAGGATTCGGAAAGGAAGGACAAGTCATCAAGGAGCTACAAAAACGAAGACATCAAGCTCATGTTGGTGAATGGGTTTCGGCTCCGACTCAACAATCACTCAGAGAAGCTATCACTCGACTCGAATATACTCAAGATGAAAGTGTTGCGGTCTAGCACTTGTGTCAACCAACTCCTCGACATATTTGATTCACCAAGCGAAGGTGTTGGAAGATGCTTCATGGCCAAAGGTCCAAAGGTAACACATCCTGAGTATGTTGATTTCAATAGTGATGAAGATGACTTGCTTGTAGATGATGATTTACTTGTTGACAACTCTAGTGATGAATATTATGATGAAACGTCAATTAATCATGCTAATCAAGATAAAACGAATGACAATGATAAGGAGAAGATTGAGCTTCTAACTAAAGAACTAAACACTCTTAAGTTGGCTCATGAAACTATCTTTGATGATCATCGAGAACTTTTAAGGGCTCATGAGAAGTTACGCTATGAAAAGCTCAATCTTGAGCAAGAGCATGAGTTCTTAAAAGCAATCAATGATGATCTCCGCAAGAAAAGTTCTTCTTACATTGCCAAGCGTTTACTCTCATCTACTTACATGCCTCAAGTCAACTCTAGTAACAAGTACAAGAAAGATACTTCCTCTAGTAGTAACAATAATAATGTTAAATCCAATATTGTTGCTTCTAGTAGTTCTCTTGATTCCACTAATGATTCTCTTAGCCAAGTTACACTTGAGCAAGAAAATAGCTTATTGAAGGGAATTATAGAAAGGTGTTTAAAAGAGCCTTGCGGGAGTAAGAAATTCGAGGAAATTATGCATAAGCAAGGAAGGCACCGAAGAATCAAGGTGTTGGTTTTGAGCGAAAGTTCAACGCCATGGAGTTGAGTGGGAAGAAGATCAATACCCCAAGGCGAAGTTTGTTCCTCAACAAGAGAAGTATGATCCTACTTCCTTCAAGGAACACAAGCTCAAGATGATCTTCCACCACAAGACCACAAGAACAAAGGCAAGGACAAGCTTCAAGAAGAGATTGATGCATTTGAAGAAGCACCTAAAGCCCCGTTCAAGTGGGTCCCCAAGACTATGTCAAGTTCTACTTCATCAAGTACAACTACAACTCCAAGGATTCCCATCAAGATGATGTGGATCCCAAGAAGAAGAACTAGAGAGTTCTTGAGGGTGACTCATAACATTCTTCACTCATATCATTATGGCAAGAACAAGTGCAATCAACTTCCACATCTTGCACTAGTTCAAGGAGTCACAAACCCTCATGTTGGTAAGACAAGGGACAAGTAAACCCAATGCTTTCATGGACATCATCTTGTGTGTGCATCACTCTATGTCTATGGATATTCTTGTTTGTTCCTTGTGGGACTAACCCATGTAGGTAAGTTGAAAGTGCAACTCACTCCAAAGGATTGCTCCAAATGATCTACATCAACATTGAGCATCCACATCTTCAACACCTACATGAAGTCATCATCGACAAAACCCAAGGTTAGTTCATCCCTCTAAGGGGGGATCTCACATCTAGGGGGAGCTTAACTCTAAGAATTGAGTCAAAGCAACTGTGACGCCCGGATAATTAAGCTACAGTGATCCCACGCTAATGGTGCCACATCACCACTGTTACTGCTGCTAATCTATCGTTAGATCAAAACCGGTCCAAAATTCAAATTCAAAGTTTGGTAAATAATAAAATTTTCAAACATTAAAATAAAAATGTTCGGTTTGTACTAAATATTACATAGATAAATATGGTGTAGTAAACACATTTTTATAAAATGCCTAAATACTTTTAAATGAATTAAAACAGAAAAGAAATAAGAAAATAAAATACAAAAGCAAAAGACAAAACAAAACAAACAAAAAAGGCCCCCTGGCCAACTGGGCCAGACGGTCCAGCTCACCAGCCAGGCCGGCCCACCTGGCCCAGCCGCTCGACCCGCCCCTGCTTATCCCCACAAGGGGGAAAACCCTAACCTGCCCCGTCGCCCCACTCCCCCCCGACGCCACCTCTTCCCCATCCAGATCCAGATTGGATCGGGATCAACCACCTCTGCTCCCTCGCAGCGCCGCCTGGCTTGGGGACCTCCACCCCGTCGAACGCCGCCCCCTGCCTCCTCCCAGGCGCCCCCACTCGACTGGATCGGGGAGGGGCTAGATCCCGCGCCGCCCCAACGCGCCTCGACGCCGGCGCCCATCCCCTGCGTCTTTGCCCGACGTCGCCGGACTGCCGCCGCCTCATCCTCTTCCTCGTCGGACCTTCCCGACCTCCGTCGAGCCCGCTGCCCTGTCCCTACAAAGCCCGGTGAGGACCCCGGTCCTCCTCTCTCCCTCGCCCCGCGACCATCGCCCGCGCCCACCGTTGCTCCTCTCGGCGCGACCACGCCTCGCCTCGCGCTCGGCCCATGATCGCATGATCGGGCGCCTACAGCCATCTTGCCCGTTGTCCGTTGTGCCCCGCCGCCCCATGATCGCGCATGCCATTGCCGCCCGCGCCGTCCTCGCGGCCACCACGGCCTCGGCAGCGCCCGCTTCGACCGGTGGCGCGTCGACCTCCCGCGCCCTCTTCCCAGCCACATCCACTCGGCGTTGCCTGCTACTCTCCATGGCGTCCCCTCCGGTGACCGCTCGGCCTCGATGGCCTCGTCCGCCCGGTGAGCGGCCTTCCTTCGAGTGCGCCCGCACCTTCTTGCCGAACTTTGATAGGCCCCAATGGCCCTATGACATGTGGGGCCCGCCCCAGAACGTAATTAAGAATAAAAATAAAATTAATTAATTAATTAATTAATTAACTTAATTAATTTTGGTTAATTAAATTAAAATGTGTCACTGACTAGTGGGACCCACTGGTTAGGTTGACGATCGACCCCGATGATTGCTTGGCGTCGACATGACATCATGCTGATGTCATAAATCAAATTTCGAATTAAATTAAATAATTAATTAAATTCCAAAAATTAATAAAATCTTTAGAAAATCATATCTTTTAATCCGTAACTCGGATTAAATTATTTTCAACATGAAAGTTGCTCGAGCAGGCGAGGCGGATCCGGATCGCGGCCGTTCATCATGCACGCGTCCCTAGCATGGTGAACCTACAACATTTCACCTCGGTTCATCTCATAGAAAACACGGAACAGGGATACTTTCCGGATGTTTCCCCCTTCACCCGAGTATCACCTCATACGCGATAGAACACGTCTAGCTCTGCTTGTTGTCTGTTATGCACTTGCTTGCTATGTATTTACTATTTCTCCCCTTCTTCTCTCCGGTAGACCCGTGGCGATCTTTGATGCCCTGTGGTGCGACTACGTCACCGACGACCCCTCCTTCTTGTCGAGCAACTAGGCAAGCCCCCTTGATCACCAGATATCGCCTATTCTCCTCTATCTTGCTTGCATTAGAGTAGTGTAGCATATTCTTGCTTTCCGTTGATCCTATTACGATGCATAGCGACATTGTCGCTACATCATTGATACCTTACGCAATCCTAAATGCTTAGTATAGGATGCTAGTTTATCATTGGCCCTACATTCTTGTCAGTCTGCCTTGCTATACAATCGGGCCGTGATCACTTGGGAGGTGATCACGGGTATATACTATGCATACATACATAATATACAGATGGTGACTAAAGTCGGGTCCGCTCGAAGAGTACCCGCGAGTGATTCACGCAGTTGAAATTTGAAAGGACCTTTGTCCGACGGCCCTCTGTGTGGATCTTTGTGGTGGAAGCGACAGGCGAGTTGAGACCACCTAGGCGAGAGGTGGGCTGGCCTGTCGGCGTCGCGATTGCTTCATAATAACACGCTTAACGAGATCTTGGTATTTGATCGAGTCGGCCATTTGGTCTATCGCACTAACCATCTACGTGGGAGTAGTTATGGGTATCCGGCGTCGTGGTATCGGTAGAAGCCTTCATGGCGTCGGGCCGAATGGCGGCGTCGGATTGGATTTGGGCAGCCACTAGGCTAGATGCGCTTCCGGCCAGCGTCATAGCGTGTAGGTGTGCAAAGGCGATGGGCCCGGACCCTGCGCCATAGGAGTTAGACCGGCGTCTTGACCTCTCTGTTGTGCCTAGGTGGGGCTGCGGCGTGTTGATCTTCCGAGGCGGGCATGACCGAGAAAGTGTGTCGGCCAAATGGGATTGGCGTGTTGGGTTATGTGGTGCACCCTGCGGTGATTTTCTATTGAATAGCCGTGTCCCTCGGTAAAGGGCGACCGGAGTTGTACCTTGACCTTATGACAACTAGAACCGGATACTTAATAAAACACACCCTTCCAAGTGCGGATACAACCCGGTGATCGCTCTCTAACGGGTGACGAGGAGAGGATTGCGGGTAGGATTATCTATGCGATGCTACTTGGAGGACTTCAATCTACTCTCTTCTACATCTTTGCAAGGCGGAGGCTGCCGAGCGTAGTCTTGACGAGGATTAGCTATCCCCTCTTATTACGGCATTACTGCGATTCGGTCCAGCGATATGGCCCTTTACATATACCCATGCATATGTAGTGTAGCTCCTTGCTTGCGAGTACTTTGGATGAGTACTCATGGTTGCTTTCTCCCCTTCCCCCTTTCATTTCTTTACGGTTGTCGCAACGGATCTTTGGAATCGAGGCGAGGCCACCGTCGATGGCGACTACTACTGGAGGTGTCTACTACTACGTGCGGTGCCAAGCGGCGACCGGGAGTAGTTTAGGAGGATCGAGCGGGAGGCTGCGCCTCTTCGTCGTATCCCGGTTTGTGCTAGCCTTCTTAAGGCAAAGTAGTTTAACTTATATGCGTACTCGGATATTGTTGCTTCGGACTTCGTCTATGATCGAGAACTTGTATTCGAGCCCTCGAGGCCCACGGCTTGTATTATGATGCTTGTATGACTTATTTATGTTTTAGAGTTGTGTTGTGATATCTTCCGTGAGTCCACGATCTTGATCGTTACGTTTGCGTGCATGATTAGTGTCTGATTGAATCGAGGCGTCCTGAAGTTGATATCGAGCCATTGCTGTAGGAATCCCCTTCCACACTCCTTGGCGAAGTCGAGTCTAGACATTGCAAAAACTTTTACTAACTTGGCTGTGTGCCTTATGGGCCCACGTCGCCATCGGCTGGTACTAGGATCTTTTACTCCTCGACCTTTACTCTAGGACTCTAAACTCTCTTCTCTTCAGGTTAAATGAATTTGCTAAAACTCTAACATTAGGTTCTCGTAACAAATTTCTCCGGGAGAGCCACTTATTACAGATGATGCTTTCTTTGCACGGAAGATTTCGAACTTACTCACCGATGTTCTCTCGAGACCTTGTGCCCGTCGCTTTTGCAATTCCCTATCATCGGTATATCCTTATGGATAAATACATACACTTGTCATTCTTACCTTTATTCCTGGCTGCTCTTGTTAATACAAGATACAGAAAATTCTCTCTGTTGTTACGAGAATACTTTGTGGCTACTGCCTTGGAGTTCTTTGCCACCTGAATACCCCTACAGATAATTTCTCGCACTCATCGAGTATCTGCTCATCTCCAGTTGATTCTAGTATTTCACAAAAGCTTTTGAAATACCATTCGATCTTCCGAAGATCCTCAACAACCTATTTCTCTTGAAATTCTTGGTTGCTTGCATTGGGTTTAAATCCTAAAGTCTGGTAATCTTATTGGCATCCTTTGTCATTATCATTTTAAGTCTGTTGACCCAATATGATGTGAATGCTCTCAATCCTCAGTCATATCCTAGAATTCGTCCTTCATCGAGCGTCATTTCAAGCGTGAGCTGGTTCTATAATTAAATTGTAAATCGATTGTGCCCCTAAGTATGTTGAACTTATCCATCCTTGATCGGAGCGCCTTCGATCCTTCGCTTTGTAAATCATAATTCCTTTGCAATTGAGCTCTAAGTTACTCAGTTGTTTCTATAATCCAATGTCTTTGCATTGATTCTTCCTCTGGTTGTGAGCCGATTACTCACATCAGATCCTTTATGGACCATCAGAGCCTTGTTGGATTTCATCCAACAACGTCCTTCATATTCAATCACTTTGGAAGTTCTTTCCCTGATACGTAGTGCCTTTGGTAAATTGTATCATCTGCTATTGAGAACCATGCTCTACTTTCGAGCTTGTGTTAATTACTTCTAAAAATTTGTGGTATATGTTCCTAAGACGCCTCAATGGGTTGAACCAATACCTTAACTAATCTATGTGAGCCCAAAAGATTTCACGGGCCATACTGATCTGGTATTTCACCAGGTAAAACTTTCAGCACTAATACCATTATCAAAACGAGAAGTGAATGTAAGGTTCTGCTTTGGAGAAGTGGGAGTCGATCTTGAACTTTGTGTTCATGCCCATGGACCCGATGTGAAATCTATCATGAAAGCTTCTTGTATTTATAATGGTCCCCTTGTTATAAGTTCATCTTGTATCTATGTTGGTCCTTTGCGACCGTGGTTTCGACCATGATTGATCATCTTTGATCCTTTTCTCGGACAAGTTGAACCACTTGTCCTCTACCGATCAATGCACCCGTCCAACCTCTATTAGATCTACCTTCGAGTATTACCCCGTGGTATCTTGATAATAACACAGAACCATATTACTTCTTATGAGTTCCTCAAGTATTGTCTCTCCCTGATTCCAATTTCCCCCGGATTATGAGTTGTTAGCCACTCAAGGATGTCGATAAGTGAATCAATTTCACACTCTGATTCAATAGCTCTAAGTAATCTCCATTGCTTATGAGTTTATTAATCCTTCTAGTCATTCCTAGGTTGATTGGCTATATCATTAATGTGCTAAATTTTAACTGTGCTACCTGGTCCTTACTCCAAAAGCACAACTTCGGTGATGAGCTAAGCTTACATTGATCTTCCTTGTCTTATCATTCCACCTTGAACGACAAGCTTGAATTCGAGTTTGTGTCCTACTCATGGTCCCAAGATCATTTCGCTTCATCATTCCTTTGACTTGATGTCATCGCTGATCGATTACATCTCCAGGAAACCTCTCGACATAATTTGTCATGATCATCATCAACGTTCTGAGCTCTTCCAGGATATCAATTGAATTCATGATGAGAAATACCATCCTTTCCCTCGATGATTGGTATTATCATCGTCCACTTTATTACCTTCCGTTCAACACAAACTTGTCCGTGTTACGTGTTATACCTTGAGTTCCTTACTATCCGACATATGTTCTTATTTACCTTGGAGCATTACCATCTTTTTATGTCAAGAATGTCGTGAGAATTTCACCACCTCTTAAAGAATTCTTGATATAGTAATACTTCTCACCATCACCATTCTTTCTTGGTCCCCGTGTTGTTTCTAACCAGAATACCGACAATTGAGCTATGATGTGTGAATTCAAGACTTTTAGCAATCCTATTGCTTTGAAGTGAATGGTCGATTGATTCATTTTAACTGTTTTGATCGTGAAGTCGCCGTTCTAACTTTTATCGTGCAACCCATCCCATAATCCGGGTGCACCTGTCAACCAATGTTTGATTTTGGATGTTTCCTCGAACCTACATCATTATATCATTGGATCTGACAAATGTTATCTCATTGTTCACCTACTTGTGGAAATCCATCCTTTTGGGAATCTTGAAGAATTGTCGTTGAGACCATCAGCCACCCCTCATTCTCTCCTTGGTTTAATGATGAGCTCTTGTTTCGTAACTCGCTTCCATAGTTCAATTCCCGAGAATCTTACAATGTCATCTCGACAATTTACATTGCACTTTCTTCTCGGGCATCCACAGTCGGCGTATCCTAACACCGATCGGTCGAATCTCGATCGAGATATGATGGTTGGAACATATTTCCATGAGATATAACATGGGCCTTTGTATGACCCGGTAAGGTGATGGCATGTCCAGCACACCTGGCCGGAGGATCTATTGTTATAGTTTCCTTTTTGGCAAGGTTAGTCATTCTTCCGTGTGGAAATTGTAAGACTTATTTTATAAGTTGTTCCTGATGAATCCTTTGCATATGCAAAGACCGACCTTTGGTTGAAGACCATGTCAATGCTATCTTGAAGCATGTATGTGGTACTCCTATCATCAATAAGAACATTTGAAGCACAGTGCTAAATTTTCCTTATCAGTTATCTAAACACCGTTGTATGGGTACATATCATGATTCTTCTTATCCCTTTTATCTGAATGGTCATGCCTTTGGTCTCATGTCATGGATATCATTCTCTACTTTTCCTTGGTAAGGATATATCCTTGAAATATGTGTTTAAACACATTTTCCTTTCCATTATTACTTTTAAACACGATAATCACTTTTCCTTTCCATGGGTTTGTTTGACCTCTCTTGTGATCTATATAATCTAAGCAATAATGATTCACTGCTTATGTAAACACCTCGGTGCACAATTCCGTCAACAAAACCCTGTTACTATTGTTGATAACATTTCGATAGCCACCGATGGACGAGAACCTTGCCTATTGGCCCGCCTCGTTAAACGAGTAGGAAAATGGTTCTCTTCGTCCCTCGCCCTTGGTACCGATGTTGTTGCCGACATAACTGACAGACTACCCTCTGACATGCCTTGCTTACATGATCGTGTAAGGCGTCGCCGCCTTCCTACTCTTAACCGACATGGTGGGCCCATAACCCACAGATCCACGGGATCGAAACGACTCTCTGTACACCTGTTGTCAAAGTTATTCCTCGAGCTTGACTTAGTATGTAATTCACGGGCCACTGCCTATTGATCTATTACGGTATAAGGCGCATTACTTATTCGATTGCTTTGAACCCCTTTCACGCCTGTTTGGGCATCGAGCGGTTGCTGCTCGCTCAAAACTTCCCATGAAACCTCATTACTTTGCTCTTGATATTTTCTTAAGTATCAATTAAAGTTATACGCCACCTTCCTCGTTATTATCGACCGGATAGTCGACCTTGCAAAATCATTCTCCGGAATGCCCACCCTTTATTCTTTCGTAAATGCGATGGAGTTCCTAAAGAAAGGGCCGACTTCATCATGATGACCCAAAGCGAGAAATGAAGACATCAATGTATTGGACGAGGCCTCTTGAGAAGGCGAAGCGAGGATGAAAGACCGCTAGATTAGTTACCAAACCTTCCCTTTCACTACCTCTTAAATCTCGGGGCGAGATTTCTTGTAATGGAGGAGAATTGTGGCCTTGGGATAATTAAGCTACAGTGATCCCGCTAATGGTGCCATGTCACCTTTATTCTTCTGCTAATCTATCGTTAGATCAAAACCGGTCCAAAATTTAAATTCAAAGTTTGGTAAATAATAAAATTTTCAAACATTAAAATAAAAATGTTCGGTTTGTACTAAATATTGCATAGATAAATATGGTGTAGTAAACACATTTTTATAAAATGCCTAAATACTTTTAAATGAATTAAAATAGAAAAGAAATATGAAAAGAAAATACAAAAGCAAAAGACAAAACAAAACAAACAAAAAAAACCCACACTGCCAGTTGGGCGACAGTCCAGCTCACCCGGCCGGCAGCCCACTGGCCCGGCCGGTCGACCGCCCTGCTTATCCCACGAGGAAAACCCTAACCTGCCCGTCGCCCCTCCCCAGCGCCACCTCTTCCCCATCCAGATCCAGTTGGATCGGGATCGAACCCTCCTGCCTGCAGCGGCGCCGCGCCCGGGACCTCCACCCGTCGAGCGCCCGCCCCTGCCTCCTCCCGGCGCCCCCACTCGGCCCAGATTGGGAGGCTAGATCCGCGCGCCCAGCCAGCGCCTCGGCGCGGCGCCCATCCCTAACGTCTTTGCCCGGCGTCGCGGGACTGCCGCCGCCTCATCCTCTTCCTCGTCGGACCTCCCCGACCTCCGTCAAGCCCGCTGCCCTGTCCCTACAAAGCCCGGTGAGGACCCCGGTCCTCCTCTCTCCCACGCCCCGCGACCATCACCGCGCCCACCATTGCTCACTCTCGGCGCGACCACGCCTCGCGCTCGGCCCATGATCGCCGTGATCAGGCGCTTTCCCAGCCATCTTGCCCTTGTTGTCATTGTGCCCTTGCCCCCCGATCGCGCGCCCTTGCCGCTCGCGCCGTCCTCGCAGCCACCACGGCCTCGGCGCGCCCTTCGGCCGGTGGCGCGTCGACCTCCCGCCCTCTTCCCACAGCCACATCCACTCGGCGTTGCCTGCTACTCTCCGCGGTGTCCCTCCGATGACCTTGGCCTCGATGGCCTCGTCCATACTGTGAGCAGTGCTTCTTCGAGTCTTGCACTTTTATTCTTGCCGAACCGATAGGCCCCAATGGCCCTAAGACATGTGGGGCCGGCCCCAGAACGTAATTAAGAATAAAAATAAAAATAATTAATTAATTAACTTAATTAATTTTGGTTAATTAAATTAAACAACTAATTAAACTAATCATACATTAGTTACTTAATTAACTTTGATACATTAATTAGTTAATTAAGTAGTCGATAGCGATGGGGCCCACCTCTAATTAATACTAATTAGGTTAATTAAAATGTTTAATTAAAATGTGTCCTTGACGATGGGACCTTTGGTCGAGTTGACCGATCGACCCACATTGACTGCGGCGTCGACATGACATCATCTTGATGTCATAAATCAATTCGAATTAAATTAAATAATTAATTAAATTCGAAATTAATAAAATCTTTAGAAAATCATATCTTTTAATCCGTAACTTTCGGATTAAATTATTTTCAACATGAAAGTTGCTCAAAGCGGCGAGGCGGATCCGGATCGCGCGCCCGTTCATCATACGCGTCCCTAGCATAGTGAACTGCAACATTTCACCTCGGCTCATTTGTTAAAAACACGGAACAGGGATACTTTCAGGATGTTTTCCCCTTCAGGTATCACCTCATACGCGATAGAACACGTCTAGCTCTGCTTGTTGTCATGTTATGCACTTGCTTGCTATGTATTTCTTGTTTCTCCCCCTCTTCTCTCCGGTGACCCGTGGCGATCTTTGATGCCCTGTGGTGAAACTCGTCGCGGCGACCCCTCCTTCTTGTCGAGCAACTAGGCAAGCCCTCCTTGATCACGGATATCGCCTATTCTCCTCTATCTTGCTTGCATTAGAGTAGTGTAGCATATTCTTGCTTTAGTTGATCCTATTACGATGCATAGCGACATTGTTGCTACATCTGTTGATACCTTACCTGCAATCCTAAATGCTTCGTATAGGATGCTAGTTTATCATTGGCCCTACATTCTTGTCAGTCTACCTTGCTATACTATCGGGTCGTGATCACTTGGGAGGTGATCACGGGTATATACTATACATACATACATACTATCTGGATGGTGACTAAAGTCGGGTCCGCTCGAAGAGTACCGAGTGATTCCGCAGTTGGGGCTGAAAGGACCTTTGTCCCGGCCCTCTGTGTGGATCTTTGTGGCGGAGCGACAGGCGAGTTGAGACCACCTAGGCGAGAGGTGGGCTGGCCTGGTCGGCGTCATGATTGCTTCATAATAACATGTACTTGAGATCTTGGTATTTGATCGAGTCGGCCATTTGGTCTATCGCACTAACCATCTATCGGGAGTAGTTATGGGTATCGGCGTCGTGGTATCGGTAAAGCCTTCGTGACGTCGGCCCGAGTGGTAGCGCCCGGATTGGGCTGGGCAGCCACTAGGCTAGATGCGCTTCATTGCGTCGCATAGCGTCTTGGTGTGCAAAGGGCGATTGGCCCAGACCCCTGCGTCATAGGAGTTAGACCGGTGTGCTGACCTCTCTGTTGTGCCTAGGTGGGGCTGCGACGTGTTGATCTTCCCGGTGATCGCTCTCTAACAGGGCGACAAGGAGAGGATTGCCGGGTAGGATTATGCTATGCGATGCTACTTGGAGGACTTCAATCTACTCTCTTCTACATCTTTGCAAGGCGGAGGCTGCGAGCGTAGTCTTGACGAGATTAGCTATCCCCTCTTATTACGGCATTCTGCGGTTCGGTCCATGATATGGCCCTTTACATATACCCATGCATATGTAGTGTAGCTCCTTGCTTGCGAGTACTTTGGATGAGTACTCACGGTTGCTTTCTCCCCTTTTCCCCTTTCCTTTCTTTACGGTTGTGCATGACGGATCTTTGGAATCGAGGCAGGCGCCACCATCGATGGCGACTACTACTTTGGAGGTGTCTACTACTACGTGCGAGGCTGGCGGCGACGGGAGTAGTTTAGGAGGATCGAGGCGGGAGGCTGCGCCTCTTCGTCTGTATCGGTTTGTGCTAGCCTTCTTAAGGCAAACTTGTTTAACTTATATGCGTACTCGGATATTGTTGCTTCCGCTGACTTCGTCTATGATCAAGAACTTGTATTGAGCCCTCGAGGCCCTGGCTTGTATTATGATGCTTGTATGACTTATTTATGTTTTAGAGTTGTGTTGTGATATCTTCCGTGAGTCCACGATCTTGATCGTACCGTTTGCATGCATGATTTGTATGCGATTGAATCGAAGCGTCACAACAACTCTAATGGTGTGAACACATCAATGCATTATGTAAAAGTGGTAACCCACTTGAGCTTAAGCGATGAGTATGACCTAGGATCAAATGTTCTCATTTGACTCCTAAGTCAATATACTCATATATAGATGACCTAGTCATCGTCAGTTGTTTGATAGATGCTAGAATTGGTTGTGCATGCTTTGCCACATATTTCATTTGCCATCTTATTGTGTGAGCATGTTGGTGCATATTTTACTCATTCAAGGACATCCACTTGTTGTTTTGATTGTTTGGGTTCTTTTCTTTTTGCCAAGTGGATGGACAAGAATGCCTAAGAACCTTCTTTAGCTATCTATGCTTTTCTCGTCTCAAACTCTATTCATGCTACGTCACAAAATTTGATCAAGTCAGATTCGAACCACTCTGTGTGAGGAGCACTTTCGGAGTCCCGATTCGTCATAGACTTAAACTTCCAAAACCTCTTTGTGACTCTCGATGCGGTGATTCCTCCATTTCGGTCCTCACAGAGATCACTAAGTTGATCTGATTTTCAATCTCGGTGCAACCGATTTGAACTTTCGGTCACACTTGATTTAGTGTACACAGCCGCGATTATGCATCTCGGTGCCACCGAGTTGTTCCACTTTCGGTCACACCAAGCGAAGTCGAGCTATATATAGTCACGGGCAAAATTTTGGAAATTTCTCAAAACCCTTCACCAGCGCAATTGCTCGCTCGCCATCGGAGGTCTCCGGATCATCTCCTCGTCGCCAATGAGCCTCCTGTCCTTTGGTCTCTGCCGCCGTCAGCCAGTTCGCCCCGCCGTTATCGCCGTAGCAAATCCACCGCCAAGTTAGGGTATGGACTCGATCTTTGTGCTATCCACGTCGATTCCTAGCACATTGTACTCTTATTGAATCTTGCCACGATTGAAACACTTCTATCCGGCCAAAGTAGTGCGTAGATTAGATGAGATTCAAATTTTTAGGGTTAGGTTTCATTGAAACCATCTCGGACCCACCGAGTTGAAAAACTTGGTCTCACGATTTGGCTTATGCCATTGCACTAGTGACTCTCGGTCGGCGAGAAATTACTAATCGGTGCGACCGATTTGAGATCTGTGAAACCCTAGTAGTCTCGGTGCCACCAAAGCGTGACTCGGTCCAAGCGAGATCATCGGTTTAGGTTCCAAAACTGCTTGGTATCACCGAGTTTGAAAATCGATTGATCAAAATGCTTTTGTGGAAAACTAAAACTGAATTTTGAATCATTCTTTTGCAAAAATCTACGCATTTTGTGATGCTCATCCATTCTATCTCATCTATAACTCTTCACGGGTCGTGATCGACTTTTTGCGGCATGTCGGACGGTGTGACAGCGAACAAGTCGGAAAAGCGGATGGACTTGAGTGAGGGCACTAGTCCCTCAAGCTCTACAAATGAAGGGAGCATAAGCACTCCTAGCAATTTGCCTAAGGCTGCAACTAGGCAAAGGAGAAAGAGAACTTGACTCGGAGGATGAAGACTATAAAAGCGAAGAAGATGAGGCTACTTCCAAGAAGCGGTGCTTAGAAGGAATATGGCTCGCACATAGCACAAAGCACAGGTGAAGAAGAAAGTGCACGACAAGAGGACACCAATGGCTAAAGCCGGAAGAATCCACTCATGTGCCGCTCGAGCCAGAACCCAAAGAGGCACACGAGAAGAAAGTCACTTCTTCCAAACCCAAGAAAGTTCCTACTAGAGAGACAATGAAGTTCTGAATTGAATCGAGAGGATGATGGTGCTCAAGACAAGAAGAAGAAGAGCAAGAACCACAACTGCCCGGGTTCTTGGAAAGCCCTCTATAAGGAGAGATTAGAAGAGGAAGAGGTTCTTTGCACCAGCACCTAAGGCACCAAGCTTATGGGTGATGCTATAAGATCGAGGGGCTGCAACATCCAAGCCCAAGGAAGCACCAAAAGCTGCCTCCAAGGCCAAGCAAGCTGCCAAAGAGGAATACTAGGAGTATTCCATTTCTTTGAAAGAACAAGGCCCCGTGCCAAATGTTCTTTGAAGAAGAAGATGAAGAAGGTCAAGTCTAAGGAAGCTCAAGCCCAAGATACAGACCACAATGATGCCCATCCTGTGGTGAGGACATGAGGATCGGGAAGGATTCGGGTTGAGGCTGTGGAGGATGGAAGATCCATATACTTCAAGGAGAAGAACTGCTTTGACTCTGGGTTCCATACAAAGGAACAACAGGACTTCTATGAGACAATCTTGTTGGACAAAAGCCCATAGTTTGTGACATGAGGTGGGTCTATTGTACCTACATCAAGGATAATGAAGAGCACTATCACGGAGTGCAAGAAAGCTTTGTTGCTTGTGGAGGTGCTGATTTTGTTGGACAAAGTTCACCTTTGGAATGATGAGCTTATCATGCAATTCTACTCCACAACACATTTTACCCGGATGGAAGAATTGTTTGGATGTCGAAGGTACAAGGTACCAATCCACTGTTGAAGAATGGGCAAGTCTGATAAATGCCCCAAAAGAAAATGAGGATGACCTGGATATCTATGCAAAGAAGAAGATGGATCACAATTCCATGGCTCACATGTACAAGGAAATCCCAGACAAGACAGTTGAAACATTGGATCAATTCACTTTCTGCTGTTAGGGCTGCCAACAATCAATTGGATTCTGAGGCACACTTTGTTGCCCAAGTCTGGTGACCATAACATGATCAGAGGGCATGCCATCAACATGTTGCATGTGTTTGATGTGCCACAAAATTCAAAGTTATGAGCACGATGATTGAAACCATTAAGAGGACTACAATGATTAGAAGAGGAGCTATGGATATGCCCCTCAGTTGAGAATTGATTAACTCAAAGATGGGCATAGGGAAATATCGGTTGGATAAGGAACACTTTCTACTTTATCGAGTTTGAGGACAATGAGGTTGTCATGAATGAGAATGATCCACAATCAGTTCAAGCTCAAGAGAAGAAGGAGAAGGCAAAGAAGGATAAGGTTGCCAGGATTCCAACTCAAGAGGAGGCATCTGAATATTTCTTGAAGAACAAGCAGGAGCAGCTTGGTTACTTGATAGCATCTACTGCGAGGATTGAGAAGGGTGGCCACCCTCACTCGAGAATCGGGAGAGCTTGGAGATAATCATGGAACTCAAATTCCATGACCTTGATGTCAAAATGGCGAGATCTGATCGGTTGTAGAAGCATTTGCGGGATGATATCACGAGGAGAGGCGAGGCAAGACTACCAATGATGTGTTTGCGAGTGCCCGAGCCAGAGGTTAGTTGCGGTGCGATGGCGGACACTAGAGCAACAACTTGACACTAGCTTCTGACCCCTTGACTCGGTGCAACCAGCTCTGACATCCACTCCAGCACCCTCTACTTCAACTGAAGCCTTCATTCTCGGAGTTATCAGGACACCACCACCAGAAGATCAAGCCTGAGAGTTGATCTAGCACCATGCATTTTCTATGAACTTTTTGGTAACTTGTTGCCAAAGGGGGAGAAAAATGTATAGATCATAGGCTTCGAGAGAGAGAGTGTTGCTTTTGTTCTCTCTTTTTTATTTGGTGGTTTTAAAACTTGTTTGCTTTTGATCGTTTGAGATACTATGCTTGTGAGACATTGATGATCATGTGTTTGATCATAAGCTACACTTATGCATGTTTGATATTATCTTATCTATCTTATGTGATCATTCACTTTGCTTGGTGATGAGTGCATGTATTCCATGTTTATTATTTTGAGCGCTCCACCAAGATGTATGTGACATGGAAGAGTAACCCATGAGCCTAATTCATTGTGCATTTATAGTCCAAAGCAAATCTTAAACCACACACAAATTTAGGGGGAGCTCTTGCTTATCACATACTTCTCAAAGCGACGATGTTATTCAATCTTATTATCATTTGTCAAAGCTTTGATCTATATGTTGTCATCAATTACCAAAAAGGGGGAGATTGCAAGTGTAACTATCCCTAGGTGGTTTTGGTAATTCATAACAACATATAGCTCATTGAGATAATGCTATTCCAAGACTATTATTTCAGGAAAGCTCAATGAATGGCATGGCATGGATGATGAAAGTGGATCCCTCAAAATACTAAGGACAAAGGATTGGCTCAAGCTCAAAAGCTCAAGACTCTTCATTTTATATTTTAGTGATCCAAGATCACATTGAGTCTATAGGAAAAGCCGATACTATCAAGGAGGGATGAGGTGTTGTTAATGAGCCTCTTGCTTCATGTGCTTAGTGATATGCTCCAAAACCCTCAACTACTTTCCCACATCCACAAATGACCTAAACCCAAAGCCAAAATCGGTCACACCGATTCTTCCTATCAGCGCCACCGATTCCAAAGTCATAGCCACTACCACAAACCCTAAGCAAATCGGTCTTACCGATAGGGATCTCAGTCTCACGAGAGATGGGATTATAATCTCTCTATTTCCCTTAAATAGCGTTTGGTCTAACCAAAGTGGCGATCGGTCCCACCGAGATTGCAATGTAAACTCTCTATTTCCATACGTAACATTTGGTCTCACGGAAAAAGCAAATCGGTCCCACCGAGTTTACGACCAACTCTCTGGAAATCTTATTACCAAATCGGTCTCACCGAGTTTGTATGTCAGTCTTACCAAGATACGTTATGCCTAACCCTAAGCTGAATCGGTCTCATCGAGATGCATGTCAGTCCACGAAAATCACTAACGGTCACTAGGTTTACTAAATCGGTCCGGCCGAGTCTTTTGAATCGGTCCCACGAGTTTGGTAAATTGTGTATAGCAGTTAGATTTTGTGTGGAGGCTATATATACCCCTCAACCTCCTCTTCATTCGTGGAGAGAGCCATCGAAACGAACCTACACTTCCAACTTACCATTTAGAGAGAACCAGCCTACTCATGTATTGAGGCCAAGATATTCCATTCCTACCATATGAATCTTGATCTCTAGCCTTCCCCAAGTTGCTTTCCACTCAAATCTTCTTTCCACGGATCCAAAACCTATGAGAGAGAGTTGAGTGTTGGGGAGACTATAATTTAAAGCACAAGAGCAAGGAGTTCATCATCAGCGCACCATTTGTTACTTCTTGGAGAGTGGTGTCTCCTAGATTGGCTAGGTGTTACTTGGGAGCCTCAGACAAGATTGTGGAGTTGAACCAAGGAGTTTGTAAGGGCAAGGAGATCGCCTGCTTCGTGAAGATCTACCGCTAGTGAGGCAAGTCCTTCGTGGGCGGCGACCATGGTGGGATAGACAAGGTTGCTTCTTCGTGGACCCTTCGTGGGTGGAGCCCTCTGTGGACTCATGTGACCGTTACCCTTCGTGGGTTGAAGTCTCCATCAGCGTGGATGTCACGATAGCACCACCTATCGGAACCACGCCAAAAACATCCGTGTCTCCAATTGCGTTTGAATCCTCCAAACCCTTCCCTTTACTTTCTTACAAGTTGCATGCTTTAATTTCCGCTGCCTATATACTCTTTGCATGCTTGCTTGAATAGTGTGATGATTGCTTGACTTGTCCTAAAGTAGCTAAAATCTGCCAAACTCTAAAATTGGGAAAAGGTTAAGTTTTTATTGGTCAAGTAATCTAATCACCCCCCTCTAGACATACTTCAAGGTCGTACACATACGGTGCCGTCTCAACGGATTTAGACGGTGCCCTATTGAAAGTGTGAAAGTGCGTTATATCGACTAGAGGGGGTGAATAAGGCGATTTTATGAAATTCTTCAGAGAATTTGCGGTGAGAAATTCCTTAGCGAAGAACTGTTTACTGACGGAATAAGTACTCGAGAGGTAAACATAACAGATTACACACATAGTCGGCATGATGAAATGAAGACTAGAGCAGTACATGAAGCGTAAACACGGGATAACAAGATGAAGACAAAGCGGTGAAGAAATTGGGCGAGGAATTTGTGAAAGTCTTGATCAAAGTCTTCAAACACGGATATGAACAACATGCAACCTGAGAATGAGAAATGAAAGAGTTGAGGAAATAGAACCGATCGGTTGGTGAAGACAATGATTTGGTAAACCAGTTCAAGCTGTTGTCTCGGTTATGCGTCAGGTTGGAAGCGGTGAGTATTTAAACTCGAGGACACACGATCCGGACACCCGATCTCGAGCGCAACTCATGACACCGATCCTCACCGTATTCTCCTTGAACTAAGACCACGCGAGCCTCGTCCAATCACTCGTGGTAAGTCTTGGTGACTTCCAAACCTTCACGAGACTTGGTCACTCGGCGATCCACAATTCCTCTTGGATGCTCTAGACCTTGGCGCTAACCGTGCGGAAGAAGCACGATCTTCAAAGGTAACAAGCGTCGGATCCACGAGGATCAATTTCTTGATGATGCTCAATCACTTGGGGTTTTGTGGGGGTTTGGTTTGGATTTTCCTCACTTGATGATTTTCGCTCAAAGTCCTCGGAGGATGGGTTGCTCTCAAATGACAAGTGTCAAGTTCTCTCGGAGCAGCCAACCAGCTAGTGGTTGTAGAGGCGACTATTTATAGCCTAGGGAGCAGCCCGACATGATAAGACATAAATGCCCTTCAATGATATGACCGTTAGGTGGATAAGGTATTTTGGTCCGCCGGGCGCAGCACAGCAACGGTCGGAAATTTGATTTTCAAAGTCCTCGGGGCTATCATGTTCCTCCTTGTGTAGGCAATTACCTTTGGCGAATTCCTAACTCCTCGATCGAGCAAAGTCCTCGATGAGCGGAAGAAGCTGCGTCTCTCACACGAAGAATTTGGTTGAAGCTGTATGAGATTTCAATGGCTTCACTCGAAGGGATTGGTAGGTGTAGAGATTTTGAGTTGAGCATCACATGAAAATTTTTCCTTAGTATTTCCTCGACCCCTTTAACAATACGGTGTTTCCTATGACTCAAGAAAGAAAAATGAAACTACGAAAACAAAAGTCTTCACGCTTGATTCCTCGAATGAATATCAAGTTTTCATGGTCACACAATTTCTTCACTTTCAAAGTCTTCAAAAGTCTTGAATATCAAAGTCTTGATCGAAGAACTTCATTTTTAGAATTCGACTTTCTCTGTAAATATCAAACTCCTCATAGACTTATAGACTGTGTACACTCACAAATGCATCAGTTACTTAACCTATAAGT
Organism: Aegilops speltoides; assembly: GCA_021437245.1. Lineage (NCBI taxonomy): Eukaryota > Viridiplantae > Streptophyta > Magnoliopsida > Poales > Poaceae > Aegilops > Aegilops speltoides. The sequence goes on from CM038141.1 coordinate 319,950,329, forward strand.
CTTCAATACACCAAAATCACTAAGGGGCACTAGATGCACTTACAATCTCCCCCTTTTTGGTGATTGATGACAACATATGTTAAGTTTTCAACGGGGATAAACATATGAAGTGTAAATATTGATATTGAGGAATTTGATTGCAAGATATAGAAGAACTCCCCCTGGATATGTGCATAATGAGGAATTTGCTTTTGAGGCAATGCACATTTGAAGATTTTAATCATGGAGATCTCCCCCTATATCTTGTAATTCATACACGCATTTGATAAATATACTATGAAGAATTTGAAATGCATGATGAAATATGGTGCCTGATGAAATTCAGCATGCATGCAACAGTATTAACACGTATCAGAGCATAGTGTTAGCATGTAATAGTATTAGGGCTCAAATATCACATTCAGAGCTTAGTGCTTCAAAAGCATCAGAGCATAACGCGTATCAGAGCATCAGAAGCACGATCAAAAGTATTGAAACCACAGTGCAAAATCGGCACAATGCGATCAAAAGTATCGAGGGCACCATCGGTTTAAGATTGCAACTTCGATCCAATAAAAGTTTGGAAGAATGAGAGTTGTAACTTAATAAAAGCATATAGTATAAACCGGCTTGAAGACTAACTCAGATTTCTCCCCTTTGTCATTGAAAGTGCAACTAATCCCGGGTGGTTTTGGTATAAATAACAACATATATATCATTGAACTAATAGTTACTTGAGAATCATTTGGAGAGTTCGATGATATGGGTATGGCAGGGCGAAGAAGTGGACCCCCAAAATGCTAAGGCAAGCATTGGCAGCTCAAGACTCCATTTTGGTTTAGTGATCCAAGATCACATTGAGTCCATAGGAAAAGCCAATACTATTAAAGGGGATGAGGTTATGATGATGATCTGGTTGCTCAAGTGCTTAGTGATACATCTCCTAAACTATCGGCAACTTTCACTTCCATAGACACTCATAAGTAGTCTCGGTCCCACCGATATTCCAAACTCAGTCACACGAGATGAACCACCTCAGCCATAAGCCAAACCCTAGTAAACTCGGATTTTCGATTACGAACTCGGTCTCACGAAACATGAGTTGCCAAGTTTACGTAACATACATCATCAAATCGGTGTCACGAGATGATGAAGTCAGTCCACACAGCTGGCATGCTCATGTCATTACCGAATCGGACTAGCAGAGATTGTATATTCGGTCCCACGAAAATCCCAACATTCACATTATTTGAACTATCGGTCTCACCGGGTTGTCCACCGGTCCCACGAGATTGCTCAAATGTGTGTAATGGTTGGATTTTGTGTGGAGGCTATTTATACCCTCCACCCCTCTTCATTCGTGGAAGAGCCATCGAAAGAACTACCACTCCTACCTTACATTTACGAGAAGAGAACTACCTACCCTTGTGTTGAGATCAAGTTGCTCCACTCCCACCATATGAAGCTTGATCTCTAGCCTTCCCAAGTTGCTTTCCACTCAATCCTTTCTTCCACCACAGCCAAATTAGTGAGGAGAGTTGAGTGTTGGGGAGATTATCATTTGAAGCACAAGAGCAAGGAGTTCATCATCATCTACAACATCTATTACCTTTTGGAGGTGGTGCCTCCTAGATTGGTTAGGTGTCGCTTGGGAGCCTCCGTCGTCGAGATGTGGAGTTGAACCAAGAAGTTTGTAAGAAGCGAGGAGATCGCCTACTTCGTGAAGATCTACCCAGTAAGGCTAGCCCTCCGTGGGCGTGAGCCATGATGGAATAGACAAGGTTGCTTCTTCATGGACCCTTCATGGGTGGAGCCCTCTGTGGACTCATGGCCGTTACCCTCCGTGGGTTGAAGTCTCCATCAACGTGGATGTACGATAGCGCCACCTATCGGAACCACGGGAAAAATCACCGCGTCTCCAAAATTGCGTTTGCTCTTCTCCACCTCTCTTTACTAAATGTGCAATTTACTTTCCGCTGCCTATACTCTAGAATTGCATGTGTAGGGTGATGCTTGACTTGATCATAATTGTGAATCTGCCAAAAACTGTTCTTTGTTAAAAGGCAGAATTTTTATTTTGACAAGTAGTCTAATCACCCCCCCCTCTAGACATACTTTCGATCCTACAAGTGGTATCAGAGCTTCTGTCTCCATTGTATTAGTTTCCATTGCATTGGACTCCATAAGCTTGGTTTCACAACCTAGGAGAGTATGGCGTCTAGTGAGGGTAATTTTCATAGAGGTCCTTACTTTGATGGTACAAATTTTGCTAGTTGGAAGCATAAAATGAAAATGCATATTCTTGGTCATAACCCAGCCTCATGGGGCATTATTTGTGTTGGTATGCAAGGTGAATTCTTGAGGAAGGAAAAGTTCCGGATCACGGCTACTGACGGAAGAATTGCGGATGTTGCAAAACAATGCTCAAGCTTGTGCCATTCTCTTCAATGCCTTGTGTCGAGGGAGTTCAACAAAATCAGCCGTCTTGAGAATGCAAAGAGATTTGGGATACTTTGGTTGAAATGCGAAAGGTCGAGTCGTGAAGGAATCAAAGCTAGATATTCTTCAAGGTCGACTTGACAAGTTCAAGATGAAGGATGGTGAAGAATTATTTGAAATGTACTCTAGGCTTGCTCTCATCACAAATGAGATTGCCGGCTTAGGAAGCGAAGAAATGACCGACCGATTCATCATCAAGAAGATTCTCGAGCTTTGGATGGAAAGTATGACACCGTGTGCACTTTGATCCAAATGATGCCAAACTACAAGACTCTCAAGCCAACAAAGTCATTGGAAGAATTGTTGCTCATGAGATGACACTTAAGGATAAGGAAGAGCTTCACAACAAGTCAAGTGGTGCTTACAAAGCTACAAGTGATGCTCCCACAACCTCAAGTGACAAGTTAGTTTCAATGAAGAGATAAGCCTAATGGTCAAGAACTTCAACAAATTCTACAAGAATAGAGGCAAAGAGAGAAGCTCAAAGTCTAGATCATATGATGAAAAGAGATCTTCTAGTCGTGATCGAAGCTGCTACAATTGTGGAAGACCGGACACTACTCAAATGAGTGTCTGGCTCCCCACAAGAGAGAAGAATCTCCAAGAAGAAGAAGCTCAAGAGATGAGTCACCTCGGAAGAGAGAAAGGAGCGAGATGATCGTTATGAGCGAAGACCCTCTCGGAGAAGCAAGGATTAGGAGAGGAAAGACAAGTCATCAAGGAGCTACACAAGAAGAAAACATCAAGCTCATGTAGGTGAATGGGTCTCGGCTCCGACTCAAACAATCAATCAAAGGAAGCTATCACTCCGACTCCGACTCTGATCAAGATGAAGGTGTTGCGGTCTTGCTCTCGTATCCTCCAACTCCAACTCCTCGACTTACTTGATTCACCAAATGAGGGAATTGGAAGATGCTTCATGTCTAAAGGCCCCAAGGTATCACACCACGAATTCATTGACTTGATAGTGATGAGGATGACTTGCTTGGTGAAGATGAGCTCTTGCATGATAAATCCGATGAGCCTAGTAACGATGAACATGCTAGTAGTCTTTATAGTCGAGAAAAGTCGAATGACAATGCTATGAAGGAGATTGAGCGTCTAACTAAAGAACTAAACACTCTTAAGTTAGCTCATGAAACAACTCAAGAAGATCATAGAGAGCTCCTAAGATCTCATGAGAAGCTACGCTTGAGAAGCTCACTCTAGAGCAAGAACATGAGTTTCTAAAAGCAATCAATGGCGATCTTGAAGAAGAGTTCTTCATATCTTGCCAAGCGACTTCTCTTGTCTAATTTCTTGCCATCCATTAAGACTAAGCATGACAAGCATAAGAAAAATTCTTCCTCTAGCATTAACAATAACCATGCTAAATCCAATGTTGTTGCTTCTAGTAGTTCTCTTGATTCCACTAACAATGTTTCAAGCCAAGTTACACTTGAGCAAGAGAATAGTTTATTGAAAGGGATCATAGAAAGGTGTCTACAAGAGCCTTGCGGAAGCAAGAACTTTGAGAAATTGTTACTTAAGCAAGGAAGGCAGGAAGAATCAAGGAATTGGTTTTGAGCGAAAGTTCAGCGCCGAAGGCGTTGAGTGGGAAAGAAGTCAATATCCTACTCCACAGTTTGTTCCTCAAAAGGAAAGTATGATCCTACTTCTTCCAATGTGGAACAAGCTCAAGATGACCTTCCACCACAAGACCACAAGCTAAAAGGCAAGGACAAGCTTCAAGAGGAGATTGATGCATTTGTTGAAGCACCTCAAGCCATGGTCAAGTGGGTTCCCAAGGAAGCGTCAAGTTCTACTTCGTCAAGCTCAACTACAACCCCAAGGATTCCCATCAAGATGATGTGGATCCGAAGAAGAAGAACTAGAAAGTTCTTGAGGTGACTCATAACATACTTCACTCACATTCATTTGGCAAAAACTTGTGCAATCAACTTCCACATCGTGCACTAGTTCATGGAGTCACAAACCCTCTTGTTGGTAAGTCAAGGGACAAGGTAATCATTGCTTTCATGGACATCATCTATTGTGAACTTCAATCTATGTCCATGGATATCCTTGTTTGTTCCTTGTGGGACTAACCCATGTAGGTATTGAAAGTGCCGAATCAAGGATAGCTCCCAACTCTTGATGATCTCCATCAACATTGAGCATCCACATCTTCAACATCTACATGAAGTCTTCTAAGACAACCCAAGGTTAGTTTGACCCTTTAAAGGGGTTCTCACATCTAGGGGAGCTTTGCTCTAAAAATTGAGCTAAAGCATCTTCAAATGATGTGAACACATCAATGCTTTATGTAAAAGTGGTAACCCCACTTGTGCTTAAACGAGGAGTATGACCTATGATCAAATGTTCTCATTTGGCTCCTAAGTCAATATACTCATATAAAGATGACCTAGTGATCGACAAATTGTGTGTTAGTTGCTAGAGTTTTGGTTGTGCATGTTTGACACATATTTCATTTGCTATCTTATTGTGTGAGCATGTTGGATGCATGATTTTATCCATTCGAGGACATCCATTTGTTGTTTTGGTCGTTTTGATTTTTCGACCAAATGGATGGACAAGAATGCCTAAATACCTCCCTAGCTATCTATGCTTTCTTGTCTCAAATTCTATTCATGCTTACATCACAAATTTTGAACAAGTCATTTCGGACCCTCGGGTGAGGAGCACTTTCAGAACCACCGATCCGTCGAGGCTAATTTCCAAAACCTTCTAATTGATTTTGGTCGGACCAACTCACTCAAACTCGGTCGAGCCGAAAGCATTTAGGCGATCTAGGTTTTCATCTCGGTGAAACCGAGTTGTGATTTCGGCGTGACGAAGTGCATAGCGCCTAGCGATTATCCATCTCGGTGCCACCGAGTTTTACAACTCGGTCCCACCGACAATGAAGGGTATATATTCCGAGGGCAGCGTTGATTCCTCCTTCAAGCGTTTAGCCCCACCCCTTGCTGCCGTCTCCTTGGTCTCCGGATCGTCGCCGTAAATGCGCTTTATGCGCCCTCGCCCGCGAGTCTCCGTCGCCGTCAGCGGCCATCTCCTCCAGCGCCGTTGCCGCCGTGAAAAACTCCACCAAGTTAGGGTGAGTTTGATCCCTCGTGCTCCCATCTCGATTCAATGCGCGTTTGGATTGCCTAGTATCTTGCCACGATTGAAATCCTCCTGTACACCAGTTGGTTCGTTTGAACTAGATTGAGTAAAAGTTTTAGGGTTAGGTTTCCATGGAACACATCTCGGTGAGACCGATTTTATATTTTCGGTATGACCGATTTGGCCTATGGCCATTACCTGCACCGCCGGTCCAACGAGTTGTGCAAAATCGGTGTGACGAAATGAAGATTACATGAAACCCTAGTGTTTTCGGCGGGACGAAACCCACTTGTCAAACCGAAAGTGGTGTGCCAAGCTCTGTTTAACACTTGGATTCACGAACCTTAAACTTCGATGCGACGAAATGTCTTACGTGAAAACTTAATACTAGAATTTGAACTCATTTTTTTGCAAAAACTTCGCATTTTGTGATGACTCTTCTTCTCTGCCTACACCTTATCTATTCACGGGTTGTCGGCCATGTCGGATGCAGGTGGCAGTGAGAACAGTCGAGACACCCATTGCGAGACATTCGAGGCGGGCACTAGTCCTAATCCTAGTAGCTCATCGATGATGGTGAGAGGAGTACACCAAGTGGCATGCCTCCTGCAGCCACGAGCTAGAAAGAAGAGAAATTGAGATGATGAGGATTGATTTTGTTGTTGAGGAAGAGGTGACCTCAAAGCCTAAAAGGAAGGTTGTTGCCAAAGAGCAACAAGATCAACAATCTAAGAAGGGCACCAGCAAAGTCAAGCGATCAATTGTTGCTAGAAGCTAAATTTGGGAGAAACAGCTGCAAGCAAAGTGAAAAACCACCAAGAGAAGAGGATAGTGCATGTAGGGGAGCTAGAAGCGGATATGTATATTGATCCTCATGCGAGATCAGTGATGAGAGGATGAGGATGAGAAGCACCCCAGCCTCCTCCTCGAAGCCAGAAGCTCATGGGTGATGCCATTAAAGTGGAGCCACATCAAAGCCCAAGAAATCTGCTCCAGCTAAGGCAGCTCCGGCAAAGCTTCTTTGCCAAGCCCAAGAGGACCATCGAAACATTCCAGCGTCTGAAAAGAACAAGGATGATGTGCCACCGGTGAGTCGGCGATGAAGGACCGGTTTCTTTGAAACCGTCCAAAACGCCACTCCATAATGATGCTCATCCTCAAAATTTGAGGATATGAAGGCAAGGAAGATAAAGGTCTCGGGCTATGGAGACAAAGCGGACCCATATGCCGTGAGGAGAAGAACTACTTTGTAGATCCAGATTTCACACGGAGGCGGCGGGACTTCTATGAGACCGTCTTGATGGACAAAAAGCCCATAATCGCGGACACGGATATATTATTGGAAGTACATTGACAATGAAAACACGAGATTTCTTTCCACATGTGCATGAAAGTTTCACTTGCATGTGGAGTTGCAGATTTTGTAGGTCGAAATTGACCGGTTGGAGCGATGAGATGATAATGCAATTTTATGCCACAGCTCACTTCTACGATGGAAAGATTATGTGGATGGTGAAGGTCAAAGGTTTTCTTCTTCTGTTGAAGAATGGGCAGAAATTCTGAATGCTCGATCTGCGAGAAGATGATATTGATGTATATGGGATTCCAAGAAGAATCATGAATCCATGAAAACATGTACAAAGAGGTTCCGCGGAGGATTTGGGAATCTGGAAGCTCGGCTCGATCTACCATCTCGAGGCGGGCTTACCTACCACTAATACCATTTTGAGGCATACCTTGATGCCCAAATGGAGATGATCGCATGATCGGAGGATACTCTATCAACATGCTGCACATACTTGATGAGAGCACCTTTCAAGGTGATGGACTTGATGGTAGAGACCATTAAGAGGATGCGGTGACCACAAAGGTCGTGTGGATTTGCCCATGATTGGATGCTTATCAATGCCAAGTTTGTACGGGCACATTCTTGTTGGATAGAGAACATTTACCGTTGCAGCTAGAGCATGAAGACAATGTTGTTGTGATGGATGAGGAGGATCCGACATCTGTTGAAGGTCAAGCCAAGATCGCGGTGCTAAGAAAGCCAAAGTGACAAGGAAGCGGCGGCAGCTAAACCAAAGAGTTTGGAGAGCAAATTCTTGAAGCTACTCAAAAGGATTGAACAACGCTTTGGCGACATTGAGCAGTCTCGGGAGAGCTTAGAGAGGATTGTTGACGAGAAGATCTCGCTTCTGGGCGTGAAGGTATTGAAGTACAAGTGACCGTCAACAAGCTCGAGCGGACATTGAGGAAGCAAAGCGGGACAAAGCGAGCTTATGTGTGAGTTGCGGGATGACTTAGTCCGGATTCTCATCGACAGATTGCTCCGGTTCCCAAAGGATCCCGATCATTTGCTATTCGATGGTGACACGGGACTACAACTTGCACCTCCACAGTTCAGCGATTGCTCCTACTCCAGCTCGGCTCCGATGTCCCTCCACCGGCACAAACATCGGTGAAGTCTTCGCCGATCTTTGTCATATCCTCCGACATCAACCCAGGGCCAGGAGCCGCGGTGAGTCCACGGTGGCAACTTAGCTCTATGCTTTTGAACTTTTGGTAACTTGTTGCCAAAGGGAAAAGTGTATAGATCATAGGGCTTCGAGAGAGAGTGTTGTTGTCTTTGCGCTTTTGCTCTTTCGTTCTTTTGCGGTCTCTTTGAGATACTTTTGGTTTCGAGACATTGATGTGTTTGATACTCCGTTTAATTCTACCTTAATGAGTGCTTGGTGGTACTATGCTTTAATGTGTGCTTAATGCTTATCATATGCCATTCCTATCTCGTATGACCATTTACTCATGTCTTGGTGATTGGGTGCATCTTGTTCATTCTTATCATTTTATGCGCTCCACCAAGATGTATGTGACATGGAAGAGTGACCCATGATCCTAATCGATTGTGCATTTGCATTCAAGCATAAATCTTAAATAATGCACAAATTTAGGGGAGCTCTTGCTTATCACATACTTCTCAAAGCGACGATATTATTCATTGATTATATCCTTTGTCGAAGCTTTGATCTATATGTTGTCATCAATTACCAAAAGGGGAGATTGAAAGTGCAACTAATCCCGGGTGGTTTTGGTAATTAATAACAACATATATATCATTGAACTAATAGTTACTTGAGAATCATTTGAGAGTTCGATTGATATGGGTATGGCAAGGATGAAGAAGTGGACCCCCAAAATGCTAAGGCAAGCATTGGCAAAAGCTCAAGACTCCATTTTTGGTTTAGTGATCCAAGATCACATTGAGTCCATAGGAAAAGCCAATACTATTAAAGGGATGAGGTTATGATGATGATCTGGTTGCTCAAGTGCTTAGTGATACATCTCCTAAACTATCAACAACTTTCCTTGCCATAGACACTCATAAGTAGTCTCGGTCCCACCGATATTCCAAACTTCAGTCTGCAAGATGAACCACCTCAGCCATAAGCCAAACCCTAGTAAACTCGGATTTTCCGATTCGAACTCAGTCTCACGAAACATGAGTTGCCAAGTTTACGTAACATACATCATCAAATCGGTGTCACCGAGATGATGAAGTCGGTCCCACAAGCTGGCATGCTCTTGTCATTACCGAATCGGACTAGCAAGAGATTGTATATTCGGTCCACCAAAAATCCCAACGTTCACATTATTTGAACTATCGGTCTCACCGAGTTGTCCACCGGTCCCACGAGATTGCTCAAATGTGTGTAGCAGTTTGGATTTTGTGTGGAAGCTATTATACCCCTCCACCCCTCTTCATTACGTGGAAGAGCCATCGAGAAAGAACTACCACTCCTACCTTACATTTACGAGAGAACTACCTACCCTTGTGTTGAGATCAAGTTGCTCCACTCCCACCATATGAAGCTTGATCTCTAGCCTTCCCAAGTTGCTTTCCACTCAATCCTTTCTTCCACCACAGCCAAATCGGTGAGGAGAGTTGAGTGTTGGGGAGATTATCATTTGAAGCACAAGATCAAGGAGTTCATCATCATCTACAACATCTATTACCTTTTGGAGGTGGTGCCTCCTAGATTGGTTAGGTGTAAGCTTGGGAGCCTCCGTCGTCGAGATGTGGAGTTGAACCAAGAAGTTTGTAAGGCGAGGAGATCGCCTACTTCGTGAAGATCTACCCAGAGTAAGGCTAGCCCTCCGTGGGCGTGAGCCATGATGGAATAGACAAGGTTGCTTCTTCGTGGACCCTTCGTGGGTGGAGCCCTCCGTGGACTCATGCAGCCATTACCCTCCGTGGGTTGAAGTCTCCATCAATGTGGATGTGCGATAGCGCCACCTATCGGAACCACGGGAAAAATCACGCGTCTCCAAAATTGCGTTTGCTCTTCTCCACCTCTCTTTACTACATGTGCAATTTACTTTCCGCTGCCTATACTCTAGAATTGCATGTGTAGGGTGATGCTTGACTTGATCATAATTGTGAATCTGCAAAAAACTGTTCTTTGTCAAAAGCAGAATTTTTATTTTGACAAGTAGTCTAATCACCCCCCTCTAGACATACTTCGATCCTCAGGTCATCAAATGACCAAAAGGATCGGCGAGACTCGCTTGAACATATTCAAGTCGATGGAGGCGCCCGGCGTTATCGGGGTTGGTTGTTGAAGTAGGACTGCCAGCGATGTCGTCAAGTCTTCACATTCATCGGTTTAGCGATGAAGAATAAGAGCTAGCCACCAAATCGGGAACTTTGACTCTCTTGAATTTCTTGGAGGTGGTGCGAGACCGGTCATAAGCTTCACGAAGACCCATAGTCTTCAATTCTTCCATGAGTAGACATGATTGAGAATAGCCAGTGCGGTTGAGGGTTTCATGTAAATAGTCTTGGTTTTTCTTCTTTGCATTATGTGTTGAGTCATATTGTGAAGAATTGCAGCAAATTAGCGCTTGACCCATTTACGATTGCGATCAACCTTCGATGAAGGCGAGGAGTAACTCACGATCGGTCATCACCACAGGTCTTTGTGGCTTGAGGCTGTTTCTTGGTTGAGGTATTTGCGGCGGTATCATGCGTGGCGAGTCGTCATTGGTGGAATAAGATGCGACTTTGCGCCTGACCATCAATGGGCGAGTGCCTTCATCAATTACAGTTGCTGCCTTGCCCTTGTCATCGGATGATGAAATTGGTAAACGAGGACTTCAATGGGCGGCGGAGGCTGCCATGATTCATAGTGTCGACCTTGTAGTTCGGTGAAGATCTTGCCCTTATGAATCTCATGATCCAAAGGCATATGGCTTCGACTCAAAAGGTGACATTGCAATATTGGCGAGTCCTCATGAAGAAATCATGGAAGTTGGTGGAGCATATGAATGATATTGAAAAGCATGTTCTTCATGATGCCAACAACATCTTCATCATTTGAGTCGTGGCCTTTGATTGGACTCATAGTCTTCGTCAAGATTACGTACGGTCCGAGGCACATAGAGCAAATCCTTGACGAGAATTTGGTTCGAGGGCTTGGCACGGCCAATGGCTTCATCGATACTTGCATGAAGTGATCACACGATTCACGTTCATTGTAGAGACAGCGAGGCGATTCATGGGGAGGATCAAGAGGAAGGACACGAAGCAATTGATTCTTTGGTGCCTTGTAGTGAGTATTTTCGGTCATCAATCAGAACCCATGAGTTGATGTCTTGACATCTCCGGTGATGTGCGGGGTGGCATAGAACTGAAGAATGAGTTCTTCATTCGATCACATATATCGGTCTGCGAAATTCAGCAGCCACGCCGTGAAGAACACGAATCTTGGCTCGAAGCAGGTAGTGATTCCATATCAACATGAGGAATATGCTCATGGTTGAAGATCTTGTCCTTGTCGAATAATCTTGAGGAATAGAAATTTGCTTGTGTTGGAGTCGAGCGTCTCTTCCTCATTCGGCGAGTCATAAGTTGAAGGCGATGAAGAACACATGCTCGGAAAAAAGTCTTCATCCTTGAACTTTTGCTTGCTTGAAAATGGATTCTTTGGCTTGGGCGAGGAATATCTGTTATTTGAAGCACAACCTCGGGAATCGCAATTTCAGTTCTTGGTGAGAATTTCTGGTTCCTCTCCTTGTGCGGTTGAGGATCGTGATTGGTTCTTGGCGCTAGTGGCTAGAATCTCTTCGTTGACGAGATGATGTGGGATGAGTTTCTTGAGCCCATTTGAGCAGTTGTAGTTGGTGGTGAGGAACTTGTTGAAGCGGAGTGAAGAGAGGAGTATTGGGGTGCTGACTTTCCCAAAGTCATCATTCATTCTGGTGTAGTGCACCCAATATCCACATCTTCATCCTCTTTTCAATTTTCTCGAGCACTGCCTCTTGGTTGTGGCGCTGAGGCACGGGTGAGGAAGCAGGGAGTTGAAGGAGCAGCTTCCACATCAATTTCTTCATCAAGCTGTTACGAAGTAGCAGCAGATTGATTTTCTTCATCAGATCCGCTTGGAATCGTATATTCTTCTCCAAAGGGAACAATTTCCTTGGATGACATGGATGAAATGGGAATGGCATCGATAGGATTTTCAATCGAGCTGGTCATTGGCTTCAATTTCTTCGCGGCGAAGAATTTGGCCTTGTTGATGCCTTCCTTTTCTTCACTTGCAGCTCTCTCTGCGGCCTTTGTCTTCTTCACTTCATAGGCGGAAGGAAGAATTGGAGTTGGTGTTGGTGCGGGAGAAGGCTGAGGATTGTGGTACAGTTTCTTTAGGCACAAGCCAGTGCGATTGTCCTATTTCCTTTAGATTCTTGAGCGCACCACTAGTGGATGCCACAGGAATTTCTTCGGTGGTGGAATGGAGTCATCAGCCTGGAACTTGTGTTCTCATCGGCCGCTGAAAGTCATCGGCCAGTCTTGGCATGTTCTTCAATTTGGCAGATTCTTGACTGAGGATCTTCTTGTTGCGATGAAGCTGCAGCAGTTGACATTCTCTTCGTCGGTGGCGAATCTCACCTTGGCTCCTTGCCAATCGGCATTATAAGCATCAAAATCCTTCTTTGAGTGCTTGGATTTCGATTGAGCTTTGAGAAGTTCTTGAGAGACAAGTTGATGATGTTTTCCTCGAAGCTTCTCTTTTCTTGCTTTTGCTCTCTTCAATTCACGAGCCTTTTCAAATTTCCATTTCTCTTGAGCGATGAAATGGTTGACATATGACTTTGACCGAGTCGATGGAAGATCCGGAAGAGGAGTGTGAGGATCCTGATGCCACAGTCAATGAAGTCTAGGATCTTCTTTGGATCCAAAAGCGAGTACACTTGTTCCTTTGGCTCTAGCGGCCTTGGTCGGTCTGTCTCGATGATTTCTTCAAGTTCTTCATCAGAGCCTCATCATCGAGAGGAGCGTTGAATGCAACTGTTTCTTCTTGGACTTGGCGAGGACCGCGTCCAGCGATTACTTTTGTCTTGACGAGTGGGACTGTTGAGGACATTAGTGCGGTGAGGAACTTGCTAAAACACGAAAGCAATGGAGAATCCTTGAGTCCTTTGACAAGTTGCAAGATGCACAGTGTTGAGGACTTGGAGGGAGTTCTTGAGGATTTTGAATGAGCAATGGCGATCGAGAATTTGCCGTGAGGAGCACGGTGAGGAAGCTGGGCCGTGGTGACGGTGAAACACTTGGCTTGCTTGAGCTTCTTTGGCATTGATTTCCTTGGTTTGACCGAGGGCTCGGCAATGACAGCAGCAGCGATATCCTCATTGAATTTCCTCCTTGCTTCCTTGGCTGTCTTGCCAATTTGGCTTGGCGCTGGACCATTCTTGGAAAATCTTCACCACGTTTGATGCTGGTGGGATCGACAACAGCCAGGTGCGGAGGGCTCTTGGGCATGGAGGATTCGGTGCGAATTTCCTCATGTACTTTGGAGTGACATAGCGGTATTCACGCCATTCTCTTGCCCATCTCCTTTCTATTCTTTGTATCGCACTTTCGCTGGTTCTTAGTTTCCTTGCCAAATTTGGATTCATCGGTGTGCGATAGTCTTTGTATATTTCCTCGGGAATTTCAAAAGCGATCATGACTTCCGTTTCTTTCCTCCCTTCTGCGGTCTCTTGCCTTACGCCATTTTCTTGGTGAGAATTTGAACAATAGAGCACTCTGAAGAAGTATGCGATTTTCTTCAAGGCAGCTGCAAATGAGTTAAGTTGATGAGAACCTAGTGATTCAGCGGGACATGAGTACACTGTGAGCAGAGTGTAGGTGCGAGGAATTTGGAGAGGTCATATCGTTCTCGGAAGATTTTTCAAAAGAAGCAAGTTTTGAGAATTTGACCAGTTTGAGCCTTGAGGAATTTCACTAAGCGTTTTGTCTTAGGTTCGAGTTGTGCGGATCGAAAATCCGCACAATTGAGGAATCTTGAAGAAATGAATGCTTAGAGATAAATCAAGAACATATAGTGTGTGAGGTGTTCATATGTGAGGATTTTGAAGAGTAAAAACACCTTTGAAGATTTTGAAAGATTTGAGAATCAGCGAGTAATAAAAGTGACTTTTAATTACGAACTGAAGAACACGACAAGCAGAGATGAGCTGTAGAAGTTAAATACGTTAGATCTTCCACGCCCTAACTTGGCGGAGGAAGATGACTTCTGGCGGCGTGAAGAATTTCAGCGACCGGCTTGATCTGACAGCGATGAGGTCAAGCGGTGAAGCTTTTCCTCACGGCGCGATGGAGTAGCAGCGGCGCTAGGGTTTGAGGAGAGCTCGAGTGTGAGGCAGCGATCGGCGGAGTAAATGAAGTGAGGAGGTAAAGGGGTATTTATAGCCACGATGAAAAACTGTTAGCCGAAGATTTTGGGCGAACATGCCCTGCCCTTTCTCCTTCCGCGACGTGTGTCACCCACGTCTTGTCTGAGATAAGATCGTGTAAGATCGTGGGTGATTAAACTAATACATCGTGGGATGCGGAGCGGTTTGGCGGTAAAACCGAAAATTTGGATAAGATTTGTTAAAAAGTTTAGTTCGCAATTTCTTGGTGTCAAGGACGGTGAAGACTTTGAGCGAGTTTCAATTAGAACGCACATGAAGAATTTGTGAATAGATTGGATTGAGTATAGCATAGAGGGAAGGTCGATCACATTCACTTAGCGAAATCATAACTTGAAGAATTAGCAATAAGTGAATCTTTGTAGAGGACATAAACCCATATATATATATATATAATGAAGAATGGCAGCGGAACTCTTGAAGATTTTGCAAAGTTGAAGAATTGAAAAAGCGAGGAATTTCAAATGAGGAAAAACTCAGATTGAAGATTTTCAACTTTTGTGGTGGCGTATTACCGTATAAGAATGATGATTTCAGACACACGCATACAATTGTCGTGGGGTTACGAGAATCAAATTCTTCATTGATTTCTTCACACTTAGAGTGTTATTCTTCATTGATTGAGGAACAACGTTTCTTCATGTGTTGCACATCTAAGTCATCAATTATGCATAAGGGTTAGGATGTGTGTCCTTTTCAAAGAACATTGAAGATTCTAAGATATTTAGCTCACACGCAACTTGCTAAATCTCTTCTCATCCAAGGGCTTGGTGAAGATATCAGCCAGCTGTTCTTGATCTTCACATGCTCGATGGAATATAAGCCCTTCAACACATGATCACGAAGAAAATGATGACAAATCTGGATGTGCTTAGTCTTGAGTCTTTGGCTGGGTTGTGAGCAATCTTGATGGCACTCTCGTTGTCGTGAGGAGAGGCACATTCTTCACGTTAGCGCCATAGTCCTTGAGGTTTGCTTCATCCAGCGATTGAGCACAGCATGACCCAGCAGCAATATATTCACTTGTGATGAAGCGGTGATACAGATTCTGTTTCTTGAGGACCAACGGACCAAGGATCGTCAGAAATGACAAGTGCAGGATGTTGACTTGCGGTCCACGATCACCAGCATAGTCGAGCGAAATATCAATGAGATCAAAAGCGAGCCCTTGGGGTACCATAATCCTAGTGTTGGTGTGTGAGCTAGATATCGAAGAATATGCTTCACAGACCTTATGGTGTGATTCCTTGGTGCAGCTTGAAATCGGGCACACATGCAAACACTAAGCATTATATCTGGCCTAGATGCACATAGGTACAATAAAGAACCAATCATGGGCGGTATACCTTGTGATCGAAGTCGAATACCATTTTCATCGATGCATAGATGACCATTTGTGGGCATAGGAATTTTAGGCCTTTGCAATCTTGCATGCGAATTTCCTCGATACATCTTTGAGGTATTTCTCTGAGATATGAATATGCCATTGTCTTTTTGTGAATTTGAAGACCTAAGAAGAATTTCAACTCTCCCATCATAGACATTTGATATTCTTCACTCATCATATAAACAAATTCATCACTATATCGTTGGTTAGTACAGCCAAAGATAATATCATCAACATATATTTGGCACACAAGCAGTTCACCATCATATGATTTAGTAAATAGAGTAGGATCGAGTGAACGGGTGTGAAGCCATTCTTCACGAAGAATTCCTTGATTGTATCATACCACGCTTGAGGGCTTGCTTGAGGCCATAGAGAGCCTTATTTAGTCGAAGACTTTGTCGAGGATTCTTGGGATCTTCAAAACACAGGGGTTGAGCAACATATACTTCTTCCTCAAGCTTACCATTGAGGAATGCACTTTTCACATCCATTTGATATAAAATGATATCATGATGGTTAGCATAGGCAAGTAAAATCGAATAGCTTCAAGTCTAGCAACAGGTGCAAAAGTTTCATCGAAATCAATTCCTTCGACTTTGTGTGTAGCCTTGAGCTACTAGTCGTGCCTTATTCCTCACAACAAGACCATTTCATCTTGCTTGTTGCGGTAGATCCACTTTGTGCCAATGATATTATGCTTGCGAGGATGCAGGCGATTGACCAATTCCAGACATTGTTCAGCTCGAGCAGATGTAATTCTTCTTGCATAGCTTGAATCCACTCGGCTCGAAATGCTTCATCTACCTTAGTGGGCTCTGAGATAGAGACAAAAGCATAGTGCCCACAAAAGTTAGATAAGTGTGAGGCTTTTAGGCGGGTGAGAGGACTGGTCTTGCTTGATGTCATCGATGATCTTCTCCACTTGCACTTCTTTTTGCAGCGTGGATGAGTTGGTTGTCGTTGAGGATTTTGATCAGCATTTTCTTGACACCAATTTCCTCATCATGTTCTTGAGTGCATCATTCGGCGTTCTTCATGAGCAGGAATGAATTCTTCACAGATTCTTGATGGGAATGACATCCTCGGTTGCCTTGTGCTTGATAGCATCCTCGGTGCTTGTTCATCTAACACAAGGTAGGTGCTCTCTTTGCAAGCCATTAGTTTCATCGAACCGCACATCTCTGATGTCGACAATCTTGTGAAGAACAATGTTGAAGACTCTGTAGGTGTCTGAGTCCTTCGTAACCAAGCATAAAACCTTCATGTGCTTTGGTGCAAATTTAGAGTTGTGATGAGGATCTCTAATCCAACATTTAGCACGAAGACTTTGAAATAACTCACATTGGGTTTCTTGTCGTTGAGGAGTTCATATGCGATCTTCTTGAAGAATTTGTGAAGATATACTCTGTTGATGATGTGGCGGGCGGTATCAATTGCATCAATCCAAAAAGCGGTGAGGCGTTTTGTATTCATCAAGCATAGTGCAAGCCATCTCAACAAGAGTTACTGTTCTTGCGCTCCACAGCGCCATTTCTTTGAGGAGTATAAGGGCGAGATAATTCATGAGTAATACCAAGTTCATCAAGATAAGCATCAAGACCAGAATTCTTGAACTTCGGTTCCATTGTCACTTCGATATGCTTGATCTTCACACCAAAGTTGGTTGAAGCCCTCGAGGAAAATCGTTTGGAGACTTCACGCACTTCATGTTTGTAAGTAACAATGTGTACCCATGTATATCGAGAATAATCATCAACAATGACAAAACCATATAGAGATGCATCATTAGTATTTGCTGAATAATGATTAGGTCGAAGAGGTCCATGTGAAGCAATTGAATGGACGGGTAGTGGTCATGATAGTCTTATTTGGATGCTTGGCCTTGGTCATTTTCGGCTTCACATGCTCCGTATAAGTGATCCTTGAGGAATTTGACATTCTCAATGCCAATGACATGCTTCTTCTTCGCAAGCGTGTTCAAATTCCTCATGCCTGCATGACCAAGTCAACGATGCCATAGGTTCTTGGTAAGGTTGCGAGCTTCAACGATGTCATCAATAGGTTCTTGTCACCAGTCATGTGATTTGTACATCCACTATCGAGGACCCATTCAGTGGTTTTGGGTTGATTACCCTGCAGATGAATTAGTGTAGCTTACAATCTCATATGCTTCATCAGTGAAGAATATGATATCAAGTTCATCAGATGAATTTCATCAAGCCATAAACAGATATAGCAGTATGAGGACGTGTGAAATGAAAGTTCATTTCATCATGATTTACTGCGTCCTTCGGGCATATTTTGTCGGGTCCCGACAAATTCTTGAGCGTTCGAGCACGTCGGAGACTGACCCTGCGAGAAGAGATTAGTTCTTTTCTTCACCACCCACATACGGAGGGTGGCAAAGAGTTCATCATCCTGCGAGCACCATGTGAGAAAGGTGGCAAAGATGCCAAACCATTTCTCTTAGCATTGGAGGGTTAGAGTAAGCATATGAATAAGCGAGTAATTCTTGAGGACTTATGAACATAATGGTTTGAAGAATAATGCACATATTCATAGCCCTTAGCTTTACCTGCGAGACAGATTTGTTAGCATGATAATAATCATATGAGGACTTTGATCCGAGTTGAGAATTTGATCCTCGTGGAGAATTTGGTCCATATGAGGATTTGGATCCATATGAAGAGTTTGGTCCATATGAAGAATTTGATCAGGGGTTCTGTTCTTCCTTTGGTGGTGTCATGAGAACATTCACTGAAGACTTTCAACACAGCTTTTGGGAACCAGATTTTCTTCATAGGGAACCGTTCTGCGATTAGTGCCAACATATCTAGCAAATACTTCACCATTACGATTTTGAGCAGTTTATAGTTGAAGTCAAATGACTCATCGGAAGAATGAGGAGATTCACATGTAAAGCGGATAAGTTAGATGGATCAAGCTGGAGGTCCTTTGCAGACAACCCATGAGGTTTTGGGATCTGCTCGGGTTTCCAATATGTTCCATCGGCATTGAGTTTCCTCTCAAAGGCAATACCCTCTTTCCTAGGGTTTACTGTTGAGGATCTGCTTTTGAGCACATCACAAAGTGTCGATGCCCTTTGAGGCTTTTGTACATGCTGTCATGTACAATTCCTTCAACCCTGCATTATCGGTGATACTAGCAAAGTCCTCGGATGAGGAATTAGTGATAGCGAGCGGATGAAGAATTTGTAACATTTGAAGCATTTGAACATTGGTGAAGAATTAGCGATTCACGTTCAATGCACTTTAAGCATGGAGGAACAAATTCTTCACGAGAAGTGCTGATTTGTTGAGCTAGTAATGAATCGCGCTCCTTACGAAGATCTTCATAACATACTCTTAGCTTTTCAAGATCTGCCTTTCTTTGAATAGCTTCAAGAAAGCTTCTCATGATCGATCAAGAGGGTGTTATGCTGATCTTGAAGGCGTCAAACTTAGGTGAATTCTCGAAGACATTCACCCAATGCTTTTGGTGATCCATTTCTTTGCAACATATTATCACTTCTTTCTAACATATCTTGAGTTTGTTCTAAAACCGTTTGTTGTTTAGTGGCAACACAAATGAGCTTAGTATAGCAAGATTCAATGTCATCATCAGATTCATCATTATCAGATTCATCATCACAAGACTCGGATGAGGAGCATTCGGTTACCTCAGTACCATTTGCCATAAGACAAGATGCAAACGATGATGATTCTGGCTCGAAAGTCATCGTTTTGAGAGATTCCTTGAAGTTCTCGAACCAGGGATCATGACAGGTTCGATGACCTTCATAGACATCGAAGATTCGGTCCCGGATGAGCTTTGAATTGCCCGGATGCATAATTAGCGAATTGGTCTCTGGATAGGCGAAGCGGATGATATCCTTTGCTATGAGATCAAGCCGAGTGTACTTGCGAATATCATCGGCATTAGCCATCTTGCATAGATCGGTAAGACCAATCTCGATGACGGTCCACATTTCATTGTTCTTTGCCATGAGCGCTTCTTCATCATGGCCTTCCACTTGGGATAATCATGGCCGTCAAAGATAGGGCATGTCACTTTCTTCATACTGCGGTCGACATAACTGGAACTCGGTGGTTAAACCAAAATCACACGAACAAGGGGTACCTTGCTCGATACCAATTGAAAGTCGTTATATCGACTAGAGGGGGTGAATATGCGATTTTAGGAAATTCTTCAGCGAGGAATTTGCGGTGAGAAATTCCTTAGCGAAGAACTGTTTGCGTGGAATAAGTACTCGAGAGTAAACATAACAGATTACACACATAGTCGGCATGATGAAATGAAGACTAGAGCGAGTCTGAGCGTAAACACGGGATATGATGAAGAAATTGGGCGAGGAATTTGTGAAAGTCTTGATCAAAGTCTTCAAACGCGAGATATGAACAACATGCAACCTGAGAATGAGAAATGAAAGAGTTGAGGAAATAGAACCGGTCGGTTGGTGAAGACAATGATTTGGTAAACCAGTTCAAGCTACTTTGTCTCGGTTATGCGTCTGGTTGGAAGCGGTGAGTATTTAAACTTCGAGACACACAGTCCGGACACCCGATCTCGAGCGCAACTTCGGGACACCCGATCCTCACCGTATTCTCCTTGAACTAAGACCACGCAGGCCTCGTCCAATCACTCGTGGTAAGTCTTGGTGACTTCCAAACCTTCACAGACTTGGTCACTCGGCGATCCACAATTCCTCTTGGATGCTCTAGACCTTGGCGCCTAACCATCTGGAAGAAGCACGGTCTTCAAAGGTAACAAGCGTCGGATCCACGAGGATCAATTTCTTGATGATGCTCAATCACTTGGGGTTTTAATGGGGGTTTGGTTTTGGATTTTCCTCACTTGATGATTTTCGCTCAAAGTCCTCGGAGGATGGGTTGCTCTCAAATGACAAGTGTCAAGTTCTCTCGGAGCAGCCAACCAGCTAGTGGTTGTAGAGGCGACTATTTATAGCCTAGGGAGCAGCCCGACATGATAAGACATAAATGCCCTTCAATGATATGACCGTTAGGTGGATAAGATATTTTGGTCATGCGGCCTGACACGGCTGACAGATCGGAAATTTGACTTTCAAAGTCTCGGGGCTATCATGTTCCTCCTTTGTGTAGGCAATTATGCTGCAATTCCTAACTCCTCAATCGAGCAAAGTCCTCGATGAGCGGAAGAACTGCGTCTCATCATCGAAGAATTTGTTGAAGCGTATGAGATTTCAATGGCTTCACTCGAAGGGATTGGTAGGTGTAGGATTTTGAGTTGAGCATCACATGGAAATTTTTCCTTAGTATTTCCTCGACCCCTTTAACGATGCGGTGTTTCCTATGACTCAAGAAAGAAAATGAAACTACGAAAACAAAAGTCTTCACGCTTGATTCCTCGAATGAATATCAAGTCTTCATGGTCACACAATTTCTTCACTTTCAAAGTCTTGAAAGTCTTGAGAATATCAAAGTCTTGATCGAAGAACTTCATTTTAGAAATTAGACTTTCTCTGTAAATATCAAACTCCTCATAGACTTATAGACTGTGTACACTCACAAATGCATCAGTTACTTAACCTATAAGTCTTCAATACACCAAAATCACTAAGGGGCACTAGATGCACTTACAAAGTGAATGTAGCTGTCTCTAGAGCGTATCCCGAAAATGATAGCGGTAAATCGGTGAGTGACATCATAGATCGCACCATATCCAATAGAGTGCGATTACGACGTTCGGACACACCATTACGCTAAGGTGTTCGGTAGGCGTGAGTTGTGAAACGATTCCACATTTCCTAAGTGCATACCAAATTAAGTGACTTAAATATTCTCCCCACGATCGATCGTAAGAACTTTATCTTTCGGTCCGTTGATTCTCTACCTCATTCGCAATTCCTTGAACTTTTCAAAGGTCTCGGACTTGTGTTTCATCAAGTAGACATACCCATATCTACTCAAGTCATCGGTGAGAGTGAGAACATAACGATAGCCTCCATGATCCTCAGCGCTCATTGGACCGCACATCGGTATGTATGATTTCGATAAGTTGGTTGCTCGCTCCATTGTTCGGAGAAGCGGAGTCTTGGTCATTTGCCCATAAGGCATGGTTACTTTATGCCAAGTGATTAAATAATCAAGAGACTCCAAAAGTCCATCAACATGGAGCTTCTTCATGCGTTTGACACCAATGTGACCAAAGGCGGCGATGCCACAAGTATGTGGGACTATCGTTATCAACTTTACATCTTTTGGTATTCACGCTATGAATATGTGTAACATCACGTTAAAGAGATTCATTAGAATAAACCATTGACCAGTGGGCATGACCATAAAACATATCTCTCATATAAATAGAACAACCATTATTCTCGGTTTAAATGAGTAGCCATCTCGCATTAAGCGAGATCGGATACAATGTTCATGCTCAAATCGGCACTAAATAACAGTTATTGAGGTTTAAAACTAATCCGTAGGTAAATGTAGAGGTAGCGTGCGGCCAGCGATCACATCGACCTTGGAACCATTCCGGCAGCGCCGTCACCTCGTCGCCCCGATCTCCGCTTATTCGCAGCTCACCTTTGAGTTACAAATATGAGCAACACGCACCGTATCAAATACCGGGAGCTACTCAGTCTTGGTAAGGTACACATCAATTACATGTATATCACATATACCTTTAGTGTTGTGACCTTCTTGTCCGCTAAGTATTTAGGGCGGTTTAAGCTTCGATGACCACTTCCCTTGCAATAAAAGCACTCGATCTCGGGCTTGGGTCCATTCTTTGACTTCTTCCCGACAAGCTGGCTTGCGGTAGCGGCAACTCCCTTGCCGTCCTTCTTGAAGTTCTTCTTACCCTTGCCTTTCTTGAACTAACGGTTTTATTCACCATCAACACTTGATGTTCCTTTTTGGTCTCTACCTCCGCTGATTTCAGCATTGAATATACCTTAGGAATGGTCTTTTCCATCCCACATATTGAAGTTCATCACAAAGCTCTTGTAGCTCGATTAGAAGCGACTAAAGGATTACATCGATAACGCGTCATCAGGAGATTAACTCCCAGCTTAGTCAGCGGTTGTGCAACCAGACATTTTGAGTATGTGCTCCTTGTGAACTATTTTCTCCATCTTACAAGCGAAGAACTTGTCGGAGACTTCATACCTCTCGACCGGGCATGAGCTTGAAAACCATTTTCAGCTCTTGAACATCTCATATGCTCCGTGTTGCTCAAAAGCGCTTTTGGAGCCCGGTTCTAAGCTGTAAAACACGCCCGCCTTTGAGCGAGGGAATAATCATCGACCGATCTTAGCGTTCATAACGTCTTGGTTCTCTGGGATAGTGCTTCACTGGCGGTGCTTCTTGGACATAATCTTTCTT